>CM057449.1:329667500-330317500 GCA_016271365.2 Neoceratodus forsteri | reverse complement strand
GGGTGTGATTTGTCCATATTCCCCTCCCTGCTCTCCTACCCAGCTACCCCACCTCCTTGTTCCCAGTTCCCATCTCAACCTCCTTATTTCCTCTCTAGCTGCCCAAGCTGCCTACAGACCAGACAATGCCCAGCCCTCCACATTGTTCCCAGGAAGATGACTGCTTCACACCCAATTCATCTGACCATCCTCCCGTAACCCCTATATGTTCCATGTACTATCCTGCCCCATCAATCTTCCTCCATGCTGAAATTGCAATACTTTATGAATTTTACTTTGTTCACAGGCTGGGAAAGGAAGGCCTGTGTCATCAACAGTGTACATTTTAATAGTTACACTAATATCAATTTTGATAGTTCATCTATAAAAAGAATGAATAATAGGGAGCCCAAAACTGATCCCTGTGGGACTCCTTTCTCCACCATTCTAATACTAGACAAGTTATCCCCTACTGCCATTACTTTTTTTTTTTTTTCTGTGTTTGATAACTGGGTAAGGCCCACTAGGCACAAGTGACTGTTTTCTGGGGTGACCTGGGAGCATTGGGCTGTTAAGTGACTTAGTCAGAGTCAAACAGTATGCAAGTGGAGGTTGTGAGAATCAAACCAAGGTCTGGTCTGCTGGATGTACCAAGCTCATTCACAGCTTGTTACTCTAACCTCTAGGTTATGCTGCTACCCCTGGCTTTATCTTTTGAGTAAAATGAAAACCACTTCATCACTTCTGGACTCCAGTCCTTTAGTGCCATCTTTTCTAACAATCCGAGGGCAGTCCACTGTATCAAAACCTTTGTTAGTGCCGGCCGGTGGTGCTGAGGGCTGAGGCACTGGTGCTACCTCATGCTACTCCGGTGACCCATGTTCGGAAATGAGCATGGGCTGTCAGTGGTCGGCAGGGAGAGAAGGATTGAGCATCCAATGGACTGCTCTCCTTCTCCAGGGAGGAGTTCTGGTGAGTCGGCATGGAGACTGGAGGACATGGCACCGCACCACAAGCTGAGGAGGAGTCGAGCCAGACACCTGGAGAAAGCACATGCGGAGCGTCGCGCGCTCCCTCCATTGGCAACATTGCATGGTCCCGACTCCTGGGGAAAATCAGGAGGAGAAAAGACACTGCCGTGCACAATGGCAGAGGGTGCCTCACAGGCTCCGCCCCGGCTAGCCACAGTGCTGACCAACTGAATCTGGACTTGGTGGGAGTTGGGACCCCCGCTGACCCTGCCAAGGGAGGCAAGCCCTGGGGTCAGTCAGCGCCCGGCTGGTGAGCGCTGAGGGGACGGGGCTGGGGTTGCCCTCCTGAGATACCCGGCAGTGAAGGAGAAACATAATAAGTAAAAAAAAATTTAAAAAAGCCTTTGTTAGATCCACAAACACTGTCTGAGAAGGTGCTGTAACTTTAGACTTTAAAAATAAATTCATAATATTCTAACATGTCAAATCAAAAATAAACTTGTTACAAGTAAATGTAATGCTTCCACAAACTTCTGAGTTTCCGTGTTGAAGATGTGCCCTCATTATGAGGGCTGGTGTCCCCATTGTCCCTCATTTTGAGTGCCTGTGTCCCTTATTTCAATGAGAAAAGGTTGAGAGGTATGCTTACTTCACATACAGTTTTTGAATAACAGAACTGATATCACATTACACTCTGCTCCAGTGTCAAGTTTGAACAGAAAATTCTATTGTACGTTAGTAGAGTTTTTGAAGACTTTTCACAATCACTGACTCTTTTTAGCAGTAATGACTCCAACTTGCACTTTACTTTCCTTTAGAGCTGTTTGTATTCCAATAGTTACTATAACCAGTTCCTCTTCCTTTCCTGTTTAATGTACTGTACCTTCCTGTGATGTTTCCTGCGGTTTAGAGCAGTTTGTATTCAGTAGTTACCAAAACCAGTCCCTCTTCCTTTCCTATTTAATGTACTGTACCTCCCTATGATGTTTCCTGCGGTTTAATCTGAAAAGATTTGCAAAGTGATTCTTTCTGTGACTGACCTTACTTATTTGAACAAATGCAAAACATTTGCACTTTTCGAGTTATTATCCACAACTTCTACATTTTAATTCTTCCCTTTCTTTCCTTTTGCTTTTCTAGGAACAGTTTTGCATTGCTGGGGTCATTTATTACTGTTTACTTTCTGAGCCTACATCTCTACAACTTCAGTTAGTGCATGAATGGTGTTATGCATCTTGCATGACAAATATCAGTTACTTGTTTGGATAGAGGGTCTGCTTTGTTCTTTAACAACACTGCATCTATTTCTATTTCAATAGTTTATTTGAGAGACTATTGGTCAAAATAAAAAAAGTTATATTATTACAGTCATATTATATAAATGCACAGTTTTACAAAGGTTTTAGACCAATTCAAATTCAAAAGTACTGTACATTAATTTGTCAAAGAGTAGGCAGAGAATGAAGTCCTTTCAACTGTAGTAAAGGGACACAAGGTAATCTTATTCTCACCTAAGATTGTCCTGTGTCTTAATATAACTTATAAAAAGCTAATTAATTTCCTTGCACTAGATACATCAATTGTTTTTAATAAAATTTTCAGTCATGGAGAGAGTTGCTGTAAAACTAATGCTGTTACTAAGATGCAATACCCTATTTTCTCATAAAATAGACAATTAAAACATGGAAGAGATTTTTTCATGCTATTTTTACAGAAACACTCATTGTTATTGGATTTACTTGGGTCTGTATTATACCTGTTTTCTGTTCGTTTAGATGGAATACAATAAATTCAAATCTAATAGGCATTATTAAATGCCTTTCTTTGGAAATAGAGCCATTAATATATAAGAAACAATCAAAGTGCTGCTTAAGCATGTCGTCTGAAAACACAACAAAACTGTAACATTAAATGCACATCTAAAATAGAAAACCGAATCAACATTTCAACCATTGATCTTCAGTAATTATCTACAAGAGAAAAAAGCAAAGTTAAATTATTACTAGATAAGGTACACATCCATTCCAATGTTTATTTGCGCATACCATGCTGTCAGTTTGGGGTTCTGATGTCCAATAGGTCTTTTTCAGCCTAGAACATAAATATATATATATTTTAAATATAAGATCTGTAGTCAGGAGAGATGACAATTCCTTTTAAAAATGGTTACACAAATGATATAATTTAAGTCACGGACTAATAAGGTGGCTAAACAACCACCCCAAGTCACAACAGCGATCGAAAACAGATAAACCACTTCAAACAGCGACGATTGATCGTGAAATACCAAAATAAACAAAGAAACAGTTTTATTCTGGTGGTTGCACACCCACCCCTTTGTGAGGAGCAAGCCCCCTGCACCCCCAACACAGATTCTCAGCTCCTGGGGTGGACTTGAAAAGAAATGAAAAGTCCGGGACAAACAAAAATCCTCTCCACCCCAGGACCTTCAGCTCTATAGGTGCTGGCTCCAGCCACTACACCAAATGGCTAGCTTTGCAGGACTTGGCCACACTATCCTCTAATCATCATCAAGTGAGTGCAGCTCACTGCTGCAGTCACTTTCACCTATTCCTCATTATACTGCACCAATCACTCTTCCCAGGAGCAGTTTTATTGAGTTGCTTTTATTGAATAGCTCAATAAAACTCGCATGATACCTTCTCCAGAAGACAAGCCTTAGGCCAAATATTAGAAATGTTATTCATCATACATATAAGTAACTAAATAATCTTAAGTTTAACAAGAGTCTCAATAGGCACCCTTCCCAGTTCCACTCTCATATGTTGTTCAGGCCAGGACCTGTTTATTGTAAGTAAGTGCACAGCAGAAAAGTGAAAGGGACTTCCTTGTGACATCTGCCTCTAAGAAGATCATCCCTCATAACACAGATTATTCAATTTCAGAAGTCAGGGTTCATGCTAACTTTCTTTTGCACTGGTCTGAACACTTATGAACACCTCCCTCTTAAATTCTCCTGTTTCCCTTCATTAGTTTGAGGGAACTAACACAAAACTTTCAAGAGAATGTCATCCCAAGGTCACCTCTGTTGCTCCATAGCAGGCTATGGAGCCTGTCATAAAGGGAAACTCATTGCTTATTTTTCTAAATTGACTAGTGACAGAACACAACAAATGCAGTCAAAGAAGCACAACTTAAAACTCTAGAACAGGCAACCATCTCTACCCTGCCCCTAGCCCAGGAAATCTAAGGCTGTTAGATGGAATTGGAATCCCTATTGCAATTTAAAATGGAATATGCATTATTAAGCCTAAATTAAAAGTAATGGGAAGCAAGAGATGCCTATTGGTGTAACACGTTTGAGCACAGAGGAGACAGAGAAATGCATCCCTATGATTCATACTGACTCTACACTCAGTGGTGTCTCCCCATGGGAATTAACTCTAAGTTTGTTACTTATTGCACACACTTATTTTATCTCCTACCTTACAGCAGACAGTAGACTTTTTGCTGATACCCTCCACAGGTCCTGGAAATAATTAAAGCTATCCTTTCCCAACCATTTTGGACACTAAAATTTACAATGCTAGCCACTCTATGGCAAAAGGAAAATTCTTAGGTCTAAAGGGCGACTCAAGTAATTTTATGCTGCCTTTCCATCTCTATTCATCCTTCGATATACCAATGCATTCCATTATGCACTGCAAAACAGTTTCTTGTCCCTTCTTTACACATGCAAAATCAGAAGACAGACTGGTGCTACAATGTATTCATCACATGATTGGTCTTTTAGGATGTTTCTTCAATTACTTTGCTCACACATATTGGAATTTTCAGCTATTTCATTCTATGTGATATTTGTTGATTGATTGATTGATTGAATTCTGTTGGCTGGGTAGGCCCACTGAGACTAGTGTCCCTTTTCAAGGGTGAACCAGGATTAATTACATTAAAATAAGATGAAAGACTTTATACATTCAAACAAAGATAGAACACATTGTGTTATTTACATCAATGATACTTGTTACATACATTCAAGGTTACATTCACAGGGTATTATATAAATCAATAATGCTACGTACTTATTGTCATATAACAGGCTACTCTTAGAGACTGGTCATATGGTAAGTGCAGACATTAGCATAGGGACAAACAGGCTCAACGTGAGACAGGTGCATTGGGTGCTTTCAATATAATATAGTTGTGTTCTGAGTCCCTCAAACTAAACCTCAAAATTGGTTGAGTGGCATCCCACAGCCTTTATTATATTGGCTGTTTTGCTCCTCCAGTGAATGATCTCACATTTGTATTTGGCCACTTTAAACATCTCTGCATTATTATCAGTGTTTGATACACGACATTATGCCTTTTGGCTTAAGCTTTGTACAAAAACACAAGGCAGGAATTTTTCTGCATTGTAATAATTTATGTTAACAAACCATTTATTAGTATTGTGGGTGCACAGTGCTGTTTAAACAGCCTCTAGTGTTAGCTTGTGGTTTAGTGCTATGATTTTCCTGGTTTCTCAGTGTAAACATTTGGAACTGTACTCACACCATGCTCTTTTGACTGACACTCTGCACTGCACAAGCTTAGCTTCATGATCACTCCTTGTGCATACCTATAAGTATTTTGATGGTATTATCCATTTTGTTTTCTTTTAGTGTCTCTGAATCGCCAGCTATCCTGGGGATAATTTTTTCACAGTTTACACTTTATAATATTGTTATAACTGTTTTAATTCTGGTGTTTTCTGTTCTGCATTTTTAATATTTCACTACTTTTGGTGCATTGTTCTACTTCAGGCATTTTCTGATTGTCCTCAGTGCTGCATACATATACATATATATGAAATGCTGATTGTGTCTTAACATTCTGTGTATAAAAGCAATGTTTCATAATACAGAATCATCCTTGAAGAAGTGTCATGCCTATGACTGAAATACCAGGAATCTAGTGCTGTGATCTTGTTAGGTTCTGTGAAAACAAAAATTTTGTAGCAGTCTGTCTTGAGATTTTGTCATGTTTCACTTTGTTTTAGAGTACCAAGTGCAACCTCCTGTGTTTCTGCTTGTGGCTTTTTCCTTGGTTGTTACCCAACCTGCAGTCATGTGTACATGCCTTGTGTTCTCCACGTTCTTCTAGAGACTTACTGAAGCACTTATTTCATTTACAAAATTCTGACCAACCACCCATTATGCTAATTACCTGCTACTGTGGGGTTAGCTGCCATCATAGTTAGGGGTCCATTGTGGACTGGCCTTCCCACATATGTCTAGGCCCCATTCCATTCTTATTTTTAAGTAGTACTAAAAGCTATTCATCAGCACCGAACAATGCCTGTCCTCTTCTCCCTCCCAGGTGACTTTCAAATGGAAGCATATGTGTGTGTGTGTGTATATATATATATATATATTTATAAAATGGGGTGGTAAAATCATAGAAATTCCAGTAACATGATTGGACAGAATGCATCACATGACCGTGCATTATTTCCCAATGACGCATACGCCTCCACAGCGACGCACGCCCTAAACTACTTTCCAGCCCTCAAAACCTTCTCACCAGCAGTGAGATCACTCCACGCCTAATGCAGCTAAGCAGCCACACACACACACACACACACACACACACAAGTGGCACCACAGCCATAACTAAATATATCACTAGTAATCCCACACTGTACAACCTGATTTACTTGTTGCACCACTCCTTTTAAATAAACTATCATCTAAAAGCAAATTCTGCCTGCCATTTCACACTCTTACTGCAGAGCCACTAACTTTAATACTGCACACTGTGTCACCACCTAAATTCTACAAAACAACATAATGCAACCCATTTAACAGAAACCTAACTGTGTATAAAAACACAAGACAAACTACAGTTCTCTTACTTCCTACTCTCACTTTCTGTTAAAAAATCTCCCTTTCTACACAGAGTTGCCCGATCGTTCAGCACTTTCACTTTTCCTTCTTGAACTATAGCGTGACCGAGGCGATGCGCATTCGGGAAGTGACAAGCTATTCGAGTTGAAGAAGTCCTTTTGTGTTTAAAAAGATAAAAGTGTTTTCCCTGCTGTGAGTTTCCTTAATTTCAGTTAAACAAGCTGCAGAGTCTATGTAGAATGGGCGAGGCGGCGGTGGTCGGCAGCTACGAAGTGTACACAAGCGAGGCGGTGTTGCTATGACAACTCTCACTCTGGCTTGCGTTTTGCAGCCGTGAAAGCTATCTCAGAGTCTGGTCCATGAGACTCTGCAACTTCTAAATTAAAGAACTAACGGGAGGAAGCACTTTATCTTTAAACACAAATACAGTCGTAACAACAATCACCCTGTCTTACCATGATCGCTACTCTCATCACTAAACTCAAGCTTGGACTACTTTCCTAAACTCCCAGACTCACTCCTGTGTCCTCGCTCCCTTCTACATAGAGTCTGCAGCTTCTCTCACTTAACTAACAGAACATAACATAAGAACACACTTTTCATCTTTTTAAACACAAAATGACTAACTTTGAACTCTACCACCATATCATTTACCAGCTAGACAGAGGGATTATTATAAACCAATAGAACCTAACAGGAGGGACACACTTTTCATCTTTTTAAACACAGGACTTACTTTGAACTCTGCCAGCATATCATTTACCAGCTAGACAGAGGATTATTTTCCCCTACCCCCAAAACATGTGTGGCCATTTTATAAGATAGATATACCACTCTAGGGGTGCGGTCGGCGCTCCTGATATCATGCGCCTTGGGTGGTTGAGATGCCTCGGCCTCGGCCTCATGCATCTGGCACACCAAGGCGTGCGTATATCAAGCTGACTCTAAAATGATATATATATATATATATATATATATATATATAATGCAGTGAGTGCTACCAGAATTAGGGTTGAGGTGCCATTTACATATTAAACCCAAAATTTTGCACCCTAATAACTTTGCAACCATTCAACAGGTTCTGACATTTGGAATACAGAATCAAGACCCATACACCTTGGGATCTGCCAAGTTTTGTACCAGTCGACTGCGGCTGCAGAGTTATTAAAGCGTGATCTCTGGGATGCATTTATGCTTTTTGGAATTCTCGGGACCTTTCGGGTCCACATGGTTTCTTGTGACCAGTCTGAAATCTCCAGGGAACATGCGGCAGGGGTCCCCAATTTGCCTTTTGAAGATTTCATGAAAAATATTAAACAGTTCAAAAGTTATTCAAAAACAAGTTCCTATTATAAGTCAATGGGAAAAGTTAACAAAAGTTTGACAGTGTTGCAAATTCAGTTTTACTTTCACAAATGGCCCTTTTACTGTCGCCAAATCCACCATTTTTGTTTTCAGTTGGTGATCAGAAAATGCTTGCCATTTAAATTTGGGACCCTCTAGCAACCTAATTCTTTTGTATTCACCTAGTCGGACCCTGAGGATGCTAGCCATGTCTTTATTTTGGGGTAAAACACCCCAGAAATATGTTTTTCAATTTCTGGAAAAAGTACTTCATAAAGTAGTGTCACAGTCATGAAAAGTATATAGCAAATTTTTGCAGCTGTACTAAATTGCAACAGTACTTTTCTAGGCTGTGGGAAAATGACAGCAATTCTTTGGCACCCACTGCAAAAGAGCGGTTTGGAGTTTTGGGCTGGAATTTGGAGGGGCATAGCGACATCCACAGATGTGCCTTTCAGTGTTTTGTTGAAAAAATATTACATGGCAGCAATGTTACAGTACTCTAAGTTGACGCTTTATCCCATAGGATGACATTCGGTCTGACGCATTGCAGTGTCGTTTGGCACCCTGCTGCAAAATAATGGTTTGGTCTTTTGGGCTGAAATTTGCAGGAACACAGCTGACATCCCACAGATGTGTCTTTCAGTGGTTTGGTGAAAAAATATTACAGGGAGGCAAAGTTATGGCACTCCAAACTTCTGTTTTTCCCATAGGATAACATTACAGCGTTTGCCGCGCCTTTCAGAGCCCGTTCTCGGTAACAGTCGAGACTTTTCGTTGAAAAATGCTTAGCCCCTGATGGGGGCTAAGCATAAAACAACCAGGAAAGCGATAATTCATATGACTTTTAAATTTTTTCTATGTCATACGGTTCCTGAGATATAAGCAATTTACTATTCCAAGTCCTCATTTTTCTGACCAAGAGTCATTATTTTACATACATTCTTTGTACTCACTGTCTTTCTCTACACAGCTTTTGGGAAAACCAGCCTTGCGCTTTCATTACTATTACCATTACCATTTCGCTTGAGTTCATTTTCCGTTAACTTACGTTCACGTTTACGCCACCATATGCGTTACCTTTGTGTTTTCATTTGCAGTTCCATTTGCGTTGTTTTAACATTTCTGTCTACAGCACTGTTTCTCTTTCTGTTTTAAACTGCGTCACCATGCACATTACAATTTGTGTTTGCGGTCACAGTGCTACTATATGACAAGTCATCTCACGTGGCGGGAGGCCTTGCAGGGGCCTACACGGCCCTGCTCCCACCACCACAATACATTCACTATTTCTCATTATCATTCTCAAAAGAAGGGAAATTAGAGGCAAAAACTCTGTTTAATGCATCAGTTAGGATTGTTCCTAGCGACAAAAGCGAAGATTCGATGTTAAGGTTGCAACCCCTTTGCACCCCTCCAGCCCACCCCCAACTGGAATCGGGATTACGGCGTTGGGGTCATCGGTCCCTAACTCTCCCCCATTCTCCTATTCCTCAACTTTCTTTCCACATGTGATGGGGTGAGAGTTGGGGCGAAGACTAATGTGCACCCGATTCCAATTGAAAGTGATGAAGCTGGAGAATGCAAAGTGTTTCAACCAACATCGAATTTCCTCACTTTGTTGCTGTGGAAACCTAACTGATGCATTAAATGAGTTTTCCTCTAATATATATATTATATATATATATATATATATATATATATATAGTAGAATCATACAGGAAAAATAAATGGAAAGCAAAATAAACTGTTGTCTTGTACAGTCTGTATAATAACCATTATATAATCTGTTACAGATGTTAAGATAGAAACATAGACTTTGACAGTAGATAAGGATCACTTGCCAACCAGTCTGCAATTCCCTACCTATTGGATAAGCTGCAGATTCTAGTTAACCAACAGCCTACTTCCTCCTGCCCCCACTATAATTGCCTTATGTCTGTCCGATGCATGTTTGAATTCCCCACTGTTTTAGACCCCACAACCTTTCCAGGAAGGCGGTTCCATCGCCCACCACTCTCTGTGAAAAAATTCCTCACATTGCCCCTGAGCCATCCCCTCTATCTTTAAATTGTGCCCCTTGTTTTGCACATCTCTTTTCTGAAAGATGCTACCTCATGGACTTTGTTGATTCCTTGAGGTACTTGAAAGTTTCTATCATGTACCCCAATCCCTCCTTTCATCAAGGATATACATATTAAGCTCTCTCAGTCTCTCTTCATATGGTATCTGATGCAGACCCTGCACTATTTTAGTTGCCCTCTTCTGGACTGCCTCCATCCTGTCTATGTCCTTATGGAGATGGGGTCTCCAAAACTGCACGCATTACTCCAGATGGGGTCTCACCAACTGTCTGTACAGAGGGATAACCACTTCCCTTTTTCTACTTGTGATGCTCTACCTATGCATCCCAGTATCCCACGCTCTCCTTACTGACCTCTCACATTGCTTGCCCACCTTTGGGTGATCTGATATGACTACCCCAGGTCCCTTTCCATTATTGTTCTTGTTAGAACCTCCCGCCATTGTGTATTTTTCTCCTGGGTTTTGTTTCCCAGGTGACTTACTTTGCACTACTTTGCATTGAATCTAAGTTGCCATCGCCTGACCATTCCTCCAACTTTGCCAAGTCCCTTCTCATCCTTTCCACCCCCTTGTGTATCAGCTCTGTTACAGATCATTGTGTCATCTGCAAGAGGCATACCTTTCCTTCCAGACCCTCTTCAGTGTCACCTATAAAGACATTAAAAGGACTGGACCCAGTACTGAACCTAAGGTACTCCAATAGTAACCCCTTTCTTTTTAGTGAGTTCCATTTACTATTACCTTCTGTGTCCTGTTGTGCAGCCAGTTTGCTACTCAGGCTACCATCCTGGGACCCACTCCCAGGCTGGCTAACTTGATTATTCATCTTTTGTGGACTGTGTCAAATACCTTGCTAAAGTCTAGGTAGGCAATATCCAAAGCCCCTCCCTGGTCTATTACTTTGGTCACCCAGTCCAAAAATCGATTAGATTCATCTGGCGTGACCTTCCTTCTGTGAATCCATGCTGCCTTGGGTCCAGTGCCCTGCTGACCTCTAGGTACTCAACAATTCTTTCTTTCAGAAGTGATTCCATAATTTTCCCTACCACTGAGGTCAAACTAACAGGTCTGTAGTTTCCTGCTTCTGCCTTGCTCCCACTTTTGTGAAGAGAATCATATCCACCCTCCTCAAGTTCTCAGGTACCACCCCATCCTCCCATGATTTGTTAAAAGGGTGATCAGTGGTGTCACTAGGTCCCCTTAGTTCTTTTAGGATTCTGGAGTGAATCCGTCAGGCCCCATTGCTTTGTCCACCTTGAGTTTTAGGAGTTCTTTCAGGACTCTTTCTTCTGTAAATGAACTGGTGTCAACCCCTGCCCAGAGTGATTCTATTGTTTGGTTTAGGTAACTCCTCTTCTTCTTCAGTTGTGAATACTGAGCCAAAGTATTCATTTAGTATACCTGCCTTTTCATTGTCTCCTTCTGCACATCCCTCGCCTTTATTAATCTTCACTATCCTCCTTAACCTTTCTGCTCCCTAATGTACATATAAAGATTTTATCCCCTTCTTAACTAGGTTGGCTATCTTTTCCTCAGTTTGGGCGTTTGCTATTCTGACTGCCATTCCACTTCTTTCTGCTTTAACTGATACAGTTCCCTGCGTGCTCCCTCTGTGATTCATTATACTTTTGAATGCTATATTTTCTCCTAACCTTCCCTGCCACCTTTTTGAGAACCACAGTATTTTTACTCCACTTTGTTTTCTTTATTTGTTTCACACAAAGGCTTGTTGCCTCCGTGATGGCAGTTTTTCTTTATTCTTCACCCCTTCTTTCTGGACATTTGCTAGTGCATTCCTTAGGTATTCACCCATTTTGCCAAAGTCAGCCCTTCTAAGTCCAGTATCCTTGTTTTTGTATGGCTTGTCTCCGTGGTTGTGCTTACTGTGAACCACACTGTGTGGTGGTCACTTGTTCTTAGATGGCTATTCACTTCTAAATCTGTGATCCTCTCTCCATTTGAGAGTACCAGGTCTAATATTGCTCCCTCGAGTGGGTTCCAACACTAGCTGTCTAAAGACATGCCCACTGTAGGGCATTGAGAATGACCCTGCTCTGGATGTCGCTGCAGTACAAGTCATCCAGTTAACATCTGGCATATTCAGGTCCCCCATCAACAATAATTCCCCTTTTCAGCCATTCTGAGAATGTCGTCTATCATTTTCTTGTCTATTTCCTCCCCTGAGGCGGGGTCTGTATACAACCCCTGTGCAGATTGTGATGCTACTCCCTGTCTCCAAGGTGACCCACAGTGCCTCTTGTCCTCCCCTTTACTTTTCAGTTCTGTGGCTTTGGTCCCTTCCCTTATGTAGAGAGCTATTCGCCTCCTCTTTTACTCTCCAGGCCTTTCTGTAGATTGTGTACCCTGGTATGTTGACATCCAGTCATGGTTCTCCGTGTACCATGTTTCGTGACTGCCACAATGTCCAAGTGTTCCTCTTCCATCAGGGCTACTAGCTCAGGAAGCTTGTTCCCTAGACTACAGGCATTGTTACTCATTGCCCTCCATTTAATGTTCACATTATCCTTCCCCCCATCCCTGCCCTTATTGCCTTTGTCTATTTTCCATTTCACCAGTCCTGCCCTCGTCAAGCTCTGTACCTCGGTGTTTACCTTACTATCTGCCATGTTTTGTGGGGAGGCTTGAAATTTCCTGCTTCCTATCAGCACCTCCCTTGAGTTAGTTTAAAGCTTGCCAAGCAAGCTTTTAAACCTAACACCTAGAGCTTGGTTCCTTCCTGTACAGATGCAGACCACCGTGCCAGTATAGACCTGCATCTCTTCAGGTGGACCAGCAGTTCCCAGTGAAGCCAAAGCCCTGTGCTCTGCACCAGTTTTGCAACCATCTATTGAACTGCACGGTGACTGTCAGAGACAATCAGCTACACCACTGCCCCACCACCCTGGTGAGTACTGCCCTTTTACAGTAATTCAGCCCACACCACGATTTACTAAATCACTGCACCTACACAAACCACTCTACTGAACCCAGGATAAAATGAACTCAATCCTCAGCCAGCAGGACAATTCTAAAAGTTGCAAAATATCCTTATCAGTCCTAGGTCTCAACAACAGCAATCAAGCACAGTAAAAATCAAATTCAGTTGTATTTCACTCCCTCTGGTTATAAAATTACTACACTTTAATGGAATCCTGCAAGTCTCCTCTTAAGTTCAATAAGTTAAGATGAAATTGTCAGTATAAAGTGTAGCTCACCTTCCTAACAAGTCCCAAACAATATTATGTCTTACCAGGTTTCCAGGTCCTAAAATGAGGATTATTTGTTCTCTGCAGTATAGCAAAGTTTTGCAGCCTCAAAGAGAAACAGCCACGTCTGTCACACACCCTAAATGTTGCTGTTCCAATACCATGAATACTGGGTTTCCTGAATATATTGGAAAAATGCCCAAACAGCCAACTATTTAGGTATTTGGTATTTGGTCATGACCCATGTTTCCCAAGCACTGATCAGGTGATTACTATAATTGTGACTGTATGACCATGGGCTTTCATTCACTAGAAGATGGATTGCTGAGATGGAGGAAGGACTGTATGAGTCACTCACTGTGGCACCTTAAATTAATTATTTTTGTGTTGGGGTGGTGGAAGGAGGATAGGTTGGATGCCTAGAGGGTGGTGGATTAGGGGTAGGATTAAACTTATGACTCAGATGACACATGGGACCACAATGTAGTATAGCAAAAAGTGCAGTGTTTGATATACATTAAATGGAAAAATCAGTCACAAAATTAATTTGATAAAGTTTTCAATAAAATAAATGGGGCTGACACTATAACCTTAAGGTTAGAGTAACACAGGGGTGATACTGCACACATCTGCTCCACTTGTTCTCTCTGGTGGAGGCACCGTGCTATTTCTTATTTGTTCTGGATGACCCCCCACCCATCACCACCACAGGAGAAAAATGAACCCACCCTCTCAACCAGGCTGGTCCTGCACAGTCACCAAGCAGGGTGTGAACTCAGGCATGGCAACCCAGGGACACACATACATGATAAATCCATGGAGATCCACCACAGTTACAGGCTCACTGTGTGACCCTGAACAAGTCATTTAACCTCCCTATGCTTCAATCATCCCGACTGTAAAATTGGATAGAAGCAGGACCCTCTGTATCTGATGTTGCATTACGCATTGGGCTATCCTAGGTACAGTACATAAATGGAAAATAAAATAGTTATTCCACGTGAAAGCATATAAAACACATAGTCACCCATTTCTCTTACTCTACCTTACATTTACATCCTAATAACTTCTTTATATGCATCCCACTTCCTTTTTAATCCAACTGTTTTCTTTGCCATTGTTACAGTGATACTTTAAGAGCACTAAATGACAAATGAGCTGTTTTGCAGGGCCTCTATGTGAAATGAATAATAATAACTTACCCTCTCTGTAATTACTTTAACCTGTTGTAGTGTCATAGTTGGGCTTACCTTTGGGCCTCCCAAGGTTCTGAACCTGCCTGCCTCTTTCTGTCGGTCAGTCCCCCAGTTGGAGATGGTGCTAGGGACTGGGTGGGGCAGAAGAGTAGGAAACCAGCTCTTTCCTTGGTGTTCTGGGTACTTGGCTGTAGCTCTGCTGCTGCCAACAAAAGAAGCACTTCCTTACTTGAAGACCAGAATTTCCCTGATGTCTAATCGGACTGCTGCAGCCATTTGTGCCAAATCAGGTAGCAGCCCTGAGAGACTAACACACATGAACTGCTTACCAGTGGTTTGGACATGGACCTCATTAAATAAGTGACTTTGAGGTTAGGCCAATGCCTCTGTGACACCATGGGCCACCATTTCAGTGACCCCTGACCCCATAAAAAAACAGTCAGAAGCCAGAGGATTACTGAAAGGATCAGTCAAGCATTAGGGGATACAGAATGGCAGTGTATTTTGGTGCCAATAGCAACACCTATCAAGCTTTGAGTAGTAGTAGTGCCTGTCTAAGTGACTGACAGCTGACACAACCAATGAGGAGGCAGAAAGCTCAGGTCTAGCACTGCAACTTCCAGAAAGCAAGGAGGAATTTTATCTTGTCAAATTTGGAGTGGCAGAGGAGATGTTGTGAGGAGAGAGCTGAACTCCTGCTCAGATTCAGCAAAGAACATCGCTGTCTTGCTGCCAGAACCTGTTGATGTTCAACTGGGATTAAACTGCTACTGTTGAAAGAATGCTGACTGCATATAGTTTTCAGGACCAACTGCTGCTCTTTAGAGGTAGGAGTACTGTCAACCTCCACCTCTGCTGGGTGACTGAGGGAAGGATGAGATTAGGAAGCTTTGGTTCCAGGTGCCTTG
Source organism: Neoceratodus forsteri (assembly GCA_016271365.2). Taxonomy (NCBI): domain Eukaryota; kingdom Metazoa; phylum Chordata; order Ceratodontiformes; family Ceratodontidae; genus Neoceratodus; species Neoceratodus forsteri. The sequence goes on along the minus strand of CM057449.1, from coordinate 330,301,962 downwards.
AGTACTCCAACCATGTATACACAAGGGGTAGAGGTGCAGAAGCACCATGGTCTAGGGTCTCACCTGGGCCTTGCCATGCTGTTCACTGATGTCTGAGAGAGGGTGGCGAGAGAGAGAGCTAACTATAGTGACACTGAGGGGGCCTGCTGGCTTCTGCATCACCAGTCCTAGGCTGCACTGAAACCAATCCAGACCACTGGAGAGCCACTCTTGGTTTTCCACCCAGGCAGTGAGGATATTAACAACCAAACACGTGAGTACTGGTCTACCAGCCAAATACCAAAATCATTTAAAGCTCAAATGGGTACAAGCTAAGTTACACAGTCTCACTGTTGGATTATGATTTTTCCTTTTGGATTACAATTTCATGGTTCTAATGATTTGCCAGCTAAAAGTCACTTTGGTGAGGGTTTATTATGGAAAGCTTGCAGTGGTTAATTGAGTGCACCAAAGATACTGTGCAATGTGTCATTAGGCCTGCAGGTTTCAAGTTAGTCTAGGTGCCCAGTACTTAAAACTCCAATAATTCTTTCATGAAAGCAAAGTTCTGTGTTATGGATGGCAGTTGTTATAGGGAAACATCAAAACTGCCATCACAGAAACAACAAGCCTTTGTGTGAAGCAAAATGAAAGAAAAAGCCACTATGGTTCTCAAAAGAGGTGGATGGAAAGTCAGGAGAAAAAGATAGCATCAGGTAGTATAAGGAAACATGGAAGAAGGAGGACAGAGAGCTGTACCAGTTAAGGCAGAAGGAAGCAGGGAGGGAAGTCAGAATAGCAAAGGCCCAAACTGAGGAAAAGATAGTCAACTCAGTTAAGAAGAGGATAAAACCTTTATAGGTACATCAGGAGCATAGAGACAAAGGGAGGGATAGTGAGACTGAATAGACTGGATGGCGGTAGGCAGAGGGACAGTGAAAGCAGGGATACTGAACGAATATTTCTGCTCAGTATTTACAAAAGAGGAGGGGAGGTGCCTAATCCAATTAACAGAAGCACTCTTGATAGGGGTTGATCCCATTCCTTTCACAGAAGAAAGGGTTCTGAAAGAACTCCTAAAACTGAAGGTGGACAAAGCAATGGAGTCTGATGGAATTCACCCAGAATTCTAAAAGAATTAAGAGGAGAACTAGTAAAACCACTGACTACCCTTTTAACAAATCATGGGAGGATGGTGTGGTACCTGAGGACTGGAGGAAGGCGGATGTGATTCCCTTCACAAAAGTGGAACCAAGACAGAGGCAGGAAATTACAGACCTGTCAGTTTGACCTCTGTGGTAGGGAAAGTGATGGAATCACTTCTGAAGGAAAGAACTGTTGAGTACCTAGAGGCCAGTGGGGCACAGGACCCAAGGCAGCATGGTTTCACAGTGGGAAGTCATGTCAGATGTATCTAATTGATTTCTTTGACTGGGTGACCAAAGTGAAGACCAGGGAGGGGCTGTGGACATGGCCTACCTAGACTTTAGCAAGGCATTTGACACAGTCCCACACAAAAGATTAATAGTCAAATTAACCAGCCTGGGAGTGGGTCCCAGGGTGGTAGCCTGGGAAAACATTGGCTGGACAACAGAACACAGAAGGTAATTGTAAATGAAGTCCACTCTGAAGAAAGAGCGGTTACTAGTGGGTACCATGCAGGGTTCAGTATTGGGTCCAGTCCTTTTAATGTCTTTATAAGTGACATTGCAGAGGGACTGGAAGGAAAAGTATGCCAGTTTGCAGATGACACAAAGATTTTCAACAGGGTTGATACACAAGGAGGCATGGAAAGGATGAGAAGGGACTTGGCAAGGTTGGAGGAATGACAGAAGTATGGTAGCTTGATTCATGCAAAGAAGTGCACAATAATGCACCTGGGAAACAAAACCTAGGGAAGATTACACAATGGGGTGGAGGTTCTAACAACAACAAAAATGGAAAGGGACCTGGGGTAATCATATCAGATGACCTTAAGGTTTACAAGCAATGTGAGAAGGCAGTAGGAGGGCTGGGGTATACTGGGATGCAGGGAGAGGCATCACCAGCAGAAAACAGGAAGTTGTTATGCCTCTGTACAGACAGTTGGTGAGACCCCATCTGGAGTACTGCACCCAGTTCTGGAGACCCCATTTCCCAATGACATAGACAGGATAGAGGCAGTCCAGAGGAGGGCACTAAAATGGTGCAGGGTCTGCTAGAGAAGCCATACAAGGAGAGACTAAAGGAGCTTATTATGTATACCCTTGAGGAAAGGAGGGAGAGGGGAACATGATAGAAACTTTTAAGTTCCTCAGTGAAATCAACAAAGTCCAAGAGGGTAACATCTTTCAGAAAAAGAGACATGCAAGAACAAGGGGACACAATTTAAAGATAGAGGGGGCAGTTCAGGGGCAATGAGGAAGTATTTTTTCAGAGAGGGTGATGGACGCATGGAGCAGCCTTCCTGAGGAGGTTGCGGGTCTCAAAACTGTGGGAGAATTCAAGAATACATGGGTCAGACATAAGGCAATTCTTGTGGGGTAGGAAGAAATAGGCTGTTGGTTGACTAGGATTCAAGGGCTTATCCCAGGTAGGGAAATGGGCAGACTATGTGGGGCCAGCGGTCCTTATCTGCCACAAAGTCTATGTTTCTATGTTAGAACTGTGGGTAGCGGGTCAAAAGAACAGTTAGCAGAGAAATCCCTGGTGTTGTGCGGGAGGGCTTGTTCCTTTACAGAGAGGCTTCTGGGTAATTGCAACTGCTGTCTATTTCATAATATCCCTTTTATTTACAGGACCATCTTCTGCAATTAATGAAATCATGTTGTTAGTTTCATTTGTGTGTGAGCATATTACAGAAACACAGAAATTAATAGCAGATAAGGACCGCTAGGCCCACCCAGTATGCCTATTTATTCTACTTGCTGCAGAAACCACAGATCCTACTTGATCTTCGGCTTTGGTCTCTTTTCTATCACCAGGGTTCCCATATGGCTATCCCATGCATTTCTGAATTCCCTATTGAATTTGCCCTTCTAATTGTTAGTGAGTATATTGTCAGTGATGCACAAAATTGTATTTTTCCAGCTTTAAGTATTTCAATTGGTTTGTCCCATGGTGGTGGTCTTAAACCATGTGGAGATGGGCAGGTACAGCACCCAGGGGTAGTTCTGCACCTTGAGCTGGTCCACTTATCTTTCTCTGGTGGAGGCACAGGGCTATGTTCTTCTGTCTCTGAAAATGACCCCCAATCTGAGGAGTCTAAGGAGCTCATGCCCTCAACTTTGTTCTTTCCCAGCTATCTTGAAGAACAGCTGAGGAGTTAAAGTAATGGCAGTGAGGCTTAAACAGAAACCTGTTTTCAATTTGTAGTTGGTTCTCAAAATATAGGGTTTGAAGAAGAGCCAATTTTGGGGGGAGGCATAATAGTTAAAGTATTTGTGCCCATTTCCTGAAGAGATTGACCTCTGCACCTCCCTACAGATATCTGTACTCTTTGGTACCCTTCTACAGTGATATAATGTGTCTTAATGTAGGGTCCCCCCATCAAGCAGGTTCTGTTTCCCAGGTGTGGCAGGTCCCCAGATGTGATAGGCACTTTTACACCCAGGGCCCTTGGGGCTTCTCCTCTACTTCCTTGTTTCTGTCTAAAAGGGCCATCTTGGGTTCAGGCTGCAAGCAGCATAAGGTTCATTTACATTTAAACTGATGTGGTGCTTCCACCCGAGGAAGTAAGAGGAAACCTGCTGCACACACACCTATTCTCCCCAGGAAACAATATATATTGTCACCTAACTCCCGCAGTTTTTCACACCACAGTTCTTATTATCCATAGTAATTGATACAACACAGCATTATAACAAATAACCAACAGTTTTATTATCAAGAGATGGGTGGAAAAACAAGGGATTTATAGAGAAATGTGGAAAAGAGAACATATAATATATGCAGCTTATGGAAACACAGAAACATAGAACGTGTCAGCAGATAAGAACCACTTAGCTCACCTAGTCTATCCATTGCTCTATACCCAATTTGATAAGTACATATACAGCCTACTTTCTCAGTGGTCTTACTTCTCCTGTAGCTGTACCCACCCAAAGGCTTTAACAGGAGAGCTCTGTTCTCAGTGTAGTGGGTACCTCACAGTTAAAACATTGTCTAACAGTGAGTTGCAGCCCACTGGTGCGCACACCTTGTCATCACAAATAGTTACTCAAAGGTGACAGAAAAGGTTGTTTCCTAATGTCCCTCATCTAACAACAGAAAAAGACCAGGAGCCTACACTCCAAGTTACACATGCTCTGCCAGCTGTAGTGAACAAGTGGCTGTTGGACTTCTCTTCTGCGCAGCAGGATGACAAGGTTGCCATGTTCAGTCTCAATGATGACTGGAGTTTTGGCCTCATGTGGGTTCCTCATTCCCAAGAATCTAGTTGATGCCCACTGTTGAAGTGATTTCTCAAGATCTTGCTTTTCTTTCAACAAGACTGCACTAGCACCCATAGCCCTCTGACCTGGTGGCATGACAAGGCTTAGATCAGCCTCCAGAATCTAGGATTTAATTTCATGTCATTTCCATCTGTAATCCCAAGAGTCAGTGGGGTTCATTCCACAAAAAAACACACTTATGGTGAGCAGTGAATGATGCTCACCCAGGGATATACCTGACCGAGTCACTGTTGCAGGCAATGGCATCTCATTGAGTAGATAGGCTAGCATTTCAGTTCTGGATTAATCTCCTTGGGAAAGGCTGAGTCCTGTGATGGGTCTCAGTTTCAGTCACAAAGCAACTGTAGCAGTAGCATCAGACAGAAGTTAGTCCACTAAAAATACCACTAACTGCTTAATCTGGTTTCACGTTCAGTTGGTTTGTATCTGTATTCCCCCTTCCGTATGAGGCTAAAATAGGCAGTATTCCTAGCCCTCCTTTCCTGGGCAACAAAACTAAAATAAATCACAAATTTCTAACTTTTGATGCATCAGTGATTCCCCTACAGTAGTCAAAAGTACTCAAAATGTCTCTGGGGTACTAATGAGCACGGAAGAGTGAAGAACGGCTTTTGCCTAGCTCCATTCCTCGCAAAATCTGTAATTGATAAAACATATTGAATCTCACAATACACAGCTCATATTTATATAAAAACAATACCAGCAGCAATATGAATGAATATCTGGTGCAAAACCCATTGAAAAATCTGGGCAGCATCCAAACGTCAGTGAAAACAGTCACCTGTGGCCTAAGCTGAGACTGCGGGCCGATTCCGTTGTTAACCGCAGAAGTAAGCGCATTGGGACAGAGGTCATGGATCAGGATTCTACAAGCGGCCCTGGCGCCATGGCTCAATCTCATAGAAACCAAATTTGACCACAAGCTGCAAGAGCTGGTCGATTTTCATGCCACAGAACAATCTGACTGACCAAAGGCAGAAAAATGGATCTCAGATTTGGAGGACTCTGTGGGCCCCTGCACCAAGCAGATGGCAGCCTTACAAAAGGAACTACTGTTTGATTATCAGGAAAACTGCTATCGGAGATTGAATCTGAGACTGTGGGGCCTACCTGAAGGGAAAGAAGGCACCGATGTCCTGGGCTTCTGTGCCAAGAAACTCCTGGAGTTGCTGGGATTATCACCAAAAATGGGCACTATAAGCTGGAGAGAGCCCACAGGGCAGTGATGCCTAGGCCTAGTGATGCACAACCACCCAGACAAATCATTATGCAGTTCCATAGTTTCCAGGACAGAGAGGCTGTACTGAATGCCTACAGGACCACAAGCAACTTGCAATTCGACGGTAAACGACTGTACCTGTTGCAGGACTACTTGACACGCATCTTAAAGAAAGCGTGATAGTTTAACCCAGTAATGGCACAACTCCAGGAAAGCAAGGTGGAGTGTTTCCTGGTATACATGGCCATTCTTAAGATAAAGCATGATGGTGCAAATATTCCTTTGGGAACCTCATAAGGCTACAACCTTCATGAAGGAGCTGAAGAAGAAGCTGGGATGAACTGCAGGATGCTGGATCAGTTGCCATGGAGGACTCTGGCTTCAGCCTTGAACTGTGAACTTTTGCTGTGCTCCCTTGGTGTGCAGTGCTGCATTGGGCCCCTGCAATGGCCTGTTTGCCCTTGCACCCCTGCTCTACAGGGGACTGACAGCCCACAAAGAGAATGGTCTAAATTGCATTGGGTCCCTAGAGAGGTCACGGCCACCACCTGGGTGGGACGAGTGGATCACTGGAGCAATGTAGCTGTAATAACATTTGGGACTAAAATATTTACTCCAGAGTTACACATTGGTGAATGGCTGCCTCAAAGGAATGGTCAGCTCTTGGTTTGAGCTGGAAGACTGCAGAGGCAAAAATATTTTAAGTAATTTAAGTTACCTTATTGGTAACCATGGACTCTTTACTCAGATAGTAGGGACATTTGGGGAGAAATCTGTGTTGCAGAGGGACCTGTCTGTGCTGAAAGGAAGGATCTCTGGGTGATGCAGGAGGTAAGATTGAAGAGGGATGTGTCCAGGGTGTGTGGAGGGTGGCTGCTGTGGGGAGCCAGATGTCCTGGTGCACGGGGTGCACAGACAGCTTGGAGGGTCAGACCTGTGGGTTAATGGTAGAAGTCCACAGGCTACTAATGGATTGTATATACTGTAATTGTGTTGCTTAAAATGTGGAATGTAACTGTATTTATAAACAGTAATATTTTTTTCTCTGAAAATAAAATGTACGAGATTCTAAATGAACAGTGAGGGTGGGGGCAGAGTGGGAGCAACACACTCTATTACTGGGATTCTGGTAATTCTTTGCCACCATTGCAACTGAGGTTACTATCTACAAGGCAATGCAGAAGCATGTTGCAGTGGGGGGACGGGAATATGTTGGGGGGATGAAGGTAGGGTTAATGTTAATTGTTAATGTTACAGTTTCACAAGTTTGTGTTGGACATATTTGATGTCTGTGCATACTTAATTTGGGTCCTCAGATGCACAATAGACATAATGCTTTTATGGGTCTATTAGGGAAGGGACAGGGAGAACTCAGGAGACAATAAGAAATATATGTGAACATTCAGAACAAATGCAATGGCTTTAACAAAGGACTTAACAGTGGTTACATGGAATGTTTGAGGATCTCATCCCCAGTCAAAGCATAACGGCCTGCTCACAGCCTTAAAAGAGACAAGGAGTGCAGATGGCGATGTTACAAGAAACCCACCTAACAGACAGTGGCGCACTAAGTTGGCCAGGAGATGGGTGGGGGAATTGTTATGTGTTCCCCATATGATTCACACAAAGGGGAGTGGCAGTATTAATACATAAAAAGCTCCCCCATCCAAGTGAGCTGAGTGGTGGCAGACCCCACAGAGCGGTGGTATGTGTTTGTAGAGGGGAATTCTACAGGAAATGGGTCACCTTGCTAGCATTTATGCCCCAGCGGTATATGATCCTACATTCTTTCAAAACCTAATAGATGTGATGATGAGGAAGCAGTTTCAAGGGCGGTGTTGGGTAGGGATCTTAACTCCTAATGGATCCAGTGATGCACCATTCTGAGAAAAAGGGATGGGTGAGAGGTGCCATCCTGAATTGGCAGATGGGTATGAGTAATCTTGACTTAATTGATCGCTGGCAGACAGCAAACCCAAGCCTAAGAGAATATATATTTTACTCCCACCTCACAAGTCCTGGTCATAAATAGATTGCATTTTATATCTCACAGCTGATTCTTTAACTTGGTGCAGGTTAACCACAGTCCCATCACATATTTGACCATGCCATGGTTAGTCTGACTATGAAACTGAAAAGGATCTTAGAAGGCCCCCGAAGTTTTCTAATTACCTGTTGGGTAATGCAGACTCTAAGAAACACTTACAGGAACAGTGAATGCAGGCGAATGAAGAAACAGCCCCTAGCAAAGCGATTTTATGGGACCACGAGGAAAGCCTTTATGTGGGGAGCAATAAATAAACTTCGTGACCCATCATAAAAGGAAGGTCCAGGAAAAAGAACAAATCTGGAGACCAGCCTGAAAGATTTGGAAAGGAGGGTGGCTGCAGGAGAGGTAGGGAGATTCCATGACAATTGTTGGTGGCAAGGGACGCACTAAATGAGCTCCCATTAGAGAGGCCCGTAAATCCTGGCTGTTTGTCAAGATGCAATTTTTTGAGTGGTGTAGCAAGCCTGACTCCATGTTGGCCAACTGATTCGAGGAAGCAGGGGTCAAATCTTGTGGTGATCATTTGGGACAAGCAGGGTAACATGGTACAGGAAAAGAGACATACAGGAGAAATTTAGACATTTCTACCAAAAGTTATATAACGCAGTGTCAGGGAACATTGGATCTGGTGACAGGGTTTTGGATAGGGTCAATGTACCACACCTCTCAGAGACACAAAAGACCATGCTGGACTCTGAAATTACCAAGGATGAGATCAGGAGGGCTATTAATGGCCTAAAGAGTGGGAAGACCAGTGGACCTGATGGGTTCCTGGCTGAATATTACAAGACCATGATGGCTCACATAGTGGACCCACTATGGGAAACACTACATGAGGCGAGTGGAGAAGGTAGAGCCTGCCTGCTTCTTGGTGAGACACAGTCATCTGTGTAATTCCTAAACCTGGCAAGAATCCTCTGGAGTGTGCCTCATACTGACCGATATTGCTTTTGAATTGTGATCTAAAGAATCTGGTGAAAATTCTTGCAGGTGGCTGGACAAGGTTCTCCTAGGACTGATACACCCAGACCAGACCAGGTTCATACAGGGTAGATTTTACTACCATAATGTGTGCAAGCTTTTGATTGTGGTGTGGGGGCTTCTGGAGTCATGGACCCACGTATGTGATTCTATGGATGCTGAGAAAACGTTTGACCTAATAGAATGGGAATATCTGTTTGAGGTTATAGCCCGGTTTATTCTGGGAGATGGATTCTGGGAATGGTCAGGTCCATGTACAAATCACCAATGGCACAGATCCTGGTTAATGGGTCCTTGTTGGACAGGCTTCCACCTGCAGGGGAACAAGACAGGGGTGCCCCTCTCCCTCTGTTCTTTGCACTTGCGCTAGAGCCATTGGCAGTGGGTATTAGGGAGCACCGGATAATGTGGGAGTATGGGAGGATTGGGCTGGGAACATAAGATCATCCTATCACGCTGACATGTTACTATATATTGAGGAACAGATGAGGTTGATGCTACCTCTCCTCCAGATGATTGAGAACTTTGCCTATTTCTCAGGGTACAAAATACATTTGGGAAGTCAGAACTGTTAAGAATGGGAGAGGGTGAGGGACGAATCAGTCCAGAAGTTGGGGTTTCAATGAGGTTGGCAGTTCCTTTGTACACCTGGGAATTCAAGTGGGAAAAGACTTAGGCTATGTGTATGAGCTTAACTACACACCAGTTCTAAAATGAGGGAGCAGGAGTTGAGACATTGGTGGTCTCTGCCCATCTCCTGGCTAGGTAGAATTAATCTACTGTACTTAAGATGAATATCCTGCAAAGACTCCTCTATATTATGCAGATGGTACATGTGGACTCACCAAAGCAGACATTAGATGGGTGGAGGGCCTTCATAACATTTATTTGTCAAGGGAAGCACCGAGGGTTAGTTTACAGTGTCTGAAGGTGAGTGCAGAGGGCAGAGGTATGAACTTTCCAGATTTATGGAACTATTTCTGGTGATCCAGCACCGATATATACAAGACTGGATCAATCATCCCTCTGTGGCCGGGTGGATGGACCTAGAGGAACAGGATAGCCCAGGGATACTGACAGCCTACTTGGCACAAAGAGGGCACCGAGCGTATATCAATATGGGGAGGACCAATCCTCTGGTATCCACCATCTTAGACAGCTGGGAACAGCTGGGCAGGGCCCGGGTGTGGGAAAGGAAGAAACACTATTGCTCCTGGTTTCAGAAAATCCATTCTTCATGCCAGGCATGAGTGACGAGGGTTCAGAGAATGGGAGGCTAGAGGGATTAAATGTGTAGGAGATCTATATATGAAGGATGGTCTCTGCTCCATTACTGAGGTGCAGGAGTGAACAGGCTGGGACAATACCACTTCTTTCAATACCTGCAGATTAGAGCATACCCGGGGCTGGGAGAGACCAGGTGCAGACCTCCCCACTAGGGTGAATAGAAAATCTAGTTAGTTCACCAGGAGAGATGCCAAAATACAATATGTAAGGTAAAAGGAGGTAAAACAGTTCTTCATGGATACCACACAAAAACGAGACTCCTATGGAAAGGAACATGGGACTGGTGATCACAGAGGAAAATTGGTGGGTGCTTTTACACTCCACATGAGCATACTGATCTGTAATAAATATACAGAATCTTTCTACAAGTTCATCCACCATTTATATTGCCCACCACTAACAGTACACAAATTTAACCCTGCCATATCCCCAATGTGTTCAAGATGTAATAGTGACCTGGGATCTTACTACCATTACTTGTGGGTTTGCCCAGTATTACAATATTTTTAGGCAGAGATAGCTGGTGAAGTGGGAAAACTATTGGGGAGGGATCTGCCGTAACCCGCTGCTTCCCCTGTTTGGTGTAGAAGATCTGGGAGAGGAGAAGTGGGCCCCTTGCCCAGCTAGGTCGGAGTACTCCTTATCCTGGCACACATATGCATATTGAACACTTGGGTATCTGGGGTTGTTCCCACTGCTCAACAGTGGTGAAACCTCTCCTTGCAGGCTCTGGCAATGGAACAACTTTCCCAGGCAATGACAGAGAGGGAAATGTTATACAGGATATGGGAGCCCTTTTGCTCCTCTCTAACATTGGTGGAGAATCAGATCCTGTGTAAAGGGATGATTCTAAAGAAGGGATGGAATATGGAGAGATGGAGCTAGAGAAGTGGATTGTTATTCCTTCCTCATACATCCCTCGGATGGGGATGGTATCATTATAGTAAGTTAATATGGTTGGCTGGAGAGGAGTAGTAAGGGAATGTGGAACAACCTAACAGATAGACCATAAGCAATGTCTAGATAAACTGACATATTCCTTTTAAAGCTTGGTGGGGACTCATTCATTAGGGGGATAGAACTGGGGGTAGGAAAACTGATGTAAGGTGCCTGCCTGGTGCCATGGCTTGAGGGCCAGGAAGCGATCCTCAGGATCACGAGAACAGCTGCACGGGAGACTGAGCTGGATGTCAGTGTCCACCTAGGAACGAATGATTTGGCTCAACATGAGATTAGAGCACTGCAGGAGGAGTTTGTGGAATTGGGGAGGGCCTAAGGCAAGAGCACACACAGTATCCTTCTCAGAGGTGCTGCCTGTTCATGGCAAGGGTGAGGTGAGGGTACTTTGCACCATGCAATTCAATGAATGGTTGAAAAATGGTGCAGAGCACAGGGTTTGGCTTCATTGGGGACTGGGGTTCCACCTGGAGGGATACCAGCCTATACTGAAGGATGGTCTGCATCTGTCCAGGAAGGGAACAAGTCTTCGATAATCAGTTTAAAAGCTTCCATTGGCAAGCTTTTAAACTAGTCAAGGGGAGGCACTGATAAGCAGCAGGGAATTCCCAGCCTACCCCTACAAAACAGGGTACTAAATGAGGTAAAGACCAAGGTAGAAAGGTCAGTAGGAGCAGGACAGAGGTAAATGGAGTAAGCAAAGTCAATAAGGACAGGGATGGTGCTACAAGCAGTAAAGCCATCACAATGGAGAGCAAGAGCATTGAGTACTAATGCCTGTAGTCTGGGTAACAAGCTCTTGAATTAGTGGCCTTGATGGAGGAGGAACATCTGGATATCGTGGCAGTCACAGAAACATGGTACACACAGAACCATGACTAGGATGTAAACATACCAGGATACACTATCTACAGGAGAGACAGGAGGGTAAAAGAGGAAGAGGAGTAGCTCTCACATAAAGGAAGGACTCAAAGCAAGAAAACAAAAGGGTAAACAGGGAGGAGAGGAAGCACTGTGGGTTAATTTGGAGACTGGCAATGGCACCATAATCCGCACAGGGTTGTATACAGACCCCATCTCAGGGGAGGGCATGGACAAGGAAATGATAGAACGATCCTTAGAATGGCAGAAAAAGGGGAAATATTGCTGATGGGGATTTGAATATGCCAGATGTTAACTGGAGTGCATTTGCAGCAGCCACTTCTAAGAGTGGGGCCATTCTAGATGCCCTACAGGGGCCATGCTTAGACAACTAGTATTGGAACCCACTGAGAGGGAGCAATCTTAGATCTGGTACTCTCAAATGGAGATGGTGAGAGGATCACAGATTTAGAAGTGGGTATCCATCTGGGAACTAGTGACCATTAAACAGTATGGTTCACGATAAATACAGCAGTAGAGTCAAGCCATACAAAGGCAAAGGTACTGGGCTTCAGGAGGCTGACTTTGCCAGAATGGGTGAGTGCCTAAGTAATGCATTAGCAAATCAGCAGGAAGGAGGGGTGGAAGAACAATGGGGAATAATCAAACTGCCATCACAGAGGCAACAAGCCTTTGTGTGAAGCAAATAACCAAAACAAATGATGTAAGAAACCACTATGGTTCTCTAAGGAGGTGGCAGGGAAGATTAGGGGAAAAAGAAAGCATTCAGGAAGTACAAGGAATCACAGAAGGAGCAGGACAGAGAATTGTATCAATTAAAGCAAAGGGAAGCAGGAAAGGCAGTCAGAACAGCAAAGGCCCAAACCGAGGAAAAGATAGCCAACTCAGTTAAGAAGGGGATAACACCTTTATAGGTACATCAGGAACTGAAGGAAGACCAAGGAGAGATAGTGAGGCTTAATAAAGGGAGGAGGGGTGGATAGAGGTGAATGGAAAAGGCAGAGATACTAAACAAACATTTTTGCTCAGTATTCACAAATGAAGAGGGGAAGTACGAAACCAAACAATAGAAACACTCTAGATATGGGGTTGATACCAGCCATTCACGAAGAAAGGGTTCTGAAAGAACTCTTAAAACTGAAAGGTGGACAAAGCAATGGGCCTGATGGGATTAATCCCAGAATTCTAAAAGAACTAAGGGTAGAACCAGTGACACCACTGACTACCCCTTTAGCAAAGCATGGGAGGATGGGGTGGTAGCTGAGGACTGGAGGAGGGCAGATGTTATTCCACTTCACAAAAGTGGGAGCAGGGCAGAAGCAGGAAACTACAGACCTGTTAGTTTAACCTCAGTGATTGGGAAAATAATGGAATCACTTCTGAAGGAAAGAATTGTTGAGTACCTAGAGGCCAGAGGGGCACAGGACCCAAGGCAGCATGGATTCACAGCAGGAAGGTCATGTCAGATGAATCTAATAGATTTCTTGGACTGGGTGACCAAAGTAGTAGATCAGGAGGGGCTGTGGACATGGCTCACCTAGATTTTAGCAAGGCATATGACACAGTCCCACACAAAAGATTAATATACAAGCTGGCCACCCTGGGAGGGTCCCAAGATGGTAGCCTGGGTGAAGAATTGGCTGGAGAATAGGACACAGAGGATAATAATAAACGGAGTCCACTCTGAAGAAAGGGGGTTACTAGTGGGGTACTTCAGGGTTCACTACTAGGACCGTCCTCTTTAATGTCTTTACAAACGACATTGCAAAAGGTACTGGAAGGAAAAATATGTCTCTTTGCAGACGACACAAAGATCTGCAACAGAGTTGATACACAAGGTGGGTGGAAAGGATGAGAAGGGACTTGGCAAGACTGGAGGAATGGTCAAATGTATGGCAGCTTAGATTCAATGCTAAGAAGTGCAAAGTAATGCACCTGGGAAACAAAACCCAAAGGAAGAGTACACAATGGGGAGATACTGACAACAAAATGGAAAAGGACCTGGAGGTAATCATATCAGATGACCTAAAGGTGGGCAAGCAATGTGAGAGGGCAGTAAGAAGGCTGGGGATACTGGGATGCATAGGAGAGGCATCACCAGTAGAAAACAGGAAGTTGTTATCCTCTGTACAGACAGCTGGTGAGACCCCATCTGGCATATCAGATGCAGTTCTGGACACCCAATCTATGCAAAGACATAGGATGAAGGCAGTCCAGAAAGGGTACTAAAATGGTGCAGGGTCTGCACCAGATGACATATGAAGAGAGGCTTAGGAGCTTAATATGTATAGCCTCGAGGAAAGGGAGAGAGGGAGACGGATAGAAACATTCAAGTAACTCAGGGAATCAACAAAGTCCAAGAGGGTAGCATCTTTCAGAAAAAGAGGTGTGCAAGAACAAGTGGCACAATTTGAAGATTGAGGGGGACGGCTCAGAGGCAATGTGAGGAAGTATTTTTCACGGAGAGGGTTGTGGATGTATGGAACAGCCTTCCTGAGGAGGTTGTGGAGTCAAAAACAGTGGTGGATTTCAAGAATGCATGGGACAGTCATAAGGGATTCTAGGGGTAGGGGTAGGAGAAGTAGGCTGTTGGTTAACTAGGATCTGCAGCTTATCCATTAGGTAGGGAAATGGGCAGACTGGGTCAAGCGGTTCTTATCTGCCCTCAAATTCTATGTTTCTATGTATAATGAAATGGACCCTTTTATATAGTTTGATGAATTTGTTTTTGTATGTGATGTATGTTGGTGTGTTTTGCAAAATTTTCAATAAACAGATTATGCAAAAAATAAAAATCTCTAGTCATACAAAAACATTACCTGTCAAACATCTACACTAAGATGAATAGGCCTGGAGCCTAAAGATTACAAGCGATGAATAGCTGGGCCCTGAAGGTGCTGGATAAACAGCAGAAGCCAAAATGCAATGAACATCAAGAGCAAGTCCTTTTCATAGCCCAGCAAATTCAAAGCTCTATTTGTCTTTACATTTCTATGGTCACTGGTTACCAAGCCCTGAGCCTAGGTAAGTTTGCATGCACAAAGTTCTGCAAACTGGAGCTCTGATTGGTGCAGATATGCAGAGTTTTTCCTGGGAACATTCCAGGCAGGCTACAGTACTGAAACTGAAACTTCACTTGGTAAACACTCACTGTGAGTGAGGGTGCAGATTGTGCCTCCACGTTGTTCATTCTCAATGGGATTTCAAGAACACGCAACAGTACGCCTACAAGTGCAAGGCTACTGTACCCTAACTATCTGGTGGGGATGGGGAGGGATTTGCACACAAAGGAATCGAGAGCCCTAATTAGTACTTAACTGATGTGCACAGGATCTGAAGGTGATGTTTAATTGTACTGTAAGTTAACAAAGTGTGCTTTCTTTTACAGATTTACCTATTAAAGGAGTTCTGAGGAGTTTTGATTACATTTTGATTTTCCAGTTAAGGATTTAGTCAAACTGAAGGCCTGTGAGTTCAGAATGAGTGTTCAGCTGCATACTTTAACTCTTCTTACAGTCTTCATTGGGGTGTTTACTCCTAAGGTAACTTCTATGTTTTCTTCTACTTTTAAATGTCAGCACTTGATCTGGTCAGTATAAAGTAAGTGTGAATTATGTAAGGCCCTGTCACACTACACCACTTACAGTCTGTAACGGTTCCAAACCGTTACAGACTGGAACCATTACAGTGTGTCCACACTGCCAGCAAAGTCTCGATAACGGTTTGGAACCATTACAGCTCGTCCACATTGTGGGTGCCCTGTACGCTTACGGTTGCACCTATCCCACAATGCAGATTCATGCTGCACTGGGGAATGCTGGAGCTACACGCACGCAGCGTCCACACTATGGTTGTAGTAATGCTACAGTGGCTCAATTCATTGTAACGTTGTTCAAACCACCCTTACAAGTGGTTTCAACAATGGTTACTTAAAATGCCTTCTGTAACGTTACAGATGTAAACGCAAATGGCTGGGTGTAATCTGCTAGAGCCTTCTGTAACGTTACAGAGACATAGTGTGGACAGGGCCTAAATCAGTACAGTGCCCAAAATTTACAAGGTGACTTTGCTTCTCCACAGCTTGCCCCCATGGCAGGCGGCAGGGATCCTCAACCTGCCAGAATGGATCTGGTCCGAGGGATTACTGCAAATTGTGGAATAAGGCCTGCGACAGTATTCATCCTGACGAGGAGCCATTTTTCATTTCTCCTTCCAAGTGTGGCACGGTGGTGTGCAATGATGCCAATGCTGAACCATGCATGCTCCCATACACACCACACCAGGCGCCTGCCCCATAACCGCCTCCTATGTGCAAGCCACCAGTGCCGGCCCCAGCCCTCACTAGGGGTCAGGCATGCAGCGACTCTGTCCCACCTCCTCCCGGGAGAGAAGAGCTGTTCTCAGGATGCCGATCCTTTCCCTCCTCTGCCAACCCCAGTGGCCCACTTGCACCGCGAACATGGGTTGCCAGCGTGGCGGGAGGTAGGGCAGGATGCCTTAGCTCTCCACGCCACTGGGCCTGCTGCCACAATTTTTAATGACTTGCTCGATAATAATAACTTAAATGCTGACCTGCAGCCTATATTTTTAGTAATGTCTGCTCTGTCTGCCTTGACTGCAACTGAAAGCACTAGCCAGTCAGTCAAAAAGGCTTTATTGATTGGCAACATGCCATTATAGCTTAATACAAAATACATGAATACAAATTCAACCATGCATAACAAAAGACCCCAACAGAGATTATAACAAGGTGTAATACACACAGTAGATCAGCATCTTCCATACTGTGTTCTCGGTGGTCCAGCCTCCCCAAGCTGGACCCCCACTGTTGCATTGGGCACTTAGTCAGTGTCCTTAGTGGTCGTGAGGGCCCCTCATGTCTTGCCCTCCCCCAAGCCAGACCCCCGCTGTTGCATCGGGCACTCAATCAGGTATGCCAGGCCACACTGCTGTGGCTCAGAGCACCAGCTATTTTCCTCAGCGCCATTGAGAACAATGGACTTTAGAATCTTGGTGCCATTTTAAGGGCCCATGACAATTCCATCGGCAGAGCAATGCTGATAATTTGCTCCTAAATTCTATCTAATTCTCAGTGTCTTACACACAATGCTGATAGTTTATTTGCTCCTAAATTCTATCTAATTCTCAGTGTCTTACACGCTTTCTGCAGGGAGCTTTAATTTTACTTGTAATTTCCTGTGTTTTAACATTTTATTTCATTTCCTGATTATGCCTTAAAACAGTCTGTGTGCTCTAGCATCTTTAACAATTTCTCCCTGTTTAAACACTGCTGCGGAGTACTTTAATTTTACTTGCTCAGGACTTGTAATACATTTATTCTGTGTTTACATGTAAGGAGTTTCAAATAGGGACCTGAATAGCAAATGTTAAGCTGTCCATTGCAGGATGTTGTTAGTAACTGCTATGCAGTACACTGCAGCCTGAGCGTTCTGAATTTCCAGTCTGTAAAAATTAAGCCAGTACAGGGGTCCTCAGGTGAACCTCAGTGATTGCTTTCCCAGTAAATTTCTACTCTGTACTGAGGGCTTTGAGTCTGAGAAGATACAGGCTTCTACATAGAGTTGGAAAATTTTACTAAGTTCGAATTAATTGACTGAATGCTGCACAATTTACCCTGTCTGGGGAGCAAAGGCTCAAATTAACTTAGCTAATTTTAAAAGGTCCACGTACAGCAGAGATAGACCCAATTCAGACTGCCACATTTCACATTAATAACGTTACCAACTAGAATTAAAGTGTGTGCGCTGTTGAGTTTCAATACAGTAGTGCCTATGGATACAAGCTGCAGAGTTCACATTATTAATTCAATCAATTCAAACTGTGTCATTGAGTCCAGCAGACGCCTATGGTGTCGGAACCTCCATTACAGAACCTGACCCAAAATGGCCACCAGGCCTCAATGAGTTAAAACTGAGATGCAATTCAAGCAGGAAACAACTTTTGCATAGTGATTTTGTGAGCCTCCTCTTGCCTACCTGTTAAATAATCCTTTCTTTTCCTCTCTTCCCCAGTGTCCTTGGTGTTCGTGGGGCCTCTGCATATCCTGCCCTAAGCCAGACCCCGCTGTTGCATCGGGCACTCAGTCAGGTATGCCAGGCCATGCTGCTGTGGCTCAGAACACCAGCTGTTTTCATCAATGCTACTGAGGCCCTGCCTGTGCTACGTGATGGCTGCCCCACCACCCTCGCCACCACCCTAAGTGAGCACAGTCTTATATGGCTGGCTGCAATCACGTGACTAAAAAATCCTATCAGCCCACTTTTCCTTTAGCAGATTATCTGCTTTCACCACTAGTGGCCACACAAGACATCCCATCTGCCTAAAAACAGCAATAACAACATGTTACCACGTTATCTCACTATGCAGTGCATGCTCACTCCCCTAACATCCCTGCCCATTCCTTCTGCACCTGTGCCACAGCCAAACCCCATTATAATAGGCAGTTGGGCAGCTCCTTCTCCCTACCACGCCCACCTCCACCATGGGCTGCCTCCTCAACGTCTCCTGTTTAACTGAGATCACAGGGCTTCCATCCTGCCGCCTCCTTCCACACTGAGCTGATTGCTCTAAAATTCTCTTCTACAAATAGTTCTCCAGAAAACCTACCAGCAACTGTCTGCCCTCTGCAAGTCTCAATGGGCCATGTTCAAAACTAAACAGCTACTCACACTACTGCTACTCCCAGGAGCTAAACCTGGACCAACCCACCCCAGCCTTTCCTACCTCTCAAATTACCAAGGGTTTTAAAATAATGCACCTAAACATATGCAACATCCTGAATAAGCTCACTGCCCTACAACCAGTGTCTTAATGCTGCATCCAGATATTCTTATTATAACTGAAACATGGCTGAAGCCCACAACCTGGATGCAGAATTATCGATCCTGGCTACTCCCTCATTCAGCATGACCACCAGGGTAAAAAGAGGTGGAGGCATTGTTATGCTTATTTTCTCTCAGCACCAGTTCACCCCTGTCCGGTTCTCCATACCCCGCTGTCCATTGACTCCTTACTAATCAAACTCTCACTCCCACACTCAATTCCATTATTTGTATCTGGGTCCTACTGCACTGACACTCCTATGCCCATCATAATGGAGCACCCTAAAATCGCTTGATCAACGAAGCTGTTTATCCCAGGAGACTTCAATTCTAACTGACTCTCCAGCACTAGCTGTAAGCTACATAGCCATGTAAATGCACTAAATCTGACCCAACAAATATCTGAACCCACACGCTTGAATCACAAATTCCAAAACCACTCCTCATTAGACTGGGCCCTTACTCACACCCAGATTGGATTCTTGAGGCAGGACTCCTTCCGGACTCTCTATGGCCACCACATGATCTACATGGTAAGGAGAATATTCAGGCCCAACGCTCCTCCCCGTGAACACTGCTTACCAGATCATACAAATCCCTTGACCTCGTAGCGCCTCCTATGACCTGACAAACACTGATTGGTCCTTCATCCCTCGGCATCCCCTCCATCGACACTGCCCTTGAACTTTCAAGTCCAGATTCCTCGCCATCTGGAACTACCATGTGCCACTGAGAAGGACTCATGAAAGGGGTGCCCACCTGCCCTGGGTCGCTGCCAATATTATAGATCAACTCTATGCCAGGGACCAGGCATGGAAAGCTTATAAGGCAACCAACACCAAGGCATTTCAACTCTAAAGCACACTACGTAACTCCTGTACTAGGCTCCTATGTCAGGCCAAAGCAAACTATTTCAAGGCCTCCTTCCTCTCTAATCTAAATCACCCAACATAAATTCTGGAAATCAGTCAAATCACTTTTTCTCCCCTGCCCAGCCCCCATCCCAGCCCTTTAATGTTGATGGCTCCATTGTCACTGAACCAGGTGCAGTGGCCTCCGTTTTAACACCTTTTCCACACTAGCTGCACATCCCTTTACTATCTTCCCTCCTCATCACCCTTGAAAAGCACAACCACTCCCATTCCACCCACCCTCCAGGTCTTTCTCCTTTTGCATGGTCACCCCCAACCAATGATAAAAGCTCTGGGCACTCAACCCCTCCAAAGTTAAATGCCCTCGAACTGGACTCCAAAATGCTTCACCATCTGCCTCTGCCATCGCCACCCCACTGGCCACTCTTCAATCTCTTCTTGCTTGCTGCAATCCCATCCGACTGGAAATGCGCTGACAGTCATTCCCTCCCAAAAGGGGCAACCCTCCTCACCAGGCAACTACCGCCTCTATCTCCCTACTCCCATTCTAGCTAAATTTCAGTGGCACCTAGTGCTCTTCCAGCTCTTTCTTTTCTCGACTCTTCTCCTTCTTCACACTCTGCCAATCTGGTTTAGGAAGTTGCATTCCACCATCACCTCCTCTTCTAAGGCCTCACCAACGCCATCCTCACTGGTATGAATCATGGGCACATCACCTCAGCTATCTTTGTCAACCTTGCCAAGGCATTCGACACTGTCTCCCATGCCCTTCTACTATCCAACTCTCCCATGCCGGACTCTGGGAACAGCTACTAACTGGTTCCAATCCTACCTGACTGGCAGGTCACAGTCTGTAAGAATTGGTCATCACACTTTGTCCCCTCCCTGTAACTACTGGGTCCCCAATGCTCGGGTCCTCAGCCCAATACTGTTCTCCATTTTCATGAATGAGCTGCCCTTGGTATGCCAATATGCATCCATTCACATGTACGTGATGACACTGCACTGTATGCATCAGGTTCCTCCCCAGAAGTGGCCTCTAGACTCCAGGAGGACTTCAATGTTTTTCATCTCTGGTTTGCTCAAACCAGCCTTTCTTAGTCCCAAGAAACCATCTCCCTAATCTTCGGCATCAGACAGAGACTCTCCTGCTTCCCCCGCACCCCCAGTTTCCATACCATTGATGGGACACCCTTGAGGTCTGCACCTCCTTCCGGTACCTTGGGGTCTGGCTTAACCAGCACCTTGACTTTTCAGCCCATATTGATTCAATCAACAAGAAACTTCACCCCAAACTGGGTGCTATGTATCTGAACAGGAGCTGCATCCTCTGGAAACCTGCAAAACAATCGGACAGAAAATGATCCTCCCTATAGTTGACTATGGAGACGTAGTATACCGCTGCCCGTAGTCCACCCTAGCCAGACTTGACCCCTTTTCATTCCTTTTGCCATTTTGCCCTGGACTGCCTCCCTTAATGCACCACTGTGATCTCTACAAGTCTCTAGACCTACCTTCACTCCAGGAAGGAGACTGGCTCACTGTGCAAGGACACTTTCTCGAAATTCAGGCACAGTCCCTCCCCCCCTGGAGTCTGCCCTCGCGGTTCAACCCCCTCTGCATACTTCTCAGGAACACTGACTCGGCTTTTTTATGTTCCACATATGTCCACAGCTAAAGGCAAGCTGCCTTTAATTACTGCATGCCTAAATTATGGAACTCCCTTGTCGCTGACTATTAGCACACAGACAACACTCAGCATCTCAACTATCTCTTCAAGTCACTTTTTCTCCTCACCTGCATGTGCAGTCAGCTCGCTGAGATGCCAAATGTCCCACCTCTCACCCTTAAATTCTACGGCCTGTGGCACATCACTAAGAGCTCACAGACCTAGGCCCTCAGCCTAGTACCTGGAGTAAAATTGTCCTCTGCAGCTGATCATAATCATATGTTTTTCCTTTAGTGCTCTCGGTATTTGGACCTTTATGTGTTTACTATGTACACATTATTTGCATAGCACAATTGTAATTACCTATGTACATGATAATAGTCTAATTCTCCTCTGCCCTTCCACATTTACTGTACTCATTGTACCCATTGCTTTCTCGGCAAATAAATTATATGTATTGTATATTGTACTATATAATCCATGTGCATATTATTGTATCCATCCTTTCCCCCCACCCCAGGACACAACTGGAATCAGCGGTACACTGTTCAGTATGCCTTCCTGGTAAAACTTTTAAATAAATAAATAATATAATACACATGCAGGTAAGGTAAAAGCAGTAATCCACAATTTCATGAAAAGTTTTTAATCCTAATCTAAATGTTAGAACAGGGCAAGAAGAAATGCCTATCCTGAAGGCAAGTGAATCAAAATCACTCTGATAATCACAAATTCTAATAACAGAAGAGCGGTTGGGACAGAAAATGAGGTGTGGCCCTGTAGGGCTCAACATAACTCACATTTGGAGTCCTAGAGGGCAAAGCATTAGAAAATGCAACAAACTGCATGTAATCAAAACAGGAAAAGGAATCCCACTTTAGTTTGTAAGTCTTAAATATAGATAAATGCCACTTACGGCTCAAACCTGACCCTCATCCCAACAAAACATAATTCAACCAGTCAAAGCGTTACCTCTTTCTAACCTTTTTAATAATATAAAAGTAATTAGTAAGTTTATTGATTATAATGATATCATTCACTGTAAAAAAAGCTACTGTAAGAGAATAATCTGGAATACAACTTAGGTTGGATTTACTACGAATACGACAGTCATAATCCCAACATGCAAAATACTGAAACTGTCATACCAACAGTTCCATTATTGACAATCCCAAAATCCTGACCTCAACAGCCCAACAATACACATATAACTAGATCAAGCACCCAGCACAATTGAAAAGAAGTGTTTATGCAGGGGGCTTCACCCACATGCCCTTGTCATGGAGGGCTTTGCCCCCACCCCTAGTAATTTAAGACACATCCACCGAGTCTGACATGACCGGGATGGTATCTTACTCTGAAGATGCACCAAGTAGGAATTGCACCTGTGAGGACAGCACAAGTGCAGCAGTCCCTGAATCAAAGCAGGAGCAAACAAGGAAATTATGAGAGCTGACAATGGAACACACAGCAAGTAGTACAACAGTCAAAGTTCACAGGACCACAAACAGCAGTTTTATAAGAAAACCTGTTGCTCCAGAAAGCTGAGATGGAAATTAGATGATTCTACCAATAAACCCTCAGTCCACAGTACCTGACTTTCTGCGCTTATAGCGCATAACACTAGTCTATAGATATTCCTCACCACTGTCACAAGGTTTGTAATTCCAATATGTTCAATAAATAAATTACAAGTCGTAATGTACTGCACCAAGCACTTCCACTCACACTGTTCACTTTCACCCGTCAAAATAAAGTACACATTACACAAACAAAGCACAACAAAAAAAGCACACAACACAAGAGATAGCCATGGTACCATAACACTGTTGGGATTCACAGTCGGGCTTTCGATGTTGGTACCATGACAAATTTGAGCTGCTGAATTCGGGATCCCGGTGGCAGGATTCTGAGTTTCCAGTCTTTCAAAGTACCTTTGATCTAACAGTATAGTATTTATTCATGTAATACATAACTTTTCATACCATGAGCATTTTAAAAGAACATGATACAGATTCTCTATATACCTCCTGCAGTGCATAAACAAGGAGCCTCAGAAGCACTGGGAATATGGGCACATCTAGCAAAGAGTACATTAGTAGAAAAATCTCAAACTTATAACACATATAGATGTTTCTCTTCTGGGATCCAAGAGGTGGTCCAGATAACATTTATAGCCAAACCATGCCTCATTTAAAGCATATCAAGTTAAGAACATGGACCTTAAAATATTATCCAAATCCACACTAAGAAAGCACTAGCTACACTTTTACAACTAAGCTAAAATTGCTTCTGGTTTCAACCACACTAGTATTATGTGACTGAGACTCAAGAAAGATGAGAAAAAACCCTGTGAGAAACTGAGATTTGAATAATGAGATACTGTGGATAACTGCAGGTTATATATTCGCTGGTAGTTGCCTGCCCACCCCAAACGCCAA
Source organism: Neoceratodus forsteri (assembly GCA_016271365.2). NCBI lineage: Eukaryota > Metazoa > Chordata > Ceratodontiformes > Ceratodontidae > Neoceratodus > Neoceratodus forsteri. The sequence goes on along the minus strand of CM057449.1, from coordinate 330,278,350 downwards.
ACAATTTCCTTTTCCTTACCTGCTTCCATTTCTGCCTCTCAAAGACAATAATTGCTTAGGTTTTTTTTTATGCTTTTTTATAATCCCTGTTTTTTTATTTTGTTTTGCTATAGAGAAGATGAGAAATAGATGAGTCAGGAGGACTCTGACTCTTGGTGCAGGTTTTAGGACCAAGTTGCTGGCTGCCTAGCTGTTTCTGTCCTGAATATCTTCCACACACAGAAGCAACATACACAGCCAGCAGCTTACAACAGGAACCATGAGGGTGTTTGTCTGCCTCAGCCAATCAAGTCCACCCACACCGCATACAGATTCCCTCAACTAATCTCATCATCTGAAACTGCCAGTCTCTGTCTGTTCCACTCACGCCTTCTTGGCTCTCTCCAAGACACCTTCTGCCATCCTGCATGCTCCCTCCAATCCCTCCCACCCATCTCTGACTGAGTGCTGCTCCTCCTCTCAGCACTCTCAAGTTTCAGAATGCCTCTTGCCCCTCCCACCCTCCCCTTCTGCTGCTCCTTTCAACTTCTCCTAATATTCTCAAGATGCCTTTTCCAGTTCACTCCACTCCCAACTCCTACCCTTATGCAGCTCCAACCCCACAACCCCCTTTCTGCTGCTTTCTCCTCTCAGCACTGCCTTGAAGACACCTCCTACTCCCTGCCTCCCTCCCACCATGTTAAAGTCATGATCCAAACTGATCTGAACTCAGCAGATGGTTCAGAAGTGGCTGGATAGCTACTATGTCCCCAGTTCAGGGAAGGGAGGAATTTTCTTAATTGATTCATACACCATCAACATTTACCCTTATACATAAAGATTCTAAAAGGTTAGGATAAGGTTCAGATAAGTATCCAAAACTTTTGTTGCTTATCAGAGCCTTTTAGAACCTCATCTTTCCATGAATGCCTTCGATATGTCACAGATCCACATATTGAACAGCAGTGGCCCCAGGACTGCACCTGTGGTACTCCACTAGCCACTGTCCCATCTTTTAGAGAACTTACCATTCAGAATCAATCTCTAAATTCTTTCTGTCAACCAGTTTGTGATCCAACCTGTCCCACATCTTAGCCCTAGTTGGCTCACTTGCTTTACTAGTCTTCAGAGAATTTACCATTCAGAACCAACCTCAGCTAGTCTCATATGGGATACTAAGTCAAATGCCTTGCTAAAATCTAGGTATAGCACATCTACCCCGGACTATGTCTGCCACTTGTGTCACTACATTAAAAATCTATTAAACTGACTGATATGACTGGCCCTGCTGAATCCATGCTGGTTCCTATCCATTCATTTGTTTTGCTTCAAGAATGCAATGTCTCCACCTTGATAAATGTCTCCAGTTGTTTTCCCATTATTAATGTCTAGCTAATGGGCCTCTAGTTACTGGAATTTTCCTATCCCACCCTTTTAGAACCCCATTGGCACCTGCCAATCTACATGCATTAAACCTATTGATATTTATTCCCCATAGAGAATTAGTAGTGGTTTCACAGCACCTGCCTTGCTTCCTTTAACACTCTAGGATGAATCCTATCTGGGATTGGCATATTCAGAGCAAGCTGTTAGTGCCACACAGCGAGAGCACTGCATGGCTGCTAATGCCGCCTGCTCTGGGGCAATATTCAGACAGTTAGCATGCTTGACTGCAGCAGTGCAAACTGTGAGAATATGGAGCCAGCCAGCACAATAGATAGTGACTATGCACTGCACTGATGCCGCCTATGGTATAAATGTGGTTCACAGGGAGCCTACTGTAGATAGTGCTACCCAAATAGAATAGTGCCAGGGCTCTGTGAGCAACACGCAGCCCTGGCATGCTTCATGCTAATGAAACCACCAGGCAAGCAAGGTGCTAAGAGGTCATTAGTATGCCCATTATGGGCTCATTAATATACCATGCAGCCCCTGGTGATGTATAGTAGAACTGATTCCCTGCTTTCTAGTGGTCTCCCCTCAATCACCCATTCTGGGCTGCAGTAGAATTAATTCCCTGGTGCCTACAGGTCCCTTAACAATGTAGAAACAAGAGGAGCATTTGTACAGCCACTGCTCCTTGCCAGCACGTGAGAGAGTTACAAAACCATTTAGGTGAAAAACAAGCTTTCCCTACTTTGAAATTAGAGAGAAACCTTAGCAGTTAAAAGCAATTTCATTGAGGAAGTAATTGATAGCTTTCATTTTAGAAACAGCACAACCAAATGAAAGATGGTTGGAAAAATAAATGAATATTTAAACAACGCAGAGCTGGCAGGTACTTTCTGAGAAAGAGTACAAAGTTAAGGGGGAAAAAGCTACATCCTGTAGTAGTTGAATCACTTTATAAGCACAGGATGTGGTGGTGGCACAGAGTGTTCATATGAGCAAACATGTTAAACCATATGTACATTGGTACATGAACATTTTTCCAATAAACCAGATGTAAATTATTTTATAGGCATAAGAAAGCAAACATAAAACAGAAAGATTTCAAACTGTCAGCAGGAAGTTATAGGTATTGTGATTGTTGTACAGCAACTCTACTATTAAAAAACATTTTTTTAAAAGGAAATTATATGAAAAATAAATTTAGATTCATTATTATTTTTTATATTCAAAAGTGATGACAGTATAAGCTATCCTGAAAAGTCATGTGAAAATGGTGAAACACTGAGGTAGAAGCAAATAAATATCACAAAGAAAACACTGGAGAAGAGTTGTTTATTATAAACTGATTTTAGGAGCACCTCCTTTCCTTGTAGTCACTGCCTCCCCAATCACCCATGCTACACTTCTCAACTAATTATTCCCTGGTGACTAGAGGACCTCATTACTCTTTCCTGTATTGTATCTTTATTCCCTGGTGTCCAGTGGTCCCCTCATCCTTGATTGCCATTTCCATATAGTATCTATATTACTTAGTGTCTAGTGGACTCCTTTCCCATCACCATTTCCTGCATAAGTATCTATATTGCCTGGTGTCTAGTGGATCCCCAAGCCTGATTGCCATTTCCCATACTGTATCTATATTCCTGATATACTAACATACTAAAATGCCAGCAGAATAGGGCTAATAGTCTTTCATGTCTGCTCATTTGGTCAGCCCCCACCCTGGGAGCTGGACTCCATGTCCCTCTCCCTCTCTGGCCTCTCCCTTCCCAGTCCTGGATATTCTTGCTGCACTGGTTTTGCTTCAGAACCCTTCCTCTGTACCTGTCCCACCCCTCTTTAACCCTCCACCATCTCTGCCTCCACCACTCCCTGGGCACTGCATTCCATGGCTCCACCACCTCTCAGTGAAGTAGCACCTCCTCTTTCTCCCTGAATCTCCTCCAGCTTCCACCTGGCCTCTAGTTGTCCCCTCTTCTTCAGAGCACCCTGACTGCTCCTCCCCATTTACCCCCTTTATGTATCTGAAGACTTCTATCATGTCCCCTGGTCCCTTCTCTCTTCCAATGTGTACATATTTAGCTCTTCGAGACTTTCCCCTAAGTCCCATCCCAAGCCCCAAATCATTTTGTTGCCTCCGCTGGACTTCTGCAGGAGTTCAATGTTCTCTCTTAAATGTGGCTCCAAAACCTGCATGCAGTACCCAAGGTGTGGCCTACCAAGCAGTTATACATTGGGAGTACTCCTCCTCCTTCTTGAGGTGATCCTGGCGATGCATCCAAGCATCCTGTTGGGCTTTGCCGCTGCCCTACTACAAGTCTCCAAGTTGTTCATCTTGACATCCACCACCACCCCCAGGTCCCTCTCAGCCATCGAGACTTGTAGCATCCCCCGGTTGTACACTTGGCCCAGGTTTCTGGCTCCCAGGTGCAGTACATTGCATTTTCTGCATTGGACCTCAGCTTCCACTTAGACCACCTTCCCAGATCCTCCAGGGTCCCCTGTAGGACCACCTCCCTCCCTCCCCATCCACCACCGCCCCCAGTTTTGAGTCATCTGCAAAGAGACTCATCTCACCCTGGATACCCTTCCTGTATGTCAGAACATAGGTACTGAACAGGAGGGGCCCAAGAACCGATCCCTGAGGAACTCCACTAATGACCCTCCTTGGGGATGAGACTATCCTGCCAAACCACGACCCTCTGGGTCTGGTCTGGAGCCAATTGCTCATCCATCTGATCATCTGGTTCCCACCCCATTTCTCCCAGCTTATCCAACAGGCCCCCATGAGGAACAGAGTCAAACACCTGCTGAAGTCAAGAAAGAGGATGTCCACTGGACTACCCAGGTCCAAGGCACCTCATCACCCAGTCATAGAACTCCACAAGGTTTGTCTGACCACGATTTCTCGGATGAATCCATGCCTATTGTCCAGGCACCTCAACTCTTTCCAGGTCCCCCAGTCCTCCTTGACAATGCCCCTCCACCTTGCCCATCATCGATGTCAAGCTGACAGGCCTGTAGTTCCCTGCCACCTCCCTTGATCCCCTGTGTATAGGCACTATATGCGCTCCTTCCAGTCCTGGGGCACCCACCTGTCCTCAGAGATGCTGAAGAGCTCTGCCAGAGGTTTCGCCCAGGACATCACCAGTTCCTTCAGCACTCTGGGATGTAATTTATCCGCCCTGGTGCTTTCTCCATCTTAAGGGACCTGAGGGCTTCCTCACTCTCTTTGCCATGATTTCCACCTACCTCGTCCCCTGCTTTGCCTTCCCACCTGCGGTGATGCCCCCCTCCCCAGACCCGCGCCGATCAGTAAAGGGTCCCTCTCCTCAGTTTCCACCATCTCTTCCCATGTATGATGCATCCCTCATTTTCATTGGTGAAAACTGAGGCGAAGTACTCATTTAGTACCTCAACCTGCTCCCTGGGTTTTGTGCCCATCCCTCCTCTGTTTTAATCCTGCTAATCTGCCCCTTCACCCTTCGTTTTTCCCCAATGTATCTAAAGAACCTCTTGTTCCCTCTCCTAATTTCCCTGGCCAGGTTCTGCTCCTTCCTTGCCTTAGCCACCCTCACCACCCTAGTGGCCCTTCTGGCCATCAGTTCATACTCCCTTGGTCCCTTTCACTCCTTGAGCATTTAAATTGCCTATAGGCCACCTTCTTTCCCCTCACCACCTCCTGAACCTCCCTGGTCCACCAGCAGGGTTTTGTGCCCTATCTAGTAGACCTTTGCCCCCTCACCATTTCCCATTTCGTATTCTATATTCCTTGGTGTCTAGTGGTCCCCCACTCCTGATTGCCATTTCTATAGTACTGTATCTATATTCCCTGAGTTGAGTGGACCCCTTCATTGCCATTTCCTGTATAGTATCTATATTCTCCTGGTGTCTAGTGGATCCCACCACCCTGATCACCATTTCCCATATTGTATCTATATTATCTGATGCCTAGTGGCTCCCACCAACAGGCAATACTTAAAATATTGTATCTATATTGTCTGGTGTCTGATGATCCTCCCAACCTCAATCACCTTTTCCCATATAGTATCTATATTCCTGGTGTTTAGTGGCTCTCCATTGACATTTCCTGTGTAGTATCTATACTCCACTGGTGTCTAGTGGACCCCCCACCCCGAATTCCATTTCCCATATAGTATCTATATTCCATGGTGCCTTGTGGACCCCACCCCAATCAGTATTTCCCATATTATATCTCTATTCCCTGGTGTCTGGTGGTCCTCCCAACCTTGATCACCTTTTCCCATATAGTATCTATATTCCTTGGTGTCTAGTGGACCCCACCCCAATCAGTATTTCCCATATTATATCTCCTATTCCCTGGTGTCTGGTGGTCCTCCCAACCTTGATCACCTTTTCCCATATAGTATCTATATTCCTTGGTGTCTAGTGGACCTCACCCCCATCGCTGTTCCTGTATCATATATTCTGTATAATCCCTGGTGTTTAGTGGACCCCTGAACAACTGCCAAGCCCCCGCCTGACCCACCCACTTTGACCCTCCATCCTGCACCCCCCACCTCAGTCACCCAAGATTGCTCACTGACAGTCAGATGGTGGCTATCCAAGGAGATGAGCAGAGGGCTGTACCAGTTGTCATTGTTTGTGGTAAATCCAGTGATCAGGGTGAGGGTGAGGAACAGCAGGTTGTCCCAAGCTGGTAAATCAGGTTGCAGGGGTTGGAATCATTCAGGAGGTGTCCACTAGACACCTGGAAATGTAGATATGATATGGGAAACAACAATGGAGGTGAGGGATCCACTAGACTCAATGAATATAGATACTGTATGGGAAGCTGTGTTGGAGGATGGGGTGACCACTAAACACCAGGGAATACTCAGTTCAGAAGCCCAGCATGGGCAGCCAGGAAGCTACTAGGCACCAGGGAACACACAATTTGGAAGCCCAGGCTGGATGATAGTGGAGGTAAGCATGCATTACACCACTTTTAGGACAGAGTTTGACAGTGGTAAATGGTGCTGCGATGCTGGCAACTGTTTAGTGCTACTGAAACCTGTCAGTATGCTGCTGCACCCTTTATGCACTTGGGTCCCTCATTTTGCATAGCCACACTGGTATATTCTGATGGTCATGCTGTGGGTTAGCGCACTTCCTGGGCATCTAAATATGCTACAACTACTGGCTTATATTCACAGTTAGCATAACATTAAGCCATTTAGTGTCATGCTAACCATTTGAACATTGGGCCCCCCAGCCTCTTTAGTACCCGTCTCTGTAATGTCTCCATCTGAAACTCTGCCCTATGTATAACCTATGGATTTCTCCTGTGGGTCTGGAAGTGGGCCTGCTTTTCTTGACCTAAAACATTGACCAAAAATATTCATTTAGTATTTTTGCCTTTCTTCATCAACTGTACAAACCAAATCTTTCCTTATCCTTTCCATGCTGTTGCTTATTTATTTATTTATTTATTTCATTTTGCTAACCATGTAGGCCCACTGTGCCCAAATGGTCCCTTTTCAGGGTGATCTTGGATTAGTTACATAGAAGCCTGTTGGATACAGAACATTTCGTAATACAAGACAGATTTGGGGGAACAATCATTGCAACCAGAGGTCTAATTACTTAGAACAACAATCCATGACATTTCTGCACACATTCAAATAGGCAGGAGGTGGCTACCAATACAGACAAAGTATTAGTACAAGTAACAATTTTACAGGAAACAGACATTAAACCTTACTGGCCATTGTCACACTGGTCAGTTTCTGTAGTTGTGCTATTTTTGTGCTAGTGCTTTTGCATATGAGGAGGGTAAGGTTACTAGAGTCTATTAGCAGAATTATCCCTAGCATGTACTGTACATAGCTTCTTTCCAGCAGGTGAGCTTAGAGTCCTTTTTAAAGGTGATCAATGAGCGGCACTTTGCAGATGGTCCAGGAGGTTGTTCCAGAGGATCAGAGCCACAGGGGAAGAGACTTATTACTTGCTGTCGTCCTTACCCTAGACCTTCAAGAGCCTCCAAGCGAGGATGTGGAACAATCTGCCTGAGCACTTAGGGACCAGCAGCCCAGTAAGGCCTGACAAGTGTGGTCCATTATTATATGTTTTAGACAGTGCACTGGAGAGGGTATTGAAGACATTGGGAAAGAGACGGCCATTTTAAGGAGTCCAGTACCTCACAGTGGTGGCACCTCAGGTTGGATTTGGTAGCAAACTGAGCAATCTTATTATATAGAACTTGCATCCTACCCAGTTCACTTCTGGTGACTTACTGTATGGCTGGAGCAACACAGGTAGGTTGGTAGGAGGATACTGTTACCGATAAGCTATTCTTGGTTTCGGTATAAGTTGCAAGTTCAGTCTATATAATAGACCTACCTTTCAATGTATTGCTTTGGTGACCTGGTCCACATGACATTTGAAAGTGAGACCTTGGCCTAGGAATTGGCCTAGATACCTGAAGGAGCTCACAACTTCTTTGGGTTTGCGGATGAAGATACTAGGGGAATAGCAGGGTTCTATCCAATCCCAAAGATTGGGATCCATACAGCATGACTTTCATTTTCTTGTCATTCAGTAACAGCCTATTAGCCCATAGCCAGCTTTCTAGGGTTGTGAAGTCCTGCTGTAGCTGAGGCCTGAGGATTGATATGCTGCCCGAGGATCTAAATGACAGCATCGTCAGCATTGTATTCTGAGCTGCTACCACAGTTACTACTGAGGTCATTTACAACAGGTAAAACAGGAGGGGCCCCAAGATGGAACCTTGGGTACTCCTTCCTTGATAGGTAGCTGACCTGATATGGACCCTTCCACTTGATCTATTGAGTTTGGTGGGGCACATAATCTCAAACCAGTTTAGGGAGTGGAGGTCAAGGCTGGTAAGTTTTAGTTTGTCTAGTTGTAGACCGTGATTGACCAAATCAAAGGCCTTGGTAAGGATGATGAATATGGCATCATGGCAGTGCCATTGTCTATGGCTTAAGGATATTGGTAGTGAGTTTGATAAGCGCAGTGTCAGTTCTGTGATTTTGTCTGAAACCATGCTGATTGAGCACCAGAAGTTGATTAGTTTCCAGATAGTCACAGAGCTGGTTGTAGAAAACCCTCTCTTGTATCTTTGCCAGGAAGCAAAGCAGTGAGATTGGCCTATAGTTTCTGATAGGTTCCTTGGGATCTCCCTTATGGATTGGAACTATATAGACTTCTTTCCATTTGACTGTAACAACACCTTCTAGTAGGGATCTATTTATTAGCCAGGTTATGGGAGTAGCAATGGCAGGGGCAGCATCTTTAACAACCTGGTAACCAATCTATCTGGCCTGCAGTACACCTGACCTTAATTTTCTTAAGAAGAGGTAGCACATCTGTCCACTTTACCTTTTGAGGTGGGATTCAAGTGGTGAGATTCAGGTTTGTGGGGAAAGCATAGTCAGCAGCCTGGGGTGGGAAGTTAGCAATGTACTTATCTAGATCAGTAAAAGCTATTGAAGGCATTGGATGCCACTTGGTGGTTGCTTATGGTTTGGCTAATTGATACAACTGGACCTTGTGGTGGTTTGTTATTGCCACTCATCAGACCATTGATCTGCTGGCAAAACACGTGGGGTCAGTTAAACTGACCTGCTGGAGGTTTTTAACGTATTCTTGTTTTACAGTTTTGTACAATTTGTTACTTTTTGGTTTTCAGCACCCTATAGGCCAGCCAGTTGGAGGATATCCAGACTTGTTTTAGTTCTCCCATGCCTTATCCACTATGTCAGAAGGGCCTTAAACTCAGAGATAATCCATTTATAGCATTGCCCTTGACCTAAGCTTCCTGATTGGAGCATGCATGTTGGTCGCTGACAGAAAGCAGTTCTGGAAGTATTCCAGTGCCTCATCAATAGTTGGGAGATGCAGGATAGGGCTCCAGTCAAGGTTGGATAGATAAGATTGAAAAGCGAGAGCTGAGTATTTAAAAAGTTCCTTGCAGTGAAGATACTGGGGGGCAGTTGGGAGATCGGTTCTTCCATATACAGAATTTGGGAGAGTGATCACTGAAGGCATCCAAGAGAATGCCTGCTGCCTGTATATTGAAAGGATGAGACAAGCGGCCAGTCAATGATAGAGTGGTTGCCTGTGTTAGCGATGTGCCTTGTGGGTTCAGTAATGATCTGAGTCAAGTGTGCATCAAGCAGCAATGACTTGTGACCCTGTTCAGAGTCAGTCACCCAGTGAAGGTTAAAGTCTTCAAAGAGGAGCAATTCAGAAGGGGCTTGATCTGCCAACATCTTAGTTAAGGCCTTTAGAGCCTGGTTGGCTACCTTGAGGGGTTATATAATCCTCCTATCAACAGGGAATTGGCTATGGCAAGGTTATTTTGAAAATTATTGCTTCACTACCAGCACATTCTATAGGGGTAAGGAGGCAAGGGATGCACTCTAGGTCTCTTGTGTATATAAGTATCCTTCCCTTTCTTGCTATCCCTGTCTTTCCTATAGGCAGCATAGCCCAGGAGGCCAATTTCATGCATCAAAATGTTAGGCTTGAACCATGTTTCTGATACAACAATCTGATACAATATCTGGTTTATATAGTCTCTACCCAGCTCTGGGCCTCATGTATTTTGGGTTGTAGGCTACAGACATTCATGTGGACTATGGTTAGATTTCTCGGGATACCCAGTTCAGGTCATGAGGAGGGACGATATTGAGCTTTCCTATGGGGGACCAGGATTGGTTTGGATATCCCCAGCAAAAAGAATCAGTAATAGAGATCTTTCTTAGCACCTTTAACATTGTGTTGGCTAGGTTAATACTTGCACAGACACTGGAGCCATGAAACATTAAGTAGCATTCTCCTTTTGTGTTAGGCCATGTATTATTAATATCGACCCATTGTCTGTAACTGCAGAAGGATAGTGCAGGTCCAGGTGCATGTGAGTTAGTGGCACCCTGTAGGGGTCTAATCTGCACCCCTGCCCAGGAGGTGGCCGATCCCATGAAAAGCAAGTATATACATGAGTACTGGGAGTATGCTCCTGGTGGCCATGTCCTAACAGTTGTCAGGTTTACAATTAGTTAGCAGTGGGCTCAGACACCAGGGTTTAATACACCAGCCTGTTGCCTTGACCTTAAATCAGGTTTCTGCATGTACCTCTACTAGCAGTGTGAACCTTATCAGAAGTTTCTTTCTACCTATGAAGCATACAATTCAGTTGTGGGCATAAATATATAACTAAATGCAGTCCATAACATTTGTGGAGTAGCTCATCTGAAAGCAGTATTTAGTATACATTCTTACATTCAGTGCATGCCTAGGAAGCAGAGTCCATTGTCATCTTAGCAGATTATACTTTGCTTACAACCAGTTTGATCTTTATGGGGATGCCTTGAGATAGCCTTTAAACTGAGCTCACGTCACCATCCAACTACAATCGGCAAGCATACTGTCTGAGAGTCAATCAGGACCATTTAACTAAAGGGCCAGGTCCTGGAGAATTTACTCCACTTCCTCTTTTAGCCTTATGGGTCAGGCCACTCAGGGTAGAGCTTTAGTACAGTGCATTTAATTAGAGGGAGGAGGTGGGGTGGTAGGGTAGGGAAAAAATTATTGGGAGCATGGCAGTCTTATGGAGTGGTTCCCAGGCTGAAGATTTGAATAAAAATTTAGTGCAAACTCTTGTGTCCCAGTGCAGCAATGCCGCATCAGCTCTCGGTGCTGTGGCAGTAAAAGTAGCTGAAATTCCTTAGGTCCATTGCAGGGGAGGGCAGAAAACAAATGCTGCTCTGCCCTCAGACCGCTGTTGTCCTCAAGTTTCCAGTGGTGGGCTGTGGAGTGTAGCAGACTGAGTGTCTGCTTTTAAAGGCTGCTCAAAAATTCAAATTCTGGTGCCTTTTTTCCCTTGTCTGTGGTTGGCTGGAGTTGAGGAACCATGAACAAAACTACAGCTTCTCTGGTGCCCTGTGTTTTCTCTTAAGCAAACAGAGAAACAAATTCTTGGGAACACAGCAGTCTTGAGGATTGGATTCCAGGCTGAAAATTTGAATAAAAATTCACTGCAAACTCATGTGTCCCGGTACAACAATGGACGATTCGGCTCTCGGATCTCCAAAGGTAAAAGCAGCTGAAATTCCTCAGGTCCATTGCAGGGAGAGGGCAGGAAATAAATTGCTGCTCTGCCCTTGGACCCTGTTGTCCCCAAAGTCTCTGGTGATGGGCTGTTAAGTGTAGTAGACCAAGCATCTGCTTTTTTTTCACTTTATCTTTTATTGAAATTGAGCATATAAGAAAGCACACATCTTATTCAATAGAAGACTAGCCTCCATGTAATGTATAAAATATCACTTAACAATACACAGTATTTAGGGTAAACATATTGGAGAAGCCTTAGATACATGTATTGATAATAAATAAAACCCTAGACCGGATGTAAGTGGGAGAGAGGGTTACAATCATTAGGGTATTATAGGATCAAAAATAGCAACCATGTCTGAAATACATGCTTGGGCAGGCTATGGCAAGGCATTCAGTAAACTGCAAAAAGTGATAAATGTGATAATATAACAATGTTCAGTAATGGAGAGGTGAAGATAAGAGAAAAGTGTGCAAGGAAAGAAAGAAGAGAGAAAAAGCAAGGAAGAAGGGAAGGAGAGAGGAGAAAACAGGGAAGAAGGAAAAAGGAGAAATCTGTGCACAAAAGTTCGAGTAAACCTAATCTGAGAGCAAAATAAGAAGGAGGGCTAAATATCCCTAAGAATTAGGGTCTAGAAGAACTAAGTTCATGTATTTGAAGTAATCCTGCCAACATCTGTCATATACAGTGAGTCTGTTATGAGTAACATGAGATAATTGGTCTAAAGAGGCATACTGAGAGAGGCTTTGAAGAACATCTGAAAGAGAAGACACCAGAGTTGATTTCCATTTCATAAGAATCAGACGTTTGACTAGAAGAGAAAGTATGTTTAGCCATCTAAATGTGCATGTGAGAGGAGAGAGCTATTGGGGATAAGGATGCCTAGAAGGAATATCTTGTGATTAAAAGGTAGTTTTTGTCCTGTTACTCTGGAGGCAAGTAAACAGACTTTATGCCAGAGCTTATCAATGGGAGCACAAGACCACAAGATAGAAGTAGATCCCCATTGGCCAAATTGCAGTGCCAGCAATTATTATTACTTAATAGGCCCATTCGTTGAAGCACAGAGGGCAAGCATCTGCTTTTAAAGGCTGCCCAGAGATTCAAATTCTGGTGCCTTTTTTCCCTTGTCTCTGCTTGGTTGGAGTCCAGAACCATGAAAAACACAGCTCCTCAGCTCCTCTTTGTTTTCTGTCTTAGGCAAACAGAGATAAAATTCTTGGGAGCACGACACTCTTGGGGAGCAGGTTCTGGGCTGAAGATTTGAATAAAAATTCACTGCAAACTCTTGTGTCCCAGTGCAGCAACACCCGTTTCAGCTCTCCATTACTGTGGCGGTAAAAGTAGCCAAAATTCCTCAGGGTCCATTGCAGGGGATGGCAGAAAATAAATGCTGCTCTGCCCTGGACCCGTTGTCCTCCAAGTCTCTGGTGGTGGGCTGTTGAGTGTAGCAGACTGAGTGCTTGGTTTTAAAGAGCTAGTGTGCTGCTTAAAACTAATATTAAATTTTAAAAGCAGCCAATCATTACTTTTATATCTGAGGAACATTTTCTTTTCCCTTTGTTTAATTAGAAGATAGTTTACCTGATTGTAGTAGGTGTGGATATGTGAAATTTTAGCCTGGCAGCTGACATATCTTGCTCTGAGCTGATCCATTCTACATCATCAGCATTGTGACCTCACTGACTGTGACATCACTGCTACTTGGAAACAGCAAGTGAGTGACTGCCAGGTCATTCACCTCTGATGTCACTATCAGTGAGATCATAATGCTGATGATGTAGTGTTGGGCAGTAGAGTTACATATGTCAGCTGCCAGTCTAAGAGCTCAGGCTGACAACACATTCAACACCATATTATCATATAGAAGACTTTCTGATGAGAAAAGGAAAAGAAAAATACTCCAGAAATAAAAAGTTACAACTGACTACTGCTTAAAATTTATATTATTTTTCTGTCTGCCTGTTTTGTCTCCATTAGCTCTTTAAAGGCTGCCAAGAGATAAAATTCTGGCTGCTTTTTCACTTGCCCATGGTTGGCTGAGTTGGAACCCACAAAAAAAAACACAATTCATCTGGTCCCCAGTGTTTTCTCTCTTAGGCAAACAGAGAGAAAAAATTCTTGGGAGCACAGTACTCTTGGGTAGCAGGTCCCGGGATGAAGATTTGAATAAAATTCACTGCAAACTCTTGTGTCCCAGTGCAGCGACAGCCACTTCAGCTCTCCAGTGCTGTGGCAGTAAAAGCAGCCAAAATTCCTCAGGTCCATTGCAGGGTGAGGCAGAAAGTAAAATGCTGCTCTGCCTCGGACCCCGTTGCCCTCAAGTCTCTGGTGATGGGCTGTAGAGTGTAGCAGATTGAGCATCTGCTTTTAAAAGCACCTTTTTTCCCTTGTCTGTGGTTGGCAGGAGTTGGAACCATGAAAAAAAAAACACAGCTCCTTCAGTGCCCCAGGGTTTTCTGTTCTAGGCAAAGAGAGAGAACAATTTTGGAAGCACAGCAGTCTTGGGGAGTGGGTCCTAGGCTGAAGATTTGAATAAAAATTCACTGCAAACTCTTGTGTCCTGGTGCTGCAACAACCACTTCAGCTCTCTGGTGCTGTGCAGTAAAAGCAGCTGAAATTCCTCATGTCTTTTGCAGGGGAGGATAAAAATAAAATGCTGTTCTGCCCTTGGACCCCTGTTGTCCTCCAAATCTCTGGTGGTGGCCTGTTGGGTGTAGCAGACTGAGAATCTGCTTTCAAAGGCTGCCCAGAGATTAAAATTCTGGTGCCTTTTTCCTTGTTTGTGGTTGGCTGGAGTTGGGAACCACGAAAAAATCCACAGCTCCTTCTGTCCCCAGTGTTTTCTCTCTTAGGGAAACAGAGAAAAATTTTTGGGAGCATGGCAGTTTTGGGGAGTGGGTCCTGGGCTGAAGATTTGAATAGAAAATTCACTGCAAACTCTTATGTCCTGGTGCAGCAACAGCCACTTCAGCTGTCTAGTGCTGTGGCAGTAAAAGCAACCCAAATTCCTCAGGTCCGATGCAGGGGATGGCAGAAAATAAAATGCTGCTCTGCCCTCAGACTCCCGTTGTCTTTCAAGTCTCCAGTGGTGGGCTTTTCTACCTTTTAGCTTCAGTGAGGTTCAGTTCTTTGTATAGTAAAATACAGTGCTATATAGCTGCTTTCATACAAATGTACTTTAACATGACTTACATGAGTTCTGCCTGTCTACGATATGCTGTGTATCATTGGCTGTAACAGAACAAGTATGTGGAACTACATGTTTTCTTTCCATGTTTATTTTTAAATTCATTTCTTATATACTTATCTTATATTTTTTGAAATTAAGAAGATGGTTATCAGGGACACAGCTGTTCTGACACAGCACAAAGGGAAGGGAATATATATTTCTTGAGGCTTCTCTGTTAGAAGAGGAAGGAATTGAGTCACAGTGTGAAATGAGAAGGGACTGGACTGAGTATGGGTGAGAAAAGGCAGGTTGAGAATGTGATTTGGCTTTGATACTGGGCTCTTTTCTTTGTTTTTCATTGGTAAGAACACTCAGTTCACAATGTAATAATCGGTATGGAAGTAAAGCAGACTACAGCAGGGATATGATACCTACCCCTAATCCAGTCATTTTCTGCATACAATTTCTTTTTATATTCATGTTTCAGTAATAGAGGCGCATGAAAATAAAACTTCCACGTGGAATTTCCGCGAAAGTCTGAATTTTGCTTCTGTGAAAGTGCAGAAATTAAATTAGCAACTTTGCAGAAATTCTGACTTAGAACAGTGGAATAAATGTATAAATTGTGGATTATTCTATTAAACTATGGAGAAAAATGTCTGCAGAACTGATAACTGAACTGCGGAATAATTACATGTATTGGAATAATTCATTAAACTGCGAAACAAATTCCTCAGAACTGTTATTCCACAGTTCATGTGTATTACTCTGCAGTTCAGCCAAAAAAATTCTGCAGAACAGGGCAAAAATCTGCCAAACACATTCGGAGGATTCCGATCTTGCCAATGGCAGAAGTTCGGAAAATTCTGCGAAATTTCTGAATTTTAGTGGAAGTTCCACAAACTCGAATTCAACTTTAGCCCACCTCTATTCAGTAAACTTAGTAAAGCATTTTCAATGAATGTATTGTTAAGAATACTTGAGAACATAGTAAACTAGAATCATTCTGTACATGTGCCACATTTTCTTATTCTTGTGAATTTTTAATGTACTGAGTTTTCTATAAGTTTTTTTTGTACTTAGCATGCCTAGAATGTGACAAAGTCTGTTGTGAAGGATGTGGGGAACTGGATGAGGATTTGTCTAGGGTGTGAATGTTAGTTAGGTTGTCTTGTTTTTGAGAGCAAATACCTAGGCAGACAAATACCTTTCAATCAGGTTAACATTTATTTATTTCTGATCTTGGATTAACCATTTGAGCTCAGAGCTCTTTGCATAGGTTCCACGTTAGTACATTTTAAAACATGTAGGTGATTATACAGAGGATTGAGACAAACAAGGCAATAGAATTAGAAGGAGAACATTTAGGTACATGTGGTCTTTAAACAAAGGAATGCAAAAATACTGTGAAAACTAAAACTGGAATAAGTAAACACAGTCAGATACATACAGGAACAGACTAAATAATTGTGCCCAACAGAGAGCCTGTTAGTCATCAGCAACATGAGGGGTTAGGGCATAGAAGTGCTGGAGAGACAGGGTGGGGTGTTGAGCCCCAAGTGTGGAAGCACTTGGGATGATGATAGAGTAATGAGTTATAGGAGGTAATGAAAGTCAAAGCATGAATAACTGTTTCAGTAGGGGAGTCAAGGTAATGAAGAATGAAAACAATATTACAGAACTTTAAATGTGCAAATTTACAGACCCTAGAGATTTAATGACTGACTGTTTTATAACATAATGTCTCCTACAGATAACATGCAAAGGTGTCTTCTGGAGAGAGAGACCTGAGATAACTAATCTAGATATGGCACCCAACTCTTTGGATGACCAATATGACGGATGTGTCAAGAAAATAGAGGAACTTTTAAAACAATTATTGAAAGAGGAACTTAAAAACAACCAATATAAGGAAGCCTGGGCAAATGCAAAGGAAAAATTGGATGAAGGAAACATAAGTATACCTAAGGAGTTGAATGAATTTCATATCCTTGCCATCCTTGCTTACACACAGGAATCAGGACCGTACCTAGAGTTCAATGAGGCAACAAGGGTGGCTGGAACATCTGAGAAGTTCTACAAAGATTTTCCATTCAAATCCTTGCACTTTCTTCTGACAGAAGCCATTCTGATTCTTGCCAAAGACAGAGCAATGTTAAAAACCTCAGACTGTGTATAGAGCACGGGGACTCTTTACGGTTAAAAAGGAGAACATATCCGTTTTGGGCAATTTACCTCATCCTCCAGAGATAAAGACACTGCCTTAAAGTTTGGTGATGAGACTTTTTATTATAAAACAAAATTCGGGCATACATTAGCAATTATTGTTATATGGATTCTGAAGAAGAGGTACTCATACCACCTTTTGAGAAATTTGAGGTTGTGCAGGTCATAAAAAAAGAAAGAAAGGAAATTCACCTGAAGTCCAGAACTAAGTGCAGTAACTGCAACTGTGTACTTACAGGTAAGAACACCTAGTGTGGAACAGGTGGGTGGTATATTTCATTCTCATTGTAGATGTTGAATAATTAAAAAGACATGAAATTCTACAGAAAAAATATTTCTAGGCATGTTTGAGGACAGTTCCTGAGACTAGCTATAGTTTTTCAACTTTGAACTGTATAGAATCTCATTGAACCATTCCATGTAAGAGATTTTCGGTCAAACCAGTGACGCAGGTTAAACGCTTGACCATCAAGGAGATTAAGGAAATGTGAAACCTCTCTTTCCTTAACAGGATTTGTTGAGAGGTTCCCACTATACAGATCTCAGGGAGAACTATTCAGTTAGTACAAGTAGAGGATCTGATGTAGTCTTTATTTTCTCCCATAACCAGGACACTTTAGTGTATTCCCACAAGACATGCAGCAATGAGCTGTCTGGCCTCATACCTTGCACATGTTGCTGTGGGAAGTTTCTTTATTCTGTGTAAGTGTACTGGGGTGAAATATATGTTGTGAAAATATAAAACTGGGCAAGGTGTAGCCTGTCATTAGTTAGATATTGGTGAAGGTCAAGCCAAATGCAGTCCCATGCTCTGGGTAATGTGGGCAGTAATGGCAGTTTCCCATTAAGTTAGGATATATTAGTGGGAATAGGAATGCTACTAACTGTGATACAGAATGAGCTGACCAAGCAAAGGATTGAAGAAGAAGAGATTTTCCTTGGTTAATATCCCATTCTGCTGCTCCAAACCATTTTATCAGCATGTGACGGATCTGATACACCCTGAAGATTTGTGTTTGCAGGAGTCCAAGACTGCGTAATAGGTTTAGACTATTAGGTAGCCATCCCTCTGATATGAAGTCAGAGACAAACTTCCCAGTCAGTTCCTGAAAATAGAGGATGACCCCTGCAGCTTAAAATTTAAGTTTCCACATATTTGATATGTAGCTAGCCAGAATAATATAT
This sequence comes from Neoceratodus forsteri, assembly GCA_016271365.2. Classification (NCBI taxonomy): domain Eukaryota; kingdom Metazoa; phylum Chordata; order Ceratodontiformes; family Ceratodontidae; genus Neoceratodus; species Neoceratodus forsteri. The sequence goes on along the minus strand of CM057449.1, from coordinate 330,260,294 downwards.
ATTAAAGTTAGGCACTTTAATCCCCCAAGACATTTTGGGCACTGAGCTTTGTGTAAGATCTGCAGGGACATTTCTTTTTCCAAAGGGAATAGAAACTAATGCGTGAGATTTTTTGAACCATACGAATGGGAGATAAAGGTTAAGCATATGAAGGGGTAGAAAATGCGGGAAGGATTTTCATTTTAGTGATACTGATTTGGGTTTGTAAGGACATAGGAGTGAGGTCCATCTGTTTAAGTCCTGTGATATAGTCTCCACAATACTATCTAGATTAAGTTTCCTACATACGGATTGTTTTTGTGAGAGTAATCCCAAAGTATGTGAGTTGAGCAGTCCGGCCTAAACCTAATGGGACATAATCTGAGGAGAGTATACCGGTTTAAGGGCATAAGGGTAGTCTTGTCCAGGTTTAACTTGTAATTAGAATATTTACCAAAGTGGAAAATAATATGGAGGCGTGTTGGTATCGAAGAGGCAGGGTGTGATAAATGTAGCAAGAGGTAGTCCCGCATAGCTGACATTTTTATCAAGGACCTATTGTGATACCTCAAATGTCAGGGAGATACTCAGGAGTCTGATTAGTGGTTCTAAATAAATGTTGACCAGAAAGGGAAAGTACATTCTAATGGGTACCAGTGAAGAAGAACCTTTTGAAAGTACACCATTGCAATATACTTTGGCATTAGGCTCAGTATATAATATTTGTATCCACTTGATGAAGCTCTCAGGAATCCACACCTCTCCAACGTCAAAATAGAAATTCCTAATGTACACTGTCAAATGCCTTCTCCGTCCAGAGGCACAAGGACCATAGGGTCAAAGGAATCTCTGGACATGGAGAAGACATGCTCAGTTTGTGCAAGTGGTCTATAGATTATTGTCCTCCCATAAATCCTACTTGTTCAGGCCTATTAGGCCATCCCAGACTTCTGGAATCCTGGAGGATAATATTTTGGCAAGGATTTTCATGTCATAGTTCATAAGTGATATGGGATGATAACTGCCACATTATCGGGGGTTATTGGACTTAGGTAGAACAATAATAATGCCCATCAACAGGGTAAAGTCAGAGATACCTTTTCACACAGGTAGGAAAAAATTGGGCTAGTATTGTAATCAAGTCTTTGGCCAGGGATTTATAAAGTTTGAGGAAAATCCATCTGGGCCGAGGATTTGTCTAATGTTAAAGATTGAATGGCTGATAATATTTCTTGATTGGTTATTGGGCAAGCTAAAGGTGCTGCTGTTCAGGGATAGCTGGAGAGGGATGGACTTCAGATAATCCTGTATTTCCAACTTTGAAGGGGTGTTTGGAGGAAGAATGTTCAGCTGTGAGTAAAACCCATCAAACTCCTGGCCTATCTGCTCTGGTGATGTTTTAAAAGTGCCATCTAACTGGGAGGAGATAACATGCACCAGGCGTGAGGCCTCCTGCTGCCTAAGCCACAGAGCTAACAAGTGGATTGTTTTGTCCCCTGATCTACATACATGGAGTGTGTCTTTAGGAGTGCATATTCAGATTTTTCCTGTAGTAGATCCATATTTGGTGCCTGAGTTTGAGTTAGCTCCATCTGTTCCTGTGCTGAGATCTCTAAAGTTGGGTTGTGTTCTAGTGCTTCAATCCATTGCCAGAAGGGTGCGAAGAAGCTTCCCTCCTTTCAGGTAGATGCAATTCGTATACACTCTCCTCTAATTACACATTTGCGGGCTCCCCATACTTTATCCACCTCTATGATTGAACCTAGATTAGACTGCCAAAAACCCTTAATTAGTGATTGTAACTTATCTATGACCCAGTGGTCTTTGAGCAATTGGGTGTTTAGCTTCAAATTTTATCTTCCTGATATTCAGATAGAGGGGTTGTGTGTGAACCAGACCGGAGAATGGTCTGAGAGCACTCTTGGTGCAATCTCGGTATCAGATATAGCTGATAATGTGCTTCAATACTAACTAGAAGATAATCAATCCATGAGAAGGTCTTGTGGGCTGGGGAATAAAGGTATAGTTATGGTCCATCAGGTGGAGTGTTCTCCATGGATCACAGAGAGCCACCCAAAGTTATAAGATCTTGTAGGGCTTGCTGTGTGGGGAGGGTCTAGTGATATGGCTATTGGACCTGTCCAAATTAGTGCCAGTAGTAATATTCCAGTCTCCGGCAATAATCAAGGGAGGTGCACAAAGCGGGAAAGCACATAACTAGGCCAGAGAAGAACTCTGGAGTAGGGATGTTTGGGCCGTAAACACCCCAGAAGTAACTCCATATGGTCCAAAATGCGATGTAGGAAGAGGTACCTGCCTTTCAGATCCTCAAGGACCGTGAGAATTTAAAAGTTTGCTCCCCATAACAGAAGAATAGCCACCCCTCTTCAAGTAGTGGAGTTCCCAGCTGTAAAATGTGGCCTACCCATTGGCATCGGAGAAGATTCTCAGACGCCAAGAGGTGAGTCTCTGGAGGAAAGCTATTTGGCATTGCAATAGTTGTAGGTGTCTTAATACCTGGTGATGCTTACATCTAGATCGCGCCACTTTAATATTCCAAGATATGTATTTCATATTGCATCCATATTATACTGATGGTCCCAATGTATAGTAGTCTTATATATACCCTTGCAGTCCATTGGTGTGGTATTATACTTCTCCTTCCCACCCCTCACCCCAAAAGTATCCCTCTGTCCCCAAAACAGTACACAATCCACATTTTAATCCACTAATCACTCCTTATATTGAGTTGGGCGCAATGATGTTATTCCCTCCCAAACAGCAACAAGTCCCCACCCTACTCCCAATCAGATCTAGAACCATGCAACTTGAATACATACTAACAACCTAAATCCAATGAATCTAATGAACACTAATTGAAAACACATGCTGTAATCTGCAGACCATTTTGTTATCTGATGTGTCCACCAGGGTGTGATCAGATTCAGGGTAAAGTTTATGGCCACAGAGTTTCCCAGAAGAAAGGAGTGGCAAAATAGGTACCTACGAGAACAAGTGTAACAAGACCCCTCCTGGGGTCTAACTAGGAGAAAACATCTGAAAAAAGAACTTAGATGAGTCATTAAATTTATGCAGTGCTTAACCTCCATGTTGGGGCTTTAAACTGAAAGGAGGGCCTCACAACGAGATAGTGTCTGAAGTATAATTCTCCACAATGCCTGTTAGTGGAGTAAATAGAATAGTGAGCCCTGTACATTAAGCCATGTAACAGGCATAACCAAATAAAGCCGATTCCCCTGACAACAAAATTTCGACCAGACTTAAATTAAAAGTGGCCACTTTACAGTTAAAACAAAATGCTATCATGTCAGTAATCCATCTGAATTTCTGGGTTGCAAAGCGTTGATCAACTCCCCTGGTGTGCTGTTCTCCCATTCAGCGCCTCGTGAGGATCATTGCCTGGGGCGTATATTGTATAGAGGATCCTGAAATGTAAAGTGCAGAGACTGCTGCCTCCTTAATCCTCGAGGCGTCAACTTCAGAATGGGACCGTATGGGTAATATTTGGTACCTAGCTTCCTTTTGAGAACAGTCCTGGAGCTGCTTCAAGTGTTACAGGTTCCTGTGTCTAAGAACGACACAGCAAGTTCCAATAGGTGATCCATAATACATGGTGCACCAGGCTTCAGCGAGAACCAAAAGAAAAGGGGGCAAAGCGTTGGTGTTAGATTAGGCAACTAGAGCATGTAAAGCAAGTAAACAATTTGCAAAAATCACAGTACATAAAATGACTGTATGCCATCATTTAGTAAGGAGCCAGATCAGGACATGATGCGCCACATTTACAGCAACTCAGTACAAGGGTGGTGTGATTAAGCATCCAACCTGATCTCCTGCTGTCCTTTCATTTAAAGAGATCAGGGTATAGATTTCTTAGTCCAACAGTAGCTTGTTCAATGGATTAAAAGTTATGTCATTCATCACGGTGGGATACCTGAAGTGTTGCATGGTATTTAATCTTAAAATGGATCCCTGCAGCAATGAGCTTTGTTACCATCGGGTGAGCTCGGTCCTTCTCTGCTGTACAGACTTGGGTAGATCCTGAGTGAGATGAATCCTCGCCGTCTCCCAGCAATTCACTTAGATCCCAGGTTTTTTTTAGAATATGTTGCTTGTCCCGGAAATTTAGTAGGCGGAAAATAATAGGCTGTGGAGGAGCTCCAGGTAGGAGTACAGGCCACAGTGATCGGTGGGCCACTCAATTATATATTGGGTCGATTAGGGGAAGGGCCTGCAAGCTTGCTGCATAGCTTTGGATGAATAAGATGGGTGATAACCTTTCCTCACCTTCTGAAAGGCCCAAGATAATTAGGTTGTTCCTCCTTGACCTCCCTCTAGGTCTTCCATTTTCGCCTCCATAGCTTTAACTCAGTGGGCGGAGCTGGGTCAGTTCAGGGTCCGTCCTGCCTCCAATCATCAAGAGATGAGATGCGAGTTTCATTGTCCGATGTGCACTGCATCAGTAATGCCAATGAGGATGTAATAGATTGGACTGAGCTTGCCAATGTGTCCAAGGTTGCTTTCAAGGTGGATATCCCCTCCAGGAATGTTTCCTCTGTAAGGTGGCCTGGGAGCTAGCGTTGGCGGCTCCCTGCAGGAATTGCTTTTGAGCATTTGCAGATTTGTCCAGTCAGGGTGGATGGTGGAGTGTGGTGAGAGGTAAAGCTCTCTGCATTTCAGCTTCCATGGCAGTGGATTTCTGGCTCACGATGTTCTAGGCAGTGTTTTAAAGATAGGGTACACCAGTTTGTAGAAATGTGCCAAAAGTGGTTGAAAAACTAAATTATTTAGGAATGGAGCAGGAGCAGGTTGAGAGGCGTCTGTTGAGGTGGCTATCATGTGCCTCTCCCAATCTTGGATACTTTCAATGGAGTAACATCATCATGGGTGAGACAGTTTCACTGTGATGTCACTGTATGTGAAAAATGGGAACCCATGATGACACAGTTTAAGTAGGAAATGTCAGCAACAGACCAACATATTTTCATAAAATTTGATACAGAGGTCATATTTACTAATCCTTTGGAAGTGTACCTTTTTCCATAGACTTTCACATTCTCTTCAAGCAATGAAGACTAACACTGTAAGAGTTACGAATTAATGATTGGGTAATTAACATCAGAACATGTAGTTTATGGTCGTAAAAGGCTCTTATGAAATCCACCCCACACACTTCACAAATGGGGTAATAAGTATGCTGTTCAAACAAGTACTAATATATAACAATACCCCACCCACTCTACTACCCAATTTACCCTGAAATTCCATTATGAAGCATCTGAGATCCTGCTGCAACAGTCCATTCTGTAATTCTGTTTATTTCCTGATGTAGAGGTTCTTAACACTGTATGACTGCAGTACTACTCTGACACCATCACATGGTTCCTCATAAATAAACTGACTTGAAACCAAAGAAGATAGTTTCCATGGTACTTAACATAGAAACAAAGAATTTGACGGTGGACAAGAACTGCTTGACCCATGCAGTCACCCCGTTTTTCCCTACCTATGGTATTACTGTAGACCCTACTTGATCTCCAGCTCTTCTCTCTCCCCCTTTCCTTTCCTCTAAGATTCCTTATGCCTATCCATGAATTCTTGAACCCACCACTGTTTTGCCTCCTCCACCTCTGCCGGAAGGCTGTTCCAGGAATCCATCACTCTTACTGTGAAGAAGTACTTCCTCACATCTCTCCTGAATTTACCTCCAGCTTTATAGCATGTCCCTTGTTCGAACACCTTTTCTTCTGAAAAACACTTCCCTTTTGTACCTTATTTACCCCATGAGGTATTTAAAGGCCTCTATCATATCTCCTTTCTCTTCTCTCTTCCAGAGTATATATATATATTTAGGTCCTTTAGTCTCCCTTACTGGACTTCTGATGCAGACCCTGCACCATTTAGTTGCCCTCCTGTGGACTGCCTCCACTGTCTATCTCCTTCCAGAGATGAGATTTCCAGAACTGGACACAATACTCAAGGTGGGGTCTTACCAGAAGTCTACACAGAGACAATATCACCTCCCCTTTCTGCTAGTGACACCTCCATATGTAGTCCAGCATCCCACTAGCTCTCCCAGCTAGCTGCCTTTTCACACTGTCTGGCCACCTTTAGGTCATCATATATGATTAACCCCAGGTCTCTTTCTGACTTGGTGGTCATTAATCTCCCTCCATCCGTTTTGTACTCTGCCCTGGGTTTCTGTACCCTAAGTGAATTATTTTTAACTTTTTGCACTGAAACTCAGCTGCCATATCCTTGATGGTCCTTTAGTTTTCTCAGGACTCTGCTCTTCCTTTCCACTCTTCCCCAGAGTGGTCACCAATTGCAGACTTTAGTGTCATCCACAAAGATGCAGACCTTCCCTTCAGTTCCTCTGCAATGTCACTTATAAAGCATCAAAGAGGACCGGTCCTAGCACTGATCCCTAGGGCGCAGCTGGTTACCCCTTCCTCAGAGGAACCCCATTTACCACCACACTTTGCCGCATATCCCCTAGCCAATTTCTTATCCAGTTTACCATGTTAGACATACTCCTAAGATATACAGCTTGCTTAGTAGTCTCCTATGTAGAACAGTGTTGAAAGCATTACTAAAATCTAGGAAAGCAACATCCACCACTCCACCCTGATCAAGTTCTTGGTCACCTAGTCAAAGAAATCTATCAGATTCATTTGACATGACCTCCCCATGAATCCATGCTTTCTCAGGTCTTGTAACCAATTTTGTTTTCAAGATATTCCACAATCCTTTCCTTCAGCAGTGATTCCATTAACTTTCCCACCACCAATGTCAGGCTGACTGGCCTATGATTGTCAGCCTCCTCCTGCTACCACTTTTGTGAAGTGGGATTAACCTGCCCTCCTCCAGTCCTCCAGAACTACTGCTGTTACTAGTGAGTTGTTAAATGGGACTGTTAGAGGCACAACCAGTACCTCCCCAAGCTCCTTCAATATCCTTAGATGCACACCATTTGGCCCCTGCTTTCTCCACTTTCAGATTTACGTGTCCCTTCAGGGCTCTCTCTTCTGAAAAGACAAGTGTCCACCTCCCTCCTTCCCTCCCTTCAATGCTCCTGTTACTTTTTATGTTGCCCCTTCTTCTTTTTCCTCTGTGAACACTGAACAAAAGTATTTGTTCAGGGTTTCTGCCTCTGATCCCCCTCTGCACAGTCCCCCTTCCTTTTTACCTTATAGTACTGTACCTCCACCGATCTTCCTCTTTTCACTTATTTATTTTTATTTGAAACTTGGAGAAATACCTTTGAGCTAAAGCTCATTTACAAAGGTTCTCGTCAGTAGTTAGACAAGACGTACTGTACGTAGCATAATCAGGAAGTGGAACATACAGGAAGTGGTCATAAATTGCAGTACAAAACAAATGACAAACAGGGAATACATTGTTTGTGGTACATAGTTTGAGGGTAAACTGGCTAAAACAATATGAGGACTAAAGTGATTAAAGTTTCAAGTAACCAAGAGGCAGAAGAGGAATAAGTGGACAGGGGGATGGGAAGGATAAGTAGCAGAAGGAGGTAGGTTCCCAGGGTGGGTGACAAGGAAGGATAGTAGTTGATACTGCGGAGGAAGAAAAAGGGGTGTGCCGAGAAGAGCAGCTCAGGTGAGCCTTGCCATTAAAACAGGAAATGGGAAAGTATGAGACATATGGTGGGAGGGGAAATGCATAGGTAGAGGCAATGAGAAGGAAGTAGTCTGGGGGTGCCCTGTGAGATAAGAGGGGCAAGTGCTAGGAATAAGGTAAGTGCCGGAAGAGTACCTGGGTTATAAGGTGTACAGGGAGAGAATTAGTGACTGCAGTTGCACTTATTGTTATTGATTTTCAGATGAGCCCTTCAGATAGTCTTAAACTGGTCAAGTTTAGTGCAGGACTGTAGGTCAGAGTCTAGAGAGTTCAGCAATTTGTGGCCTCTATATCCAAAGGATCACTGGCCTTGAGCGGTCCATTGGAAGGGCACTTTTAGAGACAGATTACTGATCTCTCTGGTACCTTTTATGTTGTCACTGGAGTGAAGGAGGGTCGAGTATTCCTGGGGTAGTGAGGCCCAGGGTTTCATCTTGGCAATTAGGCAGGCTTGGTACTTGATCCTGCTTTCTAAGTTGATCCATCCAGTCCGGGAGTAGAGTTCGCAGGAGTGTGTTGGGTGGTGGGCTCCTAGGATAAGTTGACAGGCTTTATTGAGGCTGTTTTAACTTTTTGTAGAGCTGTGTCGGTAGCTGTTCCATATACAACCAGTCCATACTCAATGATTGATAAAACTGAGCTTGATACAGCTAGGCTAAGGGCTTCTTCAGTAAGGCAGAGCTTGTGTTTATACAGTAGGCCGATCCTGGAATTGACTGCCTTAGCCACCCGATCAATGCGCTAGTGAAAGAGACTGAGCAATCAAGGGTAACCCCAAGATATTTGAAGGAGTCCACCATTTCAAGTGCTTCATCTAGGTGGTTAAGAATTTTCAGTTGATAGGATCTGTGTTAATTTTGTGTAGAGGTGGAAAGCATGGACTTTGTCTTCATATAATTTAGAAGAAGCTTGTGGCTTTGGACCCATGACTCCACAGCTGAGAAGCTGGACTGCATTTGTAGTTCTAGGGTGGCAGGGTTAGCCTGACTAGAGAACAACACAGCATCATTTGCATACAAGAGGATATGGCTTGGACAGGTAGTTGGAAGATTATTTAAAAATAAGTTGAATAATTGGAGTACCAGGACTGAGCCTTGAGGTACACCAGTTGAGACAATACAGGGATCAGAGTGGGTGTCTAGGATTTTCACTTGCTGAGAATTATTCATCATATAACTGCAGAACCACTCCACAGACTCAGGTGAGAGGCTGATGGATGCGGTTGATGCAGGAGTAGCTTGTGACTGACCATGTCAAAGGCCTTTGTTAGGTCCATATAAGTGGCTCAACCATGTGACCACCGTCAAAGAAGTCATGAATGAAGGTGGTGAACTCTATCAGAGCTGTGGTAGTGCTGTGCTGTTTCCAGAATCCATGTTGTTCCTGGCATTGTAGCTGATATTTGTGTAGGTAGTCAACTAACTGGTCACCTATGATCCTTTCAAGTGCCTCGGGGATTAGAGATAGGTCAGCAGTTGGAGTGGTTGGTCCGATTGCCACTTTTAAAGACTGGGGTGACCATGGCCTTTTTCTAGATTGTTGGAATTTAGATGTTCTAAGGGACAGATTCAGGATGTGAGTTAGGGGCTGGATTACCTTGTCCAAAGTGAGAGAGAGTAATTTAAGGTCCAGCGAGTCACCACTGAGCCTTATTTTCCCAATGGCCTTAGAAAGGTATTTTTGCCTCAAAAATAGATATTGTTTTGAAGTAGAAGGGGAGGTGCACATCTTTGAGCATTACCTATGCCTGCAGAGTTTAGGTCACAGAGGGGTCTGGGAAGTCAGATGGAACAACCCCATAAGGTCTGTGAAAGCCTTGTTAAAGGTATTGGCAATCACATTGGTATCCTGAGTCAGCTCTCCATTGACTTGGAGCTATGGGGAGGAGAATTTTGCTGGTTTTCCAGTTAAGGTTTTTATACTTTCCCAGAAATTCTGGGAATCGCCCAAGATTGGTTTAGCTCCTCTTTGAAATACAAGCTTTTAGCAGTATGAATGGCATGTGTGCATTTATTTTGTGCTGCTTTGAAGCATTGTATGTCTGATTGGGATCCAGAGTATTGGGCCTTATATCAGAGATTGTCCCTTTCCTTCATTAGTTTGAGAAGGGAAGGGTATTCCAGGATTTCCTGGTACCCTTGACTTTCCGATTTTTGAGGGAGGCATAATGTCACAGGACACATTGAAAGTACTCCCAATGTGCTGAAGCGCCAGAACAAGATCGTCTGTACTGTAGATGGTAGATCAGCCTTGATAGAGAAGGTGGGTTTTAGTGGGCCGAGTTGTCCTGCATTCAGATCTCTTAAAGTGATATTTTTTTGGGGGTTGGGAGGATTGTGTGACCATGTGCAGATGATAGGGGAATGGTCACTTAAACTGTCGAGAACTACAGTTATCCTGATAATCCTTTCAGGGTGGTTGGTTAATACCCAGTCAAGGAGTGAGCTTGTTCTGGTACAGCAGTACATACAAGTGGGGGATGCTGCTAATTGGTCAGGCCGATGGAGGATACAGCATCTTTGTATGGAGCCATCTCAGTGTGATATCCAGTTATATTAAAGTCTCCGAGACTATGACCTCTGAGTCCTTGTGGAGACTACCAAGGTATTCAAGAGTTATGTTGAAGCCATGAGATTGTTCTTTAGGTGGGATATAGACTTTAACTAGAGCAAGGCATTTACCCTTGATCCAAGTTGGACCTGGATAGTTAGTATCTGGGTATGGCCTTTGATGGTTGGGTGTGGTAGAGCATGAACCTGTAGGGTGTTTCTGACATAGGCAGCAGAAGCCACCATGCTTGCCAGTCCTGTCCTGTCTGAAGGAGCTGATCAGGAACTCTAGAGGTAAGCCAGGCTTCTATGACTGATATAATGTCAGGGTTATGCAGAGTAATCTAAGCTTGAAGGAAGTCCTACTTGGCCTGGAGGCTGCAAATGTTCATCATTGCAATAGTTATACCACCTTCCTTCTTTAGTGATGTAGATACATTGGTTCTAGGTCTGGAGTCGGGATGGATATTTCCACATAGAAGAAGTAGAAGCCATGTTAGACTGATAGCTTCCATTTTAGGAGTTTTAGAGCTTGCACTTGGGAGCAGGTGCTTGATCTGGTTTTCACTGTTCTGTTGATCCATAAAAGAAATGTTGGTAATACTTTGAGTGGGGGTAAAAGATACCCCTTGGTAGAGGCCCACCTAGCATGTACAGTGTCCCAAGGTGGGTAGCTGTGGTTGGACTAAGAAGGAAGGAGGTGAACCACTGGGAAGTATTATGTGGCAGAGTGATGGCCACTAAGAGTATTATGCCCCAGATGGGAGGAGAGTGGTAAAGTCAGTATTAGGAATGAGAACAAGGAGATGCAAAGCCATGGTGTGATGTGTCTTGCTTAGCCTGTGATGGGAGAGCAGATGGCACAACAACCATGTTAGAGTTAGGAGAGTATTGTTGGTGTAGAGAGAGTGGGAAGGAGGTAGCCATACTTACATACCTAAAAATGTCTTGTCCCCTTTTGTTACTAGCTGGACTATTCTCACTGTTTCCTGATATGCCTCCTTATTCTCCTCCTTCTGTGTCTCCTTATACCTTCTGAATGCTACTCTTTTAGCCTTTACCTTTTCCGCCACCTCTTTCAAGAACCACAGCACTCTTCTTCCTCTGGCTTTTGCTCACTTGCTTGACAAAGAGGTTTGTTGCCTTCACTATGCTCCCTTTAGCCTCTCCACTATTCCTCCACCCCACCTAGGTCATCCCTCCTGTCAGATCATACCTGAGGCATTCACCCATCTTTATAAAATCTGCCCTCCTGAAGTCCAGTACCTTCACCTTGTGTGGTTCAATGCTGCAGCTGTCCTTATAATAAACCACACTGTACAGTGATCACTGGTCCCAGCTGGCCTCCACCATTATGTCTGCAATACTGTCCTGTTAATGAGTATCAGGTCCAGTATGGCCCCATCATGAGTGGGTTCACTGACTAGCTGCTTGAGGAATCCCCTGCAGGGTCCAGGATATCCCTGCTTTTAGCTGAAGCCACAGCTGGAAGGCTTGAATCTACACCCAGAAAATTGAAGTCCACCACCACCAGCACTTCCCTTGTCTGCCATCTTGACAGTGGCTTCCACCAGTACCTTATCTAACTCCTTCCTTTGTGCTGGAGGTCTGTAGATCACTTGGTTCCAGAAACACATTACACACAGACTGTACTCTCTGGATAACCACATGCTTGATGGTAACACCCTTGGTAGTGTATCTCAGCTCAGATACCTGGAAGGACTGACACATGATGTAAACCCATGTAAAGTGTCTATGATACCACATACCAAAGAGATAGTCTCTATCACAGCACAGAATAGTCCAAATTTTCTAAATGATTTAGATGATTTCTTATGAGCTTCATGACTCTGTTCTGAATATCTGGTGTTATCAGGTTATTTACAGGGACACTGTAAACTCTTTTAGAATCATGGTATTTTTAATTGAAACCTCACATTTTATGATTGCTTATCTTCTAGATTCCTTGATATTGCTGGTTATTTCATCTACTCCTTTCTTAGTAGAACTGAAATGCATACTAATGTTATAGTTATAAACAACTTTGTTTTGTTTCAGATCCTTGATGTGCTCTTATTTTATACTTCTCAATATTAGGAACACCCACAGACAGTGCAGCCACTCATTATGCTATAGTCTTCTGTCCTTCCACTGTATCATGAGTGGCTAGAATCTGCTGTGGTGTCCCTAAGTCCAGGAAATATACATTAGGAATTGTTCAAGGAATGTAAACAAACACATTTTGTGTGGTAACACCAGTATGGTGCGCAGCTTGTTTTCACTTTTAAATAGAAAAAGAAATCAGAATCAAACTACCAGTTACACCAGCAATCTCCACAGAATGTGACCAATCATAAATTGTGTTCTTCAAACAAAAGTCACTTTGAAGCTTAAGCCCATTGAAAATGTTTGCCCTATTGTTCTAAACATAGGCCTCACTGGCCTTTATGCTTAGATCCAATTATCAAATAACTTGACAGAGATTGCAGGGTCTTATAATGAAGACTTACTTAAGTTATTGGACCAACTGACCCCATAGAAAACTAGAGACATTCATAAATTAAACTGTTCCCCTGCTTCTCTGATCACCCAGACCCGTGAAGGTCCAAGTAAGGAAACTTTAGCATCAGTTCAGATCTACTGACTTAGACATTCATTGCCAAATGTTGCCTGAGCTTCAAAATGAATATAGTAAAAGCTGCAGACTTGTAGATCCTCTTATTATGCTGAGTTGATCATGAAAGAGGGTGGAAATCAAGCTCAGCTATTTAAAGTAAAATCCGTCCCTTGACTCCAAGAATCTTTCAGAGCTATGATCACCCAGTAGAGAAATTTGAGATTTTCTCAAAATTCATTAGGGAGAAAATTAAAAACACTAGTCCTAACATAAGGTCTGTCACTAATATAAGAATAGGAAAATGTCTTCTAAATTTGACTTTATCAGCAATCCAACAGCTTGTTTTATCGGCACCTCTATTACCCCCAGAGGTAGAATGTTATTACTAGTGTTAAGGTAACCTATTGATCACTAAGCTCCTTCCCATCATATCTGTTCAAAGCCTGCACCCTTTCTCACTCTGCCCAAAATTAAGCAGTACCTCATGTCCAGTGGCCCCATCCCTTCATCCTGCCCAAGTCAAATATTCCTTTTCATCCACTAGCACTCATCTGCAACACCTTGTGCCATGCCAAGCAATCCCTTGTATCTAGTGGCACCTCTCCCTGCTCCAAGTCAAACAGCCCCTTAAGTCCTGTGGTCTTCCTCACCCCTCACCATTTCATGCAGTTCCTGGCATAGAATTGCACCCTCACCTTCAACCTGCCCCAAATAAAGCAATACCTGGTATTCAATGGAACCTCACCCTTAACCCCATCAAGCAGTCTCTTCCATTCAGTGACCTCCTCCTCTTCCCATCCTCATGTCAAACAACCCCTGATATCCAGTACCATCCCCCCCTCACCCTGTCCACTAGATGTCAAATACAGCATCTACTTATACTCTATATCTATGCTCTTTGTACAGTGTGTATTTACAGTGCATATATTTTATTTGTATACTTCCTCCATACTCTCCTTCCCCAGGACCTGTTTGGAAATGAACTGATCCAGGAAAGAAGGAAAGAAAGAAAGAAAGAAAGAAAAGAAAGAAAGAAAGAAAGAAAGAAAGAAAGAAAGAAAGAAAGGAAGAATCATTTTAAACACTAACTCATTTTTTCTTTTCTTACAGCAAACAGCAGAAAAACAAGATGTGCTCACCTAAAAATGTGCTTAATACTTGAACTGTGAAGCTACTCAGTTAAGAAATGGATCAGTAATGGCTTGCTTCAAATAAAGTATGCAGACAATGTTTGGCAAAGCACTTCACAATTACTTAATAATAAGAAACCAACTGCCTTTAAACTTGCTTATTTTTATTTTGCAAATAAAATTTACTTAATCCTGCTAGGATTTTTCTGTCTCATGTTCAGTTAATTCTAGTCTATTAAAGGAGATGGATTGACAAGTAAATGGATTATTGAGCAGTAGCAGTTTTTTTCCTGTGCATGAAGTGCAGAAAATTCTGTTAATACAGTATATAAAATCACAGCCAAACACATTGACAGTATTAGTAATTATAGTACATGTGACCTTCTACTCCAGCAAGAAAGCAGAGCTACAAACAGTTTAAATTACAATAAAATAACAACAGTCATATAATAACTGGGCAATTTTGCCCTAGAAAAAACTGTGTGCACTGTATTCTCCATGCTCCCATACATCTCCTGATGCAGCAACAGTAAACCGATTTTCCATAATAAACAGTGATTATGATTCTCTGTGAAGTATAACATAGAGTTACCTTTTAAACATGGGTTTTCACTGAAGCTATTTTCTACTACATTTTCTTTCAGAATAAAGCAACATGAAAACAAGCCAAGAAAAAAAATCGCACACATTTGTCTTACCAATGCCCCTTCTTTTTTCACAGCTCTCTCCTCTCTCTCTCTCTCACACACACTCTGTCTTTCTTTCTCTCTCTCCTGAGAACATCACCATGGAAACCCACTTTTCACATATCAAAGTCTCTCAAGAATAAAAGCTGCAAAGTTAACTGGGTTGACTATTTAAAACAAGCATTTGTCAATGCCGAATGTTTGCTTGCTGGCATTATCAGTGGTAGTGTAGAAGTTACAGAGCTACATAATAGGAATGGCAGGAAGTATTGAACTGAAGCCAACCCCACCACCACTCCTGCAGAGAGGACAGGCATTGGGGGTGTGCCTTTGGGTCATCAGGCATAACGGCCATGCCATTTCACCACACCCCACCCTGCAGACACTGACAAGTGTCACGGTGTTCTTGGGATCTTTGTGCCTTATGCACACCCCATTCCATTAGGAAATACGTGAGATGGGTGTGATATAGGAGAACGGGGTGAACTTTGGGGTCAAGGAGTCCAAGGCATACCTCGATGCCTCTCACTGGCTGCAGGTGTGGAATGGTATGAGCATTACAGGCAAGAATCCCAAGTCACACCCCTGATGCCTGTCATTCTCTACAGGGTTGGGCATTATGGTTGGAAACCCTAATACCTCAGGCATTCGTTGGTATTTTCACTCCAAATTTTCAACATGATTTTTTTGTGACCCCCACCTCATGAACAGGGGGAATATCAGTTTGTTAGTCGAAAGCTGCTTATGCACAGTGACTACGGCATTTAGCACCACAGGTGCAAAAACATTCCAAACAGGATGTAAAAATGACAGCTGTACTGTTCATGGGAGGTGTAAAAATGGCAATGTTGCAATTTGCAGTAAAATATAAAAAAATGGTGAAGTCACTGAGATGCATATAGAAACTGTGCAACGACACCCGTAATATAATTAGGTTGGGGATTTTTACAGCAGATTGTCAACTCAGGCATTTTGGTGCCTCCGATCATGAACAGTGTCACTGTGATTTTCTTTATCTGTCCTGAACAATGATTTTGCCACAGCGACCCACGCATCTCTGCGCTGAAAGTGTGAAACACACTTGACCATGTTGTGAAAAATGACAGGTGTACTGTTCATAAGGAAGTGTGGAAAAATGCCACTGGTGAAAATCTGACTGAAAATATTACAAAGTCACCTAACTTACGAGGGTGTGTGTGGAAACTGCGCAATGCTCACTCATAACACAGTCATTTTATGGACTTTGTCACCAAATTTTCAACATAGCCATTTTAAGACCTCTGCTCATGAACAGTATAACTGTGATTTTCTTAATCTGTCTCAAACATTGCTCAGCACACCAACAGCACCATTGTGCGCTACATGTGCGAAAACACATTTTGGGCGTATATATGAAAATGGCAGCTGTACTGTTCATAAGGAAGTGTAATAAAATGGCAATGTTGAAAATCTAGAGTGAAAAATATTAAAATTGCGAAACTTACAAGCATGCATAGGAACTGTGCAACGACGTCAGAAACAGTCATTTTAGAATTGTTTTCACCAAATTTTCAACATAAGACCTCTGCTCATGAACAGTGTCACTGTGATTTTCTTTAATGTGTCCCATACATTGATTTCAAGACATCGACTCGCGCCATTGTGCGCCACATGGGTGGAAACACATTTTGGGCAAGATGTGAAAATGACAGCTGTACTGCTCATAAGGAGGTGTGGTAAAATGGCAATGTTGGAAATCTGGAGTGAAAATATTGAACTCTGAACTTACGAGGCGCATGGAGAACTGCACAATGCATGCTCAGAAACAGTCATTTTAGGAATTTTTTCACCAAATTTTCAACATAGCCATTTTAAGACCTCTGCTCATGAACAGTGTCACTGTGATTTTCTTAATTTGTCCGTACATTGATTTCAACATCAATCGACTGCGCCATTCTGCGCTTACATGTAAGGAAACATGTTTTGGGTGAGATGTGAAAATGGCAGCTATACTACTCATAAGAAGGTGTAGTAAAATGGCAATGTTGAAAATCTGGAGTGAAACTATTGAAAATTCAGAACTTATAAACATGCGTAGGAACTGCACAATGCACACTCGTAAAACGGTCATTTTTGGAATTTTTCACCAAATTTTCAACATAGCCATTTTAAGACCTCTGCTCATGAACAGTGTCACTGTGATTTTCTTAATTTGTCCCATACATTGATTTCAAGACACCGACTGCGCCATTGTGCACTACATGGGCGGAAACACGCTTTTGGGCAAGATGTGAAAATGACAGCTGTACTACCATAAGAAGGTGGTAAAATGGCAATGTTGAAAATCTGTAGTGAAGATATTGAAAATTCGTGAACTTAAGAACGCATGAGGAACTATGCGAACGCATGCTTGTAAAACAGTCATTTTAGGAATTTTTCACCAAATTTTCAACATAGCTATTTTAAGACCTCTGCTCATGAACAGTGTCACTGTGATTTTCTTAATTTGTCCCATACATTGATTTCAAGACACTGACTGCGCCCATTGTGCACTACATATGCGGAAACACATTTTGGGTGAGATGTGAAAAATGACAGCTATACTACTCATAAGAAGGTGTGGTAAAATGGCAATGTTGAAAATCTGGAGTGAAGATATTGAAAATTCGTGAACTTAAGAACGCAGTAGGAACTGCGCAACGCATGCTTGTAAAACAGTCATTTTAGGAATTTTCACCAAATTTTCAACATAGCTATTTTAAGACCTCTGCTCATGAACAGTGTCACTGTGATTTTCTTAATTTGTCCCATACATTGATTCTCAAGACACGACTGCGCCATTGTGCGCTACATGGGTGGAAACACATTTTGGGTGAGATATAAAATGACAGCTGTACTGCTCATAAGAAGGTGTGGTAAAATGGCAATATTGAAAATCTGGAGTGAAAATATTGAACATTTGCGAACTTACGAGCCTGCTTAGAATCTTTAACGACGTCCAGAAACAGTCATTTTTTGATTTCCACAAATTTTCAAAATAGGCTTCTTGAGACCCACCTTATGAATACTGGCAGTGTCGTTTCATTAATCAGGCCCAAAGATGATTTCGCCATAGTGATCCTGAAATCACCCTTTGGGCCCGATAACCATGACAGTGACATCATTCATGAGAAGGGGTCCCAAACCCCATGTTGAAAATTTGCGCAAAAATTCAAAAAATGCCTGAGATATGCAACAAAGTTGAAAAACCCTATCTATCCCATTATACAGTTCACCGGCATTTCTCAGTTCGCGGTCGGCTTTGAAGAGCACAGACATGTTCCCAGTCCACAGAAGATCGCCACGCCGAGGTCCGAGGTAAATATGGGGTGAGGGGGTGTGGGGAGGCAGGGTGCGCAGTGGGTGGTGCGTTGTGGGGGCAGGAAGACTGCGTGGGACCGCTTTTTTTTTTTTTACAGTTTTTTTTTTTAACATGACGCTGGATATTTGCCACGCTTGGGTGGGCCTCAGCGCAAGCACAAGGACGGCTGGTTGGGGGCATGGAGCCGATGGGGGATTGGGCACCTGTCGGCCACAGCATCAGTTGCCATGCTGGGGGTGGGCTCCCAGCCGTGGCACCCTGTACTCTGGGGGGACAGTGGAGCGGCGGGGACTGGGCACCCCCGTTGGCTTCTCATTGGTTGCTACGCTGGGTGGGCACCCAGCGTGGATTTGGAAGGCTTTTGGGGAGCGTGAGCACAGCCGATGGGGGATTGGGCACCCGCGGCTATAGAGTGTGTGCGGGGGGGCGACGGTATGTGTGCGGTGTAGGTGTGTAGGGGGAGCTGTGCATGAGCAGGCAATATCTGATCACTGCTCACCGAAGCGTAGCTCCCCTTTCAACTGTATGCCACTCAATTTTGAGCTGTCAAGACAGCTCTAGCATGCATTACGGATCAGCCGTCGCTTGCCAACACACTGACTGAATTGGAAGAGGGGACACACCTCTGAAAACTCGGATGATGGCATTATGTTTCTTGCACATGCGCAAGCAAACATAATGAATGAACAAAAACAAGGCTGTGCACCAGCATGTGGTCAGAAACAAAACACAAAATGGTAATATTAAATGCACACTGAAAATAAAAAATAGAGTAAGAATCAACAGTTTGACCATAGGTCTTCTTCAGGAATTTTCTAAAAGAGAAAAGCAAAATTAGTGGAGAGGTAAGGGAAATATATATGTGAGGAAAGAAAATAGGGAGGCTGTAGGAGAAAAGTGATAATAGGCAAGGTAAGAAAGAATCTGGAAAACAAAAAGGGATGGTGGCTATAAAAAGGCATAGTAGGAATGAATGAGCTGAAGGTCCTCAAGTGGGGACTAACAGTATCTGGTAAGAAGGCTGAAAGGTAACAAATGTGGGAAAGGAGACAGAGATAGAGACATCTGTGAAAATGAAAATGGATGTGCACACATAGCTGGAATGCCCATGTGAGTATGCCCCCCACCACACACACACACACACACACACTGGAAGGCACTGTGTGCAGGCATACCCACATGTGCAAACATAGTGTGCACACATGCAAATAAATATATGATGTGAGTGGGGTAAAAAGACATAAGGTGGCTGAAAGATGTTAGTAAAAAATAAGTCTGGCATTTAAACCAGAGGGCTTCTGGAAGCTTAGGTGGATGATCTGCTTGGTTTCCATGTTTTGCTTCTTCTTTTGTTTTTCTTCTTTTTATTATAATTTTTGAATATCCATTAAAAATTCCTTCAAGTTAAGTTTGAATTTCAAGAAAAATAAAGAATAAAACTTTTACATTCAGCTCCAAGTATTGAGTGTGCACATAATCAAGTACCTGGAACTAAAAACACTGGACAGCAGTATATAAAATAAAACGGGGTGGTGCACAGAAACTTGAATTTTATATATACTCGGTGTGTGATGCTTTAAAACCATAGAGCTTACAGTTGCAGCCATCGATACATTTAGGTATTTCCAGATATTGCACAATATATCTAAAGAGAGTCTCTGGCAGCCCATAGTGGTACTGCAAGCAGGCAGGAAACTCCTCCAGAGATATCACAGAAATTTCAGGAAATATCTGACCAAGTCTATGGCTGCCACAGTAGCTCTCGGAGTTTATGTAGCATCAGACTCCATTGGTGTGTGTAAAATTCTCATTACGCACACTAGCACATGCATTATTCTATATTTTATTCTCAGTAAAATTAGAATAGTATGGTTGCCACTGTCATTTACGGAAAATAAAATGATAGTGGTGACATCATAGAAACATAAAAACACAGACTTTGACGGCAGATAAGGACCGCTTGGCCCATCTAGTCTGCCCATTTCCTACCTACAGGATAGGCCGAGATCCTAGTTAATCAACAGCCTATTTCTTCCTACCCCCACAAGAATTGCCTTATGTCTGTCCCATGCATTCTTGAATTCTCCCACAGTTTTAAACCCCACAACCTCCTCAGGAAGGCTGTTCCATGCATCCACTACCCTCTCTGTGAAATAATACTTCCTCACATTGCCCTGACCCGCCTCTATCTTTAAATTGTGTCCCTTGTTCTTGCACATCTCTTTTTCTGAAAGATGCTACCTCTTGGACTTTGTTGATTCCACTGAGGTACTTAAAAAGTTTCTATCATGTCCCCCTCTCCCTTCTTTCCTCAAGGTATACATATTAAGCTCCTTTAGTCTCTCCTCATACAGCTTCTCTTGCAGACCCTGCACCATTTTAGTTGCCCTCTCTGGACTGCCTCTATCCTGTCTATGTCCTCATGGAGATGGGGTCTCCAGAACTGGACACAGTACTCCAGATGGGGTCTCACCAACTGTCTGTACAGAGAGATAACAACTTCCTGTTTTCTGCTGCTGATGCCTCTCCTATGCATCCCAGTATACCCCAAGCCCTCCCTACTGCCTTCTCACATTGCTTGTTAACCTTAAGGTCATCTGATATATTACCCCAGGTCCCTTTCCTTTCTTGTTGTTGTTACTACCTCCCCCATTGTGTATTCTTCCCTGGGTTCTTGTTTCCCAGGTGCATTATTTGCACTTTTTGCATTGAATCCCTAGCTGCCATACTTCTGACCATTCCTCCAACCTTGCCAAGTCCCTTCTCATCCTTTCCACGCCTCCTTGTGTATCAACCTGTTGCAGATCTTTGTGTCATCTGCAAAGAGGCATGCATTTTTCCTTCCAGTCCCTCTGCAATGTCACTTATGAAGACATTAAAAGGACTGGACCCAATACTGAACCTCGCGGTGCCCCACTAGTAACCCCTCTTTCTTCAAGAGTGGACTCATTTACAATTACCTTCTGTGTCCTGCTATCCAGCCAATGTTTTATCAGGCTACCACCCTGGGACCCACTCCCAGGCTGGTTAATTTGACTATTAATCTTTTGTGTGGGACTGTGTCAAATGCCTTGCTAAAGTCTAGGTAGGCCATGTCCACAGCCCTCCCTGTCTACTACTTTGGTCACCCAGTCAAAGAAATCTATTAGATTCTGTGGACATGACCTTCCCACTGTGAACCCATGCTGCCTTGGGTCCTGTCAGCCCCACTGGCCCCAGGGCACTCAACTATTCTTTCCTTCAGAAGTGACTCCATCACTTTCCTACCACAGAGGTCAGACTGACAGGTCTGTAGTTTCTGTCTCTGTCTCTGTCTTGGTCCCACTGTCTTGAATCACATCCGCCTCCTCCAGTCCTCGGGTACCACACCATCTCTCCATGATTTATTAAACGAGTTGCCAGTGGTTTTCACTAGTTTCCCCTTAATTTTTTTAGAATTCTGGGTGAATTCCATCAGTCCCTTTGCTTTGTCCACCTTCAGTTTTAGGAGTTCTTGCACAACCTTTTTCTGTGAAAGGACTGGGATCAATTTCTATCAAGAGTGCTTGTTAATTGGATTAGGCACTTCCTCCTCTTTTGTGAATACTGAGCAGAAATATTCATTCAGTATCCCTGCTTTTTCACTGTCCCCTGCCCACCCACTATTCATTCTATTCAGCCTCACTATCCTCCCTTTGTCTTTCTACGCCGCTGATGTACCTATAAAAGGTTTTATCCCTTCTTAACCGAGTTGGCTATCTTTTTCCTCAGTTTGGGCCTTTGCTATTCTGACTTCCTCCCTGCTTCCTTCTGCCTTAACTGGTCCATCTCTCTGTCCTGCTCTTTCTGTGTTTCCTTATACTTCCGGAATGCTATCTTTTCTTCCTGACTTTCACAGCCACCTCTTTTGAGAACCATAGTGGCTTTTTCTTTCATTTGATTTGTTTATTTGCTTCACACAAAGGCTTGTTGCTTCTGTGATGGCAGTTTGATGATTCCCATTGTTGCTCCACACCTCCTTCTAGCCTGTTTGCTAGCTTTTCTGAGGCACTCTCCCATCTTGCCAAAGTCAGCCCTCCTGAAGTCCAGTACCCTCACTTTTGTGATGGCTTGACTCTGAGCTGAGTTTATCATGAACCACACTGTTTGATGGTCACTTGTCTCAGATGGCAACCACTTCTAGATCTGAGATCCTCTCACTGCCCCGCTTTTAGAGCACGAGGTCTAAGATTGCTCCCTCACGAGTGGGTTCTGAAACCAGCTGTCAGAGGCCTGCCACCTAGGTATCAAGAATGGCCCTGCTCTTGGATGTGGCTGCAGCAAATGTGCTCCAGTTAACATCTGGCATATTCAGGTCTCCCATCAACAGTATCTCCTTTCTCTGCCATTCTAAGAATGCCTTCTATCATATCCTTGTCCATTCCTCCCCTGACATGGGGTCTGTACACAACCCTGTAGGATTGTGGTGCCCTTTCCAGTCTCCAAGGTGACCCACAGTGCCTTCTCTCCTCCCTGTTTACTCTTTTGTTCAGTTGCTTTTATCCCTTCCTTTATATCTTACCTTGCATTCTGATAAGTCTGCACTCACTGCAGCAACGTAAACAAGATAAAGGAAAAAAAAACTATAATTTGATTGTGATAGAAAACCCATTACTCTTGCAAGATATGAATTGTGACCAATGAGAAGATTGGAAGCAGATATAATAAAAAGAACATTTCTGAAACAGTGCAGCTCTCATATCTCTGTAATAAGGATTTGAGGATGCCCTGATCCACATAATAGTTCAATGCCCTTTATATCAACAGTGGAGAGAGTTATATTTGATAATAAAACAATCTACTCATCAGATCTGTATGATCTCCTTTTATCCTACTTCACCCAATGTCATTAGAAGATGCAAAAGAAATAGCCAGTTTCCTGATTTTTTTAAGAAAACAGAAGCAATTAGTGAATAAAATTAAATTAGGACATGGTAAAGAATGCTACTTCTTTTTGCTATAAAAGCTTTTGCTAGTATAGGGCTTACTAAACAATTAAAAATGTTGCAACTGGATGTGGACCCATGTTCCAGCTGAGCATGTAGTTCAATGTACATGTCAACATCAGGCTGAACGTTTGCTAACCTGCCTCCTCTACCATGCTTTTGAGTGACCCATACTCTTTTCACCTTATGGTTTATATCCGATAATCATGTGTATAAAATGACATTGTTGCAAATCCATGTTTTACTCACTTCTAAAATGTGTATGTATGTATGAGCTATTTTTAATCATTTTAATAACTGCTTTGAAGCTGTTACTCAATAAACATTTTCTACTACTCCTCCTTGTATAATCTTATGGTCTCACACATACTGTATATAGTACTTGGCCTTCAGCCTTATACTTTATTTACTTGACAATCAAATTATTGCCTCATATATTATGACACAATCAATTTATCAGTTAAATAACAACAAATAAATAGTACATTAGCTGAAACTCAGATAAAATAAAAAATTTGAACATGTTTGTTTAATGTGACACATTTCAGGGCATTCCAAATGGCTGGAGCTGCAACCCAAAAGTGCAATCCCTCAGTTATTTTCAGTGAGATGGGGGCTTGCAGACACCCTATGTGCAAGAAGTTGATGCCTCTTTCCTGGATAGAGGGAACTGGGGATTTCAGTGATAGGTGGAACTTAGTCCATTCACGGCTTGAAAAGGCAGCAGTAGCACTTTATAGTCAATCCACTCTCCAGCCGGAGGGCATAGTGATGTTGTGATTAGAGATACTGCAACATTTTTACTTTGCCAGTGAAGTTGCCTCATAGAAACATAGAAACATAGACTTTGAAGGCAGATAGGACTGCTAGGCCCATCTAGTCTGCCTCAAAGCTATGAAATTCCTCTTTGCAAAATACTTCCTGAAGTTGCCAGTTTATCACCTAGCAATGAGTTTTCCTGGTGAAGTAGCATTTTAGGGCAAGTTGTGGCAAAGTTTCACATTGCCAGTGAATTTGCATGACTTTGCTTGAAAAAGTGGTACTTTGCCTGCCAAAAACATTGCAAAGTTGGCACTGTACATCCAGTGGTGGAGCCAGGTTTGGAGCATTTGGAAGCCGGGGTTGGCATTCAGTCAATCATGGGCTCTACAATGGGTACTAAACAGTGAATAAAGATGGTGGTGGGGCACCACTGCTCACACTGGGCAGCCAGGAGGGCGACCACCCTGCCCCTTTCTAGCTCCGCCTCTGTGCACATCTCTAGTTGTGTTGTGTTTCAGCGTCACATCGATTTCAGGCTTTGTTTGTGTGCTCTGCAGTAGCATTAAAAAGTGAAAATTTGGATCATGGAGGTAGGTATGTGTGTTCTTGCAATTAAAATGTATGGGATAATAAGTTAATTAAGATAATTACAGGGTTATATGTGTATTGCACTATTGAATCCACTAGACTGTAAGGCTATGTGAAATTTGCAAATTCCTCTTCTGTAGAATTGTGTGGAACTTCGTGATGTTTAGTGAATCCATTTAGCTGTAAGTCAGCTGTTTGCTTAGCTAGACACTCCTAGTTTCTAACTTTGGGTTGTTCTCATATATACACCCTACTGTTATCATTGCCTGACTGTACCTTTGCATTTTACTATTTATTGTATACTGGATACTGTACCTTTGCGTTTACTATTTACTGTATATTATTTTCCCGTTTTGTATTCTTTCTCTTATTACTGACATGGAGCCTTTGAAAAGGAGTCTCTGACTCAAAGGGTTGTAATTTTATACTTTCAATAAATAAATAAAAATAAAACATGACGATTAGCATGCTTATTTGTTGTTAAGAGCTCCAAAGACCTGCCAAATATAATGGAATTCACTAGTGTAGTTTTGCACTTACTGTACATGTACAGGGGCTCAGAATCTGACATTTTATTTCTTTGTAATATTTTGTGAAGCTATTTTGCTGCTTATAATTCAGTCATCTTTGAAAATAGATACCTGACAATTAACATACATAACCTTTTGAAAGGGCTTACAAACATGCCGTTGACTGGCAGTATAGCTTAGAGGTTAGAGTAATGAGTCAGAATGAACTTGTTACATCCAGCAGACCTGGGTTTGATTCCCACAACCTCCACTTGCATACTGTGTGACTCTGAGCAAGTCACTTAATCACCCAGTGCTCCTGGGTGACCCTGAAAACAGGCACTTGTGTCTTGTGGGCCTTACCAGATTACAAAATAATAAAAATATATATATCTAAGTGAGGCAAGATTTGATTAAGTTTTAGGTTACAGGAACTTGTCATTTTGCAATTTAATTATTTTGGCAATTTTGTAAAAGTTTCTGAAAATGTGTATGTTTATAACTTTTCTGCATTGCAGGTATAGTCCTGAAATTCAGCATATATCTGCAGTATTATTGAACCCTGGAACATAACAAAGCTGGGTAAATTTGGTTCAGCAGTTTTAAATTATCGTGGAAATATTGTACATTACTAAATGGAAACATTTTCACAAAAATCTTTATGGAAGCAGAATAGGTAATGCCACCCATTTCTGCTTTAGGCATTTTCATTTATCACTAGGGCATCCAGTTTGGCTGTTCTCCTAATTTCTCTAGCTGAGCTGTTCACATTCCTTTGTACATACCTGGTTGACTATTCTGCCCCACTCAATCTCTGAGCTTGACCTGATGGATGTACCGAACAGTAGGTGAACTCCAACCTATTGTGGAAAATAAAAGAAGCAGGAGGAGTCTGTTCCCAACAAGCCTATCTAGCAAGCACAAGGGTTAGACAATGTTGACCCATTCACCACTCAAATATCAATTAGCATTTTTATTGAATCACATTTTTATTTTATTTATTTATTTAGTTTTGTTGACTGGGTAAGTGCACTAGACAAATCCTGTCCATTTTCAGGCACGACCTGGGGAGGAGGATATAGATGAATGCCAACTGACCTTGAACCAGATTAAGCTGTTTTGGCATTTTCATGAATGTGGGAATATTTGGCCAGGGCACTGGGAAATTCCCTCACTGCTGGTAGGGGAGCTATGGCTACTGGCTGCAGAATGGCCAGTGTGTAGGTGCCTTTGGAGGAGATGGATGTGGATAGTGCAGGAGAGGGCCTCTCCTGTGCTTGCAGCTTCTGAGGTCGTGGAGGAGGAATGCGCTGTGGCTGCTGTAGCTGCGGTGAGTGTAATTGAGGCTGATGTGCCTACTGTTTGGGCTCCTGCTGGGCGGCATGGAGTGGCTTGTTCTGCTGTTGGAAATGGAACAAAGATGTTTTATTGCTAAAGCGCTCTGCTTTAGTGCAGGAAATGGTCTTGTTGGATGTGGAGCTTGCAGCGCCCCTCAGGCATTGTTGGGGCTTCCCTGTGCTGTGGCCTTACAATCACCTAAGCCCCTGCTGACGAGAAGGTTCTGCACAGTTGATGACATCTGCTCTTGTTACTTCCGCATCTCTGGAGGTCCGTTCAGTGGCTGGCAGTCTTCCGAGTGCTCCTCGGTGTGCCCACAGCCCCACTTGCTTTGGTAGAGAAATCTATCGCACAACACGGGAAACAACGTCTAGGACAGGGAGATGCGAGGTAAGCCACCGGAGCTCGGCCTGGGACGTCAGGCCCTTTGATTTTGCTACTGATGTTTTTGTTTTCCACATTGAAAACACGGGCTGGAGTAAACGTCGGGGTACCTTGCCCCTGTTGGGCTGCTCATCTATTGAGATACTTTCTGACAAGTCCAGGGATTGTAGTCAGGGGCTTCTGTGGCCCCTGAGAAAGCATTACAGAGCGCTTGGTTGGGAACAGGAGATGGGGGTACTTGGACACCTGACTCCCAGGATCTGACTTATTTAGTGATGCTGCAAAAGGCAACAGCATCTGTGGCCACCGACACTGAATTGAGCTCCAACAATCCCCCGGTTAATGCTTCAGGTTGTTGCCTGACAGAGGGCAGTATTTCTGCTGAACAAACTGCAGTATTACAGACTTCTAATGACTTGGGGATGTTTCACTGTTTCTGGTGCTAATATTGTTGATCAGTTATCTGCTCTGCATAATGTAGCTCTTTCTTCTGTTCCTTCCACTAATGTAATCCCTGATTCTGAGGTTCCTCTCAGGATGGGGCCGCCTTTGTTGCTAGATTCTGCAGAGGATGACCCTGCTCGGCCAGTTGGTTTTAAGCTAGATGATTTATTTTCCACTAAGGAGAACCAGCACCTAGGTGTAATGCTGTAATGTTGTTGTATAAAGGAGGGTTGGTGAAACCCCTAATAGGTTTATGTGACTAAAACTTTACTCAAGGGCTCTATGAGGTTCTTTTCCTCGAGATCTTTGCCCTTATTAGTTTGGGGAATAATAATTATGACGTTAGTTTTAAACAAGTCTCCATCCTGGATAGGTTTTGGGCACAGTATGCAGCCTGTCAAGCTTCACCCACTTGGTCCCCTTCCAAGCTATTCACTTGACTAAACCCGCTGTCAGAAATATTACCATTATGTTTAAAATGAAGGGGTTAATGTGGAGG
This sequence comes from Neoceratodus forsteri, assembly GCA_016271365.2. NCBI lineage: Eukaryota > Metazoa > Chordata > Ceratodontiformes > Ceratodontidae > Neoceratodus > Neoceratodus forsteri. The sequence continues at coordinate 330,232,843 of CM057449.1, read as the reverse complement.
ATATTTTATTTTGGTTAAAACAAAGGTGTGAGGTGTTCAACAAACCTACCCCACATTGATAGTGAGCAAATTTGGGATGGTAGGTGGAGATTTCGAGAAGTTGTATTCTACTAATGCTGGGCCCAGTCATTTACCAAGTTTTTTCTATCTGGGAAAAGATAAAGGTCTCATTTTTTATGTGGGCAGCCTAAATCTTGTTTTAAATGTGGTTCCGTGCTCACTTTAGTTCAGCCTGTGATACTGTAAAGTGTAGTCATTGTTTTGAATTTGGCCATAATTCCAGTGCATGTTTGAATCTCTTTAAATGTAACCTCTGTGAGCGTGACGGTACATGCCTATGGCGCTGTCCCTAGGCCACATAGTAGGAGGATTGTCCTTCCTACGAAGGTTTAATTACTATGGCGCAGCAAACGAAGCTAAACTTGTTGCTGCCAGAGATTTAAAAGTTAGTTTGGTTTCTCTGCACCTGACATGTTAGTAAGGTGGACTGAGGTGGTTGCTGTCCAGGATAATCATGTCTGCTCCCCACCTCTTTCGCAGGCTCAACCATCAGTCAGATCCGCACCCTATTCCTGTGGTTCATGTCCTGGAGGAGGAGGAGACGGTTGTGGTTGATAGTGAGATGCCCTCCCCTCAGCAGTTTGTTTCTGGCCTTGACTTCAGGTTTTGTTCAAGTCCTCATAAGCAGACCAGGAAAGGTTTGACTGTTGCTGGTCGGAGCAAAGAGGCAGGAGTCCGCACTTGGCAGTCTGGTAATAAATTTGCCATATTGGCTACGGACCTGTCTGATAGAAACTCTGGGGAAGACACTGATACCTCCTCTATATGATCTAATATTGACACAGAGGGAGGCGAGGAGCTGGATCCTATTGCTAAAAGGACCCGGCAAAGCCGTAGAAGTAAATCGTCCTTAGGTACTTAAATGGCTTTATCGGTCTCTCTTTAAATGTAAACAGTATCAAAGGTCATAGAAAGCTTGGGGTGTGCTGTTAACTATGCAAGATTTCAGGTGTGATATTGTTTGTCTAGTCGACACTAGATTAAAATCTCATCAAGAATTACAACAGGCTTCGGCATGTACCTTCTTGGTACTTCCTTTTGGTTGTCAGGAACTGACATGTGATGGTATTGGGATTTTATTTTCCAACCCTGATTTAGATGTTTCCAGGCTGGTAGATATACAACCAGGTAGAGCATTGTTATTGGATTTTACTTATTTCTTGGAGAGATTTCGGATAATTGTTGTTTGTGCTCCCAGACTAAAAGCACAGTGGGTGTCCTTTTCCATTTGGTGCGGCCTTTTGCATACCTCCGGTTACTTTTGTGGGTGGGTGATTTTAATTGTGGTTTACACCTAGAGGGATAGGGGCTGCAAACCCCTAAATTATTTTGCGATTATATTGCTTTAAAGGAAGTTGTCACCATGGCTCAACTTGTGGATGCTTATAGGTCTTGTCATGAGTCTTGTTGGTTTACCTTTTTAAGGGGCATCTGCGAACACGTATTGATTTTGTATTTTTGTCTAAGGTTTTACAAATTCTTTCTTGTCAGATGGTGGCGGGAATTTTCGGACCATGCTGCCCTCAGGGCTTCTTTTCCTGGGACAATGCTCCAGGTGTAAGAAAAACAGATGGAGGCTTAATGACTCCTCTTGGAGGATCCTAAAATTCTGAAATTGTGGAGGAGGGAATGGGCTGCTAGGCTCTCTGTAGCTGACCTCTATGAGGATGCTTGTGAGTGGTGGGAAGATTCTAAATTGAGATGGAGGCAGGTCTTTCAGGGAAGGCTGCTACGGATCAGACTGCCCAATACCAGTATTTGGCATTGCGTGCAGCAGTTGCAACATTTGATTTCCTGTCTGATACCATGCCGGATGATTGTAGTGGTCAAATTGCAGTGGTTTGTGCTCAAATGAAAGCCTTGCAATATGATCGGCTAGTTCTTGGGACAGAATAGATTTGGGACTCGGTGACCAAAGGGGGTTTGGACCTTTTAAGGCCTGTAAAGGACGGGTGGAGTCAAAATTTATTCGACTTTACGGTCCCCTACTGGTGAGCTGGTTACGGCTCCGGAGGCTTTGGTGGATGTTGTGGAACAGCATGTTCTTGCAATGTTGGGCACCATCCCGTTTGTGAGTCGGGCGGATTCCTTTTTGGACTCCCTGCATCGCCCTCCTCTCTCTCTCCAGCGGAGCAGGGTATGTTATCAGCTGATATTGTAGCCTCTGAAGTGACTCAGGCCATAGGAAGTTTAAATTTTAACTCAGCACCAGGATTGGATGGCCTTACTGTCCATTTTATAAAACCTTTATGGAGGTTATAGTTCCGGCCTTAACTTTGTTGTTTACTGATATGTTATCTACAGCCTCTTTTACGAAATCGATGAAGGAAACAATTTTAGTCTTGATTTTCAAAAGGGGATGTGGCTGATTTGAATAATTGGTGGCCTCTGAGTTTACTGAATGTGGATTATAAAATCCTGGCCAAGATTTTATTGGCCAGATTACTCAAAATTGCTGATATTATGAGTCCGCTCAGACTTGTGGCATTCCTGGCAGATGCCAACATGATCATTTGGTTTTGTTGAGGAATTATTTGCCCTGGGTGAGAGGGGCAGTTACTGGCTGGGTCTTGGGTTTGGACCAGGAGAAGGCCTTTGATTGGGTCTCCCAGGTTTTTTATTTTCGGTGTTATGGGCTTTTGGGATTCCTGTCGGTTTCTCCATTGGCTTAGGGCTTTATATGCTGAGGCCACAATTATTCCTAATGTGAATGACTGGTTGGGGAGGCATGTGACGATTGCACATGGGGTCCGCAGGGTGCCCTTAAGTCCTATTTTATACAATTTTGTATAGATGTTTTGATTAGGAGATTTTTCTTGTCCTCAAATTTTGGGGCTGGGGCCCCTCCTTCTGTTCCCATAATAATTTTGGCTTATGCTGATGATTTGGTTTTGACTGTGGACATCCATACAGGGAATCGACCTTGGAGCAGGTTCTACGGACCTATTCCTCAGTATCGGGATCTCAGATTAATTTTAGGAAAGTGTTGGGGTTCCCATTGGTCACCTCACTCTTCCGCTTGCTGGTACCTTGCTGGTATTCCAATTTCTATTGCTCCTTTTAAGTGTTTAGGTATTTTCTTTGGGAATGGAGATATGCAATCTCATAACTGGCAGGGTGCCCTTGGGAGGGCTGAAGGTCTCATTTCGAGTGGAAACAGTATCAGATTGGCAAGAAAAAGAGGGTCTTTTGCTTAAAACATTGGTGATTCCTATTTTTTGTATCTTTGTTATGTGTTTCTCTGCTTCTGGCCTTTAGACTATTTGGGGTTTTTTCAAGGGTTTTGGGGGCCTGTCTAAACCCAGTGAAGCATAGTGTGACCTATAGACCATTAAGTGAGGGCGGGTTGACATGATTCACCCAGTCGCTTTGTTTTATAGTTTGTTTTTAGCTATAATTTTGGGAAAGCTTTGAAGCTTGGGGGAGGTGGTTTGAAACCATTTCTTGTAGTAGTTGTTACCCTGTCTTCCACACTGGGATTCAGGGAAGAAGGGTTGGACGTCTTGACTTCAGGAAGTTCCTCTGTATGGGAAGGAAGCCCTTAAGGTAGCCTTGTTCTGGGGCTTTTGCCCACAGGATTTTTTGTGTCCTGTCTCGTCCGTATGGTCTATGACAGAGTTTGGAGGCGAGAGGCTCAGGAGAAGGTTGTTTTCCTCTGTCCCCAGGTCATTTTGATTGGATCCTCAAGCAACTCCATAACCAGCGTTTACACCCCTATGTCTGGGATACAGTGTGGTTGGGTAATTATGGAAGGCTAAGTGTCAAGGGTAATCATAAGCATAAGGCATTGGATGCTCGATATTGCCCCAGGATCTTTGTCAGGGTATTTTAGAAACCCAACAGCATTTATTTCTAGAATGCCCTTCGCCTCTGCCTTTTGGACTTTGTTAGCTGGTCTGTGGTCTGAACCTTTAGTGCAACAGTTATCTTATAAACATATTATGTTTTGTACACATGTTGCCTTATGTCAAAAGTATCATGCCTCTGTATATTGTTTTGACATTGATCCGATATTATTTATGGCAGGCCAAATGCATGTTGGTTTTATATCAGAAATTGATTTCTTTACAAGAAATAATTGATAATATTTGAACTGCTATATGTTTAGTTAAATTGCATGATTTTAAGGTTTCTGCTGGACCACAGTTTCAACGGTTGTGGCAAAACAGCGATCTCTGGTATATTGACTGATTCTTGATCTGTAACTCAGATTATTTTGCTTTGTTCCCTGTTAATTCTGTTTTTGATGATTTTGCTTTAGTTTCCTGTGTATAGGATATTGTTTCTTTTGTAATGAAGTCCAAATTTCTTCAATAAAATTCCCTTACTCTGATGGTAGGGGCCATGCTGGTGTTGTTCGTTTCATTCTGACTTTGACGGAGCATGGAGCGGACGTGCAGTGGGTTGGGGAGCAGGAGGCTCCTCCACAGATTTCTGCACAGGCTTCCAGTATGCTGACTGCTTCAAGCTATGGTATTCCTGCTGACAGAACCGAGGAGTGGAGATTGTGAACGCCACCGATTTACTGCCGACTTTCAAATTGGTTTAGAGACCCTGAGGTAGACAAATTTCTTATGGCATTGTCTGATACTGAACTGGGAGACCATCAGAAAACATCTGTTCTTGAGAAGCATTGGATCTTGCTCCACATGCGCTTCTATGGCATCTCCTTTACTTCAGGATTGCTTACCTGCTGCTGGGGAGTTGTCAGGCTACATCCCAGAATATGCCTGCCGCCCTGACAACTGCTGCCACGGTGCCGACTGCCCTGTATTTGTGCGGTCTACTGATATGACTCACACGTCAGCTACAGTGTTTTCTTTGCTGCAAACTCTTCTGCTGACCGCATTTTCAAGAAGGCTGTTATTAAGCAGTCCTGGGCTGATCTTTCTTCTGCTCCCATGGAACCTTGGTCCGTTGATAGCTCGCTTAAAGCAGCAGGTTGGGTGCTCTCTCCTACGATAGGACAGTGGACTTCAGCTTTGCCCCTATTCATGTTTCTGGACTTACTCAACCTGCTGTGAGTACTACATTACTGGCCTCTGTCAGCCCTGTGCCTCCGTAGTTGTGCACACTACTACTGTGCCACAGTCACCTTCTGGGCCGCTACTTGACTTTTTCTACCTTCTGACCTGCATTTGACTCAGCACCCTGTCTTACATCTTCCCCAGACCGACCCTGTCCCTGTTTCTCCTTTGCTGACCCCTCCGCCTAGGCCTACTGCTTTTCTGCTTCTCCTGACCTCATCCCCTATCCCTGCTGAGTACTTTCCTGATCGCCTGGGTCTGATCCGAGGGGAGATCATGGTCACCGTCCTCTAAAACTTATGCTTCTTTCTTTCAGAAGAAGGTTTTTCCTGCCAACGATATAATGCCAGCCTCTATAAAGGTGGTCTGGATTTACTTCCCGGACAGGCATATGTGGGAAAAGTATTGTTGTTGTTCTTTAAAATTTCATGTTGCTGAACTTTATGCCCTTATTCATGTTTCGGGAGGATGTATTTGATGTCAGTTTCAAACTGCACTCTTGCCTTGAGAAATTCTCGCCCGCTATCACCAGGTTAAGAACACTCCATTGTGGACTCCTTTCGAGGTTGTTCCTTTAACCAAACCCACTCAGAAGGTTGTCACTGTGCTTTTTCGTAATGAGGGAGTCAGCATCACCGATTTATTGTACTGGTTAAAACAAAATGTACTGTTCTGGGACACCCTGAGGCTATTTTTGATGCTGAGGATTTGGACTGGGGATGGAAGTTTCGGGTTTCTGACACTTGTTAATGGTGAAATTCAGCATTTACCTATTTCTTTTTTATTGGTAGGGACAGAGGGTTTTGTTTTATCCTGGACAACCTAAGACGGTTATATATGTGGTTGTCCAGACACATATTAGTGCTGCCTGTGATAAGATTTGGTGTCTACTCTGTGGTTTACTTGGTCACACTAGCGCTCACTGTACCCAAACTGCTCATTGTAACCTTTACGGGTAGAAGGTCATGTTTTTAGTGACTGTCCCCAAGCTGCCCATCGTAGGAGGGATCTAGTGACCTGGACGAACAGAGATTGTTGATTGCTACTGCACAGCGGGATTTTACCCGAGTAGCTCATCCTTCTGATCCTAAGGTGCCCTTCCTGTACCCCCTGATTCTGCCCCCTTCCTCTTGCTGAGGAGGGGTGGTTGATCTCACATACTCTCTGCGTTGACGACACCTTCGGTTCTTATGCAGGTTGACCCTGTTTGTCCCACTCCTGACCCTAGTACTGTGTCGATGTTTCCTCCACCTCCCTGTGGTAGTTTAGGAGCTTGGGAAGCAGGTTTCTCCGGTGCCGACAGACCTGAAACCACCCGCTTCTAAAGTTGAAGGTCTCTGAGACACGTCCTTTCCAATAAATTCAGTCCGCCCAAGATTTGGAGACCGGCAGGGGCCTGACTCTGAAACGTCCTCTGGTGACCCTGATCATTTAGAGATTGCTTTGATTCTGATATTAGTGAAGTGGGGATGACACATGTCATTGGGAAGACACAACGAGGGCTGCCCCAAAGTGTAAGCTTGACATTCCTGGGAAACATGTTAAGAAGAAATAAGGGTCTGTTGCTATTATTGTGATGTCACAACTTATGTTACTCACTGTTAATGTCAATAGTATTAAGAATGGACTTTAGCGGGCTTGTGTTTACTCGTTTGAGACGTTGTTGCTGATGTTATTTTTCTCAGGATACCAAATTGCATACTGTTTCCGAGGTTACACGTGGCTCTAATGAATGGTTTCGTGAGTGTCTTACTGGTCGATGGGTTTGGATCACTGTGTAGGGTTTGGATTTCATTGACAGTCCCAGTTCAGGTTTTGAAGCTCCTAGACTTGTCCTGGGTGAGTTTTGTTGTTGGATGTTATTATCGACTCTAGATATTACAGACTGATTAATATTTACTCTCCACAATCTAAGGCTGAGCACATTTATTTATTTACTACTGTCCGCCTTATTTGTACTCTACACGTCCGTCATTTTTGGTGGTGATTTTAATTGTGGGTTGTCACTTCAGGATAGGGTAGTGCTGTGCACACAACTAAAGTGTTTTGTGATATGTCTTTTTAACTTCTATTATTCGCTTAGCCTCTATTATTGATGCTTGTACTGCTAAACATGATAAGGGGCTCTCATTTTCAGCATGGCAAGCATGCCACTCATTGATTTTGTTTTGTTAGTAGATTTGTTTATTTACATCAGGTTTGGGTTACTTCTGTAGAGTACTCTGATCACAAGGAATTGGGTGTGGTCTTAGGATCTCCTCCTGCCCCTTTGGGCCTGGGCTTTGGCATTTTAATACACTTCTTTTGCAGACAGATTCTATTTCTCATCACATTTTGGTTTTAGTTGGTGGTAGAAGACTTTGTTTGACCTTTTGATAATGCATTGTTGTGGTGGGATTGTTTGAAATCGGATTTGAGTGCTTTATTGATTTCTTTGAGTAAATCGGTTTGGGATTTGGATAAAATTCGATATCTCCCTTGCTCTCGGTTACATAGGGTAATGAGTTTGGCACTCACCACAGCTCATGATTATTCCTGCCTGATAGACAGTATTCGAATGATATGAAGGACTTTCATTCCAAGCAACTTGCTCTTAATGATGCAACAAGCTTTTGGGACACAGGGCAAGTTGGTCATGTTTTGTCCCTTTCTCAGTTGTGCTGATAGGGTTAAGCGTAAGCATATGACTGAGATTTGGGACTTAATAAAGTGACGCAATCTACCCCACAAGGTGTTTTACTTGCTGTATCTGACTATTTACCTAGTCAGCTTAATGCATATTCTGGTGATATGGGGCTGTTTTCATCCTTGCAATCTCTAATTTCTCTCCCTGATTTTCCTATTTCCTTTCTGGAGAGCTTACCCAGGATTTACAGGTTGAAGAGGTTACACAGGTTATCATGGCACTCAATAAAGGGCGATCTCTGGGGAAGGATGGTATCCCGGTGAGGTTTATCAACTTTTGTGTTCCATGATTGCTACTGAATTGACTGCTATATACAATTATGTATTATGTTCTGGGGCTTTTCCTCTTGCTATGACTACTGGTGTTGTTACATTTCTTTATAAAAAGGGGAGCGTAAAGATCTGGATAATTGGAGGCCCATTTGTCTGCTGAATGTTGATTTTAAGATTTTAATGAAAGTCTTACACAATCGCCTGGTGCGTGTGGTTTCTTTTGTTATCTTGCCTGCCCCAACGTAGTATTCCGGTAGGACTATTACTGACCATTTGTTGCTTGTTCATGAGATTTTGAATCTGGGAGACATTGTGCTTCTTGGGGTTTTCTGCTTACTTTGGATCAACGTAAGGCCTTTGACTTCAGTTAGCCATGCCTTTTTATGGCATGTTTTAGCAATGTATGGTGTACCCTACAATTTATAGCTTGATCCGCTTCCGCTACTCGGACTGCGGTTGTTCAGCCTTTGGTTAATGGTTATTTGGGCCCAATGCTTCCTGTTCATAGAGGTTCGACAGGGTTGTCCCTTAGCCCTCTTTTGTATGTCTTTTCTATTGATTTATTGCTTCGGTTTTAAATGATGTCTGATTTTTACTCCCTGTCCGTTTCCTTTACTGCGCTTGCTTATGCTGATGATTTGTGTGTTATTGTTCATGGTGTTCGAGATGTTACACGTGTTGTTGAATTTTGTTCTCTTTATGGGTCAGCCTCTGGTGTACAGCTTAATACTCAAATGTTCAGGTGTGTTGTTGGATCCTTTAGGATCCGCCCATATTTTTGGGATAACTTTTGGGGCAGATAGACAAGATTTGCAAAATTAGGATATTTGTCTTCAGAGGGATCTACTCTTGTGGATCGCGGAATATGGTTTCCATGGGTAAGTTGAAGCAGTTTTGTGGTAAAACTTTTGATTCCTCTTTTTGTATGTTGCCTCAATTTTTCCCTCCTAAGGAAAGGGAGGCTTTGATTTTTAGTTTCTTTTTCGTGCCATCTGGGGCAGTAGGATGAATCCTATTAAACTGATTATTCTGTATTTACTGTTAAAGAGGGTGGCTAGGGATGGTTCATCCTATTTTATTTTCTTTTTAAATTTTTACATGTCAGTCTGCGGCCTCTTTGCTTACAGCACCATTATGGATGCTTCCTTTATTCATGGGTAAGGTCTCTAGTTGGTACACTGGTTGGAAGGAGCATGCTCAGAAAAGTTACAAATCAGTTCCTTTTACCCTCCATATTTGTGTGAGGTGTTTGTTAGACTTCGTAGATGGCATATTACTTATGAGGCTGTTATTTTGTCCAGCAAAAGCAACTGTATGGGCAAGTTCTGGCCACCATTTCACTGAGGCTACAACCTTTCCCACTTGTCCGTGGGATATGTGTCGAAGTAGCTTACTTGCTTGCTGATAAACTGATTCCTGTAAAGTATCATGATGTTCTATGGCTTTGTTGTCATGCCAAACTGAATGTTAAAGCTAATCAAAAGCACAAGAAGGTTGAGGAAAGAAATTGTGCTAGGCCTCAGTGTGATGCTGTTCTAGAGACTATCCTCATTTGTTTTGGAATGCCCTTATATACAGGCCTTTTGGACTTATTTGGCTACTCTCTGGCGTATGCCTGTGCTCCAATTTGTTTCATATGATGAATTGATCTCAGGTGTCTATGGCTCCTCTTGGAGGGCCTGGCACCATAGTACTTTGAACTTATTTTTCTATAACTAAATGGACTATCTGGAATGCTCGCTGCTTATGTACTTTGCAACAGAAAGATGTTCCTTATGCTGCCCTTGCTACTACTATTTTGAAGGCTGTGCATGCTGTTTATTATGCAGAAAAGCAGTCTCAAACTACTCATTATATGTCCACTGTTTGGCACAACTTGTTATGGATTACAGATTCTGATGCTCCTATTACTTGAGTGTTTTCTGTTATGCTTTGTATTTTTATCTGCTGTTTCATTTGTTTGTTCTGTACTCTTGTGCTTTCCTTTTGAGTTTCAATAAACACAAAATTCCCCTGCTCTTTTCAATAAGTGCCATGGGATCTTTAACATTCATCTGAACAGGCTGATGGGACTTCCGGTTAATGTCTCATCTGAAAGACAGCACCTCAGGAGTGCAGCACCCCTCATGCTGCACTACAGTGTCAGTATTGGGATATTAACCCAAGTGCCTGTGTGGGGATAGAACCCACAGCCTGTTGATCTTTCTGTCTCAGAGGTGAGTGTGCTACCTGCTGAGCCACTAACATATTCAAAAATAGAGCACTTGAACTAGCTACTGCCTATATAATGTTACATTTTGAGGGAAAAACATCTTTTTCCGGCATAAGCTGTGTAACTGTAAAACATATATTTATATTTTAAAACAAATATTTGATGAATTATTTCTATTCCAAACAGTTAATATTGCACAAAATCTCTTATTGATGTAATGCATCAATCGCTACAAGATATAATTGAAAATATTGAGGTACTAGAGACCTCCATAAATAAAACATGCCTCCAATAAGGTACCAGAATACTAATTAAGTTGTATTACATTATACTATTAAATTTAAAATTTTATTTTGTATTATCTCAATAAAGGGCACCCTAATAAAGAAACACCTAAGGGTGCAGGGAGAATTACAACACTCTTTTTATTTTTGATTTATGAACATACGAACATATGAAATGTGCTAGCAGATAAAAGCCTAGTGGTCTAGCAAGTCTGCTCAAATGTGCAGCTAGCACTCCTTATTCTGCAGCTGCCCTCCCTCCCTCCCCTCCCTTGACCTCACCCTTGCCCTGTACCAGCCCTTTTGGAGCAGCCAACTGTTCTACTGGATACCACTTCTGCTGGTAATGCATTCTCCCAGCTACCACCATCTCTGTAAAAAGTGTCTCATCATCACCCTCCTGAACCTTTCTCCTCCAGTCTCATATCATGGCCATGGGTGTCCCTCTCCTCCTTATTTTGAACAGCCCTCCATGACTGTCTTGTTTATTCCTTTCATGTACTTGAAGGTTTCAATCATATCCCCATCCCTCCTCTCCTCCAGTGAGTACATGTTCAACTCCCTCAACCTCCTTTCATATGATCGTTCCCCAGCCCCTGGAACATCTTTGTCACCCTGTGCTGCACATGCTCCAGTAACTTAATGTCTGTCTTCAGATGCAGGTGCCAGTACTGCATGCAGTACTCCAGGTCCTGTCTAACTAATGATCTATACAGTATCAGAATCAGCCCCCAACAAGGATATACCCATTGCAAATTTAATCAACTGTAAATGATAATATACTATATTTTAGTATATTAGAATTAACTTCCACAATTGAATTGTAAATGTCTTAGTGTCATTATGATTCAATATTATCACATGATTTTATCTTTTCTAATAAATAAATTGTGCTTGCTTGCCAAAACCATTGCATTAAAAACTGCTTTTTCACTTATAATATCATATTCAAAAATTATCAAGTAGCTTCTCATAGTTTATGAGTATCTTGTCATTCATGAAAAAACTGCATGCACATGAAAACATAAATATGCGTAATGATTGATATATTTTTCTGTAATTGCTTTTAACACCTCACGTTAGATATGCATTCATCAAAAATCAAAAGATTCTCAGTAATACCCCTTAAGTTTTCTAGTTCTTTCAGTCCTGCATTTCCCTTTTCTATGTGTATTTGGTTTAACACTTTTGACTTTTTCTTTCCTGTGAGAAAGTCCTGAAATTCAGTATATATATCCAATATCACTGAGCCCTGGAACATAAGAAAGCTGGGTAAACGTGGTTCAGCAGTTTTAAATTTACAGTGGAAATATTGCATATTATTAAATGGAAGTTTTTCAAAAAGTTTGTGGAAGCAGAAAAGGTAATGCAATCCATTTCCACTCTTGTAATTTTAATTTATCACCAGAGCATCCAGTGAGCTGCTCTCATAATTTCTCTAGCTGAGCTGTTCACATTCCTATTGTACACCCTGGTTGACTATGGATCCATGACACTGATTCGACAAAAATATGTTGACCGACATCACAACAAAGTTTATGTTGACCATGAGTTGCGATCGCATACATCTGTCAAGTAAGCTGTCTTTTTGGGGCTTTGCCCGAACCACCATGGATGGGCTCTGTACCCCTCCCCCGTCCTTTAGGATTATCAACTCTGAGTTGGAGTTGATTCGGGTAGGTGCAATACCCAGTTAAAGCAGTGCCGGGTCCCACTGGCACTGTAATGTCATTTGCTGTGCAATTGTCGTGGTTCAGATGGCATACTGTTGACTATTTTGCTCCTACTCATGCTCTAAGCATGACCTGATGGACTTATTGGAACTGCTGGTGAAATCCAACCTTCTGTGGAAAATAAAAGACCAGGAGAGTCTGTTCTCAACAAGCCTATCTACTGTAGCAAGCACAAGGGTTACAAAAATATAGAAGTAAATCACACGCTGGTAGTGTGGCCATCTTGGCACCTGAAAACAAATCGGACTACCAGGAGGAATCCTGCTCTATAAACCTCTCAAACAAATGCCAACATAGATGGAGAAGAAAGCCCTCTCTGGTTCAAGTTTTAAGCTTTTTATTCACAAACAAGCATATCTACCAAATTAGGTCTACGCTTTGTAGTGTGCCCACTTCTTCATCAGGACCTAAAAGATATACATACATAAACAGATTCAATTAAATATTATAACAGGATTATTCTTTTCACAGCCTCAGTAAACTGTTTTCTGTTAATACAATACTATATCTACTTCATAAAAAGTTACAATACAATACAAAATCACTCTAATTACTCAGCTCATTTTGACCACAATCTGAGTTGTGATGTGGTTCACATGTTTTATACTTACCTCTGCTGAGTGCCTCCTAGCGGTTCCAAGGGCTAGGCAGAAACGACAGTAGATTGCTCATTCGAGGTGGTCGCCAGGCCCTCTGGAACTTGCTTCCAAAATCTTGAGGAGACCCCATCGATGGAGGCATTTAAAAGGGCCTGAAGACCTATCTTTTTAAAAAGTGCATTCAGAAAGCTTATGCTGATTTTAATATGACTGATTTACTTATTTATTATGTATTTATATATATTTTTTGCATGCTGTACATTTAGCCCTGCTTTTAATTACCTGTAAGGTGCCGGAGCCTCTGGGATTGGGTACCATATAAATGCAATTTACCTACTTACTTATGTACATTAAATATATTATACAACCAATGCATTATCTACAATATTATAACCTTACCTGGTTACCAAACAGAAAGAATAAAGAATTATAAATTTAACAGAAAAAGTTTGTTTTCAATCCCATCTTTTCTGGTAGAGTGCCTCACATGATATTTTCTGTTAGTTCAAACATACACAACTTGGTCAGGGTATCCTAAATAATAAAGATACACTTAATCAGCCTTTAGTTCTGTGATGCCTACTACATTTACCAGTACTCTAATCCTCTATTTATTTAATTTATTTAGAAAAGCTCATCTTCAAATAGACTTCTCTGTCATCACAATCTTTATATCATTTTATTTTTATAGTCATTTTACTACATAAAAAGTACAGTCAACATCAAAACCAACTCTGTTCTCTCCAAACAGTCTGCTATTTAAGTGATAAAATACACTTACCAAGAGAAGTTGTGTACTTTTTCTTGGTCCACACTTTATTTAAATAAAGATATAGACTATATAATGTTTTAGTTTTTGATATGCAAACCCACCACTAAACTGTAACCATATCATTATTAATTGTTGCAGATAAAAGTTCCATTTACTCATATAGATATGTACCTCATATGCACAAGCAAAAGCCTAGTATTTAAACCACTTGGCTTCTCAATGAGCTGCTTAAATCAAATCAATTAAGCATTTAACTTAGTTGGAAAGAGTACTTCCCATTATTTTTCTTCAAATATATTTCTTTTGATAATACCAAGCTTAGCAAATGTTAACCACGTTCATCAAATACATCAAGTTTACTCTTTTGTAAGGGGCCTTTCTGCATTCATTTTTAACATAGAAGCTTAGAATTTTATGGCAGATAAGGACCACTTGGCCCACCTAGTCTGACCATTTTCCTACCTAATGGAAGTTGCAGATCCTAGTTAACCAACAGCCTACTTCCTCCTACCCCGACTAGAATTGCTTTATGTCTGTCCCATGCATTCTTGAATTCCCTGCTGTTTTTGACTCCATGACCTCCTCAGGAAGGCTGTTCCAGCATCCACAACCCTCTCCATAAAAAATACTCCTCACATTACCTCTGAGCCGTCCCCTCTATCTTCAAATTTTGCCTCCTTGTTCTTGCACATCTCTTTTCTGAAAGATGCTACCCTCTTGGACTTTGATGAGCCTCTTGAGGTACTTGAAAGTTTCTATCATGTCCCTCTCCTCCTTTTCTCGGGGTATACATATTAAGCTCCTTTAGTCTCTCTTCATATGTCTTCTGGTGCAGACCCTGCACCATTTTGGTTCCCTCCTCTGGACAGCCTTCATCCTGGCTATGTCTTTGCAGAGATGGCGCTCCAGAACTACAAAGTAGTACTCCTGATGAGATCTCACCAACTATCTGTACAGAGGAATAACAACTTCCTGTTTTGTACTGGTGATGCCTCTCCCTATGCATCCCAGTATCCCCCAGCCCTCCTTACTGCCTTCTCACATTGCTTGCCCACCTTTAGGTCATCTGATATAGCTACCCCAAGTACCTTTCCATTTCTATTGTTGTCAATATCTCAGCCCCCTTTGTGTACTCTTCCCTGGGTTTCTGTTTCTCAGGTGCATTACTTTGCACTTCTTTGCATTGAATCTAAGCTGCCATACATTTAACCATTTCTCCAACCTTGCAAGTCCCTTCTCATCCTTTCCACCCCACCTTGTGTATCAACCCTGTTGCAGATCTTGTGTCATCTGCAAAGAGACATACTTTCCTTCCAGTCTTTTAACTTTAGAAACTTTCAAGTACCTCAAGGGCATAAACAAAGTCCAAGAGGGTAGCTATCACGGATCCTATTCTATTGCATGAATTGATTCCATGCTATTTCCCCATTAAGTCCATATCCCAGGTTCAATGTTCTGAATCTGTCAATCCAATATACTTCTAAGAATAGAAGCTTTTGTTGATATCCCTTCTCTAAAGGGGTATTGACCCTCTCCAGGCCTACAAAGTGTAGAGTTGACACATTATGTCTACTACTCACAAAATGTCTTGCCACTGCTGATATTTCATCTTTCATTCTAATGTCTCTCCTGTGTTAATGTATTCTATTTTTATAGACTGTTATATTTTGCCTGTATAGTACAGATCACAAGGACATTTAATGAGTTAAATAACTTGTTAAGTCTTGCAAGTTATAAATTACTGTATTTCAATATGGACTAGGCAACTGAATCAGGACCTTGGGCCTAACCCGACAGTAAAAGTACTTAGTCCCAACCCACCCAACTCCATACCCATAGTGGAGCTTCCAGGTGGACACCACCATACTGCTAGCTCATTGCTAATATAAAACAGTGGCTGTCAGTCATGCAATGTGTTCCACATGAAACACAAGCCCTAATCTGGTGTCCAGGATATCAATTACGTTTTCAACTACATTACTGTAATGACATCTAAAATCCTTTGAAATGCCCATATGTAGTAACCACAGACCCTATTATATTGCATGAATGCATGCCGTGCTATTTCCTCATTAAGTCCATATCTTGGGTCCAATGTCCTGAATCTGTCAGTCCAATATGCTTCTCTGACTAGTCACTTTTTATTGATATTGCTCCATTTAAGGGGTACCAACCCTCTCCAGGCCTACAAAATGTAGAGCAGACACGTTATGTCTACTACTCAAAAATGTCTTGCCACTGCCGATGTTTCATCTCTCATTCTGATGTCACTCCTGTGTTCATTTAATCTGTTTTAAAGACCGTGATGTTTTACCTATTTAGTACAGCTCACATGGGCATTTAATGAGATAAACAACTTGGTCAGTCTTCCAAGTTATAAATTGCTATATTTCAATATGTTCTCCTTTAAATGGATTGTATACTGTTTTTGTTTTCCTTGAGCTGTTGCAATTCTGACCATTTCCACAAGGATAATTGCCAGTGACAGAGTCATAGAATTCATAGGAGTAGTCAAGCCAAATAGGGCAGTCACTCATGTGCATCTCCCCTTATTTCAAAGGAATAGCCATACACAGAGTGCGTAATACAGTAAGTATCCAGTCCCCTTTAAAGCAATCAATCTGTTACCCACCACCTCCAATGGCAGCCTATTCCATAAGTCCACCACCCTCTGGGTGAACTATGCTGCTCTTTCCTTGTATGACATTGCTCTCCTTCAGTTGTAGCTCTGTGATCTCGTGGTACAGCAACTGGTCTTTAATTCTAGTCCTAGGCAGTTCCACAAGTCATTATTTGTGAAAGCTCTAAAGATCAGACACATGTCCTCTCCCAGTCTTCTTCACTTTAGTGAGTATAAGCCCTAGAGCCTCAGCCTGTCTCTGTAGCTCAGGTGCCTAACTGATTTAATCATCCTTGGGCAAGTCTGTGTGCTCCATCTAATAGCAAAATGTCTGCTTTGGCATAAGAGATGTGACCTGCACACAGTACTTCAGGTGAGGCTGCACTAGAGGGGTATACAGTGGCAACATCACCCTCCTTTCCCTACTCACAACATGAAGAGATGCAAGTCACAAATGGGGTACCTCAGGGATCAGTCCTGGGGCTAGTCCTCTTCAATTTCTTCATCAGTGACATTGCAGATGGACTTGAGCTGTAAGGTTTGTCTGTCTGCAGATGACACCAAGATCTACAACAGACTAGATGATCCAGTTGGGCTGGGCAGAATGAGAAGAGATCTGGATAAACTGGCAAATGGTCGGAAGAGTGGCAAATGGGGTTTAACGAAAGAAGTGCAGGATCATGCACATAGGGAAGAGAAACCTGAAGCCACCTATAGGTTGGGAGGGAGTTGCTGGCAATCACAAGGAAGAAAGAGACCTGGGCATCATCATCACAGATGATCTGCAATCATCCAGGCAGACCACTAAAGCAGTAGGTAAGGCTAGAGGATGTTGGGGTGTATTAGTAGGGTATCGAAGTTGTAAGAGGAGGTAATAATCCCTCTTTACAAGACACTGGTTAGGTTCCATTTGGATTACTGCGAGCAGTACTGGAGGCCGCACCTGCACAAGGACATTAACAAAATGGAGGCAGTCCAGAGAAGGGCAACCAAAATGGTGCAGGGACTGCATCAGAAAACATATGAGGACAGATTAACAGAGCTCAATATGTATACCCTAGAGCAAAGGAAGGAGAGAGTGATATGATCAAAACATTCAAACATCTTAAGGGCATTAACAAGGTGAAAGAGTCTAACATGTTTCAATACAAAAATATCAGGACAAGAGGACACAGCATGCGATTAGAGGAAGGCTGATTAAGGGTAATGTGAGGAAGTTTTTTCACAGAAAGGGTGGTGGATGCATGGAACAGCCTACCTCAGGAAGTGGTGGATATGAATACAGTGCAGGGCTTCAGACAGGCATGGATAGACATAAGGGGACAATAAAATGAGTATGAACGGATAGGCCATTGACAGAGTACAGGCCTATGGCACATTCATAAGGTAGAAAAATGGCAGACTGGATGGGCCTTGTGGTCCTTATCTGCCATCAACTTCTATGTTTCTGTGTTTCTATGTCTTGATTTAGGCAAGGCAAGGCAAATTTTATTTAAGAAGAAGCCCATCCCGGAGGCTCTGGGATCCGTACATCAATCAAATAAAAACAACACAGCATAATAACAATCAATAAAATATACAGCTCCAAACAATTAAAACATAATTTGCTACACAATATGTTTCATTCTCTAAAACTAAAAGGGAATAGCCAGGTCCTGTCAGATTAATCTACTTCAATTCTATGATGGGGTGAGCAAAGTGCTTGACCGGGACTACCAGTTGATGTGGTGTTTTGGACTTCAGCAAAGCATTTGACAAAAGTGTCACATAAGGAACTTGTTGAGGCCTTACAAAAATTAAGCTTACGAGAAAACATTGTGTGGTAGGTCAGCTCTTGGCTAACTGGTATGAGACAGTAAGTAATCCTGTGAGGGTGCAAGTTGGACTGGGCAGAGGTGATGAGTGGAGTGCCACAGGTCTCATGCTTGGACTCAGACTCTTCAACATATGTATAGTATCTACAGTATGTAGTGTGGGAAAGGGTTTGGCTGCTGAAGTTTGCTGATGACACAAAAGTAGAATCTGTGGTAAAGAGCACCGCAGATGTTGAAGGGCTGCAGAGAGAACTGATTAAGTTAGAGCATTGAGCAATGGAGCACCAGTTAGTGCTTAATTTGGACAAGTGTGCTGTGATGCACTGGAAAATCAAGTGCTCAGGCAAGGTACATTAACAACCTAGAATATCTCTTTGCCTTTCTGACCATAGCATTACAGTTCTTACTCTGTTTAAGTTCCTAGTTATTACTACCCCAAGTCATTTTCTTCTATTGCTTCCTTAATGTGTGGCCCCCTACAATGTACCTTGCCTGAGCATTTGATTGGATGCACCAGAGAGGAGACTAAGGAGGGTGCAGACAACTGTCACAAGGGAGGCCCTCAGGAAGGAGGCAGAGGACACCACAGGGAAAGGAAGCAACTCCTGGTGGGGACCCAGTTATTAGGGGATAGAACTGGGGGAGCAGGAAAACTGAAGTAAGGTGCCTGCCTGGTGCCATGGCTTGAGGGACAGGAAGCGATCCTTAGGGATCACGAGAACAGTTGCACGGAGTCTGAGCTGGACATCATTGTCCACCTAGGGACAAATGACTTGGCTCATCATGAGATTAGAGCAGTGCAGAAGGACTTTATAGAGTTGGGGGGGTTTAAGACAAGTAGCACACACAGTATCCTTCTCAGAGGTGCTGTCTGTCAGTGGCATGGGTGAGGCGAGGGTACTTGCACCATGCAGTTTAATGAATGGTTGAAAAATGGTGTGGAGCACAGGGGTTTGGCTTCATTAGGGACTGGGGTTCCACCTGGAGGACACCAGCCTATACTGGCAGGATGGTCTGCATCTGTCCATGAAGGAACAAGTCTTTTGGCAATCGGTTTAAATGCTTCATTGGCAAGCTTTTAAACTAGTCGAGGGAGGCACTGATAAGCAGCAGGAAAATCCCAGCCTTCCCTACAAAACAGGGTACTAAATGAGAAAAGACCAAGATAGAAAGGTCAGTGAGGGATGCTGCTGCAGAAGGTAAAGCCATCAAAAATGGAGAGCAATGAGTACCAATGCCCATAGTCTGGGTAACAAGCTCCTGAATTAGAGGCCTTGATGGAGGAGGAACATCTGGATATCATGGCAGTCACAGAAACATGGTACACACAGAACCATGACTGGGACATAAATATACCAAGATACACTATCTACAGGAGGGACAGGGAGGGTAAAAGAGGAGGAGGAGTAGCTCTCACATAAGAGAAGGAATCAAAGCAACAGAACAAAAGGGTAAACATGGAGGAGAAGAAGCACTGTGGGTCAATTTGGAGAAAGACAATAGCACCACAATCTGCACAGGGTTAGTATACAGACTTCTCTCAGGGGAGGAAATGGACAAGGAAATGATAGAAAGTATACTTAGAATGGCAGATAAAGGGGAGATATTGCTGATGGGTGATCTGAAGATGCCAGATGTTAACTGGAGTGCAGTTGCAGCAGCCACTTCTAAGAGTGGGTTATTCTAGATGCCCTACAGGGGCATGCCTAGACAACTAGTATTGAACTCACTCGAGAGGGAGCAATCTTAGACCTGGTCCTCTCAAATGGAGATGGAGAGGATCACAGATGTAGAAGTGGGTAGCCATCTGGGAACTAGCGACCATCGAACAGTATGGTTCACAATAAACACAGCAATAGAGTCAAGCCATATAAAGGCAAAAGTACTGGACTTCAGGAGGGCTGACTTGCCAAATGGGTGAATGCCTAAGGAATGCACTAGCAAATGGGCAGGAAGGAGGGTGGAAGAACAATGGGGAATAATAAAACTGCCATCACAGAGGTAACAAACTTTGTGTGAAGCAAATAAACAAAACAAAATGATGTAAGAAACCACTATGGTTCTCAAAGGAGGTGGCTGTGAAGGTTCAAGAGAAAAGAAAGCATTCAGAAAGTACAAGGAATCACAGGAGGAGCAGGACAGAGAATTGTATCAGTTAAAGCAAAAGGAAGCTGGGAAGGCAGTCAGAACAGCAAAGGCCCAAACTGAGGAAAAGATAGCCAACTCAGTTAAGAAGGGGATAAAACCTTTTTAGGTACATCAGAGCGAAGGAAGACCAAGGAGGGATAGTAAGGCTTAATTAAGGGAGGGTGGGTAGACGTGACTGTGAAAAGGCACAGATACTAAACAAATATTTTTGCTCAGTATTTACAAATGAAGAGGGAGGTACCTAAAACAAACAATAGAAACACTCTGGATACAGAAGTTGATACCAGCCCATTTACAGAAGAAAGGGTTCTGAAAGAACTCTTAAAACTGAAGGTGGACAAAGTAATGGGGCCTGATGGATTCATCCCAGAATTCTAAAAGAACTAAGGGTAGAACTAGTGACACCACTGACTACCCTCTTTAACAAATCATGGGAGGATGGGGTGGTACCTGAGGACTGGAGGAGGGCAGATGTGATTCCCCTTCACAAAAGTGGGAGCAGGGCAGAAGCAGGAAACTACAGACCTGTTAGTTTAACCTCAGTGATAGGGAAAATGATGGAATCACTTCTGAAGGAAAGAATTGTCGAGTACCTAGAGGCCAGAGGGCACAGGACCCAAGGCAGCATGGATTCACAGCGGGAAGGTCATGCCAGATGAATCTAATAGATTTCTTTGACTGGGTGACCAAAGTAGTAGATCAGGGAGGGGCTGTGGACATGGCCTACCTAGACTTCAGCAAGGCATTTGACTCAGTCCCACACAAAGATTAATATACAAGTTAGCCAGCTTGGGAGTGGGTTCCAAGATGATAGCCTGGGTAAAGAATTGGCTGGAGAATAGGACACAGAGAGTAATAGTAATTGGAATCCACTCTGAAGAAAGGGGGTTACTAGTGGGTGCCGCAGGGTTCAGTATTAGATCGTCCTCTTCAATGTCTTTGTGTTACATTGCAGAGGGAATGGAAGGAAAAGTATGTCTCTTTGCAGATGACACAAAGATCTACAACAGAGTTGATGCACAAGGTGGGGTGGAAAGGATGAAAGGGACTTTGCAAGGTTAGAGGAATGGTCAAATGTATGGCAGCTTAGATTTAATGCTAAGAAGTGCAGAGTAATGCACCTGGGAAACAAAACCCAGGAAGAGAACACAATGGGGGTGAGATACTAACAACA
Organism: Neoceratodus forsteri; assembly: GCA_016271365.2. Taxonomy (NCBI): domain Eukaryota; kingdom Metazoa; phylum Chordata; order Ceratodontiformes; family Ceratodontidae; genus Neoceratodus; species Neoceratodus forsteri. Next base: position 330,211,442 of record CM057449.1, on the reverse strand, counting down.
ACAAAATGGAAAGGACCTGGGGTAGTCATATCAGATGACTTAAAGGTGGGCAAGCAATGTGAGAGGGCAGTATGAGGGCTGGGGGATACTGGGATGCATAGGAGAGGCATCACCAGTAGAAAACAGGAAGTTGTTATCCCTCTGTACAGACAGCTGGTGAGACCCCATCTGGAGTACTGTGTGCAGTTCTGGAGACCCAATCTCCGCAAGGACATAGACAAGATGGAAGCTGTCCAGAGGAGGGCAACTAAAATGATGCAGGATCTGCACGGAAGACATATGAAGAGAGACTAAAGGAGCTTAATATGTATAGCCTCGAGGAAAGGAGGGAGAGGGGACATGATAGAAACTTTCAAGTACCTCAAGAGAATCAACAAAGTTCAAGAGGGTAGCATCTTTCAAAAAGAGGTGTGCAAGAACAAGGGCACAGTTTGAAGATGGGGGTGGCTCAGAGGTAATGTAAAGAAGTATTTTTTCACAGAGAGGGTTGTGGATGCATGGAATGGTCTTCCGGAGGAGGTTGTGAGTCAAAACAGTGGTTGAATTCAAGCATGCATGGGACAGCCATAAGGCAGTTCTAGGAGTGGGGTAGAAAGAAGTAGGCTGCTGGTTAACTAGGATCTGCAGCTTATCCATTAGGTAGGAAATGGGCAGACTGGGTGGGCCAAGCGGTCCTTATCTGCCGTCAAATTCAATGTTTCTATGTTCGCTATGCAGTTTCCATGCATGCTTGTAACTTAGAGATTTTTAATAGTTTTACTCAGTTTTCAGCATTGCTAATTTCATACTGCCTTATGAACGGTACAGCTTCATTTTCCACATCCTGCCCAAAATGTGTTTCAGCAATTCATGACAGTGACACAGTCACTGTAGGAAAACAATGTTTTGAAGAGTAAGAAAATCACAGTAACACTGTTCATGAGCAGAGGTCCTAAAATGCCTATGTTAAACAGCTGGTCAAAAACTCCACAAAATGAGTATGTTACAAGCATGTGTGTTGCCTAGTTTTCATGCACGCCATAACGCCAAGCATTTTTAATATTTTCACTCCAGATTGTCAACATTGTCATCTCTTCACACCTCCTTATGAATGGTGCAGCTGACATTTTATGTGGTACAGAATGATGCGCCACTGTGGGAAATCAATGTTCGGATAAGTTAACAAAATCACAGGGACACTGTTCATAAGCAGAGTCTCACATGCTTTCATGAGGTGGGGTCACAAAAGGCCATGTTGAAAATTTGAATGTGAATACCAACAAACGCCCAGGACATTAGGGTTTCTAACCATAACATCCCACCCTGTACAGACTAACAGGCATCAGGGTGTACCTTTGATTGTTGGCTGTAATGCTCACGCCATTGTATCCCACCCTGCAGCCACTGACAGGCATCCAGGTGTGCCTTGGACATTTCGGCTCCAAAGTTCATCCCATTCTCCTATGCTGCACCCATCTCAACATACTTCCTTATGAAATGGGGTGGCATAAGGCCTGATGACCCAAGGCACAATGCAACACTTGTCAGAGTCTGCAGGGTAGGGTGAAGTGAAATTGCATTAGCGTTATGGCCAACGAGCCAAAGGCACACCCAATGCATGTCACTCTCTGCAGGGTGGGCTGGGGTTCACGCAGTTCTATACTTCAGTGCCATTCCTATTATGTGTCTCTCTAACTCTTGTACTACCAATGCCAACGCCAGCAAGACAACATTCGGCATTGACAAATGCTTGTGATAAATGGGAACCACACTAGCTTCTTCCAACTACTTATCTTAGCTACAGGTCCTTTTAATTCTGCCGCCAACTCCTTCAGGACCTTAGGTGTACAGCATGGTGACTTGTTGCTATCAAGACATCACAGCCTACTCTCATGTTCTCCTCATTAATCAGCATTGATATAGGCCTGGAGACAGACTCACCCTCAACAACCAGGTTCTTCTGGTGTAAAAGCAAACACAAAATATTGGTTTAACATATTTGCTAACTCTTTATCATCTGCTACCAGTTCCCTTTGTTATCAATTTGGGGCCCACCTGCACATTACCTTCTCTTGTGTGATTTATGTGGAATAAAAAGTTTATAGTTATCTTTGACTTTTCAACTAGGCCCAGGTCATATTCCCATTTAGCTTTTTTAACCAGAGAGACACACATTAAGCCTTTCTGACATACATTTTACATTCCATAGATATCTCTTATATCTTTCCCAGGTCTCCTCAGTCCTTTTTTCACCCTCTTATACTGTAAGCTGTTTTCCTTTTATTCATGTATTTAGTTACTCTTTTATAGAAGCAATGGCGGGTTCTTCCTGTATTTTTGTATTTGTTTTTCTGGCACAAATTTATTAACTAACTGATTCAATTTGTTGATGAAGGCATTCCACATATCTTGAGAGAATTTGATTTGAGCTCCCATGCCCAATACAAGCTTTGAATTTCCCTCAACGTTCCTTTAAAATCTGCTTCTTAAAACATTTTAGTTTTGTTGTTCCTCTGATTATTGCTGACTCCTTTCCTAGAATATTTCATATTCCTGTTTCTGTACCTTATGCAGAGTGGCACAATCTATCTCCAATTGATTTATCTTTTTGGTATAATCAATGGTTTAGTGTTAAAAGTTCTTCTCCCACTGCATTAGCTTTTAATATATCCCAGTGTTTAAAAATAATATTTTAATAGTCCCATTCCATATAAAGAAACAGTCATCAATAAAGCATCTCCAAACTGCTATTTTGTCAAACCATTTATTCTTCTTAGAGCTGTAAATGTATGTTTCTTCAAAATTGCCCATAAAGATGTTTGCATAGCCAGGGACCATAGAGGACCGCATAGCAGTGCCTTTTTATGCCAGTAAAAGGAATTTTCAAATCTGAAATGTTTTTCTCCAAAACAACCTGTGCCATCCTAAGTAAAAAGTTTTTTTTTTCATAATATCCCTTTCGCTAAGTTTAGTCTTTAATATAGTTAATCCTACAGTGAATGTAGTAGTGAGCGTGAGGCTAGGGAGAGCTGGCATCTGCATAGCATGATATATAGCACTAGGGATTGGGCACCTACAATAATAGTCACCCAGTCCCCAGCACATTTGTTGAGGGCCACTGTAGGGTAGGGCAGCGGATGGGGGTTGGCAAATCTAGCGATGGGATGTTACTATACATACACGGGGGAGTGAGCATGCACAGTGAGGGGTAGGAGGGAATATGAGGGTGGTGCCATGGTGAGCTGCTGAGCTGCCTCCGTGGCATGGTGGGTAGGTTGGTGGCACTGATCGGCAGGGGTATTGGGTTGGTCTGGCGCTGGTGCATTTTGTTGTACCCAAACCTTTTTAATCTTTTCACCACAACATGCACCCCTGAGTTGAAAATCCTTAGTTGGGAGGTGGGGCACAGCCCCCACATAAAACATTAAAACCTAAGTCCCTGGGGCCATTTTGTTGTGCGGGGTGTCAGAATGCAGGAATAAATTTTTGCACTCTTGACTTCTGGATAACAGTGATCACCTTTAGGCTTTCGCCATTATCACATAGATCCTTTACCTGTACCTGAGAGACATTACAAAGAGGGAGGTAATTCTAAAAAAATTAGAAGGATCTTAATGAGTATAAGGAGGAAAGTCTATATGTGAACAGTTATTCCCATATAACAACAATCAGGATACAACCCAGACTTTGATAGCAATCTTTATCGCTCGGATAGTAGCTTGGAAGGGAAAACAGACAACAAGGATATAAACCTGTTTTTTGGCAGAGAAGGAACAGATGGAAGGTCTAAGAATGTTCAGAGACCAGGGCAGAGGCAGAGGGCAGAGAGGGGCAATGCAAAAAGAACATACAGAAGAGGCATCGGTTAGAGAACAAGGAGCAGAGGCAGAACAAGGTACATCAAAAGAAATAGAAATGTTAGGAGACAGGGTGGCCACAGGAGCCAGAAGAAAGGAATCCATAGCCTTTAATGTTTCAAAATGTCAGTTAACACCACCAGTAGAAGAACAAGTGCTAAATTTAGGACTGTTATTTCCCGCATGAAAAATTGAATTAATTTTACCTAAATTTGGACATGCAAAAGTTGTATAGAAAACAGAATAGGGTACTTTTAATACTATAGAGACACTACAGATGAGGCAGAGAAAGAAAGGAGGTGGATATTAGCTAAAAGTTAGATTATAAATCCTCATTTCTACCACCAGACCCCATACCACTTAATATACTGATGGCCACAGAATTAGTGGATAAAGACATTTCAAGATTAGAAAAGAATGAACCTGACAGGAGGAGCAGATTTAACCTCTCAGCACAAGAATTTGCTGCTCTTAGAAATTTGGAAGATGATGTATCAATAATTATCAAGAAGGCAGATGGGGGAGGTAGTCATGATGGACCAGACTCAATATAGAGTAAAATGTTTAAGACAGGTTAACAAATTAGAAAATTACCAAAAGAGCTTGACTAATCCTGCCAATAAAGTGAAAAGCTGGTTAACCTTCTGATAGAAGAAAGAGTGGAAAAACATTGTATTACAGACTGGGAAGCTAGGGCCTTGACCACGCAGCACCCAATAAGGCCCATATTTTATATCTTACCCAAAATACATAAGGATTTACATAATCCCCAGGAAGACCTATAGTGGTGAGTATTGGCTCTACATTAGAAGCACTGTCAGTCTATATTGACTACCATCACCAACGCTGGTGAGTAATACAAAGGCCACTAAGGACACTATTTTACTTTTAGACACATTAAGCAACACACAAACAGAGAGAGAATATTTCAAGCACCTGTATGGACAATTTAGAAGATACACACATTTACAATTCTGAGAAGAATAAATGGTTTAACAGAATAGCAGTTTGGAGCCACTTTATTGATGACTGTTTTTTTATATGGAATGGGACAGAGAATAAACTTTTAGAGTTCTAGACATATTTAAATTCTTGCTACAGATTACCTAAAATTTTGTGATGAATCATAGTAAACAGTCCATCAATTATTTTAAGCTCTACAACTCTGTAAAGAGGGGACCCATTTGGTGGTCTACATTGTATAGGAAATTGACCTAGAGAAATGTATTATTACTTGCATGTAGTTTCCATAAAGAAACTGTAATTTATAACTTACCATATGGACAAATAATATGCTTTAAAAGGAACTGCACCAGAGAAGAGGATTACAACATAGCAGTTGATATGTTAGATAAGCATTTTACAGTGACAGGTTATAAAGTAGGAGTTTTAGATGCAGCCCAGAACAGAGGTGACTTTGCCCAGCGTGATTCTCTGTTAGAAGAGACTAGACAAAGAAATACAGTGGAGGATAGGATTACTGGACTGATTAATTATTTGGATTAGCTTGGGACTATTAAAATATTATTTTAAACACTGGAATGCATTGAAAACAAATGCAGTGGAATCATATCATCATTCATGCAGGTCCCAAACAGATGCAGTCAAGGAAGACTTCGTCCTGCTAACCCTGCACTTCTGTGCAGCAACGAAGTCAAAAATTACTAAAGTTATGAACTTGTGTTGAAAAATATCCATGTACCTACATAACTTTGTTGTTTGTTAATATTTTGACCACACATTTTCAGCACAACTTATTATTACCCCACCCTAATGAACCAGTAAGGTGAAAATTTTCAAATCCCACCAAAATGTCATTCCACACTATAGATGCAAAAACACATTTTGGCCAGCATTTGAAAATGACAAGCTGTCATGTTTATAAGGTGGTGTGAAAAAATGGCTATGCTGAAATAAAATTACCAAAGTTACAAGCTGAACATGAAAAATTTCAACATACAATCATAACTTTGTTCTTTATTAATATTTTGACCCCAAATTTTCAAGATAACCTTCTTATGACTCCACCTTATGAACAAGGGTGGTGAAAATTTTCAAAGCCTGCCAAAAGATTATTTTTCAAAGCAACAGCAAAATAACCATTTGGGCTAGTTTTATTAATTCCATTGCCCTTGTTCATGAGGTGAGGTGCTAAAAATGCTATGTTAAAAATATGGTGTAAAGGTATTTACAAATGACAAAGTTATGAATAAAAGTTCAAATCCCATTGAAATACATGAAACCAGATTTATCCTATTTTTCTCATATCACAGTTGCTGGTCCAGCAGGAAGATGCATCTTCAATCAGAGGGTGTCTCTATATCATGAGACATGTTCGAGTAAATGAGGGTGTGTGGGGGTGTGGGGTGGTGGGTGCTGAATCAGAGGATGGAGTGGGTGTGTGGTGGTATAGGGGGTCAGATTAGCAAGGTTTCTTTATTTCAGGGGACTTGGCACTAGAGACTGGGTGCCCCAGTGTTGGGCTACTGATCAGTTGCACAAGGAGGCACCCCAGTGCCATCATCTACATAATGGGAACAGGGCAGGCACCCTGAAGGAGATGTAGGTCAAGAGAAGCAGTACAGGGTGTGGGCACTTAGTCCACTTATATTATATATAAATGATAAAAAACATAAACATTAGGAAGGGGCGTGTGACCTGGAAGGGAAGGAAGAAGAGCAGTACTGGGAGGCACCTCGGTCTGCCTGTCCCTGCTCTCTACGAGAGAACACAGATGAACAGCTTTGTCTTCAATCAGAGAGTGTATCTACATCATGGGATAAGTTTAGGCAAGTGAGGGTGTATGGTAGGGAGGTGTAGGGTGATGGGTGCTGAGTGGAGGTCAAGGTGGAGTGGGTGGAGGTTATTGGGGTCAGATCGGTGAGGGACCATTTTCTTTATTACAGGTTAAAAACAAATTCAGCAAGGGATTTTCTTTACTTCAGGGTACTTGACACTGGGATTGAGCACCCCAGTGTCAGGCTACTGTTGGCAGCACCAGGAGGTGGGCACCCGGTGCTGCCTTGTCTATAATGGGAACAGGGCTGGTGACCTGGAGATAAAGGTTGCCAAGAGAAATGGTAATGGAGGGTTACCCCAGTCTACTTATATCATAAGTAAATGATAAAATACATAAATATTGGGAAGGGGGATGGGCAACCTGAAGGAGAAGTGGAGAAATAAGTGGTAATGAGGGATAGACACCCCAGTCTGCTTAAGAGATACTTCATTTAGATAGCTAGATAGAGATAAACAGACAGATAGATAGACAGACAGACAGACAGACAGAGTGACAGGAAGTTCCTGCTACTCTTGAGCACCAACTTTTCTTAAATCTGTTGCAACAGATCTTCTATTTCTTAGTCTAATTTATCCTTTACAATTTCAAGTCCATAATGTTGGCCACCTATGGGCACCCCTCCCTTTCTTGACTATGCTATAGTGTCCTCTTTAATTTTCCTTTTCCCTCTTAGGTCCTCGTACAGGAGGTTATTGTGGTGTCCTCCAAGCTTATGTAACACGACAGGCTCTGTTTATAGTTGTTGGATTTAGTATGTAATAGCACTATGTCATAAAATACCTTGATGTACAGTATATACCTTATGTTTATGAAACCTTTAAATATTGAAAATACCATGTCACTAGGTGTTTTGATAAAGGTAAAAAGTACTAGGTGATTGTATTATAGAAATTAAGTTGGTTGTGTTGTTAAATGCATGTAAATTGGTACCATGCATTCCTGCTGCAAACTGAGCCAATCTAAAATGTCATGTGATTTGCATATATCTCATGATGCTTTGCATTATGGAAGTATGTGTGATGTTTCTTTGAAACTTGGCTTATTGTCAATGCTCTTTGGGGTAACCCTTGTTTCCAGTGCTTCTGCACTGAGGTTCTTTGTCTGAAGCTTGTTTGTGTTTTTCTTTGTTTATCCCCACCACCCAAGCAAACAAGGCAACCATAGGGAAAGGTTTTCACTGAAACGTTTAGATCAGTAAATCAGTGAGTCAGTAAGTGCTGACAAGTGCAGAGGAAGGACATACATAGTCTGTTGCTACAAACTGATGTATTGAAGAAGGAATATGCCATTGCTGAAGGTTATCTGCTATATTTTGAATAAACATCACACAGAGATTGTGTGTTAAAACTGACGTTTCAGTGTCTGGTCCATCTGTTATCCACTACCCCTCCACAGACTTGGTGTCAAGTGCAAAACTTGCTGGCAACATCTGGACTGGCCTAAGAGGGATATTTTCCAGTGGATATCACCCAGATATCCCAGGTGGATTGATGCACCAGAAGTTGCAGAGGAGAACCCAGAGGAGAAAGTCCGTGAAGTTCTGACCAGAACCATGCCTAACAGATGAAGAAAGCTGCTGCATGGACTGGACCTGGGAGTTCAGAGAAAGGTGAAGCCTGAAGATGATGAAGAGATGCAAAGGGATAAGGAACTACCATGGAGTCAAGGCAGACAGACTATACAGAGGTGGGACACCAGTGCCAGGTGCTCGAGAAGTTCCTGCCAGAGAGTTTGGATAAAGAATCAGAGGAGGATTTTATATGGGCTGAGCTGGAGGAGGACCTCCTGACTGAGCAGGATATTCCTTTGTTGCCTGTGTTCCCAGGATGTTACCTGTTGGAGGTCGGAGATGCAAGTATGGAACTTGAATGTGAGATCCCATGTAAGACTGTGCCTAGTGATAGTGTGCTGGGGTTGTAGACTCCAAGCAAAGAAAAAGCCTATGAGGCTGAAGGATTTTTTCTTGTGTTGATACAGCTAAATCTATTAACAGTATTGACTGGGGTATACCACAGGTTAAAGATGCTAATGTTGCCGAAACTGTTACAGTATATTAAGGTAAAGGAGGGTGCAGATTAATAGTGGTGTTAGGGCAAAACAATGTTGGTGGTGTGAGCTACAGAAGGATGTTCTGTACCACATGAGGCCCAGCCCTGTACAAAAGTGTGGATGCCCAGGTAGTAGTGCCTGAGACCTACAGACAACAAGTGATAGAAGCTGCTCACTTTAGTCCCTGTGGATATCTGAGCCATGGTGGGGTATTAGCTCAAATAACCCCATATTGTTACTGGCTAGGAATGTACAGACAGGTGACAGCCTATCTTAAGACCTGTCTTATGAGCAACCAGATAGAGGTGCCTGCTGGGTACAGCAGATAAACTAGTACCGAGGTGAGGAAAGAGTGTCCAAAAGGGTAGAGGTCATTAAAGAAAAAAATGGCACCCTTGGAAAAGGAAAACTCTCACATAGGTCACAAGGTACTAGATGGAAACAGCTGAAATAAGCACAAATATTTGAAAAGGATTGGAACCTGTGTTGGGGTAACACCTGGAGTGTCTACCCTCAGGTGCCCGTATCAGTAGCACATGAAATAAATGAATCAAGAGACATAGTGGGTTTAAGTAGAGGGACTGAACCTAGAACTGGGACCCTGCTTAAAACATGTCTGATGGAGGTTGGAGCAAGTAATTACTCACCCCAGAAAAGTCTTTCTATGGTACTGGACTTTACAGCCGTCCAGATGTTCAGTCAATAAAATATAACAGACTTTCTCTAACATGAGATAGTACAGAGACTTGTACCATTTATCTCTGTTGAAATGTGTTAATGCCTCAAGGTGAAGCATGATGATATCCACTGCGTTTATGGTGGAATGTTTATTCTAATAGGGACCCTGAGACAGAGCCTTCTGAAGATAGATGGGTGGAAGCTCCATCCCTTCCTGGGACAGGAAGGTGGTAAGCAGTATGAGATAACTGCTTCCATCTTAAGGTGGGGAATATGTGACAGGAAGGTCCTGCCACTCTTGAGGACTGACCTTTCTGAAATCTGTTGCAACAGTTCTTCTATTTCTTAGCCTAATCTATCCTTTACAATTTCTAGTCCATAATGTTGGCCACCTATGGGCACCCTCCCTTTCTTGACTATGCTATAGTATCCTCTTTAATTTTCCTTTTCCCTCTCAGGCTCTCATACAGGGATGTTATTGTGGTGGCCTCCAAGCATGTGTAAACAACAGGCTGTGTTTATTGTTGTTGGATTTAGTATGTAATAGCACTATGTCATAAAATACCTTGATGTATGTATCTTATATTTATGAAACCTGTAAATGTTGAAAATACCATGGCACTAGGTATTTGTGATAAAGATAAAAAGTACTAGGTGACTGTATTATAGAAATTAAGTTGGTTGTATTGTTAAATGCATGTAAATTAGTACCATGCATTCCTGCTGCAAACTGAGCCAATCTGAAATGTCATGGTGATTTGCATATATCCCATGATGCTATGCATTATGGAAGTATGTGTGATGTTGTGTTTCTTTGAAAGTTGGCTTATTATCAATGCTCTTTGGGATAATCCTTGTTTCAGTGCTTCTGCACTGAGGTTCTTCGTCTGAAGCATGCTTGGGTTTTTCTTTTGAGCCCCACCACCCAAGTAAACAAGGCACCATAGGGATAAGGGTTTTAACTGAAAAGTTTAGATCAGTAGTTCAAGTGAGTCAGTAGGTGCTCACAAGTACAGAGGAAGGACATACATAGTCTGTTGCTGCAAACTTGATGTATTGAAGAAGGAATATGCCATTTCTGAAGGTTATCTGCTGTATTTTGAATAAAATCACACAGCAATTGTGTGTTGAAACTGAAGTTTGGTGTCTGGTCTATCTGTTATCCCACTACCCTCCACAGACAGACAGAATGGCAGCATAACTCCAACTGTGGCTTCCTAATTCAAAAGAGTCCTACTGTTCTCATATAGAGAATGTGGGTAAATGGCTCCTCTCAATAAGCTGGGAACCCTGTGTTTTGGGGTGCTCAGAAAATGTACTTCTTGCCATTTTTAAACAGCAAGCACCAGAATCTAGCAAAAAGGGTCCGTTTAGCTAGCTTCAGGTGTCTGTTTTTAAATTATGCCATTTTATATATTTTCCATGTTGTTTTTAGTTTGGGGTAAAAGCAATTTGATGGCTATTACAATACAACAATTTTTTCATGCTGTGAAAAGCAAGTGATAAGAAACCAAAAATGGTCTAGTGACATGGAAATTTTTGTTTCGTATCAGAACATTATTCAAAAACCCTAGTGATCATGCTCAAAAGGCAAAAATTAAATACTTACAACTCTGGGTCCATTTTATATATTTTGACAAAACCTTCCAAAGGTACTGTCTTGGTAGAGGCACACTTCTACCCTAAAAATTCCATTCTTTGTAGGATGTATGTGAACACAAAACCAAAATCCCATGTTAAACATATGAAAAAAATAGATGTCTATAGAAAAATAACAGAAATCACACAGGCTGCCACCAGTGAACTTTCCACATATTTACACCTTGCCCACTAAACAGCGTATGCCAAATTTCAGCTAATTTTGTCAAATGCTGCCAGAGCTATTAAGGTGCAAATTTAGGGGTTTAACATTGAACCTGTTGGTCAACCTAACTATATTGGCTACTGCTAGTATTATAGAGAACGCGGTCATGCCCCATAGTGGGGTTGGTACAGCACTTCAGTGTTAAATCCAACATTTTGCACCTTAATAACTTTGCACACTTCGATGTAATAGCCCAAAATTTGGCATGCATGAGTCATTCTGCCGAGTCTCTAGACTTAAAAGTTTTGTGATGGCATGCCACATTTTCCCTTTGGTTAACACAGGATTTTTGCCATCATCTACAGCCCAGATGGAATGAAATATTTCTCTGAAATTTTCAGGGATGATGGGGTCTGTGCTAATATTGTGCCTTCGATGGTTTGGTGAAAAACTATTTTACCATTTTGAATTATAATGGTGTCTGTAATAGCCACAAGATAGCAGGTAAATGAAAACCATTGAACTGTTAATTGTTAAGCATTTACTGTTCGTGTTCAGAGAAATACTGTTTATGATGTCAGCCATCTTATTTTTTCCTGTTTAAAAACTTTTTTACCCAAGTACTGCCTGGTAACTAATAAACAAGACTTGTAATTAAGTCTTCTTCACATACTTTGTTGGATTCTTTTATTAGTATTTTAAAATTAACGCTGAAAATATCAGTTAGTGTGGTGAGAATAATTACACCCGTGACTTTCTTAAGTAAGGACCATTCAATCAGAAAATAACCATTTGCAGTTCTTTACTCTTTGAACTTTACTGTTTGAACTGAAAGAGTATGAACAGTAAATGTCCATGACAATTTGAACTGTCATAGCTCCTGGTTACTTGTGGCATCCCTATCCATGATTTCCATCCCTGAAGATAAAATAATATATTCCTGGTAGTGTAATGGTCCCTTCCCACCCACATTTTCCAATCTCTGTTGCCATAGTAAAAATAATTTCCTGGTAGTCTAGTGGTCCTTCTTCCCTCACCCCTTCTCCTAATCGCTGTCCCCATAGTAAAAATATGATTTCTCTGGTAGTCAGTGGTCCCTCCCCATTCTCTAGTCACTGTCCCCATAGCAAAATATAGTACAATACCTATTATCTGAACTGCCTTGGAGACAACAGATCAGTTTGGAAAATAGGAGTCCAGATGATAGGGTTCCATGTTTAAATACAGTAACAGTGTACTGTGCTTTCCTATCTCTTTTGTCCAAACATGTTGTTCTGTTGCAGCATGCTGGTTCTACAGTACAGTCAGGTATTGCTTCTTTTAAAGGGACACTGTCTGAAATGACACTGCGCTCCTGACAGTTTGTCTTTTTGATGATTTCTCATGGAAGGTCATGTAATTTCTATTGTTCAAGTGAATAAAGATGTTTTTGTAACAAAAAGAGTTGTCAACCTATTTTTAGCATTTCTCTTATGGTCAAAATCTGCTATCAGACCGAGTTACCACAGCCATGTATGTAAGGACATCACGTTGTTGATACTGTCTGTTGGTGTTGAGCACTTTACTTTGCTCATAGCAGTCAAGCCAGTTCACATATAGGGATGCAGAGGAGTTGACATCAGCACCAGTTAGCTACTCATGACAGTGTTGTCTAACCTGCTGTCAAACTTGTAGCACAGTATTTGCTTGATGTGAGCATCAATGTTGTGAACAAATAAATAAACAGTGAAATAAATAAATAATTTAATAAAAACATTTTATAAAACACGCAGTTTGACTCAATAGGACTTTCCTGGATTTACTAAAGGTACTCAGCTGATAAAAAATAACTATGTGTCATGTTCCTTCAAATACTTCTAGTCATTGTATTACTCATCCTCACACTGTGAAAGACAGTTGTATGCTACAGTATGTATGGTGGAACTTCTGTCAGCGATTGTAATGTGATGTTTGTTGTGTCTGCACTGCCTTCACTTACAGATAAAACACTGTTTTCTAATTAACTGAGACATTCACTTTATTTGTGAGTGAGGACCGACCAGTTAATTTGTGGAATGCTTTGTGATATCACTTATCTTTTTATGTTTTAAATGTCTCATTCCATCAATCGAGCAACAAAGAATAACATTTTAAAATGTGTGTATGATTATTTAACATTCAATATTACGTGATTCAGTACTCTAGCACCCCTCCCCAATAAAAAATAAAATCTGAACTAGTACAGCTTTATGTGATCTATTTAAAGTGATGGCAGATCAGTCTGGACTTTACTGCAGAACTTTATTCTACCTTGAGTAGCACGGATAAGGTCTGGGTAAATTGATAGTTTATCCCCTCATCTGTTTCTAGTGGACCCACTCTACTGGCTGTGCCTCCATAACCATCCCCTTACCAAACTGTGCACTGTGAAAATACAAGTAGTCCAGCATGAATCAAGTCGTTTGTAGGGGTTGGAATGAAAGTGAATGTCTTTGTTCCTTGATTCACCACTAACCAGATATCCACTATTCGAAGTCAACCATGTCACACTTCCAGCAACGTTCAGTGCGTCCATCCTCTCATGTCTACCAACCCTCACAGGTCACCTTGTCAACCCCTCCCCACACTCACACATCTGCCAGATGAAAGTAATGCTGATACTACATAATCAAACTGGATGGTCTGTCAGGTATATAACAAGATCCATAATTCATCAGCAAACCCATAAACAATGATAGAGAAGATAAGCAGCCATCTCTTGTGCCGTGCAAAGATGTGTGTTCATGATCTGCAGAAGAACTACTAGTGGGATAGGATGTTGTGAGCCACCTCACATAAGAGTGCAGATGTCCTGGACATTCCTACCAGACTTTAGAGAATTGTACCCTCTTTTTGGTTCAGAGTCTAACCTCAAATGAATCGCTCAGTGCAATTTCTACTGTCCTACCGTCCTCTCCACAGACACAACAGTTGCAACTGACTGGAGCAAGGCTGAGGTGCAACAGGATAGCTGGACAATTCTAAAGTTCTGAATTAGTGCACAGAGCACAGCTGTCAAGCAGACAGCACACCCCAGACCAGGCACAGGGTGCCTGCAAAATATTACTATACTTATAGCAACCCTGTCATTGAGGCACAGGTCAGGAAGCAGAGGAAAACTAGGAGCAGTTGTAAAATTCACAAGAGTTTTATTATTCATAATAGTAAAATAAAAGAATAACATTGTTCAGTATAACTATTTATAAAGGCAGTGTAGCCAGAGAAAGTCCATCTGGGTTTCTTTTCAATTTCAGTTTCAATCTCTTTCAGACTCTGTGTCTGTCTTTTGCAGAACATTGCAGCTCCTTTTTATAAGTCTGTGCATGAGCTTGTTAAGAAAATAGCATGCTTGTCACACAGTGTTCTTGTAAGTTTCAGTGCTCTTGTCAGTTTCAACAGGTGCAGCAAAGCGAACATTGTGACCCAGAGCTGACCTCTTGTTTACATCTTCTGCAAAAGGCTTAAACACTGCATATCAGGTTAACCCTTGTGTTCCAAATAGCTTTGCAATCATATCAACAGTATAACTATATACAGTTTGTAGCTTTGCAGTCATTTCAACAGTATAACTATAAACAGTTTTAAACAAAGGGAACTCAGTATAAATTACATTTCCACAAAATGATTCACATATATTTTATACCTGCATATATGCAAGAGGAGAAAAAGGCAGAACAGCAAGTGAGGTAGAGAGACAGCAAGAGGCAAAGAATTGCAAGACCATCAGGGTGATCAAGTCCTAGGTCTCACAGGAAAATATGGTTGTGCAACCAGACAGAGAAAAGACAGAAAAGGAGAGAATAGAACAGATCCTTGCATTTAAACTCATTCTCCATAACAACTGGGATAGGCAGTATTCAGCCCTGTCACAAACCCATTTCTTTCACCATTGGGTCTTGGAAAACATAATTGTATGTGTCTGTGCACTTGGCACAGGGTGACTCAAACATAGCATGATTGTAGGTTTGCTACTGAGTCCCCCCACACACACACACACCAAACAAGTTGCACTCTGCCTTCCTCATGGATCACCCTCTTCTTTTTATGTTGTGCAAAAAAATGTGTGATTTGAAACAAAAAATGAAAAAAAAAAAACCAAGGCAGGACAGACATACTATAATGAGCTGCGGTAATATCCTAGATCACAGATGGAGTGGGTGGCAATTGCTCATTTCCTAGCACAGCAACAGATTGAACAGCTCCAGCAAGGTTTGTTCCACAAACTAAAGCAATGATTCTGCAGATCAGGACTGGCGATTAGATACCGAATACCCGCAACTCGACCCACCTTTGTGGTTATGAATTGTCAAAGGCAGTAAGGAGAATACAAGCAGCCTGTAAGCAATAAACTATCTCAATTTAGTTTGAACTCCCAGCAGTGATTATAATGTACATCAAATGCAGGTCAACTTATGACATAGAAACATAGAAACATAGAATCTGATGGCAGATAAGGACTGCTTGGTCCACTGCCTCTGCCCATTTTCCTACCTGATGGATAAGCTGCAGAACCCAGTTAACCAATAGCCTACTTCCTCCTACCCCCATTAGAGTACCATATGTCTGTCCCATGCATTCTTGAATTCCCCACTGTTTTTGAGTCCATGACCTCCTGGAAGGCTGTTCCATGAATCACAACTCTCCATGAAAAATACTTCCTCACATGACCTCTGAGCCGTCCCCTCTATCTTCAAATTGTGCCCCATTGTTCTTGCACATCTATTTTTCTGAAATATGCTACCCTCTAGGGCTTTGTTGATTCCTTGAGGTACCTAAAGTTTCTATCATGTCCCCCTCTCCCTACTTTCCTGAGGGTATACATATTAAGCTCCTTTAGTCTCACTTTCTATGCCTTTTGGTGCAGCCCCTGCACCATTTTAGTTGCCCTCATCTGGACAGCCTACATCCTGTCTATGTCTTTGTGGAGATGGGTCTCCAGAACTACCATGCAGTACTAAAGATGGCAACTCACCAACTATCTGTACAGAGGATAACAACTTCCTCTTTTCTACTGGTGATGCTCTCTCTATGAATTCAGTATCCTCCCAGCCCTCCTTGCTGCCTTCTCACATTGCTTGCCCACATTTAAATCATCTGATATAACTACCCCAGGTCCCTTTCCATTTTGTTGTTGTCAGTATCTCACCCTCTATTTTGTACTCTTCCCTGATTTTTGTTTCCCAGGTGCATTACTTTGCACTTCTTTGCATTGAATCTAAGCTGCCATACATTTGACCATTCCTCCAACCTTGCCAAGTCCTTTTCATCCTTTCCACCCCATCTTGTGTATCAACCCTGTTGCAGATCTTTGTGTCATCTGCAAGGAGACATACTTTCCTTCCAGTCCCTCTGCAATGTCACTTATAAAGACATTAAAAGGACTGGAACCACTTCTGAACCATGCAGTACCCCACTAGTAGCCCCTTCTTCACTGTGGACTCCATTTACTATTACCCTCTGTGTCCTGTTGCCCAGCCAATGTTTTACCCAGGCTACCACCCTGGGACCCACTCCAAGGCTGGCTAATTTGTTTATTGATCTTTGTGGGACTGTCAAATACCTTGCTAAAATGAAGGTAGGCCATGTCCACAACCCCTCCCTGGTCTACTAATTTGGTTACCCAGTCAAAGAAATCAATTAGATTCATCTGACATGTCCTTCCCACTGTGAATCCATGCTGCCTTGGGTCCCGTGCCTCACTGGCCTCTAGGTACTCAACAATTTTTACTTCAGAAGAGATCCCATCATTTCCCTACCACTGAGGTCAAACTGACAGGTCTGTAGTTTCCTGTCTCTGTCTTGCTCCCACTTTTGTGAAGGGAATCACATCCACCCACCTCCAGTCCTCAGGTATCACACCATCCTCCCATGATTTGTTAAAAGGGAAGACAGTGGTGTTACTAGTTCTCCTCTTAGTTCTTTTAGAACTCTGGGGTGAATCCCATCAGGTCCCATTGCTTTGTCCACCTTCAGTTTTAGGAGTTCTTTCAGAACCCTATCTTCTGTGAAAGGACTCATAACAACCTCCCTATCCAGAGTGCTTCTATTGACTGGATTAGGTACTGCTCCCTCCTCTTCTTTTGTGAACACTGAGCAAGTATTCATTCAGTATCCCTGCTTTTCACTGTCCCTCTCTGCCTCACCCTCCTCTTTATTTAGTCTCAGTATCCCTCCCTTTGTCTTTCTTCACTCCCTAATGTACCTATAGAAGGTTTTATCCCCTTCTTAACCAAGTTGGATATCTTTTCCTCGGTTTGGGCCTTTGCTATTCTGACTGCCTTCTCTGCTTCCTTCTGCTTTAACTGGTACAGTTCTCTGTCCTGCTCCTCTGTGTTTCCCTATGCTTCCTGAATGCTATCTTTTTCTCCCTAACCTTCCCCACCATCTCTTTTGAGAACCATAGTGTTTTTTCTTTTGTTTTGATTTGTTTTACTTGCTTCATACAAAGGCTTGTTGCCTCTGTGATGGCAGTTTGATGTTTCCCATTGTTGCTCCACCCTCCTTCTTGCCTGTTTGCTAGTGCTTTTCTGAGGCACTCTCCCATTTTGACAAAATCAGCCCTCCTGAAGTCCAGTACCTTTACTTGTGCATGGCTTGACTCTACAGCTGAGTTTATCGTGAACCACACTGTTTGGTGGTTACTTGTTCCCAGATGGCTACCCACTTCTAGATCTGAGATCTTCTCCCCATCCCCATTTGAGAGTACCAGGTCCAAGTTGCTCCCTCATGAGTGAGTTCCAACACTAGTTGTCTGAGGCATGCCCACTGTAGGGCATCAAGAATGGCTCTGCTTTTGGATGTGGCTGCAGCAAAGGTGCTTCAGTTAATATCTGGCATATTCAGGTCCCTCATCAGCAATATCTCCCCTTTCTCTGTCATTCTAAGGATGCCTTCTATCATTTCCTTGTTCATTTCCTCTCCCTGAGACGGGGGTCTGTATACAACCCTGTGAGGATTGTGGTGTCATTTCCAGCCTCCAGGGTGACCCACAGTGCCTCCTCTCCTCCCTGTTTACCCTTTAGTTCCATTGCTTTGATCCTTCCCTTAAATAGAGTGTTACTCCTCCTCCTCTTCTACCCTCCCTGTCCCTCCTGTAGATTGTGTGCCCTGGTATGTTGACATCACAGTCATGGTTCTTCTGTGTACCATGTTTCTGTGACAGCAAAGATATCCAGGCATCCTCTTCCATCAAGGTCACCAGTTCAGGGAGCTTGTTACCTAGACTACAGGCATTGGTACTATTACCCTAAATTTTTGATGGTCTTACCCTTTTGCCCCATCCCAGTCCTTAGTGCCTTTGTCTTTTCTCCATTTACCCTGCCCTTCTCCCTATTAACTTCTGTATCTTGCAGTTTACCTCATTAACTACCCTGATTTTTGGGGGATAGAGATTCCCTTCTCCTTTTCAGTGCCTCCCCTTAGCTAGTTTAAATGCTTGCCAATGAAGCATTTAAACCTATCACCTAGATCCTGGTTCCCTCCTAGACAGATGTAGACTATTGCACCAGTATAGACCTGCATCCCTGCAGGTGGACACCCAGTCCCAGGAAGCTTAAACCTGAGCTCTGCACCAGTTTTCAACCACTGATTGAATCCCATGGTGCAGATCACCCTAACCTCACCCATGCCATAGACAGGCAGCACCTCCAAGAAGGTTACCGTGCATGCTACTTGTCTAAGGCCCTCCCATTCCACAAACTCCTTCTGCACTGCTCTGATTCATTTCCCAGCCAGGTCATTTGTCCCTAGGTGGACAGTGACATCAGCTCCCTCCCTGTGCAGCTGCTTCTGCCATCCTGAGGTTACTCCCTGTCCCTCCAAGCCATGGCACCAGGCAAACACCTTATCTCCTCTCCTCCCATTCCTCCCCAGTTCTACCCTCCTAACAATGGAGTCCTTCACCAGGAGTTGTTTCCTTCCCTGTGGGGTCCTATGCCACCCTCCTGTAGGTCTCCCTTTGGGAGGTTCTCAACATCCTCCTTGGTCTCCACTGCAGGTGCCTCCATAGAGGAACCACACTCTGCCAGAATGGCATATGAATTGTGGAGAGGTAAACTGGAGAGATGTGCTCTGTTCAACCACCCTCACTCTCCCTGAGCCCACTGTGATCCAACCACTCCTCTTTCTTGGCAACCTCTGGGGCGGCGGTGGTCCTGATGGTCCCTGGGTGGGAAAGTAGGTCCCCAAATCCTGGCCAACTCAGCCTGGAGATGAGCAACCTCCTCCCTCAACCCAGAGAGGTGCCTGCTGATGGGACAACACCATCCTCCAGAATATCTCCCGGAAGACTGCTGCTCCACAGCCACTGCACTGCACCACTCCCATCATGTCTTATGTGGCTTCTTAACTGTTGTTTTGTATACTTACTCTTTCTCTCTCTCTGTTTATTTTTTAGATAATTTTTTTCTCCATACTTTCCTACTGCCTCTGTGCCCTTAAAGCTCCTGATCTTCCTGTTCTGGGACAGGAAGTTCCTATATTCCTCAGTAGTCTTCTCTTCACTTGCTCAGAGTCAGACCTCCAGCTGCTAGGGGAGATGGAGAGCTACTCTTTCCTTCTAGGATGGTGAGTCTTTTGTGCCTCTGTGATCACTCCCTTCCTGCTCCCAAACAGGAAGTTCCTGTTGTCAGTCAAATCCTGTGCCTATAAAAGTAGAACTGGCTAAGATTGGGGGTGGAGGGGAGGACGGAGGGCAATATAGTCCCAGTAAAGTTCTAACAGCAGCTCCTTTCTCTTGCTGTTCTCTGCCAAAACTATCAAGGTCAGTTTTTAAATGCAAACACCTGGCTTCCTTCTGCCTAAGTCACTGCCCCAATTCACAGTTTCTTTCCTTATCTAGCTAACTGCACTGATAACAATTCCTTCACCAACTCAGACAAACACACTGACTCTTTTTGTTTTTGTTTGTTTTATACTAAATTGAAGTTCCCAGTAGTAGAGTTCTAGTTCTTTAGTACAGTAGAACAGTAAAGTTCTAACAGCAACTCCTTCCTCTTGCCACACACACACACACACACACACACATATCTACCAGATGTAAGTAATGATGATGAAACATAAACAAACCAGATGGTCTGTCAGGTAAATAACCAGGTCCGTATTTCATCTGCTGACCCATAAACAATGAAAGATAAGGTAATCAGGAATCTTTTATACTGCACAAAGATGTATGTTCCTGATCTGTAGAAGAGCAACAAGTGTGAGAGGATGCAGTGAGCCCTCCCACATCAGAGTGCAGATGTCCTGGTCACCCTTCCCAGACTTTAGAGAATTGCACCATTTTTCTCTCTCTCTTTTTTGTTTTGTTTTTAGAGGCTAACCTCAAACAGATTGCGCCATTAGTTATCACACTTTGTGGTACTGAGCCTCCCCATAGCCAGAAAAAGATTTCAAGCCTCCTCAAATTTGGAAAAATCTTGGGCCTCCCATGGAAAAAATATCATACTTGCAGAGTACACCAGGAATAAGGCAAGACTAATAAAGTTGACTGAGTATATTCTCTTTTTATTCAACTTATTTTCTCCACACCCCAGGTTATCCTTGTCACTCCCCTTTTGGACCCTTGTTACTCTTTCTCCTCTCTATCTGGAACAACTAACCTAGCCACATCATCTCTCCTCCTTACCCTGTTGTTAAGCAGCTTCCTGTACCCTTACCCCAGGAAACACCTGAAACAAGCATTAGCTCAGTATACCTTTCCCAGTCACCAATTCACACATAAACAAACAACTAACTGTAGAAACAAGCTTTGACTTGTGCCTTTCCCAGTGACTAATTTGCATATAAACAAGCCTTGACTCAGTGTGCCTTCGTAGTCACCAATTTACATATAAATACTCACCTATAACCAAGTTTTGTCTCAGTGGGACTTTTCTGGTCTTAAATTTGTACATAAGTAAAGAAATTCAGCTGCCATTGTCCATATTTCGTTTGCTTCATCCCTTCACACAAAACATCCAGAACCTAAAATATAAATACTGTACATTCTCAGACTTGACTGGGCCTCCACAGGAACAGTTTGAAGCCTCCATTGGAAGGCTAACCTCACCATTTTAGAACCATTGACTCAGTTCAATTACTCCTGTCACACTGTTCTCTCCCATGAGGGAAAGTTGCAAATACAATAATTGCATCTGACTGGGGTAGAGATTAGGTGTGTTAGGTGACCATGTCAATTCTACAGTACAGTATTATTCAATTCAAACAACAGAAGTGTGCAGAGGGAGGTGGTGCTCATGAAACAAAAACTAGAACAGGTAACAAAACATTTGGGCACTCACCACCAAACTAAAAATGGTACCAGGCAGCTTTGGCACATGCACAGAACATGTATTCAGCATTGATTTACAAAAGTACAACATAGCATATTTCCACATGCAGGTCATAAACATTCAAACAATTGACAGCAGTGACATTAAGATGCATCTTAAAATAACAACTAACAAAAAGTACAGTGACCCAGTACATTAACATATAAACAATTTCTTGGTGCAAAACAACAACCAGATACCCTCGTACTGTATCGACTCTGATGAGTCTTCCTCAGGGGTGGTACTGGAATGTGAACAAAGTCATTACACAGTGCATTAAATTCACACATAATAATAAAGTGTCTTAAATCACCTGAGAACCTCATGCAAGTGAATCAGTCAATTAATACACATGAATGCATAGACGCACCTGAAAGCGAGCCTTGACACAATGTGCCTTCCTGGAGAAACTTTTAAATAAATACAAAGACCCATTGCCATCTTTGGGGAGAAATAGCAGTGTAGATTTTTAGTATTTATTAATGATGATATTTATTAGACAAGAGCTGTGATCAGCATGCCATAAAACTGAAGAATATTTTAATGTACAAATCACTAACACATTGATTCTTTATAAAAAATACAATCTACATTCTTACTAATTTTGTTATGTCATTGACACCAAAATGATCCTAATATAAAAGAAGAGTAGCAAGCTCTTGAATTTTAGCTGCTTATTTCATGCAACGCTTGATCATGAGAGTGGATCGTGAGCAAGCACAAGTGCACATCAAAGATGTCAAGCCGCATCGCTGTCTCGTGCTCATGTAAACAAACTGTGGCGACAGACACAAACTCTAATGAGAGCCAATAGGTCTGCAGGTGAGAAAGTTGGGTAAAAATATGTTTTTAACATGTTTACACAAATTTGCAACATAGCCCTGTTAAGACCCTGCCTCATGAAGAAGGGTATAGAAAATGTTCAACTCCTGGCCTAAAGGTGATTTTGCATAAGGACTGCAAAGTCAACTTTCAGGGTGAAAAAACACATTTTGGGCAGGAGTTGAAAATAACAGTGGTCACATTCATGAGGTGCTGTAAAGAAATGGCTATGTTGAAAATTTGGGGTACAAATATTGAATATTACCAAAGCTATGAGTGTATGACTTCTTCTGTTTCAGTGAATACATAAATACATGAAATCTGGAATTCATTCCAAACATGTCACTGTCATGTGCTACTAATGGACAAATCTTAAAAAAAGAAAAGGAAAAAGGAAAATATGAATACAAGACATAAAACATTCTTGCTCTGTAACTTCTGCTATACCGTATGTTAGCATACACCAACACAGCAGAAGATGTATGTCCAACTAACTTGTTATGTATTGCTTTCCCACTGCAACAAAAAATATGTAACAGCACAAGAGGACAGGACCAGGAAATAACAACCCTCCATCTCCAAGAAAGTTTGTTAAATTAGTTAACAGCAGGTATTCCTAGGTAAATAAGTATCTGTGCTGGTATATAATATGTCAACAGACACAACAGCTGGGTGTCAAGAAGTGGCCATTGCATCTTCAGGGTACTATGTGTTCACTGGAAGGGTGAGATGGTAATGATCACACTTTGCTATATGCTTCCCCTGGTGAATCTGGTGGTAAGACAATGAGTCGAGCCTATACCTCACATAAAGCCTTGCCAGATGGTGTAATAGAACTGGCCAGGTCCCGAATCTTTGAAGTACACAAACAGAACTCACAGGCTGTCTACCTACCAAACAGCTTCCTGACCAAAAGCCCATTTGAACAACTGCAGCAGCTCTTTTTTGTTTGTTTTGTTTTTCTTGTATTTTTTATTACATTTTATTATGTAGTTTAATCAAGCTGAATATAGGATGGAATTACAGTATGTCACACTGTCCTATAAACCCTAAGATTTTATTTTTCCTAGTAATTCACTAGAGCTTCAGCTAAGAAAACCACTAGTATTAGTTATTTTACTATTCACTTCTGAAGTCAGTTAGTTTCTAAAATTCCAACATGTCACTCATACTGAGCTGGGATCCATAGGTTTCAGATGTGTCCTAGGAAAGCTGGAAAAGGAAAGAAAACAAAATTAAATACTCAAAACTGAAAGAATGACATAAAGGTAGATGTAACAAAAAAGAAAAACACTGCAGTGTATCGCTTAATATATATTTTGTTGTTACTGTCCATGCAGTGAGTGCTCAGCATCATAATATTCCTTGTTAGAACCAGTACAAGTCTTATTAAAACATATAATATGGCAAGTACCATTTTAAAGGGACACTGTCAACCGTATAGCTGATGCCATTTTCATTTTATATGTTCATATGATCCCTAATAAAATTTGATCCTGGAGTTAGTGGTGGTGTCTTTTTCAATAAAATTACAGTGAAAGTGTATAATCTAATCATGTGGTTTGTTTACTTTACCCATTTTCACTGCTGCATCCCCAGTCTCCATGTCAAAACTTACAAGCAGTCAAAAGCAGTTTGTGGACATTCATCCTGCTCTGAGGAGCTTGTGCACTTTAGTGCGCCATTCGCATGTGTGAGCATCCTTAATACAGGCTACTGTTCATCCCAGAGAGTGTGCCACAGAATATTGATAAATAATCTGGATACCAATAGTATACCTTCACTCAGGTTTGAATTGACATCAGTAACACTCCTAATTGTGACTGTAGCAAACGATGATCTATAGCGATAACCATACACTTCAGTGCCAGTAACCTACATAAATAATGTTATTTGATACATGTCTTTGTTTTTAGTTTCTCTCAGATGAAGACATACTTGAAGACTGAGTTGTACTATATTAATGCACTGATGGTGACTTGACAGCATGAGCACACAAGATCTAAGGATGCTCATGCATGACAGCAGCATCAGTAATCATAAAATCAATCCTGCATCCTATGCATGGAACATGTATCCAGCATTGCCTTACAAGAGTACAACATGGCATATTTCCACATGCAGGCCGTAAGTGCAACATGGCATATTTCCACATGCAGGCCATAAGCATTCGAACAACTGACAGCAGTGACATTTAGATGCATCTTAAAATAAAAATAAACAAAAAGTAAAATGCACATACCCATGCATTAATATATAAACAATTTCATGGTGCAAAACTGTCAACCAGATACCCTAAGTATCGACTCTGACGAGTCTCCCTCAGGTGATGGTACCGAATGTGAACAAAGTCATTACACAGTGCATTAAATTCACACATAACAATAAAGTGTCTTAAATCACCTGAGAAACAAGTGAATCAGTCAATTAATACTCATAAAAGATGCATTCCCATCTTTGGGGAAGTAGCAGAGTAGATTTTAGTACTTATTAATAATGATATTTATTAGACAAGAGCCGTGATCAGCATGCCAGACTGGTATAGCAGAATGAAATTCAAAATATATTTTATAACAATCAAGCATCAAAATTACAGCCACTGTAATAAAGCAACTCATCAGCAAGGCTAATGTCAAACTGGAACAGACTATCTCTGTGTTATATTGAGAACAAGGTGCACAAACTAAAAGGTTATGCCACCAAGTTCAAAACCATTTTGAAATACATTGAACAAAATACCTGTTTCTTCAGTTCACAGTCTGGCTTTGAGGAGTGAAGATGTGTCTGGGGTCAGAGAGGATTACAGCGTCGGACCCTCTCGATAAGTGAAGGCTTGGGGGTGCTGAGTGGAGGGTCAGGTTTGGCAGCAGTGGCATCAAAAGACATTGATGGACCATTTTCTTTTTTGCAGGGTTTTCATAAAAAACAAAAATCACGGAGGATTCCTCAGTGAGACACTGGGATTAGGCACCCCAGTGCCACTGCTATGTTTGGGGGTGGGGGCTGAGAGGGAGGGTTGGGTGGGGGATGTCAAATATATATATAAAAGAAGAAGAATAACCGTGTATACAGTAGTGTGAGGACACTTACAGGGTTTACATTAAAAAGAAAGCACAAAGGATTCCTCAGCATGACACTGGGGGATTAGGCTTAACATCACTGCTATGTTTCTGGAGGGTGGGGTGCGGTGTTGAGAGGGAGGGTTGGGTGGGGAATATCAAAGTGCTACTTTCATGCTGAGAGCAAGCAGAGTGCTTCACATGGTTGTGAAGGCGACTGTGTTGACACTCAACATGTTGTTCCTTGCAAAGAATGCAAGGAATATGGAGTCCTTTTTCAAAGCCATAGGTCTGCAAGGCTATGCATACTGCAGCCCTAATAAAGTGAGCGGCCCACTAGCAGTTCATAACAAAACTGAAAACACAGAATGGGTTTAAAAAGTATGTATATGACTCGTAATGTTTAAATTTGGCTACTTCCTGGTTCAAATGAATTAAGTTACATGTATGTCTAGAGACATTCTTCCTGATGCAGACAATGTCAAACAGTATCCCTTAAAATATAATTGCAGATGGGGCATTTCTCTCTCTCATGTCTCTCTTGTCAGCAAACAGCAGACAGGGCTTTTATTCACTCTTGCTCACTGTCTCGCTCATATCAGGCATTTAAAAAATAATTGCTGATGGGGCACTTGCTCTCTCTCATGTCTGTCTTGTCAACAAACAGCAAACAGGGCTTGTATTCATTCGTGCTCACTCATTTATCAGGCATTTAAAAAAATAATTGCAGACGGGCACTTGCCTCTCTCATGTCTCTCTTGTCAGCACACAGGGCTCTTATTCATTCTTGCTCACTGTCTCGCCTCACCAGGTATTTAAAAAATAATTGCAGATGGGCACTTGTTTTCTCGTGTCTCTCTCATCAATGTCACAGTTACAGAAAAACAGCATCGGTGAGAGAGAAAGAGTAAGCAATTTTTAAAACAAATCCTGCCAGTGCCAAGGGCTAGTGGGGAACACAAAAGGAAAATTAGGAGATAAACCACTGGCTCAGGGTGGTGTGAGGCCAGAGGGTATGGGTTGATGGGGATTGGGGAGACCTGGGAGGATAAGGAGCTGTATACTGAGATGAGACTACATCTCAATTTGGAGGAGGAATCCAAGTTGAAAATAGAGGGTTTATTGGTAAAAGTGGGGTTTAAACTTGTGAAGGGAGATGGGATGGGAGAAAAAGGCTGTCAAGGGGTGCCGATAAGGAGGACTCTGTCTCCACCCCTGGGGACCAGGAGGATTGCAGGAAAAGGCCAACTGGCAAAGTGCAGACCAGGGAAAACAGAATCCCCATGGGAACACGAGCAGGGAAATGGAACTATAGGGAAAGGGTGGAAGGTAGTCCTGCTAAATGCCAGGAGCTTGGCAATAAAATGCCTGAGCTCCAGGCGATGCTAACTGAGGGAGCAGTGGATGTGGCAGCAGTCACTGAGACTTGGGCCACTGCAAGACATGACTGGGACCTGAACCTGGAGGGTTACACTATGTTCAGGAAGGACAGGGGAGGAAGGGAGGAGGGTAGCAATGATAGTCAAAAACTGCATTGGCATGGGGGGTAGAGGAGGCGGAGGGAACCGTGGAGGTGATTTGGGTCACCTTGATAACAAGGGGCAAGAGAATAAAATAGAGTGGTGTATAGACCCCTGCCCTGGTGGAGGAGCTGGAGGACAGTCTGGTGGCAGATGTTAGGAGACACTGCAGACTGGGCAGAGGAACGGTGGTGGTGTTGGGGGACTTAAACATGCCAGGAACAGACTGGGAGACTATGACATCCTCTGTGACCAGGGAACAGAGGTTGTTGGATGTCTTTCAAGACGCTGCTCCTAACTCAGCAGGTGAGGGAACCGACCAGGAGGCACTGGTACTGGATGTGGTCCTGGCAGACAGTGATCAGATTGGGGGCCTGGAGGTAAGGGACCCATTGGCGGGAGTGACCATGCCACGGTCTGGTTCTGCCTGGACCTAGGAGTGGTAGAAGGCTGCACGAAGACGGAAGTAACCTACTAGGGGGGCGGATTTTAAGGAAATGGGAAGGATCCTTAAGGAGCATTTGATGGGATTGGTCAGACATGGACGCTGATAGTAGGTGGGAAATCATCAGGAGAGGGTGCAGGATGCTACCAGCACCTGTGCAAGAGTAAGACGAAAAATGCGTAGGGCCCAAAACCCTGTTGGTGGACCAGGGAGGTCCAGAGGTGCTGCGGGAAAGAAAGCAGCCTATAAGCAATTCAAGTGCTCAAGGAGTGAAAGGGATCGAGGGAGTACGAGCTGATGGCTAGAAGGGCCACTAGGGTGGTGAGGCAGCTAAGGCAAGGAAGGAGCAGAACCTGGCCAGGAAATTGGGAGAGAGGAACAAGGGTTCTTTAGATACATTGGGGAAAGACGAAGGTGACGGGCAGATTAGCAGGATTAAATCAGGAGAGTTGGGCACAAGACCGGGGAGCAGGCTGAGGTACTAAATGAGTACTTCACCTCAGTTTTCACCAGGGAAAATGGGGTGCTGCATCATACATGGGAGGAGACAGAGATACTGAGGAGGGACCCTACCGATCGGCAGGTCTGGGGAGAGGGGAGGCATCACTGGCAGGTGGGGAGGGCTAAGCAGGAGAAGAGGTACCAGAAGTGGAAATCACAGCAGAGAGTGAGGGAAGCCCTCAGCTCCCTTAAGACGG
This sequence comes from Neoceratodus forsteri, assembly GCA_016271365.2. Lineage (NCBI taxonomy): Eukaryota > Metazoa > Chordata > Ceratodontiformes > Ceratodontidae > Neoceratodus > Neoceratodus forsteri. Next base: position 330,183,403 of record CM057449.1, on the reverse strand, counting down.
AGAAAGCACCAGGGCCGGATAAATTACATCCCAGAGTGCTGAAGGAACTTGCAGATGTCCTGGCAGAAACCCCTGGCAGAGCTTTCACCATCTCTCTGAGGACAGTGGGTGCCCCAAGACTGGAAGGTGGCGATATAGTGCCCATCCACAAGGGGGGATCAAGGGAGGTGGCAGGAACTACAGGCCTGTCAGCCTGACATCGGTGGTGGGCAAGGTGATGGAGGGCATTGTCAAGGAGAGGCTAGGGGGGACCTGGATAAGTCAGGGTGCGCTGGACGAGACAGCATGGATTCATCCCAGGAAATCGTGTCAGACAAACCTGGTGGAGTTCTATGACTGGGTGACAAGTGCCTTGGACCTGGGTAGACCAGTGGATGTCCTCTTTCTAGACTTCAGCAAGGCATTTGACTCTGTTCCTCATGTGGGCCTGTTGGATAAGCTGGGAGAAATGGGGTGGGGAACCAGATGATCAGATGGATAGGCAATTGGCTCCAGGACCAGACCCAGAGGGTCGTAGTTGGTGGATAGTCTCATCCCCAAGGAGGGTCATTAGTGGGGTCCCACAGGATCAGTCCTGGGCCTTCTGTTCAATGCCTATGTGTCTGACAATAAGGACAGGAATCAGGAGTGAGATGAGTCTCTTTGCAGATGACCTGAAACTGGGGGCGGTGGTGGATATGGAGGAGGGAGGGTGGCCTACAGGGGACCTGAAGGCTCTGGAAAGATGGTCTAGAAAGTGGAAGCTGAGGTTCAATGCAGGGAAATGCAAGGTACTCCACCTGGGGCCAGAAACCCAGGCCAAGTGTACACCCTGGGGAGAAATGCTACAAGTCTCGATGGCTGAGAGGGACCTGGGGGTGGTGGTGGATGTCAAGATGAACAACTCTGAGACTTGTAGGAGGGCAGCAGCCAAGGCCAACAGGATGCTGGGATGCATCGCTAGGGGATCACCTCCAGAAGGAGGGAAGTGATACTCCTCTGTATAACTAGCTTGGTGAGGCCGCACCTTGAGTGCTGCGCAGTTTTGGAGGCCACACTTAAAGAGGGACATTAACCTCCTGGAGAGGGTCCAGAGGAGGGCAACCAAAATGATTTGGGACTTGGGGACAGGACCTATGAGGAGAGCTCGAAGAGCTAAATATGTACACATTGGAAGAGAGAAGGGACTGGGGGACATGATAGAGGTCTTCAGGTACATGAAGAGGGTAAATAGGGAGGAACAGTCAGGGTGCTTCAAAGGAAGGAGGTAGGGGCCACTAGAGGGCATGGGTGGAAGCTGGAGGGAAGATTCAGGGAGAAAGGAGGTGCTACTTCACTGAGAGGGTGGTGGAGCCATGGAATGCACTGCCTAGGGGCTGGTGGAGGCAGAAACAGTGGAGGGGTTCAAGAGGGTGGGACAGGTACAGGGAAGGGTTCTGGAAGCAAAATCCAATGCAGCAAGAATATCCAGAACTGGGAAGGTAGAAGCCAGAGAAGGCGAGGGGACAGCAAGGTCAGCACCCAGGGTGGGGGCTGACCAAATGAGCAGACATGAAAGACCATTAGGCCTATTCTGCTGGCATTTTAGTATGTTAGTATGTTAATGCTGTGGGGGGACAAGCTGAGAGTGGGAACTGGAGTTTAACTTCAGCAGTGCTGTGGGAGAGACAAGTCAGGAATGTGGAACTGAGTCTTGCAACCACAATGCTGTGGGAGAGACAAGTCGGGAGCCATAAGCTGATATTGCAGGTTATTTATATACTGAGAGACTTAGAGTACTACTGTCATTAGCCCCTCATTCAAATGACTGGCTCATTGACTGTCTGAATCTATAGCATTGTTCAATCATCACTTCTGTGGAACTGCTCGGGACATGCCTGAAGTCAGTTACACAGGAAGTTCTAGTTAGTGGAGGTTCAGATAATCGGGAGTGTACTGTAATTTCCTGATAGTCCAGTGGTCCCTCTTCTTCCTCCATTCTCTGATCACCATACCGTATTACATTGTATTTCATTAGTAGTCCAGTGGTCCCTCCCATTCTCTGATCACCGTCCCAATGCTGCCATTTATGTCCCTGGTGTCTAGTGGCACCCCTCACCTCCCTATCCTTGTCATTGCTGTAATAAAGAAAAACTGTTCCATGAAGGGTTTTTCCCTGCAAAAAAAAGGTCCCTCACCACTTAGCCCCCAATCCCACCTCCCACTCAGCACCTACCACCCTACACCCCCAGTAAATCCCCACACACCTCACTCACCTGAGCAGGTCCCTGGTTTGAGATCCACTCTCCAGTCGAAAGCTTGTCTTGCTGCTGGAACCGGCAACTGCAATATGAGAAACTAAGGTTAATGCGGTTTAATGTTTTTCAATGGGGTTTCAACTTTTATGCATAACTCAGCCATTTTTGATATTTTGATGCAAAATTTTCAACATGGCCTTTTAAAACCCATCTCATGAACAGTATGACTACCATTACACAACTACCATAAGAAAGATGATTTCACAGTCGGTTAGCAAATTTACCTTTCAGGTAGGATTTGACAGTTTGTTCATGAGGAGGGGTCATAAGAAGGCTATGTGAAACATTTGGAGTCAAAATATGTAAGAATGGCAAAGTAGTGCCCATTAATTGCATTGTGGCTATGCATGCTCGTAACATTGGAAATTTTAAATATTGTGACCCCAAATTTTCAACATAGCCTTCTTATTACCTCACCTCATGTATGTCACAGCTGCCATTTTTCAAATCTTGGCCAAAATGTGTTTTCATGCATGTTGCTCGAATGGTGTTGCAGTTGTCCTGAATTACATTTTGGTGGAATTCAAAAATGTTCTGTACTGGGTACATGAGATGGGATAATAAATTGGCTATGCTGACAATTTGGTCACTGTTGTCCTATAAATGTAAGCACAGGGCCCTTCCACAACTACATACATATGTGTATCTCTGGAGGGATGGGCCACACACAAATAAGGACACAATTAATCTATCTCACAAACTATAGATTGGTGGGAAGGCAAATAAGGAGATGATTACACTATCTCTAAAAGTATGGAAATTCTTTGCAAAACTATGTTAATACATCAGTTAGGGTTAAGAATAAAGTGACAATTATAGGAAATACGGCGTTAGGGTTTCAACCCCCACTCCTGAAGCGAATGAGGGGTGGAGTCTTCCTTGGGTTGTCAACCCTAATGCTTACCCACTGTATGCATTCATGAAACATACATACATACCTGTCTCCATCACATCTTAGCTTTGTGTTACTGCAGTGGGGTGGCGTTGGGATTAGCAACCCAAGAAGAGACTCCACCCCTCATTCACTTCAGAAGTTGGGGCAGGTGTTTATTTTCCTATGTTTGTCACTTTATCCTTAACCTTATCTGATACATTAACACCGTTTTTGCAAATAATAATATATACTCTGTGTGTGCATATGTGTGTGATATATATATATATATATATATATATATATATATATATATATATATATATAATATGCTATGTCAAACCAGGATGAAACACAGAAATGCTGCAGAATATCGATATATTGCAATTTACTGCAGGGGCCATTGTAAGTCAATGGCAATTAAGCCCTTTGTCATGCAGAATTTTTGTGACATGTCATTATTGCAAATTACTGTGCTTCATCATGGCTGACACATCTATATGTGTGTATGTGTATGTGTATGTGTATGTGTGTGTATATATATATATATATATATATATATTTATACAATAGGGGTTGGAAAATAGCACCATAAATAAATGTTGTTATTTGTAGTACTATTGAATAGCACTGAGCTGACATAGACACTGTGGAGTATCGCCTTAAATATTCCACAATGTCTATGTCAGCCAAGAATATTCAACAGTGACTATGTCACTAAAGTGAACTCCAAATGTATCACGATGGAACTTCTTTCCCTAATTAGACAACATTAACTAATTGCACATCACCTTTAAACATTTCACACATTAATAACCTGTTGTACCTTTGCCATCGCAAATGCTGCATTTTGGCTGGAAAACTGCTCTCTGCAGACAGAGCTTACACCTGCAGAAAACAGCACGACTCCTCAAACAACCTGAAAAAGAAACAAAGAGGACTATTCAAAACATAAACACAGCTCAAACATTCTACAAAGGTAAAAAATGGACAACATGCAAAAGCAACAACACTGGGTAAATAAATTATCATTAAAAGACGCGATGTGAACTAAGCGTTCATGAAGAAATAGAACTCAGCTGTAGTCAGTTCGAAGGTTATGTGAGACCACTGGAAGATCCAACCTTAATCAACCAAACCATTACAAATAAACTAACTGCATCATCTGAAGCACCACCAAAAAGAAACAAGAAATAGAAAATAATAATCTCATTCATAAGAAGCACAAAAATGACAACACAAGAAAAAAACAGAAAATGACGTCAATCACTTCCAACCGTATCTAGCGGAACAACACAACATCACTGAATTATTCCACTACATACCAGCAGAAAAACTAGATCTGCTGTTATGCCAGTATTTCATGTCTATGCATCAAGCAGATGGCAATGAGTATGAACCTCTAACCATCAGATCAAAACTGCAAAGCATAGAGCGTTATCCAAAGGAATGGAATATCCACATATGTTTCAACTTCTAACTCTTTTATTAAAGTAAGACAAGTTGTTCTATCAAAACAAAAACTGTTGAAAGAACAATGCAAAGGCAATCAGCCAGAGGCAGCTGATGACCTCACAGTTGCAATAATTGAACAGCTATATGTAAAAGACTTTCTTGGCCCCAATAATCCACAGTCACTGTGTAACACAATGTGGCTTGTAGTAACAATGCACTTCAGACAAAGGGAACAACAGAAACTCATAATCTCCAGTGGGGAGATGTCAAACTGGAACAGGATGAACATGTCACACTATACCTGGAGGACATACGAGAAAGACAAACCAAAACTCATACAGGAAGTAATCCTAAAGATGTCAGACAACTGAAACCTAGAGCCTACCAAACATCAGTCCAGAAAAAATGCCCAGTGAAAACTATTTAATCTTTAAAAGCAGAAGGCCTGTTAAATGCACACTGAAAATACACCATTTTCTTAGCAATTAATTAAATAACAAAATCACAGTATCCAACTTACTGGTATAAAAACCAGCCACTTGGTGTTCATTACATCAGCAAAATAGTCAAAGATATGATCAATACTGCTGGAATCCACACAGCGCTTAACAAACCACTCTATGCATAAGCACTTAGAGCAAAAGTTAAGTGACTCCAATGTTCCCCAAATGAAATGATTCAAATTTCAGGACATAAAAATCCAGTCTATCAATTCATTCTCAAAAATAAGTGATGAAAAGCAGAGAAACATATCCACCATACCGAGTAACACAAGTGAGCCTGCACCATCTACATCTTCTAAAGAATACAATGAAAAGCCACAAATAAGCAGAACTTTCTTGTCCACCAAATAAGAAACAGATGCCACTTCTGAGTACAAACAAAATACCACATACAAGCAGCAGCTTTCATCATATCAGGACAGCTGCAAACAAAGCCACAAGAAAACACACATTCTCATTTCCCAACCAGTATGCTTCAACTACCCCACTATGCATGCAAAAATATCACCTATAATATCATACAAAGGTACAGTATGTAGCTCATGTATATTTCACCTTGTAAATATCACCAGTAAATGAACAAACACAATTACATATTCTGTTTCTCTTTTGTACCACAGGAACACAACATGGACATAAAAGCAAGCGCAAAGGACCTGTGATCTCATCAGACAGTGACTCGGACTGAAGCGGAACAGCACAAATGACCAAAAGATTCCTGCAACACATATAGAGATTTGTACTTTAATTTAATTCCATGTTTTTTAATTCTTAGAAGACTTGAAATAAAGTAATAATAGAAATTTCTGCAGAAAATAATGCAGCACAGAAACTATGCAAGGAATAAATAAGCGATGTACTACGGCTGAAGTAAGCAGAACACATAAATAAAACATGTTGCCAAACCTATGGCTACAACAGTTTCACATTTATGTTATAAAAATCAGTGAGTACTTTGTAAAGTGACATAACACACTTACAAATTAAATGCCACAACTATAACTTTAAACTGAGTACAGCACATAAAATATCCTTAACACTGACTGTGCGCTACATCAGAAATCGATGACTGTCACCACAGCAATACAATATATCATACCCCACTAAATTAATAAGTAAACAAATCTTAAAAATAGCACACTAACCTCCACTAAATGCTGAAACTCTTCACGAATATCAGCTCCACCCCCAAACCACAACAACCAATACAATATGATGCATCACGCAACTAAACAAACAAGAACCAATTACATCTCTGAAAACACGTCATTCATGACATTCAACCAATGAACAATACAAAACCCACCCACAGCAACCAAGCAAACCGCACAATCATCCCGTATACTACAGCAACACCTACTTCATTCATGATAACAAAACAACAGTGGAATGACACAGGAACACTATATAACACAAAACAACACTGTACTCCTACAAAACATTACCACATATACCCTATTGTATAAATCTCACACATGATGTATGCGACTTGTGGAATATGGACAATAATGTAATCGTGCAGAGTGCACTGCAATAATAACCATTCGTGATATTATCGCAGTGCACTCTGCACTGCGTGAATATTATCCATATTCCACAATCGCCATCATGTATCCCCTATATATATATATATATATATATGTATATATATGTGTGTTGTAATAGATAACCCTCTCTAAGGTGTGCAGTCGTGCTCTGACATACGTATGCCATGTTGTGCATTGTTACGCAGGAGGATACAGGCCTCGCAGCGCTAATCACCCAAGACATGCATATATCGGAGCATCGACTGCACACTCCTAGAGTGGGGTTATCTATCTTATAACATGGCAAAATTGCTTTGGAGGGTGAAAGTGCAGGTGTGTGGTCACACTCTGATATTCTCATGGTCATGTGATTAGTGTGGGCGAAGTGGGCTCAATCTGCTCCATAAAGTGATTCACAGACAAAGGCAGATTCGAGGAGTGCTCCGCAATGCAAAGTGGAGGGCGTCATGTTGTGATGAAGAATTGAAGTGCATTGGAAACAATGACTTCACATTACTCCGCCTCCCTGATCACTACTTCACAAATTTAGTGTGAAGTGCATTGCGGGCAGTGTACTTCGCTCACTTCGCTTTGTTTTTAAGCTCCAAAGGCAAATCTTGCAGTGATTCATGGGATTTTAGGTCACATGGGCTCTATATTGATCTGCACAGCCTCAGTTCAGGGTAGTATGTGTAGGAAGGAGTAGGAGACAGTGTGCTCTGATAGCTGCCTGTGATAGAAATCTTGTAAAAGCTGTTAAAAAGCATTTTGTATTTTTGAGGGCTCCAATTTTAGTTCATCGATTGTAGGAAACCCTCTTGTGCTCATAACATAGAGCATTTTTGTTTTTGTGTGGATTTTGAATGTTAATTTACAACATTGAGTGTGTGTGGTGAAAGACAGTGAAAGTGTGCTTTGGGGAGGGGCGTATCTGTGGTGTAGGTAGATTTAAGTTGCAGAAATGGTGATTTCTTTGTTTTTTGGTCATATTTTGTTATACAACTGACTGTGTTAATGTACACACAGTACTTATCTGTAATAGTTGACATTTTCTTGCTGTTTGTGTGTGGATGTGGTGCAGCAGTTCATAATTTCAGTTTTTACATTACAAATTTACAATACGTAACATGGCATAGTACTGAACTTTTGCATTTGCTACGCATTACTCATTCAGCAAATAATACACCTTTTATTGTGCCACAGACTAGTGTAATTGCAGGCGCAGCAGTGTGAACCTGCTATCCACTGCAGCTGCCTGATTTTGTACCGCGATCGTGGTACCTGTTCTTTGTTTTGCTGCTTGTAGTGCCGTAAAAATCTGCACTGTCTGCATTCAGTGCTCCCCCACCCCACATTCAAAAGGAATTTTTACCAGATTTGATTGTTTTGTGACCTCATCAGCACCACTGGTTACTGAAGTTGTTTTCATTGCATGGCAGTCTCAGACTAGTCTCTTATCTGTTGCTGAAGTTACAGTTGTTTTTTTGGCTTCACATCCAGTGTCCCCAATCAGACAGAGAGTGAATGTATCAAAACCTGAATTTGGTTATAATATTGTGGTTGAACCCCAAAATGCCTGCAAAGAGGCGTGCAAGCAAAGCTGTTTCTCGCCATGGCAATGCTGGCAGTAAAGATAGTCTGTGTGCGAGGTAGTAGTGCATGAGCGAAGAAGTGCATTGCTGATGTGAGGAAAGGTATTTCTCCTGCAATGTTTTTACAGCCCAATCAGTAGCTTCACTCATAGCTGGAGGAGATGATGTTTTTCCCAGTCGGTGGTTTTAGTGTTACTGGTGTTAGTAGTGGTGATAGTATTAGTATTGTTGCATCAAGTTCTAATTCCGACCAGTGTACCATATCCAAAAATATTGAGTGTGAGGCAGTGCAAGTGAGTGGCAGCGTAGATGATGTCATACTTCCCAGTAACATCCCAGTAAGTGAACCTGAGAATTCTGATAATCATGTCAACGATAACATACCATGTGATATTCTGTCCACCGTGGCAGTTAACTTCATTCATTTTGCATGCAGTGATTCACAATGTGGTGAAAAAATGTTAAGTGATGGTGGTGTAGATGCTGATGATGAATGTGATGATGATGATGATGTTGCTGTTGTTGCAACATGCAGTCCACAGCTAGCATCCAAGCAGAAGATGTGGATGTGTGTGACATTGATGAATATGATGATGATGATGTAATTGACCCCAGTTGGGAACCGGAGAAAAGAAATTCAAAGTGGCTGTGTCTGAGTCTGTTTGCAGGAATCCCCCCATAAAAACTTGTGATCTACTGGTTTTAGTTGATGATGATGACCAGTAATCAATATGATAAGTAGTCATGGTGGTCAGTTGCAGTCCAGGAGTGCAGTGCCTGAAAACATCAGTGCACCCCCTTCAGTGCTTAAAATAACGGTCTTGAATAAGCCACATCATGGATATGTTAAAAGCAGAGCATCACGATCCCATGTTTGGGATTTTTTTTTGTTCAAGATGCAAATGATAAGTCAGTTGCAATCTGTCAGGTTTGCCATGTGCGTGTGAGTCAAGGTAAAAGGGGAGACATCTGGGCACAGGAGAACAGCATACTCATCTTAAGGATAGGCACTTGGCACTGTGGACTCCAGCAGAAGCTGGCAGCTAATACCATATTTGATGTTCACCTCATCACTAGCAACAACAGCCAGCATGTTATCCTCTTCCATGACTGTTAAGTCCAGTAGGAAATTAAACATGTGCAGTAGTGAGGTAATAAGAGCAGAGGATTACTATAAGCATGATGAGGTGGAGGACCATAATGACTTTAAAATGTTGTCCAGTGCTGGTGAGAGTAGCAGTTTTGTGGAGGTGGTGAATGCAGTATGTCTAGTGCAATTGGTTCATCAACCCCGGTTGGCAAATCTGGCAAAATAACAGCATTTCTGGGTTTGTCATTATCACCTGTGCAACTGTCTTCATCAAATGTCCACAGTCCACCCCTGCCAATGCCATTCATCACAGAGCACAACCATTTGTGATCAACACACCTGTGTAAAACATTTAAGTCAGTCCATGTTACAGAGTGTTTTTGCATAAGCTGAAGTACCCTGAATCATACAGTGTCACGTGAACTTAGTGCTGCTGTAGCAGAAATGCTGGCAATTAATCTTTGCCCTTCTCCTTTGGAGAATTCTGGGTTCGGTGGTTTGCTGCACATGCGTGTCCAAAATGGAAAGTCCCATCCAGGACATACTTTTCTACCCGTGCTGTCCCGAGTTGTTCCGCACTGTGTCCGACTCAGTAAGACATGCCCTTCAACATTCCTCCTCTCCATTCATCCATTTAAGTATGGATATGTGGACAAGTGGCAAAACAGTGGGAGATCATATTTGTGTATAACTGCACACTGGGCGCAGGTGCCAGGGGGTTGTTTGTGATGTTGGTAGTGTGAATAATCAGTGCAGTAAGGTGGATTGTCATGGTAGCAATCTTCAGGAATTCGACAGCATGCAATGATGCTATGCGCAATGTGACCTGTTCACACACTGGTGAGAACATGTTGGATGTGGTACTGACTGAAATTGACAAATGGCTAAACCCTCTGTCCCTGAGAGCTGGGTTCATAGCAAGTGACAATGGGTCAAATGTGGTGAAATGCATCACAAATGGTGTTTTTTCATGTTTCATGCATGGCCCACTGCTTAAATCTTGTGGATCAGGAGTTTCTGCAGCACCCTGTTATAAAGGAAATGCTGACCACTGCACAACATATCTGCTCTCACTTTTCAAGATCTGAAAGGCCCGTGACCAACTGCGGTAGTTGCAGATACAAAACAGCATGCCTCAGCACCGCCTAAGCTGGAAGTTGTCACCCGATGGAACTCCACTTTATACATGTCAGAAAGGTTGTATGGAACAATGCAAAGCCATCTCAGAATATCTTGTGATGCACACTAGCCGTGACAGTTCCGGGGCCTCCATATCTATGATGACTGAACAGTGGTGCCTCATGGACTCTATAATAACAATTCTGCGGCCTTTGAACATGCCACACAGGTGAGTCTGCCTCCATTAGCCAATCAATTCCACTGCTGCAGGTGCTGAGGCAGACATTGGTGAATGTACAGCATAGCCTTGATGTTGCGGAGATGGTTATAGCAGTATGTTGCTGCAACAGATGCTGACAGCATTCGACCAGAATCATCACATTGTGAGCATTTGGCATAGCAACAACTTTGCCATAGCAACAATGCTGGACCCACAATACAAATGTGGAATTGCATCAGTACTGGAGGGAGGGCCTGAACAGGTAAAAATATCAGTGGTCAACTGGTGCATTTGGTTCATGGGGCACAGAAGTCACGTGCCAGGGTCAGCAAACCTCAGCAGTATAATCCAGCTGAAGGTGTACCTGGAGGACCATCAAGCATATCCTGAAAAGGGAAGGACTGCAGTTCCAGGTGCTCTGTCATCCAAAGTGGCTGGCATCAACCTGCTTTGAGAGGCTTTGCCTCAAGTGGGTATTTGGAAATAAATTATTTGGGAGAGCAGGGATGATGCAGCAACAACTGGACTTAGTGCAGTACAGAGAATGGTTGAGTCATATTTGTCTGAAAACAGGCATCTGACAATAACTGAAGATCCTCTTTTGCACTGGAGTGGACTGAATGGCCAGAGATGACTGCAGTGGCACTGAAGTACCTCACAGCCCACCCTCCAGTGTAAGTGTTGAGAGGGTATTCAGCTCAGCAGTGCAATAGTCAGGGATCATCGGACAAACCTGTCTCCTGCAAATGTTAGTTTGCTAACATTCATTAAAATGAATGAGAGGCACATACCAGCACAGACTACAACCTCAGTATTTGTACCCTGGCCTAGTCATGGTGGTCTTGCTGATGTGGAAATAGACCATCCTGGTGGCACTGCCATGGCTGCCTGAAATGGCACACCACTGACGTAGATGATGACACAATGGAGAAAGAATTTCCCAGTGGTCAGACTTCAGACATCGATGACTGTGAGGGCAGCTTTATGAGGATGATGATGTGGTTAATGTTTGCAGGTTTTAACTGAAGTTTTCAAAGGTGGTGTGCCCCTGGACCACCACCACCACCAAGGACTGCTGTTAGCCACTGCCACCACTGAGCCTGAGTCTGTCTGCCCTTGGACCACCACCACTGGGACTGCTGTTAGCCACTGCCACCACTGAGCCTGAGTCTGTCCACCCCAGACCACCACCACCAGGACTGCTGTTAGGCACTGCCACCACTGAGCCTGAGTCTGTCCACCCCCAGACCACCACCACCGGGACTGATGTTAGCCACTGCCACCACTGACCCTGAGTCTTTCTGCCCCTGGCACACCACCACCAGAACTGCTGTTAGCCACTGCCACCACTGAGCCTGTGTCGTCTGCCCCCGGACCACCACCACCACTGGGACTGCTGTAGCCACTGCCACCACTGAGCCTGAGTTGGTCCACCTCCCGGACCACCACCACCACCACCAGGACTGCTGTTAGCCTCTGCCACTACTGAGCGTAGTCTGTCCACCTGCCAGGACACCACCACTGGGACTGATGTTAGCCACTGCCACCACTGAGCCTGAGTCTGTCTGCCCTCCAGACCACCACCACTGGGACTGCTGTTAGCTACTGCCACCACTGAGCCTGAGTCTGTCTGTTCCCAGACCACCACCACCAGGACTGCTGTTAGCCACTGCCACCACTGAGCCTGAGTCTGTCTGCTCCTGAACCACCACCACTGGGACGGATGTTAGCCACTGCCACCACTGAGCCTGAGTCTGTCCAAACCACCACATCCATCAGCCACAGACACAAAGCTTCTTAATATTTAAACCATAACATGAGTATTTGTACTCATGTTTGTTAAGCTGCTTCACTTCCTTTAGTTGTATGTTTTGTTTCTGTAGTTTTTCAGAGCCACAATGGTAAAACACATACGGTACACTTATTTTGTTTCTTTTACAGGTGAACAAAAAAGTCTCCATCTCTAAAAGTCAGTGGGAATCGTACTGCAGCTGTACTGTACAGAGAGGAACCTATGGAATATCCATGTGAAATCCATTCAGGTAAGTATGAAGATTTTATTTCATCAGTTTCATTGTTTTGGAAAGACTGCAGCAAATATTGCACACAGGTTGTGTTAGTTGACAAGATGTGGGTTTGAAATGTAACTTGACTTGAGACTGAGAACCAGGGAGGGACAAATAACAATTAAGTTGTAAGAAGTCATTCATTTCTTTTTTAGGAAACTTCCAGGTGCTTTGTTGTTCTGTTAAAGTGGCCTTATCCAAAAAGTTCTTCAACATCAAGCACCCTCCCGGCTGGGCATACATGTAACATGCAGAAGTCATTTCATTCGATGACCATGACCATCATTAACAACCAGACTCTCAGAAAGATGCAGATGAAATCTGTGAAGAAGTAACAACATAAGAAACCATTACAGACAAACCCTGCAAATGTGACTTCCCACCCCCAAAAATACTTATCTTAATGTGTTTGAGAGTTATCCCTTCCAAGCACTGGAATGTGCATGCCAACAGTTTCTGTGTGACCTGTGATGGTGCAGAACAATACCGTGAGTACATGTCCATGTCAACCCGCCTCCTCACCTACAAAATACACAACCATATATCTATATATGTACTCACCAAGGCTACTATTAGTGTACAGCCAAAGGACAACCTTCAATCCAGCTGAGATGATCACATTGCATTTGCTCAATTGCCCGCGAGAACACATTGGACCAGCAACAGGATGCTCATGGTCATAATTTTATACTGGGGACTTTGTATGTGCTGATTGCTGAAACAGTCTCGTTTCACTGTGTCACACAAGGAGGATGCATTTTGGGCCTGCAGAAAAATCTGGGGACTCTGTGCCACCAGTGTGCACATGACTGAACGCATCATTAATTCTGAGGGACTTTGTGTGCTGAAACAGTCTCATTTCACTGTGTTACCACTTGCCAATTTTCTGCACACAAGGAGGATGCATTTTGGCCTGCAGAAAAATCTGGGGACTCTGTGCCACTTTTGTGTGTTCTGTGATTGTTATGAGCTCATGATGTCATACTGACATTACAATTAAAGCAGCATTGCAAGAATGTCCTGACAATTTTGAACTGTACTTTTTATGCTACTTTACATTGCCACAGCCAGCACTAGTTACCTCTGACTCATGACTTGAATGATATGCTTCTTTTCACAATTTATGTCTGCTTTACTTAGTTGACTACTTTTTTCATGTATGAAAAAAATGAGCACACCTTCCAATATTGTTATGACCAGGTTTGTATTTATTTGCAGCTGCTTTTCAATAACTATTGTTCTGTGGTGTCATAAAACACTGCCTGCTGCATAACTGTTAATTAACAACAGAAGTGATATATAACAACTAACTGATGTGATGGAGAAAAGCAGAGGAAAACAATGACAAAGACCTGGTCCACACCAATTTAAAAGAAATGCTCCTTTCATTATTTCACACATGAAAAAGGTAGTACAGCAGACTCAACTACTGCAAATTCTCGTATCATTCCAGTCAGTCAGGATGTAAGTAAAGGAAGTTGTAACATAACATTAAAAATATAGCTCAGAGTTCTCAACAGATTGTTGCACTGCTGCTTTACAGAGATTCACCATATTACATAGTTATGGTGATGCACATAACCTAATATGTGGGGCCATTATTCCCACTGGAATATTTCTTGCTCCACAGAGTGCAATATATTTCTGTGAAAACTGCCCATAATTTCATTACAGTGTGTCACGTGATGGAGGAAATACCGTTCAGAAAAGCCACCCATTCTGCCCCCTTTCAGCAACATTAGACGTAAGCCAGGGGAGACACAGGTGCATGCTCACTACAGTGACTGTCCAGAAGTTATCCCAATGTTCCTTATGTTATAAGGTTGACTTTGTGGTGATATGGGAATGTTTCCACTAACAAGGCTCTTCTTACTGGAAACGTGCCCATATTTCACCATAAAACTAACCATTATAACATAAAGAAACATTCAGAAAGCTGCCAGACAATTGGATATTCACTGTAAGGAGCACGACATGCACTCTCCCTGGCATCACATCCTAACATTTCTGAGAAGGGAGGCAGAAATGTGGGCGGATTGGGAATTCTCCATCACGTGACATACTGTAATGAAATTACAGGTGTTTTTCATAGAAATGTATTACATTATGTGGTGCAAGAAAGACTTCTGAAGGAAAATGTGTATGATTAAACAACAACAAAGAAAAAACACACAAAACAGTACAACAGAGTAGTGGGGTGGTGTGGGGCCAGAAAACAATCCGTCAGTTACTGTGGCTGTGGGATGCCATGGTGGTCCTGCAGCAAGTGCAACATTGTAACTATTTGCGGCTGCTGTTGTTCTATTGTGTTGACCTGCTGCCACAAAGCACTGACCCTCTGATTGTTTTCTTCCAGAGATGTCCACACCAGGAGATGTCATACTGTGTTGCAGGGACTGTGGTGAAGTCCACTGCAGCAGGGGATCCAGGTAGTGGGGTGGTGGTGGAGAGGTGGTGCTGGTGGCTATAGTGATGGTGATGGTGGTGGAATAGCTGCTGTACAGGCCCTCCTCCTGCTGCGGGTGGTTACTGCGAGGCACGACTCCCACCCCAGCAGCACCCTTGGCCACTGCCATGGAAGGGCCAGCAGGTGGATGCCTGGCCCTTCTGTGACAGCCTGCCACTCTGCCCTGTGGTGGTTGAGCATGTAGGTGCACTGGCCACTGATCCCGAAATGTGTCCCATGGCTGCCACAGTGCACCAGCACACCACACAGATGGCACATCACCACTGTGCTGTCTTTCCCCAGAGTTAAAAAACTCCCACACTGGGGAGCTGCAGGGGACCAGACACAGTCCTCGCATGAGTCCCACCACCTACATTTTCCAGGGCCACCTCCTGTGGCTTGGAGGTGGTGCTGCTGGAGCCCCTACAGCTGCTACCAGTGGTGGTGGTGGTAGTGGCGGAAAGGTGGATGTACAGCAGCCACTGGTGGCACTGGTGCTGCTGCTCCTGTTGCTTCAACATGGGGGAAGCTACACCCAGGAGTCAGAGCAGTCTGGCATGACATGACCACCCCACCCCTATGTGTCTGCATTCCTCCCACACGCCCACTGGCCAGCAACTTGCCTTCTCCTGGGTCCATCCTGACACAAGTCCCAGGGCTGACAGACACACACACTGACTCTCACTGACAGACACAGTCAGTCACACACACAAAACAAAACAAAACTTATAAAAAAATCACTAACAAAAACACAAATACAATACAAAAACTAAGTAAAGATATAGCTTTTAAAAAGTTGTTTTTCAGTACTGAAACTCAAGCGACAAACAAGCACTTTCACTCCTAGTCTTCTCTCCACAAAGCTTTCTCCTCTACAGAATGCAAAGGAGAACATGAAACTGCTTCTCTGACTCATTTCCTTCCTACCTGGCTAAAGCATGTGACTTACAGTACTGTAAGCCATGTGATGTGTGGGGGGCTGTCTATTCTCTTCTCACTTCACCTTACTTCATGTTAAGGCATCATGGCAATGCAAGTAGTAATAATAATAGCAAAGTGAGCACTTTACAGTGCCCACTTGCGTTGTGCTCCACTAACAGGAAGTGGTCACTCTAGTCCACTTCACTGGTGGATTAAAATTTTGCTGCATCTCGACATGTGATGTGTTTCAACCAACCATCAGAGATAATTTTTATACCCATTTTACATACATATATATATATATATATATATATTTATAATTACTGGTGAGCCCAATATCAACCGGTTTAAAAGTCATATAAACCAGCTGGTTGATATGAAAGCTCTTGAAAAGCCACGCTAAACAGCTCAAGTCATGCGAAGTCATGCAGTGCTGCGCTAAGCCACATAAACAGCACAAAACACCAGTGATTATAAAAATAAAAATAGGCAAGTGTGTGTTAAGGATTTTTTACACATCCTCGGTGTGTGATGACTGTGTAAACCTCTAAAGGCTTACTCTCGAGGTTTATGGGTCATCACACACCTTGAGGTATAAAATAATAATCCATAACACACACTTGCCTATCCATTATTCTCTATATATTTAGGATATGCAATGAGCAAGTGTAATAAATGATTTATCTGACAAGAGCAGTTTGACCTTGGGTAACCTCATGAGTGGCGAAGCCACGAGTGTGGTGTCCGAGGTCAAACTGCTCTACTGCAGATAAATCATTTATTACACAAGTTTTCCACTGCATATTCCATTTATACAATTATTTTGTTTTGCTTTGTAGGGGCATTTGTTAGTCAAAAAGTGAATAAAAATTGAATTTTCTGCCATTTTTGCTGATTATAGAAAATCTAAAAGGAATCTAGAAACAAAACACATCTCATTTTGTAGATATTTTTATGCTGAACAACTTTTGTGCTCAAAGTACCATACTATCTTTTTTGTTTTATGTTATTTGCATTTGTTTGGTGAAACTGCACAAAATGGAATTTTTGCTGTTTTTCGCTAATTCTGAAAATACTAAAAGTATCTATAAATGAAACACCACTCATTTTGTAGATATTTCTGTGCCAAATAAACTTTGTGCTCACAGTACCGTGCTATCATTTTTCATTTTAAAGTTATTTACATTTGTTTATGGACAAAATGAAAAAATATGAATTTTCTGCTGTGTTTTGCTAATTATCAAAAATCTATAAGATGTCTGTAAATGAAATACCACTCATTTTGTAGATAATTTTGTGCTGCACAACTTTCATGCTCATAGGACTGTGCTATCTTTTTCATTTTAAAGTTCTTTTCATTTGAATATAGTTAGTACTGGTACTGAGGTTGAACATTCTAAATGAGTTCCGAGTGACTGTGACATATCTACTACGTGAATAAATCTGTGATGATGCATCTACTATGTGGATAAATGTAAAATTTTGAATTTATCCCATAGTAGCTCAGATTATCGCATAGGATTTATGTCCATGCCTATTGCATAAATATATGTATATTATAGTGGCATGGTAGTGCCACTATAGTTAGAGCTGAGTACTCCATTTGAGGTTAAAGTGTGAAATTTTGCAGCTTAATGACTTGCCACCATATGACAGACTTTCCTGAAATTTGGCAGGCATGGAGCAGTATGACCCATCTCTGGATCTGCCAAGTTTTGTAACAATCAGATATACGTTTGTGGAGCTACAAAGTGCAATAGAAAGTCATATTTATGCTTTTTTGTGCATTCTTTGTTCATGCCTACAGTTCACATGGTTTATGTGGACTGGTCCAAAACTTCAGAGAACATACAGTGGGGTCCCTGATGTGCCTTTTGAAGATTTTGTGAAAAAATGGTAAACAGTTCAAAAGTTATTCAAAACCATTTTCCCATTATAGACAATGGGAAAAGTTCACAAATATGTGACAGTGTCACAAATGCCATTTTAATGTCGCAAATGACCCTGTAGTGTCGCAAATCCATCATTTTGTTTTCAGTTACTGGTCATGGAAATGCTTGGCATTTATATTTGGGACCCCTACGGACACAATTATTTTTGTGTTCACCTAGTCGAGACCTGAGGATGCTAGCCATGTCTTTTTCTTTTGAGGAGGTAAACACCCCAGCAATATCTTTTGAAATTTTTTGAAACAGTAGTGTTGCCAAAGTAGTGTCACACATTCAAAACTTTTGTGATTTTTGCAAAAGTGTCGTGATTTTGATACTGCTTTATGACACTATACCCAAAATAACAGGAAGTCTTTGCCATCCTGCTGCAAAAGAACGGTTTGGTCTTTTTGGGCTGAAATTTGAGGAAGAAAGCCAACATCCACAGATGTGCCTTTTAGTAGTTTGGTGACAACATATTATAGGGCTGAAAAGTCACAGCACTCCGAAGTTGACTATTTTTCCATCGACTAACATTACGGCATCTGCTGCACCTTCTGAGTCCGTATCTCGGCGCTTGAAATACAGATGTTTTGTCAGAAAATGATTAGCTCCCCACCAGGGGCTAAATGCCAAACTAGCCAGAAATTAATAAATCATATGAAATTTTAATTTTTTCTCGTTGTATGGTTCCTGAGATATAAGTAATTTAGTATTCCGGGTGGGATATTCAGACTGCACCAGGCTATGGTGCAAGCCTGGGTGCAGCACAACTGGGATGTGCCAGGACATTGACAGGGTGATATTCAATGGTGCGCACCATGGCTCAACACCATTGAATATAGCTTCGTGGCTACCCACATTGCACATGGCAAAGTGGGGCGGCACCAGCGCGCAAGTGGCCAGGGAGGGCAGGGGCTGCGCTGGTAAGTGCTGCTGTGCTTGGTGCAGCAACTGTGTTATTCAGTGGTGGATATATACAAATGGGACCATAATGCATGCAAAGGTGCAAATGGACCCATTTGCATCGTATGGACCCATTGCATGCAGGTGTGCTGATCCCCTGTGACTTGCACCTGGCACCCTGCCGGGGCTGCAGCCTACAAGAACCGACACCCCTGCACATTGCGGCACAGTGCCCCAATGCCTGTTCGTGGGCATGAGTAATATAATTACCGTCCAATATCCCTGGTGGTCCAGTGGAATGCTGCCAGCCCGATCGTGGGCATACATAATAACTGAACATGTCCAATATCCTGGTAGTCCAGTGGACCACTGCAGCCTGATTGCAGGCATATGTAGTTTAATGAACATTTAAAAAAATCCCTGGTGGTCCAGCGGTATCCCCTCCCACCCACCCACTGCGCCCTGCCTCCCGCTCCCCAGTCAGTGGCAGATGGCAGCTCCCACCCAGAAGCCACCTGACTGACTGCATACAGTATGGTAGTATGATGTTCCACAGTGGGCGACGGGCATGCATCAGAGCCAGATGGTTAAACACCAGATATGTAAATGGATATATTCACATATCTGACTGTGTAGTATGGTATAGTCTCACACCCATTGGCCCACACTGTGGACCAATGGGCATACAACTTGTACTGTACACAGTCAGTCGGCAGGTGGCCGGGTTACGGGTGGGGACCTGCTACCCGCCTCTGACCGGGGAACGGGGTGGTGGGGCACAGGGTGGGGGGAGGGGGTACCACCGACCACCAGGGATGTTTTGAATGTTTATTAGACCACATATGCCCACAATCAGTCTGGCAGTGGTCCATGACCACCAGGGATATTGGATGTTACATTATTACATATGCCCTGATTGGGCTGGCACCCAGTCCACTGGACCACCAGGGATACTGGACATTTCAATATATACCAATGCCCATGATCAGGCACTGGGGGGTGCTACCATGACGGATGGTGCAGTCGGAGTTTGGGTGGCCACCTACAGCTGGCAGCTGCCGTGTTGCACCCTGCAATATGGTAGCTCACCTGTGGGTGGACAGCAGTTTCTCCTTTTACTTTAGGCTCAACTGTGTGCAGTGCAAGTAGGGGTTGCTCCTGCATCTGCTCAGCACATCCCAGGCTGAATATCGAGATGTGTAGAGTATGCATGAGCACACCCGCCACATGCGCCAGATACATTACTGATGCACCTCGGTGCATCAGGATTTGTGCCGGACTTTCCCCTTTGAATATCGCACCAGGACACATCAGTGGGTTGCACATGGTGCAACTCTTTTGAATATCCCAGCCCAAATGTTCATTTTCTGGTCTGAGGCCATTATTTTGCATACATTCTTTGTATTCACTGTGTTTCTCTATGCAGCTTTTGGGGAAAAAAGGCTGTGTGTTTTCATTACTGTTACAGTTAGCATTTCCACTTGCATTTCCATTACCATTTGTGTTAACTTTCATGTCTACAGCACTGTGTGCTTTACCCTTATGTTTTCGTTTGCACTTGCATTTGCGTTACTATTAACATTTGTGTTTCCATTACTGTTTTGTTTGTGTTTCCTTTTGCATCACCATGTGCATTTTCATTTGCATTTGCATACATGCTTCCATTTGCATTTCCAATTCTGTTTGTGTTTCCTTTGGCATCATCCTTGCTGTTACCATAAGTGTCTGTGTTTCCAATTGCTTTACCATGACCGTCAGCGTTGCAGTTTGCGTTCTATATGCACTTGCATTTGCATTTCTGTTTTTCATTAACATTTGCACTTGTGTTTCTATTACCATTTGTGTTATCATTTACATTTCGTCACCATGTGCAATAAGCGTTTGCAGCTTACGTTTACATTGCCATTACTTCACTATTTATAGTGTACATTCTCAAAAACAAGGAAAATTCATGGCAAAAACTCTGTTTAATGCATCAGTTAGGGTTGTTCCACAGTGACAAAAGCAAGTAAATTTGATGCTAGGGTTCCCACCCCTTGCTTACCCACCTCCACCAACAGGCATCAGGGTGTGTTGGTGTTGGTCCTAACCTCACCCCATTCTCTATACCACACCACCTCAGCTTGTTTACATATGGAATGGGGTGAGGGTTAGGACCGATGACCCCAATGCACACCCTGATGCCTGTTGGTGGGGTGGGTGGGTGCAAAAGGTGGGAACCCTAGCATCGAATTTCCATGCTTTTGTCACATGGAACAACCCTAACTGATGCATTAAACTGAGTTTTTATATAAAAATATATATATATATATATATATATATATATATATGTATTTATGGCAAAAAACTCCATTTAATGCATCAGTTAGGGTTGTTCCACAGTGACAAAGTTAGGAAATTCAGTGTTGGGTTGAAAGCCCCCTTGCATCCCCAGCCTACCCCAACCAGCATCGGGTGTGGTGGGGTCATCAGCCCTAACTCTCACCCCATCACATGTGTAAACAAGCTGAGACATAGGAGAATGTAGTGACAGTTAGGACCGATGACCCCAACACACACCCTGATGCCGGTTGTGGGGCACACTGGGGATGCAAGGGGTTTTCAACCTAACACTGAATTTCATCATTTTGTTGCTGTGGAACAACCTTAACTGATGCATTAAAAGGAGTTTTTTGCCATGAATTTCCTTCTTTGTGAATGAGGACTATAAATAGTGAATGGAATGCGTGGTGGGAGCACGGGCCCTTCAGGCTCTGCGCCCCACCACATGATGTCTTCTGACATAGTGACAGTAAGTGCAATGCAAACACAAGTGATAATGGTTACACACATGGTGACAGAAACATAAATGGTAAAACAGCGTTAATAGACACGCTAAGTGCAAAGTGATGCCAAAGCAAACAGTGACTCAAGGGAGACAGAAAGCATATGAAATGCAACTCGTAACATGCAGTCACGGTACCACTATTGAAAATGCAAATGTTAACTGTTACAGCAAAACAATAACACCATAGGGAACAGAAATGGAAATGCAAACACAAGCGCATACAGAACGCGAAAGCTAATGCGGACAGTCATGGTACCGCAATTGAAATGCAAATGGTAATGGTAACAGCAAAAATAATGCCAAAGGCAACAGAAATGGAGAGGCAAATGCAAGCATGTATGGAAACGCAAACTGTAATGCACATGGTCACGGTACTGCAATTGTAAATGCAAATGGTAATGGTAACAGCAACAATAACGCCAAAGGAAACAGAACGGAAACTCAAATGCAAGCACATACAGAAACACAAACAGTAACACGTGACGGTCATGGTACTGCAATTGGAAATGCAAATGATAACTGTAACAGCTAAAATAATGCCAAAGGAAACAGAAACGGAACACGAATGCAAGCGTACAGAAACACAAACCGTGAACACACACGGTCATGGTACCGCAATTGTAAATGTAAATGGTAATGGTAACAGCAACAATATCACCAAAGGAAACAGAAATGAAAATGCAAACACAATGCAAACACAAGCGCATACAAAAACGCAAACCGAACGGCATGGTCATGGTACCACAATTGTAAAATGCAAATGATAACGTAACAGCAACAATAATGCCAAAGCAAACAGAAATGCAAACGCAAGCATGTAGAGAAATGCAAACCGTAATGCGACGGGCACAGGGATGCAATTGAAAAGCAAATGGTAACGGTAAAATAACAATGACGCAAAACAAAAGACAAACACAATTGTAAATGGAAGGCGGCCGCAAATGCAAATGGTAATGCACACAGCGACGCAATGTGAAACACAAACAGAAACAGTACTGTAGACACAAATGGTAAGAGTAATGCAATGCAAGCACAAAAGAAAGGATAAAGTCATATGGTGGCGTACATGGAATGCTAACGCAAACAGGCACGAAATGTAAGTGGGAACGCTACGTGAGCAGTAACTGGAGTGCACACCCTGGTTTTCCCAACAGCTGCATAGAGAAACACAGTGAGTACAAAGAATGTATGCATAATAATGGGGCTTGGAGCAGAAAATGAGGAGTTGGAATACTAAATTGCTTATATCTCAGGAACCATCGTCGAGAAAACAAAATTTAATTTTGTATGAATTATGACTTTCCTGACTAGTTTGTACTTAGCCTGTTCAGGGGCTAAGCATTTTCTGACAAAAATACGATCTCGCACCATTTCTAAGATCACGGCACTTAAAAGGTCGGCGGACAATCAATGTTAGATCTATGGGAAAAGCGCCAATCAGAGTACTGTAACTTTGTATCCTTACAATATTTTTTCACTAAGCCACTAAAAGGCACATCTGTGAGATGTTGGCTTTCTTCCCTCCAATTTCAGGCCAAAATACCTAACCATTCTTTTGCAGCAGGGTGGCAAATAATTCCTGTCATTTGGCCATAGTGTTTGCACAAAGTAGTGTCATGATTTGCGACACTTTTAAATAAAAAAAAATCACGAAAGTGTTGCAGGTGCAACACTACTTTCTCCCAAAAATTCTAAAACATATACACTACCGGTCAAAAGTTTTAGAACCCCCATTTTTCCAGTTTTATTGAAATTTACGCAGGTTAATGTCTCAATGTACTCTGAAATTAAAGCATAGAACAAATAAACACTTGGAGATAAAAAGAAATCATAGAATCATTTTGTTTAACAAAATTTAATCTAAATTTTGACTCATCAAAGTAGCCACCTTTTTGCAGATATACTGTAACACTTGAACACACTCGTGGCATTCTTCTACAATGGACATCAAATATTGTTCGGGAAGTTCTTCCAACACTGTTGCAGAAGTTCCCACAAATGTGTTGCACTTGTAGGTTGCTTTGCTTTCACCCTTCTGTCCAGTTCATCCCAAACCAGCTCGATGGGGTTTAAGTCTGGAGACTGTGCTGGCCATTCCATGATTTGAAGCCTACCGTCTTGTTCTTTTCCTCGAAGGTAGTTCTGACATAGCCTGGAGGTATGTTTTGGGTCATTATCTTGCTGTAGGATGAACCTCTGACCAACTAGGCGTGAGACCAGAGGGTATTGCATGGCACTGCAAAATGCTGTGGTAGCCCTTTTGGTTCAGGGTGCCAGTCACTCTGTGCTGTTGCCCTGTGAGCCACCTATCACGCAAGCTGTTGACTCTCAGAAACTTGTATTCTGATTCTGTTGTGGCTTTGGGTCTGCCAGACCTCTTCCTGTCAGAGTTTCCTCCAGTTTCCAAGTGCCTTTTGATGGTGTAGGAAACTGTACTCACTGATACCTTGGCTTTCTTTGCAATTTCTCTACAGCAGTTTTGCTAACCTAAACTTTTTTTTAACCTCTAGCAGTTTACGCTTACCTTTGTACCATTTCAGGTTATTCACTGGACTTGAATTGCTTAAATTTCAATAAAAACTGGAAAAGTTGGGGTGTTCTAAAACTTTTGACCAGTAGTGTATCTGGGGTGTTTAACCCCAAAATAAAGAACATGCCTAGCATCCTCTAGGCTCGACTAGGTAAACACAAAAATAATTGTGTTCCTAAATAGTCTCAATTTTAAATGCCAGGCATTTCTGTGATCAGTAACTGAAAAAAAAATGGCTGACTCGACACTACGGGGTCATTGCGACACTAAAACTGCATTTGTGAAACTGTCAAACTTTTTGTTAACTTTTCCCATTGACTATAATGGGAAAATTGTTTTGAATGCCTTTTGAACCGTACAACATTGTTTCACAAAATCTTCAAAAGGCACACTGGGGACTGACCGCACACTCCCTGAAGTTTTCGGACCGGTCGCACAAACCATGTTACCTGTAGGTGCTAGCAAAGAATGTGCAAAAAATATAAATGCTCCCCAGAATGTTGCTTAATAACTCCACAGCCATATATCTGACTGGTACAAAAGTTGGCATATCCTAGATCTATTATTTACACCCAGTGCCTGCCCAATTTCAGGTAAATCTGTTGAACATTGACAAAGTTATAAAGGTGCACATTTTCACCATTTAACATTAAATGGATTACTCAACCTAACTATGGTAGCACTACAGTGCCACCATAATATATATATACATATATGTAGAGTAGAAGCAAAAAACTCAGTTTAATGCATCAGTTAGGGTTGTTCCACAGCGACAAGACCGAGGAAATTCAGTGTTAGGGTTGAAACCCCCTTGGACCCCTCAAGCCCACCCCCAACCGGCATCGGGGTGTGCGTAGTTGGGTCGTCGGCCCTAACTCTCACCCCATCACATGTGCAAAGAAGCTGAGGAATAGGAGAATGGGGTGAGAGTTAGGACTAACGACCCCAATGCACACCCGATGCCGGTTGTGGGGTGGACTTACCAGGTCAAGAGGGGTTTCAACCCTAACACCGAACTTCCTCGCTTTGTTGCTGTAGAACAACCTAACTCATGCATTAAACAGAGTTTTAGCCTCTAATTTCCTTCTTTGAGAATGATGACAAGAAATAGTGAATGTAAGCAGCGGCAGGAGGAACGCAAAGGGTAGCGCATATGGCGGCATACATCGGGAACAGTAAATGCAAGCGACATAAACGCAAGTGGAAACAGTATGTAACAGTAACGGAAGCGCATACCTGTTTTTGCCAAACAGCTGCATAGAGAAACACAAAGGCCCAGATATTCAAACTCGCCAGGCTGTGGTGCAAGCCTGGGCGCAGCTCAACATCTGCCTGCGGGGGTGTGGACTGGGCGATATTCAACAGAGCTGTGCCATGGCTCAGCAGCATTGAATATTGCACCCTGGCCACCCTCAGTGTGCATAGTGCAGTGGCACTGCACCAGCGCAAAGTGGCCAGAGTGGAGCATGGAGTTGCGCTAAGCGTAAGTTCCATTGTGCTATGCACAGCAACGCGATATACAAAACTTGATATGCAAATGGGGCCATAATGTATGCAAGGTGCAAATGGGGCCATTTGCGTATCATCTCTGCTCATTGCATGCAGGTGTACCGATCCCGATGACTTGCGCTGGCGTCCTGTCAGGCAGCAGCCATCAGGGACCGACACCCCAGCCAGCAATGTGCTCCACAGCCTGATCACGGGCATCTGTGTAAAAATAGAATTATTTCCTATATCCCTGGTGGTCCAGTGGACCGCTATCTGCCCGATCGTGGGCATCTATGTAAAAATGGGATTATTTCCTATATCCCTGGTGGTCCAGTGGACGCTATCTGCCCAATCGTGGGGCATCTGTGTAAAAATAGAATTATTTCCTATATCCCTTTTGGTCCAGTGGACTGTTATCTGTCCGATCGCGGCATCTGTGTAAAAATAGAATTATTTCCTGTATCCCTGGTGGTCCAGTGGACCATTATCTGCCCGATCGGCGGGCATCTGTATAAAATAAATTATTTCCTATATCCCTTGTGGTCTATGGTACCCTCCCACCCACCCACTGAGCCCCCTGCCCCTCCTGGTCAGTCAGGGTGGGCGCTCACACCCACCACCTGCACGCCTTCACCTGCTGACTGACACCGTCCAGTGGGACTGTGCGCCATTGGTTCACAGCATGAGCCAATGGGCGTAGCATCCTAATATACTACATTCCAGATATGTGAAATGAATCATTCACATATCTGAATGTACGGTATGGGCCGTACACCCATTGGCTCATGCTGTGAACCAATGGGCACAGCCATACCGACGGTGTCAGTCAGCAGGCGGCGGGTGGCAGGTGGGTGGGTGCTGCCACCAGCTGACTGGACCGGGAGAGGGGTGGAGAGGCTCAGTGGGTGGGTGGGAAGTGGCGGTACCCTAGACCACCAGGGATATAGGAAATAATTCTGTTTTTAAAGATGCCCGCTGGCAGTTGGCGGTCCACTGGACCACCAGGGATTTTGGGATTGAATATTATTACTAGCCCATGATCAGGCGGGCAGGTCCACTGGACCACCAGGGATTTGGGGATTTAATATTATTAGTTAGCCCGCGATGGGCAGGCAGGTCCATTGGACCACCAGGGATATTGGGCAGATGTCTTTTTTTCAAATTCCCACAATCGGGCATGGGGCTGCCAGGTGCAGCCAGGCTTGGGTGGCCACCCACAGGTGGCAGCTGCTGTTTGCACCCTGCAATGTGGCAGCTCACCTGTGGGTGGCCATCAGTTGTTCCTTTTTTGGGATCAACTTTGTGCTGGCGCGGAAGTAGGGTTGAGAGCATGCATGGCTCTGCACATCCTGGGTGAATATTGGGATGTGGGTATGCATGGGCCGCCCTACCTGCACTTGCATACATTACTAATGCGCTCCAGCACATTGGGATTGTGCCGCACTTTTACCTTTTGAATATCACGTCGGGGTGCATCAGTGGGTTGTGCATGGTGCAACATGGTTGCACCATGTGCAACCCTTGAATCTGGGCCAAAGAATGTATGCATTGTAATGGGCATTGAAGCTTAAAACGAGCATTGGAAGTACTTAGTGCAAATATCTCAGCAACTTGCGATGATAGAAAAATGTTTTATTTTACAGAATCATGATTTTCCTGGCTAGGTTTTTGCTGTTACTCGCAACAAAATCTCTGTATCTCACATCGTTTTTGAGATCTGGCGAGCCCTAAAAGACACGGCGCGACGCCACCATGTTAGTCTATGGGAAAAACACCAACTTTGGAGTACCGTAACTTTGCAACCATGCAATATTTTTTCACCAAACCTCCAAAAGGCACACCTATGCAATGTTGGCTGCGTTCCCTCAAATGTCAGCACGAAAAACCAAACTGTTCTTTGCAGCAGGGTGGCAAAGAGAACTGCTGTAATTTTGGCCATAGTCTGAAAAAGTAGTGTTGTGATTTGCGAATGCTTTCACAAAATTAGTGACACTTTCGTGAGTGCGCACTGCTTTGTGACACTACTTTTCCAGAAATTTGAAAACCATATTTGTAGGGTGTTTAACCTCAAAATAAAGACATGCCTAGCATCCTCAGGGTCAGACTAGGTAAACACAAAAATAATTGTGTTTGAGGGTCCCAAATTTAAATGCCAAGCATTTTTCTGATCAACAACTGAAAACAAAATGGCAGATTTGCTAAAGTAAAGAGGCCATTTGCGAAAGTAAAACTGCATTTGCGACACTTTCAAACTTTTGTTAACTTTTCCTATTGACTTATAATGGGAACTTGTTTTTGAATAACTTTTAAACCGTTTAATATTTTTCACAAACTCTTCAAAAGGCACATCGGGACCCAGACTGCACGCTCCCTGATGTTTTGGACCAGTCCACACAAACTGTGCTACCTGTAGGCGTGAGCAAAAGAATTTCACCAGAAGCGTAGCGCTGCGCACAGATCCGTGTAACTCCGTAGCTGTATATCCGACTGTGCGATAGTTGACATATCCCAAGATATGTGGCTCTTGATCATGCTTTCCAAATTTCAGGCAACTCCATTGAACAGTGGCAAAGCTATTAGGTGCAAAGTTTGACTCTTTAGCATTAAAGGGCTCCTCAACCCTAACTATAGTGGCACTACTGTGCCACTATAATATATATATATATATATATATATATATATATATATATCCATATATGTGTGTGTGTGTGTATATATATATATATATATATATATATATATTCATGGCAAAAACTCTGTTTAATGCATCAGTTAGGGTTGTTCCACAGCGACAAAAGCGACAAAATTAGGTGTTAGGGTTGAAACCCTAACTCTGATCACCCTCAAGCACCACACACACACACATATGCAAGTAGGGGAGGACCAAGGCATCACGACCAATGACAGACAACCAGCAGCAGGTGACAGAAATAAAAAACAATTATCTAAATGTACTACAAGACATCCCCACCCACCTGACCAGGTACTGCATGCTCAGTGGAGATCAACAGCAAAACTGAGGCCATGTACACCAAACGTACACATCCCTGATTGCAGCTGCACACTCTACCACACTTAGTAGTTGCATGGCCTTACCTAGCGATGCCCCACCCCCACCACACCTGGTGGGCCACCTCAGCTATAGAGCACAGCAAAACTAAGGAGTTGTACAGGTATAATATGTGTGTCTGCCTTCATGTATACACACGGTCCCTCTGCTAGGCACTGCAGGACCTTTGCAAGACAGTGCCCCACCCACTCACCCCATCTACTGTGTAGTTAGTGGAAACGCAGTTAAGATTAACCCATGAAGATGAACACTGTAACTCGATGATTGCAGCCATCCAAAGCTTAGTGTGATTATAAGTGACAGAGTCTGTGATGGAGAATGACCCTCCCATCCTACAACACTTATCCCATTGTGACTAAAATGTATACTAAAAGAAATTCTATTTACATCTACACTATACCTACTTGATTCCTGTTGTAGTACAATTAACATAGTTATCACTTTGATAGCTTCAGTGACAGATTGTGCCAAACCCAAAGACTAGGTACTGCAGCCTGAGTATAGAACAACTACTAAAAAGTGAGGCTGTGTCCATAAGTGGTATAGATCACTCATTGCAACAATACTAAACTTACCACTATTTCAAAAGTGAGGCATCACAGAGCAATGACATTGTCTTTACCAGGTAGTACATCCTCAGTAAGGACCTACAGGAAAATTGATACTATAGACATCTGAGATACAGCTACATCATTGTTGGTTCAGTAGTGTTAGGATATTTAAAAGTTGCTTGGCCTCAGCCAGGCAATTACACTGTTTCTTAGAAAGAATAGTTACTGCATTTTAGTATACAGACACACTGAAGGTATATATGTACAGCAACAGTACACCTACATCAGTAAACTGTATAGCTGATACTGACATTAGAGTTGCACATCCTTATACAGGCAATACTGTTCCATACCTTGATGTCAGCCTCTATCTTGAGTATACAGTTGCAGTAAATTTACTACTATGTAAATCACATAGTAAATGCAACAGTCCTTTTATCTTGATGATGGCTGTGTCTTGTAGTAAATTTATGTTGTTCTCTTAATTAATGTTTACTCATTAGTGTAAAGCCTTTGTACAACTGCAATCATACACTGCATCATTGATGTCCAGTGATGGTACAGTACAGGTGTGGTAGGGTGTGGGCATCGCTAGGTAAGGCCATGCAACTACAAAGTGCGTGATACGTTGTGTGCACTTGCAATCAGGGATGTGTACATTTGATGTACATGGCCTCAGTTTGCTGTGTACGCCACTGAACATGCAGTACCAGTTCAGGTGGCTGGGATATCTTGCAGTACATTTAGAAAATTGTTTTTTATTTCTGTCACCTGCTGCTGGTTGTTTGTCATTGGTCGTGTTGCCTTGGTTCTCCCCTACTTGCATGTGTGTGTGTGTGGTGCTGGGGGGTGAATTCAGAGTTAGGTTTTCAACCCTAACACTGAATTTCCTTGCTTTTGCCGCTTTGGAACAACCCTATCTGATGCATTAAACTGAGTTTTTGCCATGAATATCCTGTCTTCTTGAGAATGATTAGTACAATAGTATATGATTTTTGTTGTACCAGGACTGCACATACATAGTGAAATGCACCAAAATGAAGAACACAGTAACTCACCTAATAGTATTTTCTGTTATGAAAACTAAGACAACATCCATCTCAACCATATTCCTTTTATATTTATGTATTTACTTTCACTTACCACTGTTATGGCAATACTAATTTATTATGTTGCAGTGTTTTACTCATTATCTTTTGCAGTCAATGTACCTACTCTTCTGACACATTAAGAATGTAGTACTCTATTTGTAAGCACAGTGTTAAATATTCATATCTTACATCTTCTCTTCTGTTTCTTTACTAGACAAAAAAAACCAGACAGAACTCATACTTACTAATGTAGGTACAAGAATGTTCTCAAAACACTGCAACATCCGTAACATTACAAATTGAAATGTGTCATCTGTTAAAACCTTGAATGCTTCCTATAGCAATCTTCTTCACCAAACTAGGTAAGTCGAATAGTTTCTTATATAATATATAACCAATAAAGACATGACCAGCAGTTGTGTTAATGGTCTGTTAATCACCTGCTACTGGTATAGCATGACTCAATGTGTACAGCCTAACAGATGCAGTCACAGGCTGATTAACTGTCCATTGTCATAATCCCTGGAAGACCCTTATGGCCACAATTAAGTCATTTTCAATTGTGTGAAACCTTTTCAATATATTAGCCTACATATGTATGTTGATTTAAATCCCACATGAATCTGCTAGAATGCTTGAGGGAATGATAAAATCACAGTTGTCTAACCCTTTGTCACAAACACTGATGATAAACATCCCCAGAATTGAATAATACTCAAGCAAAAGTTATATTCAAAAATATTTAGTTTTTGTAAAAGTAAAAATATTTCTGTAAAATCTTAAATTAAAAAGTCAGTCTTGACAAAAGAAAATTGAAAAAATCAACTTTTCAAATGGCAAAGGAAAGAAAAGAAAAATATATTGATTTGATATAATTTAAAAAATACATAAAGATATATATTTGTTTTATAAAATCTGTTTTCTATATAAACATGCAAAAAACAACAACAATTAATATAACAATAAATAACTAGTATGTACAAAATTAGCAGCCACTGTTTGTGAGAGGTGTGTGCTGCTTGAGGCAGTCAAGCTGTAAACTGGATTCGATGTGGAGGCTGGCGGAAGTGGAAGCTGATTGTGCCCTCAGAGGAGATACGGACTCTGGTGGAGGCGGTCACTTCACCCCAGGGAAGCTGGATGTTACAGCTGGAGGTGGAGGCGAAGTGCTGGTACTGGCCATGGTGTCAGCAGCCGCTGTCACCACAGGCTCAAGCACAAGGTTGTCGATCCGCTGTTGCGCTTCCATGAAGGACAGCAATCTCTGCTGCTCCTTCATAGTCTAGCGATTACCTAATGAGGACAGTCAACCTTGGCTCAAGCCTACGGTAACAGTGACAGTGGCCAGTACAGCGTTTTGCAGCATCACCCTACAAAGAGTCAAAAACATAAATCAATACATCAGCCTCAAAACAGTTATTGCCTTTCTGTCTTTCACCTTACAATATGTATATCTAATTCAGTAATTGTTAGACATTTGTTGCCACTATTAACACTATTTAGAACTGTGATACAAATTTAGATTCCTGTCTTGCCTGTTCAGTTATCATATTTTTTGTACCATATTATGTTGTTTCTTGACAACATAAAAGATTTATTATAACAGTACACTTCCTATACTATTCTTGTATTTAACTTACTATACAGCAATTCTCAGTATCTAAATGTTTTAGCATAATAAACAGCACAGTCTCATCACTGATACTACCTATTTATTGTGTGTGAACAACTATACTTCAGCATCTGTGCCTATATTATTTCTTCACACCTGCAAGAGAATATTCAACTACCTGCACACCAACAGTATGATTACATAATCCAATGTGTACATCAACATCATCAGTGTAATGACTGCTACAAAAGACACACATATCAAGTTGTTATTCACCCTCTGTACATATTTCCATGTATAAAATCATCTTTTACTGGCATAACATTGATAAAGCAGCAA
The DNA here is from genome assembly GCA_016271365.2 of Neoceratodus forsteri. NCBI lineage: Eukaryota > Metazoa > Chordata > Ceratodontiformes > Ceratodontidae > Neoceratodus > Neoceratodus forsteri. The sequence continues at coordinate 330,150,976 of CM057449.1, read as the reverse complement.
GCCATTAACAAAATGTCATTTTTATTATTCTGATGATCTGCATGCCTGTAGTGTGGCAGAAAGTGTTGCCAAATGCCAAAATGTCCTAAATGGTGATTAACTGACCACCGACACAATCAGTGAAGAGTACCTTGTTGTATTTTAATTAAATAACTTAATAACACTCTTAAACCTTCTTCACCATATGATCAATTTCACAATAATGTTTGTGAAAGATGTCCATAACCAGTTAGAATGTTTACAGATAATTTTAACTGTATCTGATCACAATGGTTTTCTAATACTTGAAACCATCTTACAGATTTAGTAAGCAAGTTGACTTACTTTATTAAGTACTTAATCTAATACATTCTGTACACATCATGTAAATAAAGAGTAGGAGATATGTTCGAAGTGTTGCAAGACACACAACTGTGACACCATACAACACAGTGATACCATGTCAGTGCGATATTAAAAGATGCTATGGCCTGCCATTAAAAACATTCTATCTAAACATAACAGTAGTATATGCAACACAATTAGCAGGTTCATTCTCCTTCCATGTTACATACAAACCCAATATTCAGCCCAGGATGTAGTAACACATCAGATGGATAGCCAATTGGCTCCAGGAACGGACCCAGAGCTTCGTAATTGCAGGATAGTCTCATTCCCAAGGAGGGTCATTAGTGGGTTTCCACAGGGATCATTACTTGGGCCCTTCTGTTTCACCACCTATGTCTCTGTCGCAGGACAGGTATCAAGTAAGATGAGTCTCTGCGGATGACTCAAAACTTGGGGCATTAGTGAATGGGAGAAGGGGCTAGTGGCCTAAGAGGCTGCCCTGGAGGCTCTGGAAGATGGTCTAGAAAGTGGAAGATGAGGTTCAATGCAGTGAAGTGCAAGGTACTGCACCTGGGGTACAGAAACCTGGACCAAGTGTACACCAGGGGATGAAATGCTACAAGTCTTGATGGCTGACAGCAACCTGGGATGTTGGTGGATGCCAAGATGAACAACAGAAGTCTTGTAGGAGGGCAGCAGCCAAGGACAACAGGATGCTGGGATGCATCACTAGTGGGATTGCCTCCAGAAGGAGTGAAGTGATACTCCATCTGTATAAGTGCTTGGTGAGGCCGCATCTCAGTACTGCATGCAGTTTTGGATGCCACACTTAAAGAGAGACATTAAACTCCTGGAGAGGGTCAGAGGATGGCAACCAAAATAATGTAGGGCTTGGGAACAGGACCTATGTGCAGAGGCGCAAAGGCTAAATATGTGCACACTGGAAGAGAGAAGGGACCATGGGGACATGATAGAGGTCTTCAGGTACATGAAGGAGTAAATAGGACAGAAGCAGTTAGGATGGTTCAAAGGAAGAGGGAGGGGCAACTAGGTGTGTGGCTGCAAGCCATGGGGAAGATTCAGGGAGAAAGGAGGAGGTGCTACTTCACAAGGAGGTGATGGATCCATGTAATGTGCTGCCCAAAGGGCTGGTGTGAGACAGAGATGGTGCAGGGGTTCAAGAGGATGTGGGACAGTTCATGGGTATCGGTTTGAATCAAAACTCAATGCAGTCAGAATATCTGGAACTGGGAAGGGAGCAGCCAGAGAGGGCCGGGGGCACATAGCTCAGCTCCAGGGCAGTGGCTGACAAGCGAGGAGCGCGATAGACCATAACACCTATTCTGCTGGCATGCCAGTATGTTAGCATGCACTCAGAGTACTGCTTGTACTTACTGAGCAGATTTACTCATTTAAATGTTCAACAACTGCCACTCACAGCTGGGTTGCCACATCACACCTTGCAACATGACAGCTGACAGCTCTGAGCCACTCCCAAACTATAACTGCCCCGCTAAATCTGCCTCCCCTTGCTGACTGTGTATTACTATAGTAATTATACTTCCCTATGTCCCTGGTGTCCCAATGCAACACTCACAGGCCTATTGAGGAATCTCTGCAATATAATATCAAGTAAAACATCCTTTGTTAAGTAGTCCCACACTCCTCTCCAACCACTAACCAACAACATGTCACTCCCCACCCCTTCACTCCTCTCAGTGGCAGTACACAGCTGCTTGCCAACTTGTAAGCCTGATGCATAAGCACTGACTCTGTGGAATAGGACTGTACACACATTGTCCACAACAGAAGCATGAACACATGAATCCTTGCACCATACTAGTGAACAGAGATGTATAAATGTATTCATTTGCATCTCTGAACAATGTAATACTACAGCCTTACAGGGCATTCTTGCAGGTTATGAAAAGAAGCTGAAAAGTCCTACTGTATGATATCAGTCATTATGCAACTGCCTACCAAGCAGACAATGAACATAACATACATTGTGGGTTCAGGATACTGTGCACTATATCTTGTATGAATATCTGTTGCGATGGTACTTGCGTGGAGAGCTGGTGCCTGGCTCCTGCTTCACCTCCACAGGTCTCTCAACCTCAAGCTTCCCCAGGCTCTATAAAACAGACAAGTAAAAAGTATTCAAATCCAAAAATATTAAGGTACAACTAGACTTTTTATTATGAAATGCATTGTTTTATACTGTGTCATTTGTAACTGAACCATGTTAACACATTCCTCTTTGCAATGAGCACTTCTGTGTTTATATGATGTTCTGTCATTAAGCAACAGTGACATGCACACAGCAACTCTTCTCATCTGTACAGTGAGAAAGTGACTTAACATGAACAGTATCAGCAATGTCACAGATAATTCCTACAACCTCTGACCACATCATTATTGTACACCCACTATAATTTTAACTATGTGTACATTGCTGCAGATGTCCATAGAGCTCTTCAGTGACACCACCCATTTCCTGCTAGTATGGCAGTGTTACCATGCACAGAATACTGTCCATTCACAAATTCACAGATTCTGATAATATGTAACAAGGACACAACAGGTGCAAAATCATAATCTGTCAACATATACATAAATTATATCACGAACTTCATAAAGAAATGCAACTATTTTTGCCGTCTCATATCACTATCTACATAACAGAAAATGTTCTTGTGCATACCTTGTCTAGTGGCATCAGTATGCCACATAAGTGAGTTGTATACAGTATGTAATAACTCTCTTCATATACTATACAAAATCTAGGTAACATATATATTGTATTAATTATATTAATCATTAGTAAGATGACATTACACAAAAATATAATTCAAATGTGTACAGATATTTTCTTACACTGTAATGACCACAACATTCCTTATTAGCAACTGAAAAATTATAGTACTACAATATTATATATATTATTCTAGTCCACAACTGTCATGGACAGTTATGGATCATCTTCAGTTAAAGCCAAACTGAGAAGTGTATAACTGATGTACATCTGTCCATGATATCTGTTTCTTCTAGAATATGAATTAATATGATAAAATACCATGTTTTTTGTTTTACAATTCTCAAAATATACTCCAATACGGTGTTTGTTTACTACAGATGTCTTATGACTGCTGTAGTTCAGTCACAAATTACAGGTTAGAGACTTAATCATGGCACATGCACATCCACAGTATACCCACTCTCTTTAGTAGTATATTTAATTAAACAAAAGCCCAGATATTCAAGCTGTACCCAGTCTGTGATGCAAGCCCGGGTACAGCTGAATGTCCTGTGCAGTGGTGTGCACTGGGTGATATTCAGCAGAGCCACCATGTCCCAGCATTGTTGGATATGCGCACCACAAACACCATCAGTGGCACATAGCACAGGTGGCACTGCCCAGAATCAGAAAAAAATAGTGCACCATGGGGATACAGTAGCACTAGTTCTATTGTGCTAGGCAGTAACCACAATATTTGAAAGTCAACATACAAATGGGGCTAATGCATGCACAGTGCAAATGGGCAATTAGCATGTCATTATAGAACCATTTGTATCCAGATGCACCAATACCCCAAAACTTGGGGCTGACACCCTGACAGGCAGCAGTCCTTGGGCAACAAACCACCAGCAGAATCAATGTGCCCCACAGCCCAAGTGCAGGCTGAAGTCAAATAACATAAACCTATATCCCTGGTGTTCCAGTGGACCTGTCCATCAATCCTGTGCAGAATTTATATAAAATAAACCAATATCCCTGGTGGTTCTGTGGACATGTCTGCCCAATCACAGGTGAAAAAACAATAAAGAATCTAATATACCTAGTATGCAATGGACACCCCTCCCACCTACCCATTAATCCTAATGTCCAACTCCCCCCATTAGCAGTGGGCAGAAGCAACCCACCCACCCTGCCGTATGCCAAGATTTACATCGTTGGTAGGGCTGTGCATCCATTGTCACACAGCATGATCCAATGGGCGTGCAGCCCATAAGATACTACACATTAGAGATATGTGCATAGATCAATTCACATATGTGCATTCTGTTGAACAATATAAGCTGCGACCATTAGCTCACACCGTGTAATTATGGACATACAGCCCTTACCGACAGGTGTCAGTCAGCAGGCGGAGAGCAGCAGGTGGGTGGTGTACTGCCGACTGTTGTTGATCAGGATGGGGGTGAAGCATGACAGTGGGGATTAGTCAGCAGTTAAGGAGGGGTTTGCACTGAAACAACACATATAGCAGCTTTCTGTTATTTGTGCTTAGTCCACAATTGAGCACACATGTCAGCTGGACTACCAGGAAATAGGTGAATTTTATGTTACTTGTGCCTGAAATCACTCAGACACCTCCACTAGAGCACCAGGGATAGTGGTTAATTTATATTAACGTAGCCTATGATCAGGCAGGCAGTTGTCAACTGGGACACCAGGGATATAGAAAATTTACCTTACAAAAGTGCACATGAAAGGGACAGAGAGTGCCTACACACTATCAATGTTTTTCAATCGGCAAGTGGGTGGAATGTGTAGTGCAGTATGGGCTACACCCATTAGCTCACTCAGTGGACCAATGGGCGTACAGCCTACTGGGTGTCAGTCAATGGGTGGTGAGGCATCAGGTGGGTGGGGTGCTGCCACTCGCTGGCTGACCAGGGGTAGTGGGACACTGGAGCTCAGTGGGTGGGTGGGGTGTATGCACTAGACCACCAGGGATATTGGAATTCACCTTTTACAAATGTCATGATCAGGCAGATGGCGGTACACTGGACCACCAGGGATATTGGACAAACTCTTTTTGTTATACAGATGCCACAATTGGGCGAATAGCAGTACTACTGGACCACCAGGATATTGGACAGAATAGTTATTTTTACTGCAAATGCCCGCGATTGGTCTGCAAGGGTCGGTCCCTGCGCTGCTGCCTGGCAGGGCGCCAGGCACAAGTTGTCGAGATCAGCACACCTGCATGCAAATGGGGCCATAATGACATGCAAATGGACCCATGTGCACCTTGCATGCATCGTGGCCCCATTTGCATATTAATTTGAATAATGGGTTGCTGGTGCATGGCGCAATGGAACCTGCGCTAGCGCATCCCCATGCTCCACTCTTGGCCGCCACGCTGGCGCAGTGCCACTGCGCCATGCACACAATGGGGTGGCCAGGTTGCGATATTCAATGCTGCTGAGCCATGTCGCAGTTCCGCTGAATATCACCCAGTCCACACCCCTGTGCAGCCAAGTTGAGCTACGCCTCAAGCTTACGCCATAGCCTGCACAGTTTGAATATCTGAAGCAAAGTTGTCTGTTTTTGCAGTGTTCTTTGTATTTGTTTCTTTGCAGGGGTAAACAGTGGTGACGAGACAGGGAAGGGGCATAAGCCATTGTAGCCCTAGCGAATCGCCACTTCAGAGCTGTATCTTGAAGTTAGATAATACAGTTATGTAACAACTTACCACAACAGTAGATCTTCAAGAACAGCTCTTGCAGCAGGTACTTCCTCACCCACTCTCCTCAGGAGGTCATCTGCATTGCCTTAATAACCTTCATTGGTCTTCTCTGAAGCGAATCCTCAGCCTCCCTTCAGAAGAAATATCGCTATGCCAGAGTCTCTGGTGGAGAACTGTGGGATGCTGGGGACCAGCCTCTTTTATGATGTATGGGACGTCCAGGGGTAGGGGCTGATGTGGAGGCAGTCCCTGCTGTATGTAGCTAGCTAGAAGTTTTCCATGGGTTCTGCTGCCTGCCGCTTCAGTCCTAATGGTGTAACCTGCTGCAAGAGCTGTTCTTGAAGATCTACTGTTACAGTAAGTTCTTAGTAACTGTACTTTCCTCATAAACATTCTTAAAATGAGGATGGTTTACCTGGCTCTTCTTCAATTCAAAATCTGCTGTAGACCAAAGCATTATAATGAGGCAGCACCAGAGCAGGGAGGTGCTGAAAGAAGCCTCCGTCAGGTGGGCAGAGGAGAATCCTCTCTCTCTGTCAGCAGTACACTTGACAGGAGAATTGAACATTCAAGTGGACTGGCTAAGTCACAAAAATGTTTACACTGGGGAGTGGAAGTGGAACCAGAGGTGTTCGACCTCCTGTGGAACAGGTTTGGTCAGTCTCAGATCGATCTGTTCACCTCAAGCCACAATGCTCGAACTCCACTGTTTTCATCTACTTTCGGTGTCCATAGGTGGAAGCAGTGGATGCTGTCCCTTAGAGGCAGACTTTCCCAGAGCACAGGAGAGACAGGAGGGTAGACGAGGGAGAGGAGTAACTATGTAAGGAAAGGGATAAAAGCAATGGAACAAAAGAGTAAACAGGGTGGAGATGAGGCACTGTGGGTCACCTTAGAGACTGGAAATGGCACCATAATCCGCACAGGGGTTGTATACAGACCCCAATGTCAGGGGGTGGGAATGGCAAGGATGTATTTTATTTTTTTTAGTCTTTGGTAACCGGGTAAGGTTCACTAGGCACAAGTGCCTGTTTTCAGGAGCAACCTGGGAGCACTGGGCCGATAAGTGACTTGCTCAGAGTCATACAGTATGCAAGTGAAGGTTGTGAGACTCAAACTCAGGTCTGGTTTGCTGGATGTACCAAGCTTGTTCACACCTCATTCCTCTAACCTCTAGGCTATACTGCCAGCCTTAGGATGGCAGAGAAAGGGGAGATACTGTTGATGGGGGGCCTGAATATGCCAGATGCTAACTGGAGCACCTTTGTTGCAGCCACATCCAAGAGCAGAGCCATTCTCGATGCCCTACAGGTGGTATGCCTCAGACAGCTAGTTTTGGAACCCACTCATGAGGGAGCAATCTTAGACTGCATACTCTCAAATGGGAACAGTGAGAGGATCTTGGATCGAGAAGTGGGTAGCCATCTGGGAACAAGTGACTACCCAACAGTGTGGTTCATGATAAACTCAGCTACAGAGTCAAGCCATACAAAAGTGAGGGTACTGAACTTCAGGAAGGCTGACTTTGGCAAGATGGGAGAGTGCCTTAGAAAAGCATTAGCAAACAGGCTAGAAGGAGGAGTGGAGCAACAATGGGGAAACATCAAAACTGCCATCACAGAGGCAAAAAGCCTTTGTGTGAAGCAAATAAACAAATTAAAATGAAAGAAAAAGCCACTGTGGTTCTCAAAAGAGGTGGCAGGGAAGGTTAGGGAGAAAAAGATAGCATTTAGAAAGTATAAGGAAACACAGAAGGAGCAGGACAGAGAACTGTACCAGTTAAGGCAGAAGGAAGCAGGGAGGGGAGTCAGAATAGCAAAGGCCCAAACTGAGGAAAAGATAACCAACTCGGTTAAGAAGGGGGTTAAAACCTTTTATTAGTACATGAGGGAGCATAGAAAGACAAAGGAAGGGATAGTGAGGCTGAATAGAAAGGACGGTGGGTGGGCAGAGAGGGACAGTGAAAAAGCAGGAATACTGAACGAATACTTCTGCTCAGTATTCACAAAAGAGGAGGAGGGGGAGATGCCTAATCCAGTTAACGGAAGCACTCTGGATAGGGGGGGTCGATCCAAGTCCTTTCACAGAAGAAAGGGTTCTGAAAGAACTCCTAAAACTGAAGGTGGACAAAGCAATGGAGCCTGATGGAATTCACCCCAGAATTCTAAAAGAATTATGGGGAGAACTAGTGACACCACTGACTACCCTTTTTAACAAATCATGGGAGGATGGTGTGGTACCTGAGGATTGGAGGAAGGTGGATGTGATTCCCCTTCACAAAAGTCAGAATAAGACAGAGGCAGGAAACTACAGACCTGTCAGTTTGACCTCTGTGGTAGGGAAAGTGATGGAATCACTTCTGGAGGAAAGAATAGTTGAGTACTTAGAGGCCAGTGGGGCACATGACCCAAGACAGCATGGGTTCACAGTGGGAAGGTCATGTCAGATGAATCTGATTGATTTTTTTGACTGGGTGACCAAAGTAGTATACCAGGGAGGGGCTGTGGACATGGCCTACCTAGACTTTAGCAAGGCATTTGACACAGTCCCACACAAAGATTAATAATCAAATTAACCAGCCTGGGTGGGTCCAGGGTGGTAGCCTAGGTAAAACATTGGCTGGACAACAGGACACAGAAGGTAATTGTAAATGGAGTCCACTTTGAAGAAAGAGGGGTTACTAGTGGGGTACCGCAGGGTTCAGTACTGGGTCCAGTCATTTTTAATGTCTTTATAAGTGACATTGCAGAGGGACTGAAAGGAAAAGTATGCCTCTTTGCAGATGACACAAAGATTTGCAACAGGGTTGATACCCAAGGAGGTGTGGAAAGGATGAGAAGGGACTTGGCAAGGTTGGAGGAATGGTCAGAAGTATGGCAGCTTGGATTCAATGCAAAGAAGTGCAAAATAATGCACCTGGGAAACAAAAACCCAGGGGAAGATTACACAATGGGGGAGAGGTAGTAACAACAACAAAAATGGAAAGGGATCTGGGGTAATCATATCAGATGACCTTAAGGTTAGCAAAGCAACGTAAGAAGGCAGTAAGGAGGGCTGGGGGGATACTGGGATGTATAGTGAGAGGCATCACCAGCAGAAAACAGGAAGTTGTTATCCCCCTGTACAAACAGTTGGTGAGACCCCATCTGGAGTACTGCATCCAGTTCTGGAGACCCCATCTCCGCAAGGACATAGATAGGATGGAGGCAATCCAGAGGAGGGCAACTAAAATGGTGCAGAGTCTGCAAGAGAAGTCATATGAGGAGAGACAAAAGGAACTTAATATGTATACTCTTGAGGAAAGAAGGGAGAGGAGGGACATGATAGAAACTTTTAAGTACCTCAACGGAATCAACAAAGTCCAAGAGGGTAGCATCTTTCAGACTAAGAGATGTACAAGAACAAGGGGAAACTACTTGAAGATAGAGGGAGGATGGCTCAGGGGCAAAGCGAGGAAGTATTTTTTTCACAGAGAGGGTGGTGGACGCATGGAAAAGTCTTCTGAGGAGGTTGTGGGGTCTAAAACTGTGGGAGAATTCAAGAATGCATGGGACAGACATAAGGCAATTATTGTGGAGGGTAGGAAGAAATAGGTTGTTGGTTAGCTATGATCTGCAGCTTATCCTGCAGGTAGGGAAATGGGCAGACTAGGTGGGCCAAGCGGTCCTTATCGGCCATCAAAGCCTATGTTTCTATATGCCTTCCCCCTTTGCCTCTTCTGTCCAAGGTCATATGAAAAATAAAACACTCTTAAGAGAAGGCTTTCTTCTATTTGCTCTGGAGTGGCCAAGAAGACCATGGTTCTCAGATGTAGGGAACCTAGCTCAGCAAGTACCCTTTTGTTCTGTCGTGCAAGGAGACCTTCTGTTTTCAGGGTTCCATTCTGCACCCATATCCAAGAGTGATGCAGTTCACAACCTGGCTCCTAGAAAGAAGAAACTCAAAATTGGTTTTCTAACAAAGTGGTGGATTCTTTGATGACCAACAGAAAATTCTCTCCTTCGCAGCTTATGCTCATGTATGGACTACCTTTTCATATTTGGCCAGAGGGTACAAATTTTAGCCCTCCATGGCCTCAGCTCCACGGTTTTTGATTCTCTGCAGGAAGGTGTGGAGAAAGGGTTGGCTTGTGTGCACCAGAGGTCTCGGTTTTGCTCTTTGGAACTTCCATGGATTCTTCTCAGGGAATAATGGAGAGGTTGTTCGCTTTCTGTGTGTGGTTAGCAGGAGTTGTCCTATGTTCGATTCCCATTTTCTCCATGGGATCAAAATGTGTTCTGATTGCACTTTGTAAGGAGTGTTTCAAACCACTTTCATCCAGCTCACTGGATGTTTTGTTTTATAAGTACTGTTTTTGGTTGCTATGTGCTCAGCCAGGAGAACTGGTGAGCTCCAGGCCTTATCCCACAAGGAGCCTTACCTGGTCAGACATAAGGACAAGGTGGTATGCAGGACAGTCCCTTCTTCTGTCCCAGTACCCATGGCTTTCATTTGCTCCAGAAATATGCCTTCCAACCTTTTGCCTGCAACTATCTCACCCAAGAAAGAAGGAGTTGCACGAAAGTTGGATTTGCATTGGGCCATTAGGATATTCTTTAAACGGATGCCCGAGTTCTGGAAATCAGATAGCGGGTTTGGTCTCTTTGGAGCAGCCAAGCAGGGCCAAAGGCCTCCAGGCCACTCTAGCTAGGTGGGTAGAGCTTGCTTTGCTAAGGCATATGATGCAGAAAAGAAGTGGCCTTTGGCTCTCATCAAGGAAGGCAGATATATGGTCTTCTGTTCCCACATTCACAAAACATTTCAAATTGGATGTTCATAGTTTTTGATGACACAACTTTTGATTGCAGAGTGTTGCAAGTAGCAGTTCGCAAGTGTAAGCTTCCCCTTCCGATGTCATGGGGTATCCAGGTGGTAAAGGTGGGAGGGGGCACCATACAACCCAAGCAAACACAGTCCAAGGAACACAGAAATGTGCTCATTACCTGATTTTTCTGTTAGCAGCTAATTAGCTTCATTAGGTGAGGAGCATGTGTGCTTCTTCATTCCAGAGGTGGGTTGCAGGGGGCACTAGTGGTTAGCAGGCACAATATGCACAGTTCAAATTCATTAAAGAGCACCTTTCATGATGGTCCAAAAAGTTGCAGCTTGTAGTCATTATATGCAGTGGTAGACCAAAGGGTGTCTGCATTTGTTATTTTGGCCAAGGTTTACTCTGCCTTCTATATTTTGCATTTGTTTTGAGTCCTGCTTTAGCCCTACTGCACTTGCCTTTGCTGTTCAACTGTCGGGCTGCTGGCTCCCGCTGACATCACTATATGGCAGAGCAGTGACTCACTGTGCAGTACAGTGTAGTTGCAGCAGTTTTGCAAGGGAAAACTACCAGTACTAGGTGCACATACTGTGTTCCTCCTTCCCCAAGACACTCTGTTAGCAATGCATTATGCCAAAATCCATGCCTTGTCAGTATGTTTTTGTAAAACTGACTTCTGCCTCTAACAAAGTGTAGGGATTAAGAGAAGAACAAGTTGCTGTTAACACCTTTCCCAGTCCTTTTGACTTTCATGCATATTTCTTGCATTGATTCAGGAATTGTATTTCATTACCATCCTCTGCAGTTAGTTTTTGCATTCTAGCTGCTAAAAACTGTAGGTGTACCAGCTTGTAGCAAGCCTGGTGCTGCTGTATGACTGCTGACATCACTATAGGGTAGGGAGCAACTCACAATGCAGCACAGTGAAGTTGCAGTAGTTTTGCAAGGGAAAACTATATTACTAGGTGTACATACTGTGGCCGTCTTCACCAAAACACCCTGTTAGCAGTGCATTATGCCAAAATCCATATGCCTTGTCAGTATCTGTTTTTTGTAAAACTGACTTCTGCCTCTGTAACAAAGCATAGGGGGAGAGATAAGATTGAGTTGCTGTCAGCTGAGACAAGTGTCAGTTTATGCATCAGTATGATTAATGTCTATACCTTGATCATATGAAAGCAGTAATGCCTCCTTACCCATGCCATACTGGTGCCTTACATGTCTTTCTGTAGTAAAGCACCTGGCATCACTCCAATTGGAAATCCCTTACTGCTCCTCTGTCCCGCACCTCCTTGACATCAGCATGGCACTGCAGAACACCGAAGACTAATTTGGGTACCATATAATACCACTGGTCCGTGCGTACGTGGACTCCCGGTTTTACTTTTCAAACAAGAATTTGTTTGGCAATAGCCCTCAGTTTTTTAAAAACCACCTCTACAGTGTGTATAGCACATCTAACACATTGTATTATATGGAACCAAAATTAGTTCTTTGTCATTCTGCAGTGCCATGCTGATGTCGGGAGTGCAGGATGGAGGAGCAGTAAGGGATTTTCGATCAGGATGACAGCCAGGCGATTTATACAGAAAGACATGGAAGACACCAGTATGACAAAGTAAGGGAGGCATTACTGCTTTCAAATGATCCAGGTATAAATACTAATCACACTGATGCATAAACTAACAGCAGTCTCGAATGACAGCAACTCAATCTTCTCTCACTCCCCATGCTTTATTACAGAGGCAGAAGAAAGTCAGTTTTACAAAAAAACATACTGACAAGGTTTTGGATTTTGGCATAATGCATTACTAACAGGGTGTCTTGGGGAAGAGGGACCACAGTATGTACACCTAGTAATGTAGTTTCCCTTTGCAAAACTACTGCACCTTCACTGTATTGCAGTCTGAGTCACCGCTCTGCCATATAGTGATGTCAGCAGTACAGCCCTGGATCCACAGCAACACCAGGCTTACTATAGAAGCTCTGGTACACCCTGCAGTTTTTAGCAGCTCTGAATGCAAAAACTAACTGCAGAGGGCAGTAATGAAATACAATTCTAGAATCAATGCAAGAAGGGATAACTTGTACATGAAAGTCAAAAGGTCTGGGAAAGGTGCTCTTTAAATCCAATGTCCACTCCAGAATCAAAATGCAAAAACAGATTTAATGAAAAAGAAAATTAATGAACCACCCATGGAGCATGGGGTGATACATACAGTGAGTGTCTTCACAGGCTGACTCCTGATTGCACCTCTACAACAGCTTGTTTTGCCAACAAACAGATTTATTGCATGCAGACACTGCCTTGAGCCAACAGGCTACATTCCTGGCAGCAGCCATACAGTGGACTGGAAAAGACCACATATCGAGGTAGCTTGCACTTAGCTGCACTTCATTTCATATCCTTCTTTTCAATCCAAACCTTTACACAGGCACTTGCTTGCTTTCCATTCTCTAATTCTCAAAACTGGCATTCACTTGGGACTATGACAGCACAAGATATGTTTACTGTCCCAATCCCTTTCAAACTTGGCCTTACTTTAAACTTTCTCCACCGGGGCCCTTACAGTACATGGAGCACTTCCTTTACTTCAAGGTCTTACACAGTCAAAAAGGTGTTCTATAGCAAGAACCGAACAAGCCAAGACATTCGGACATTCAATCACTGATGACTCGTGCCTAGAATGGCTTCCCAGGCAATTCTGCATCCTGGTCTGGAAACCAGCAGCACCACCACTCATGCAGCAATTCCAATTTCTGGACTGTCTTCACCCAGGGGACTGCTGTTTGTTCCACACAGAGCACCCGGACAGTCTGCCACCCCACCAGGGTCTCAACCAACCATTCTCCACATGGACCTTTCCCTGCCTCCACAGGCAGCCCAGCTTGAGAGTCCCAACACTGTAGTGGCCACTGGCCAGGGGAAAAGGGGTAGCGCTGCCACCACTACACCCACAACAGTCCCAGCTGCCACCTCTTGACCATGCCCCAGGCCCAATTTGCCATAACAGGCCTGCACACAAGACACACACTGACTCTACAAGCTGAACTCACCTATGGGTGAGACTACTTTTAACTAAAAGGGCCCCATCAGTGCTTACCCTACCAAGGTGCCGAAGATCACTTGGCGGGCCTCCATCTACTTGCTCCTCAGGCTTTGGCTCCCATACTGCATTGATATGTCCTGAACTTGCTGCTCCACTGCTCCTGCTAAGATTTCATGGCCTGAAGTGCCACACTTCTCCAGATATGGGTCTTTGAGGGAGGAAGACCAGGGTGACAAGCAGTCCACCCTGCCCTGCCACAGCCCTCACGGCTGAACTTGCGGGATGGTCCCCCCCCCCGACACTTCTCTCCCTGGGTCTCTCTCCTCTCTGGCACCAAAACCCTCCCTTTATACCCTTCGGAGATGGGGTCCCCTGCCGACAGCAAGCAGGCCCAACATCCCAGACATACCGGCACCATAGCTCTCTTCTGCCTAACTACCTTCAGCAACCAAAATTTACTAGTAAGCTCCCAGAGGGTGCTAACACAAGTTATCTCTTGGTGCTTGCTTCTGGCATATGGGATAGTATTCTCCACTCTCCCGGCATTTTGAGATACTGCTTCTTAGAACTCAATCGTTGCGATTACCCACTGACAATGTGGAGTGCTACTGAAAGAAGAACTTTCTTCAGGCTGGCCCACCAGCGCACCAGTTGGATTTCTGCTTGCAACGCCAGTGACCCGGGTTCAGGAATGGACTCAGGTCATGAGGACTGGCCAGAGGAGAAGGATCGAACGTCCCACGACCTGCTCTCCTTCTCCGGGAGGGTACGGGATGTCACCAGTGCAAGGGGTACACCTGGTGGAGGCCAGGAGTGCCTCAGCATATGGCACCAGCAAGGTCACAAAGGGCAGGATGGACGCTGGTTTCATTGCACGTTCCCACCCCTCTAGAGGGAGAAAATCCAAGCCTGCCTCTCTCCACCTCAGTGATGCCCTCCTCTCAGCTGCAATTGGCTCCCCAGGCTGACTCCCGCCCTATCCCGTTGTTCGTTGCACCTTAAGGGGTAATCTAGGGGGTCCCAGGAGTATGGCTCATGTGGGGATGCCGCAGCTGAGGGGTCCATGACCAAGTGGATGGCCCAGCAGAAAGCGGTATGGCGCAAAAAGTATAAATAAAAAATGAACTTTCTTCATACCATAATTTCCTTTACTGTTAGCTCCACGATTGTCAATGGGGCCCACCCAGAAGCCTTGCTCCAGCGTGGGAAAATATTATGCTAGGAAGGATGTTCTTGATTGATAAAATCCCCTATGTTTTCTGGGCATTCCTCTATTTTAATACGTTGAGCTGTATTCCTGTAAAAAAAATACATATTTATAATACAAATATATATTTATATATATATTTATTTTTCAATCAGACTGGAGACCCACAGGTTAATAGATTTTGTTGTATCTCACTAAGGGTGTTTTTCCTGTTACAGGTAGTCTCACTACATACAGTTTTTGACTGAAAAGGTTCATCATTGTGTTTGTCAGGTCAGATTCCAGAAGATTGGCTGGTACAGGAAGTTCCTGTTTGCTCATCCACAAAAGGACCGACTCGTCCAAGCCTTGTGTCCAATTTGGAGCGTTTCTTCTAGCACAGGTCTGCCGTTCAGGTAAGACAGTTTCCACTTATAGTGTAAAAGGATTGTTACATACAAGTAATTAGCTATAATCAAGGCCCTGAATTCTGCGTTCTGCGTTGTGGAATTTGACGAGAATTTGCATCATGCGCTAGAATATATATAGTTCATAGAGAATTAATTGTTTTTGGTGAATTTTCATATAAATATACTGTTTTTCCATAGTGTCAGGCTTTCTTTCTTACCTCGTTGATCCTGAAGCCCCTCCTCTATGCTCAGACTATGATGTCATCGATGACATCATATCATATTTAGCCAATGATAGGACTACATTCTGCCAGAGAAATGAATAAATCATGCCGCAGAAATCAGAAAATGCTGCCGCAGAAGTCAAGGAGCCTTGCCGCAGAAATCAGAAAATTCTGCCACAGAACACCAGGGGCCCTGGTTATAATATAGGCAAATATGGTAGCTTACTAAGGCACTGTGAGGTCAGTAGTAACTTGGGGGGAGTTGCTGCTGCTTGGAATCCTCATGTGCCCAACATTCTAAAGCTTGGGATTTTGAACTTTTTATTTATGGGCACGGCTTCTTACCTGAGGAAAGAATTTTCCTGGAAAGTAACACTCCGTTATTTGAGGACACCAGCTATCCAGACGAAATATCAGTTGACCAGGAGAGCTAATTGTTGGAGGGGATGTGGGGCTTCTCCTGCGACACACAGCCACATTTTTGGAGCTGCTCAGTGCTTTGCACTTTTCTAGATGCACTGCAGGAGGCTCTGCCCGGAATATTTGCTGATCCCATGCAGCTGACCCCTAGCAGTTTCTTATTTTCCATATATAGTAAAGGTCTGAGAAATGCATCCACCAGGAAATTACTTACTGTCTGCCTACTTATGGCAAAAAAGGTTATCTCCCAAAGGTGGCTAACACCATTGGCTCCTACAATAGGAAAGTTGTAGTACTTAATATACAGATTTATAAAATGGAAGTGTCACAGCAGTGGTGAATGGAAATACTTTTGGTACAGCCATGGTGATTCTTCCTCACGGGGATTATGTGAGGTATTCTTATAGAGCCCTGGTTATCTGTCCTTAATGGTGGGAAAGAGAGGCCTTGATTCCATATGGGTGGTTCCTTTGAAGGAGCATCAGGTTATATATTACTTCCATCTCTGGCTGTCCCAGAGGGGGGAGGCTTTATATATTTTTCTTATTGGGGCTGTCCCTCTGCAACCACTGCATAGGGAGCCATTAAGGTTGACCTAATGATATATAAAGGTATATCCTGGCCTGCTCAGCCTCAGCTGCATAGTAGAGAGAATGTTTATTAAAGACTGAGCTACAGTCTGATTCTACCTATTTCCCGGCCTCCACATGTTTACATGTTAATATTAATGTAGTTGTTTTAAAGAGTTGTATGTATGTTTCTTTTATTAGTTGATTCCTTCTCATAACTGTATTCATGAAGGATTAAGTTGCTTTTTTTTTTTTTGAACTTTTTATTTATAGCATTTAGTAGATTGAACATACAAAATACATATTTCCTGAGTAGGCATACAGATTTAAAGTTTTCCAAAAATACAGTACATAGGATGATAACTATCTCATCATTCGGTACATCATTAAGGGTTGGTCTCAGTTTCTATTAATACAGTATTCTTAAACTAAAGTTAGAGCCACAATGCAGCCAATGCTCAATTGAACAAGAACAATATCAAAAAATAAACGCTTCTGAGAACCACGCTACATAAGGTCCTAATTAACTTTAAGCAAACTATGCTATGACTAAGTAACGCCAGTCTAGAGTCCCCTTAAAGGCTAAGATATGATATCAAGGCATCGCCCATGGTGTTCTGGTAAATCTGCCTTTATCAAAATTAAAATAGATAGAAGAAGGCAAAGAATGTCTGTGCCATAATAAGACATTATCTATCTGCAGCAAGACCAGCTTGTGCCTTACTTATGAATATTTAGCACCTTGATTTCTTAAGGCTTGTGTATCTCTTTGGAACCACCATGCAGCAGCGAGTGGGCTGCCATGAGGCATTTCGCACCCCTTCCCCCAACTATTACACAGAGCATGAAATAACAGCAGGATATCTCCAGCATACTATGTCATTTTTAACATTCTATTACCAAATAATGTAATTCAAGACCTTACATTACGGTATAGGGAATCAGAAGTTGGTCAGCATTTAACAATTCCTGTGCACAAACATTTTGGGTGTAAATCTGCAAAAAAATAAATGGCCCCTGTTCCTTCACAGGCTTATTAGGTATCAGGTTATCTCACCACAAAAGTAAGAGTCAAATTAAAGTCTTTGTAATTTGTAAATCTTAGCAAAGTCCTTTTAGCAGAAGGATAAACTAAATACCTCAGCAACTGTATTTAAATACAAAGTCCTGAACCTGAAGTGGAGTATTCATTTCATCTCCAATATACCAAGACTAGCTGTTGCTAGGATAAAGTCCTCTGAAGGCAGATATCTGGGTCTTCAATCCCTCCAAGTCCTCGTCTTCAGACAAACATTTCTCCCATTGTCACTTGGTTAAGATTCTGTCCACACATTCACTAGCCTCCTTTGCATCGGAAAATTGAAACTGTTGAAGCCTTCTGTAAAACAGAGTCGTGCTGAAAAGGCAAGGAGGTAGAGCCACCCACCTGAGTTTCCTTCACCCCATCAAATGCTTTTCTTCTCATTTGAGTGGCATAAGAGAGATCAAGGAAAACATAATTTGTGATTCATCGACATAGATCGGGTCCACGATTCCCTTATGGACCCTCAGCAATATGTCTTGCTCTCCCACAGTGCAGAGGGTAAACGTGATGGTTCTTGGTTGTCCATGTTATTTAGTGGCCTTCTGAGGTAATCCTGTAGGCCTTGACCATTTGAAGTCTGACAGGGAGGTTAATTCTGAAGCCAAGACTGCAAGTATGGAATAAGGCTATCGCCTCTGAGGCCTCAGGAAGTCCTATGATATGGACATTTGCTGCCAGGGACTGGATTCTCCAACTGCTCCATGCGGCCGAGAGTGGCCTGCTTCTTAAAAGATGTAGCAGTAGCTGCCATAGCCTTTTCTGTCATACCTCTGCCGCTTTTTGTTATCTCTCCCATTGCATCCAATCTATGTTCCATCTTTAGGAATTTCTCTGAAAAGCCATCTAGTTTTTGGTTCATTCTCTGGACTGTCTTAGTTAACATGTTTACTGCTATTTGCAGAGTAGACAGGGTGGCTGCATTTGAGTCCATGCTTGCAGGCTGTGATGGACCTGCTGTTTCACCAGGAGGTTTGTTACCAGTGGAGCACGGCTGGAAGAAGTCTGCTTTTGCCGATTTTGTTTGACCCATCTTCATATTCTGATCCAACTCTCCGAATGCGTTTACTTTTGCTTCAATTAGTAGATGAAATTCAGCTATTTCTTATAAAAAACAAGGTTTTAATTTATACAAATTCAGCCTTGTCTTGGGAGCTCCAGAAATGTGCTACTACTAGTTGGGCTTCTGGCTCCACCCCCAAGTTGCTTCTTAACTGTCATATCAAATGTGATTGATAATTCAGTTTTTAAGAAAAGAAAAAAGATTGAATAAATAAAAAGTTTAAATAAAAAAAAAAGCTTGGTCTGTGCCATTCCCCTGGTAGAGGTGTTATATCCAGTTGTTGTGATTACCCATTGACAATGTTGGAGCTAATAGGAAAGGAAATTATGGTAAGTATGAAGAAATTTCTTATTTGCTAGTAGGGGGCTGCCCACAACATCATGTGTCCATGTCTACATAAACGTGGGTGCCTCATCTCTCGTCAGTTCGTTTCCTGCCATCGACTGTACTCATTGGACCTCCTAGAAACGAATATGCCTAGCTGTTGTCATTATTTTCCTGTAAAGTAATGACTAATAATTTTCTGCTGTTGTCATTTATTATTTTCCCATAAAGTAATCACTAATAATTTAGTGATACCATCAACTCTTTATGCCACCAAAACCAGCAACATTGTTCTGGTACTGCAAGTGTGGAGAAAAAGTATACAAGGATGACACACATGATGTGTGTCTGCCATTTAGGCTTTTCTCACAGCAGGACCTGTGAGATTTGCCAGGGTTTCAATCAAGCAACAAGGTAATGCAGAATGAAGGCACTCAAGAAGTTTTTGTTAGAAAAAAATTCTAGCAGCCATGCAAAAAGCCCAAGGCCACAAGGAAGCATCGCTAGCCCCATTGACTGAGTTGCAGTCATCAAAGTGAAAACACCACAAAAAAGATAGGTCTTCATTAGGACATAAGCACAAACATAAGGATAAGGAGAGATCAGCTTCCCTGGTGAGGTCCAAGTCACTGTTGCAGCCTGTAGGTAGTCAGCCTGCTTTGTCATCAGCCACTCCAATGACAGTGACACCAGTCCTCCCCCACCAACCGTTGACAAGACATCAAGGTCAGGGCTTGGCTTAGGCACTACTGTACCTATTACGGATGGTATGTCGCCATTATCAGTGGGAACAGGCATGTCATTGACTTCAATGGTCATGGTCCCTGATGAGGGTGTTATTGACACGTAGGCAGTTCTGGCATTTTTAGATATGGTACGCCGCATACTACCAGGCTTGCCTCTGCAGCCTGCACTGCCATCGATGGGGATTCCTGCATCTCTGGTCCTGTTAACTTCTTCAGCTGGTACACAGCAAGCACCTCCTGAACAGAGGTCTGCAGTGTTGCTAGTGAGGTCTTCTAGTCTCATCACCAACCAGGATATCGGAAAGGAAGTGAAGTATAAGCCTGACCTCGTAATAGAGGAGAATTATGAAGAGGAGGAAGGATATGGAGAGAAACATTATGCTCCACATTCCAGCTCTGCTTTTCCACTTGCAGTGAGGATTATGTAGTGTACACCCCAGATCTCCTCCTGAAGACCCTTCCTTTCAAACCATGATGTAGCAAATGCAAACTGCTATGGCGTTTGCTGTGGAAGAGGAGGATTCTTCCAAAGAATCTGATGGAGTTTCTAGAGGTTCCCTGCACTCCTTCCATCTTTGTTCCTCTCAGTTATCCTGCATTGGAGGATGCAACCTTTGCTGCATGGCATAGACCAAATACCATACGAGCTGTACCCAGAAAGGCTACCAAGCAGTACCCTGGCCCTGCAGCCAAGCCTTGTCAAGCCAATCAAACAGAAATAGATCTTCTGATCATAATGGCTGCCTATGATAGATCCCGGGCACCAAAGAATATGACTATACTGATACCTGATAAGGTGTCCAGGAGGCTTGATGTGATGGACAAGGGAACATATGCCTCTGCTTCATTAGGCCTGCGTATTGCAAACTATCAGTCTCACGTGATCAGGTATCAAAACAGCCTCTGGAAGGCTGCCAAAGCTGCTCAGGCATTCCCAGAGGGACTGCCAAGTGGAATTGCTTAAACATGTGACGTGGGGCTGATGTAGGCAAACATCTCCTACACTCAGCATATGATGTCTCAGATGCATCTACCAGGGCAGCTGCCACTGGTATTCGCATGAAAAGTTATTCTTGGCTCAGGGTGGCTGGGTTTGCAACAGATGTGCAACAAACAGTTCTGAACGCTCCTTATAGTCACCAAACTGTTTGGCTACCATGCAGAAGAGGTCCTAGAAGGCCTTCAAGTCTCAAAATGACTTTAAGGTCAGTTTAATCCTTGTACCCCACACCTGGTAGAGGTAAGGTAAATGATCCTTTCATCAGTTTGCTGCCAGATGTGTCTATCAAGCCTGCTATCAGCAAGACCGAGGGAAGGGTGGTGGAGCTTGCCCACCCCCACCCCCACTCCCCCAGAAGCTCAGTCCAAGGTACTGGCCCCACTAGTTGAGCATTACTAGTGTTGGATTCACCCCAAACTGCTTCACCTGCAGGAGGTGGTGGTGGAGGGTCACTCCTCCCTTCATTTATCACAATGGAAGTAGATTACTACATACCTTCATATCAAGATCTGACAGCATCACAGAACATATTTGAGATCTGTCCTGGCAGGGGAGCACTTCCAGTTCAGATTATTGCCCTTTGGCTTGTCTTCTGTGCCTGAAGTCTTTATCAGATGCTTGGCTGTTGAGACAGCAGCACTTCATGGGTAGGTAAGTAGGTAAAACTTTTTTTTTATACAGAAAATACATGTCATTTAGACTTTGCAGTCCCATTTACAAAACAGTCCTGTTAATTTTAAACTAAAAGTTACAAATATGGCTGAAACATACTTGGACATAAACAAATCAACACCCAGAAAATATATACAATATGTACAATTATGTTTCACGATTAGCAGGAGGAATCATTGATCAAGTTATGTACATTGACAAGTAAAAATGAAAAATGCTTTGATTGCCTGGATAAAGGCTCAAGGCTTTTGGAGTACACAAATAGCTTAGATGAAGGAAGTTCATTTCATGATACCACTGCCCTATAATTCAATATTTTATCCTCATATTTATGTTTCTTTTATCTTGGTGAATTCTATTTAAATTTATTATTCTTATTGATCCCCTTTTATTTATGTCCTCTGGGAAAAGTAGTTGGGATATACTATGTTCAGGGTACAATACTTGAAGTTTGTAAATTAGGATTACCCACTCGTAGCATTTCCAGTTTCAAGTGGCTGCCTTCCTAATCTGCTCAACAGCTGAAAATGGTGTGTTCTGTAATTACATTGCAAGACGATTCTTGCAAATTTATATTGTAGTTTATCTAAGCGGTCTAACAGTTGTTTGTTTGCAGTCCTATGAACTAATTCTCCATATTTCAGACTAGGTAAAATGAGCTGCTCAGTCACTCTTTTCCTATCACTGCGTTTAAACAGTCATTCTCCTCAGGGCACCCAGCTTCTTATTTACTTTCCCAGAAATCGAAGTTATGTGATTACTGAAAGTCAATTGGGAATCCAAAACTGCTCCTAAACAGCAATAGTCTTGAAGGGTAACTAGGGGGTACCCCAGCAGTCCATATTGGGGCCGCTGTTAATTTTAATTTTTAATAATGATCTGGCAAAAGTGGCACAGCGTATAGCTGTAAGTCTGTATGCTGATGACACAGTTACGGGGGGCACAGGGGCAAACCAACCAGACTAAATTACAGTCAGACATCACAAGTATAGAGGAGTGGTTCACCAGCTCACATCTTACTATGAATGCTAGGATAACCAAATTGATGCATTTTGTACCAAAAAAACAAGCATCTCAAAATTACAGATATATACAGACAGCAAAGTTTGTATTGAATCTGTGGATAACTATTGCTATAATAATCACTTCACAGAGAAGGCCTATCTGTCTTCCCATACCTGGATGATTGGCTATTGAAGGCCACGTCCAGGAGCCAACCAAAACTCACATTGCTTCACTCAAGACAGTTGTTTGAAGACTTGGGGGTTACAGTGAATGTACCAAAGTCAGTACTGACCCCTTGCCAGAGGCTGCAGTGCATAGGAGCAGTCCTGGACGTGGAACAGGAAAGAACATTTCTACCCCTTGGCAGAGCAGAATGTCTCATGGCTAATGCGCAACTGGTGTACAGCAGTCTTTATGTCCCAGCCAAAACTTATTATGTTTCCTGGGACTTATGGCAGCTGCTATTGTGACTGTGCCACTGGCTCACTTACATATGCTGATACCACAGTGGACACTGAGAGTGCAGTGGACCGATTGACGGATGATATGGATCAAATGCGCTCACCACATCACATTTATGCAAAACACCGACGTGGTGGATGGACCACAGCAGCCTGCTGAAGGACATACCATTCTTAATTCCAAATCTGACTCAGATTCTCACCTTGCATGTCTCAGGATCCAGGTGCGGAAACATCTGGGCTTTTATCAAACCCAAGGTTCATGGACCCAGGTGGAAGGGAGATTACAAATAAATGTCCTGGAGACTAAGCTGTTCTATACCGCCTGCAGACTTTTTCAGGAGCATCTGACTCTGGGTCATCTGTAGGTTTGGCAGTTTGCATTAATATCGATTTCTGTCGATTTTCATCAAGATGTGCTATTTTGTCAATTTCTATGAAAATCTTTTCCGTTGATTTCTACCGAAATGCTATTATTTCGTGCATCACTTGAAAACATTCTGATTAAAATTGGTGTGTCTATATTTAATTCTGATTATACCTCCCCACCCTGTACCACCCACTCCCTTTCTTGTTTTAATTTAGCCTACAGGACCGCTTTGGTTTGTGTCATTCTGAGAAGGAGCAGTGCTCGCAGCAGTGGGTGTCAGATATCATTTTCTGCTACTTTACAGTATGTGAAACCTTCCAGGACTGCAGGCTCCACTCTGTGTATCACTCGTCCTTCTGCCACCCTAACTTAGCCCCAGAACTCTTCTGAACTTGTGTGTAAGACTGTGAGCACCAGAGCCCGTGCATGCAGGCACATTTCATTGAAAAAAAAAAACTGAAGGCAATCAAAAGGGAGAGGATGGGACCATGTAACTGAGAGGAAAGACCAACCTCTGGAGAACGGAGGTAATTTCTTATTGGTAATTATTTTGATGAGTTTTATTGTGAGCGGTTTCTTCTGGTCAATTACAGCTGTCAGTTTCACGGGACGGTAATATACAACCTTGTCAGTTTCACCTGCTGGTGCTTTTAAGCTGGGCTGCTGTTGCAGTTACTTGTTGCAGGTAGCTGAGCAGTTTATGTAGAAGTCTATTTGGGGTGGGAAGTGTTTTTACAATAATGAAACACAAGACACAGAAACGCTTCATTTGAGCATTTACTTCAGATGCCGTATAAACGCTATGCCGTCAAGTCCCTGGGTTATCAACCTACGCAACTTTTTTTTACGTGATTGTTTTTGTGGTCATTAGCTGGTGGGTGCAGGTCAGGAGCTGATTCTGTATCGGCAACAGGAAGCAGGCTGCTCTCATTTGTGTACAGTGCGTGTATTTCGATGTGTGTTGAGGAGAAATGTAGAAAAATGACTGCAGGAAAGTTTGTTTAGTCTGTACAGAAAACTATGTTTTTTTACCATAAAGATCGATTTTAATCGAAATAAAGACCTTAAAATAAACATCGATTTTGGCCGTCGAAATTTGTTAAAAATAAAAATCGAAAACTGCCAAGTCTAGTCATCTGCTAGTACAGATGACCAATGTCAATGGTATGCATTACATAAACGAGAAGGGACTCACTCCTATATCCTATGTCAGGAAGTAATGAAAGTGTGGTGCTAGGCGCTGGAATATGGTCTAGAGTTATCAGCCGTGTATCTCTCAGGAGTCCAAAAACATCTTAGCAGACAAGCTAACCAGGTCACAGTCCAAAAATGCACAAATGGGAACTGCTGGACCTCCATGGTAGACAACCTCTTCGATGGTAGGGGTCATCCAGAGTTGGACCTTTCGCATCCCCACACAACACAAACTGCTGCATTTCTGCTGGCTTGCCCCAGGGCCTGGAGTTTCTGGAGATGTGTTGTCCCTCTCTTGTAAAGGGAGGCTATAGGGTCATGGTTATGGTTCATGTATCCACACTTCTGGCAGTCTTCGTTTAAAAGGCTGATATGCTGGACTGGCTATAAAAGAAGCTCCTTGCAGTACCCAGGTGGCATATGGTTCTGCCTCATGACATCAGATCTTCTTTTCTGCTGGAAGAGTCAGGTCACTTCCTTTGCAGCTCCGCGTGTGGTGTAGGCCTTGAACTAAGTGTGCCATTTTGTAATCTTGCTCATTTTTTTCTTCAATTTCAATTTTGTTTTTAGCGATTCTTCCTTGGTTCCGCTGTCATCTATCAATGTCTTCAATGGAACACGAGGACTCTAAGCTGGTTCTCAGCTTCAAATGGTGCATCCAGTGCCAGCAAAAGATGTCCTGGATGGACTGATACATCGTGCCTTTACTGGCTGGGGCATCACATGATGTCGCTGCTTGTAGCTTGTGCCAAGTGATGCTACTCATCCCTGGAGGACAGCCAGGCTCACCTTCTTCTCGGCTGGCTGGCCAGCCACTCAGGACCCAAAGCTCAAGACTAAGGCAGCTCCAAGGCAGCCGCCATGGTTGCAGTCTGTGGCCCAGCTTGCAGTGATGGAAGAGGCAGTGGTCAAGGCCACAGTGGGTACTCCGTCGCTTTCTGCACTGCTCCGTTGGGGGAGCTAGTGTTGGAATGCTCTTCATGGGTGAATTCCATGAGATGTATGGGTCTCTAAACCTTGAGCCTTCTGCTGCAGGAAGAAATCCAAGAAAAATCTGCCGGTAGTTGTGGGACTGGGAGAGGGCACTCCCTTCTCACTCAAACAACTCCCCCAGCTGCTTAAGGCCTCTCAAGTGCTCATCTTCAGCCAAGCCCTCTTAAGTTGAGAGACAGGCTGCTAGATCCATGGTGACCTCGTTGGGCTTGTTGGCCTTGATACAGGTCGAACAGGTGATTGAGATATTTCTTGACCCTGTTGATCCCTTGTCAGAAGGGGTCGAGGAAGACTTAATCTCTAGGACCCCGCTCCTGCAAGGCCTCACTCATGAGGTGCAGGAGCAATTGGTGACCCTGGCCATCTCTTCTCAGGAGCATCCTCCCCTAGGGTTGAGCAGTTTACACTGGTGCACGTGGTGTACCATGCACATCTGACTGCATTTCCTCAACATTGATATCCATGTCGATAACTGAGGTCTTGGATTCCTTGCACTCGCGATCCCACTCAACTGGAAGATGTCGCTGTTGACGCTCCTCTCCCTCTTCATCTTTGGATGGAGGGCAGCTCCGCCAGAGCATGCGGCAGTGCAATGAGGAGCTCCTCTGGCAGCAGTGGGCCATGGCTGGGCAGAGTAGGGCTCTACCCTTTACCCCTGCAGTCAGTTGGTTGTCACCAGTCATGCTCACGCCAGTCCTACCGAGACAGCTGTCAACCACATGCATCTCACCACCTTCACATGTGAAACCACCTAAACAACAGCCCTTGTGGGGAGCCCCTTCTAAGGACTCCTGTCAGACTTCTGGCTTGCCAGACTGGTTGTTGATGGAAATTTCCCACTAGGATGAATCCTGAGTGGTGCACAGAGATAAAAGGTCAAGGGCTATCTTCGACGAGTCCTCAGATGACTCTGATGGTCCTTGATGCAGTCCTCAAGGACTCATACATTCAACTGTGATTCGGTCAGCTGGCCCGGTGGTGCTCAGGGTTGAGGCACTGGACACTACACCGGTGACCTGGGTTCAGGAATGGACTCGGGGGGGCAGCTGGGGAGGGAGAGGATTGAGCATCCAGAGGAGAAGGTCTCCTATCCTGGGAAGGGTTGAGGATTGCTTGGCTTTCTGGCAACCCCTGATGGAGATCAGGGTTCTGCCAGGAGCCAGCGCAACCATGGGTGGAGCGTGGCAGAGACACCAGCAGCGTGCCTGCATGGGCATCATTGCACATCCGCACTCCACTAGGGCAACACTAAGGAGAAAACCCCTGCCTCGGGGGTTGGCAATGGTGGGATCAGTGGCCAGGCCCCATGCCCATTACTGGGCCTACCACTCCATGCTTCCAGTCTGTGTCCTCCTCCCTGGTCACTTGTCTAGATTCTAGATAGAGCACTGGTAGGAGATGGTGCTCCTGCCCCGGGGGGCTCAGAGCAGAGGGGTTGTGCAGCCAGGTGAGGTGGGAGGGAGAGGGCCCACCCAGAGAGTACAGAGGTGGAGGCTTCAGGCGGGCAGCAGAGCTGAATGCTGAGAATCCACACCTGAGAGAGGCGCCCGAGGTAGGAGAGAAAAACAGAATTCGACCCCCAAAATAAAACTGTGATTCGGCCAAGGAACTGACCACTGACCATGGACTGGTGTCATTCAGTGCTCTTCTCAGGTTTATGTCTGAATCCATGGAAGTCCACTTGGAGCCAGTTCAGAAAAGGACCATATATCCTTTCACTGACATCCTGAGTAGGGATGAATCCCCCTGGGGTTGCCTTTCCTGTGTCTGAGGTCATTCTTGGACCGACATTGGAGCTTTCTCAGCATCCAGCTTCCTGCCCAGCACCCTAAAGCCAGATGATCCGCAAGTACATGGGCTCTACCCCACTGCCAAGGGCCCAGTTGTTAAATGGGTTTTGCAAGTCTGCCAATACTGGGGACATGGGCAAGCCCCTGCCAAGGAGTTCAAAAAGCTTGACCATGCAGCAAAGACAGTTTATGTTGCATCCCCCAAGGTCTCTGTCAGGCAAGTCAGGCGCTGTTGATGGCCCACTTCAGTCACTCCCTGATGGGAGTGCTGGATCATGTCCTCCCTCACCTGCCTGCTGACAAGCAGTTTGTGGTAAAAGTGGTCCAAGACCAGGGTCAAGCACTGGCCAAACACCAGCTTCAGACAGCCTTGGACATTGGTGTCTTCTATGCCTGTGCCATGGCAGTGGCCATCGCAATGCATTACTGGGCCTGGCTGCAGATTTCCACTTTCATGACAGACACCCAGCACAAGCTGGCTGATGTTCCCTCCTTGGGCACTGACCTCTTTGGCCCTGGGGTAGATGGACACCTCACTAGGACTGAGAAGTCCAGTGCCACCCTAGATTCCGTGACTTCCTCCCAAAAGGAACTGAAAGGGCAAACACAGAAGAAGAAGAAACCTTTTTTGTTTTGTCCCTTTCTGTCACAGCAGCCTCAGCAGCAATGGCCAAAGCAGGGTCAATTTCAGGCTTGGTGCCCCAAGACCAAGTTCCTCGGTCAGGGTCCCAAAAAGGGTGGGAGTAGGGGTAGTGGTGTCCCTCAGCCAGAAGCAGCCAGTCCCCCTCCAAAGCTGCCCAGTGATGGATCAGGTGGTGTCCAACTCCTGCCTGTCCAGTCCCAGCCTCAGTTCCCCTTGGTGGGTCAGTTTCACCACTTCTGGCATTGTTGGTCTGTAATTACTTCAGCCAATGGGTCCTTGACCTGGTGCGCTGATGGTTGCCTCTTGACTTCGAGGCTCTCCTGCTTTACTGACCCCACGCTTTAAGAGAGTTCATGGTGCTGCAGAACATGGTGTGTGCCCTCAGGGAGGCCACGGCTCAGCTCCTTGCCATGGAAGTCATAGCCCATGTCCCAGACTCCATGGCAGGCCACAGATTCATGTCTAGGTACTTCCAGATCCCGAAACAGACAGAGAACTGGCACCCCATACTCAATCTTTTTTTCCAATCCATTGTTTATACTCCACGGTGGGCGGCAGCCCATGTCAGCTGATCATACGGACAGCCACAGTCATTCAAGGCACCTCCCTCTCGTACCCCAGCAGACCTCTGGAGCAGGCCTGGGGCTTCATCCAGCCACTGCATCCAGTTTCGCTATTTTTCCCCTTTGCCCAAGGCCACAGAATGCGGTTGCCCATGCGCTTAGAGGCACACATGCACACCATGGCTCCAGTGACGGCCTCTTCCACCCTCCTGACCTATTGCCAGGTTCCCCTCTGGCATGGCACTGCCATCTAGCCTCCACTGTGTGGCAGCCAAGCACCAGGGAAGCCCTACATCCTCCCATGGAGAGAAAGCTGCCTGCGGCTGCTTAATCTGCTCCTCACTCCTCCAGTGGCCCGAGCTTGTGCCTGAACCCGGGTTTCCGGCATGAGTGAGGTGTGGCATCCAGTGCTTCAACCCTCAGCTCCACCCCATACTGTCTTAATGATCTGAATAAGTTTCTCAGGAAGTGTAAATTCAGGACGGTCACTATGAACCAGATACTTCCATCTCTGGAGCGGGACAAGTGGTTGTGCTCCCTGGACCTTCAAGATGCTCCACATTCCAGTCCATCTATCCATCCCACTGGTGGTACCTCTGGTTTTGTGCTAAAGGGGTTCTCTATCAGTTTCAGGTCATGCTTCTCCCGGCCTCTCCTCCGTACCCAGGGTCTACACCAAGGTCATGGCAGTGGTGGCAGCATTCCTGCAGCACCAGAGAGTCAGGGTGTAACATAGAAAGATACAAACATAGATGTTGATGGCAGATGAGGACTGCAGCCCTGCACTGAAGTCTGTATTCATACCCCTACCTGGAGGACTAGCTGATAGCCAGGCCGTCCAAGGAGACAGTGGATCGCTCTAAGGTACTGGCCCTCCTAACCTGCAGTGACTTGAATCTTTTGGTCAATCTGGCCAAGTCCTAACTGATCCCCTTGCAGGTGATTCACTTCATTGGGGCAGAGCTAGACTACCATTGGGCCAAGGCCCTCCTCCCTGTGAACCGGGCATCACATCTTTACTCCTTTGCTGGCTCATTTCAGTTTGGGTAATTGCGTCCTGCCCCAGACTTCCTGTGGCTGCTGGAGGACGTGGCATTCTGCACCAGCACGGCAAGATGAGCTTGCTGGCAGATGCAGCACCTGCAGTGAAAGTTGGGCTGTCAGTGATCACAGAGCCTAGGTCACCTGAGCTGGTCACAGTGATCCAGCTGATGTGGAATGCCACCCAGTGGTGTCTTTCCTGAACATCTTGAGGAAAGAATCCTGTTTGTCTGCCCAAAGATAATGATCACACATTTAGAAGACATGTGTCTGGCAGGGTGGGGTGCGCTCCTGGGGGACCACAGAGCCCATGGGTTCTGGACTCCCAGGGATTCCCGTCACCACATCAACCTGCTGGTGCTACACACAGTGTGGTTACTTGGTTTATTTCATTTACTTGGTTTCATAGGACAAAAGGAGGCTGTGGCCCATCGAGATTGTCCCTCACCACTGTGGTGGGAAAATAATTAAACACAAGGGGTGCTGGACTCCATCCACTTAGCTGGTTAGCTCTGATGGGATGTGTTTCTCTTGTCTGGGGTCAGGTCATGCAAGTTCAGATGGACACCTCAACCATGCTTTACCTGAACAAACACTGCAGCATGCATCCCCTTCCCAGTGTTGGGAGGCCCTCCACATGCAGCTTGGGTGCAGATCTCCTGGTGATCCATGTTGCAGTGGCACACAGCCAGCTTGCAGATACCCTCAGTGGGCGAGATGTTGCATGAATGGTCACTGCATCAAGAGGTGGTGAACCATCTGCTCTCCCTGTGGGACATTCCTCTGGTGGACCTCTTTGCCTCCTGGGAGAATGCAAAGCTGAGGCTGTTTTGTGTCCACCCCCTCAGTCTGGGACACTGCTGGGGTTGTCTCCGGGAGGCCCTGGACCTGAGGCCTCCTGTACGCTTCCCTCCTTTCCCTTGATCCAAAAGGTGATGGTCAAAGTGCAGAGGGACAAGGCAGAGATGATCCTGATTGCCCCTGATTGGCCTTGCAAGTTCTGGTACTCAAATCACCTCAGCCTCAGCAGCAGGCTTCCATGGCAGTTGCCTTTGTGCCCAGACTGCCGATGTGTCATCGGGGCAGATCCTGCACCTGGCTCTTCAATCCCTGCACCTCACAGCCTGATTCCTGAGCAGCTAGAGATCCAGGCTCTGAGTTTTTCAGAGGCTGTGCTCCATGTTGTGGAGGCTTCCCAAAAGGAGTTGACTTGCCAGTGCTATGCCTTTAAGTGGAAAAGATTTTCTGTCTGGTGTCAGGGCAAGAAGCTTGATCCCCTTGCCTGCCCCTTGTATAGCATTCTGCATTACCCCTACCCTCTCCTTTGCCAGGTCATTTGTCCCCAGGTAGACAGTGATGTCTAGCTCCCTCCCATCTCCTACTGCCCTAGCGATAAGCTGTGTTGGCATCCACCACCTCCTCTGGCAGACTCCGCCACTTTCTCTGTAAAACATAATGTAAGACCCCCAAAATGAGCTTACCATATGGTGCTCTTGCTCCACAGCTTCCCTCGGTATTCTGGGGGTCATTCAGTGGCTCTGTGTGGGATTCAGACCCATGTGGGCCTCGGGGGTCTTCATGGCTCAGGCCATCCTTTGTTTTGTCCTGCCATTTGGTGCAGTGGTGGAGGCGCGTGTTGGTGTTTTCTCACCCGGGTACAGTTTTGGGCAGTGTTTGGTCCCAGAGGGTTGTTGTGGCAGTGGGACCATGGGTTGTAAATAGTCATGGCGGCCACATCTTACTGGACATGCGTGGCTGCCAGGACAGCAGGGATGGAGAAGGAAGGAACAGAAAACTTAATGGAGCGGCTTCTCTGGGTCCTGGGTCTGGTTTTGAGGTTGCCAGGCTCGGGATCAGGTTACACAGAGAAAGAAATGAGGATATAATTTGTAAACATTTAAGATCCCGTGCTGCTGGCATCGTGGACACCTTGGGGAAATTTAAAGATAGCAACTCTATTTAGGGGAATGTAGTTTGGTGCCAGCTGGTGCTGTGGTTAGGGGAAAACTGTAAATAGTTTTGGGACTTCATGTCCCACAGGATTGGGAGCTCCATTGGTTTGGCACCTGGTTGTCAGGTCCCTGATTGGACCCGAGGGATTTTGGCACCTTGGTGGAAGCAAATAAAAGGGACTGTTGAGACACCTTGGGAGTTTCTAAAGGAAGAGATAGAAGGTTGGAGTGGGGCTGATTGCCCGCTTTGTCATGCAGTTGTGTTTTTATTTTGTTGGGTCATCCATTAAGTCAGAACTAAAGACGTGGTGGCAGCCATTGCTTTGTAAGCTCTGGTCAGGTCTTTCCTGCATGTTTGGCCCCTGTGGAGGGACAAATGGAGAAAGTTTGCTGCCGGAAAGAGAACATGCTTGGGCTGCCAGCATGGGAGCTTATTCAGAAGAAGAAGAGCCACAAGGTGAGAGGGCTGTAGTGGCAGACTATGGGCATGAAGCACCCACCCCCAGTTCCTCAGCTACCCCTCTGTCTAGGACTATTTATTTCTGGGCTCCTTGGCTGGAGGAGGAGAAGATGGAAACTGAGCTCTGTGAGTTTGGGGCCTGATTCAGCCAGGAATCCTTTTGCCTGCTGTTTTTAAGGGCCTGATTCAGCCACAAGTTGTTTTGTTGCCTGCGTTTGGACTTTCACTACCTACGCTATAGGTAGCCACCTGAACTGGCTTGCTCATGTTGTGGTCAGGACGGTCCAGAACACTACTAGCTATAGTGCAGCCTGACCGGTCTAAAGCAACCACTGTGTTTTATTGCTCCATGGAGTGACTGTTCCTGTTCTATTATCTGTTCATTAAATGGGATCCCCTTGTTTTTTGCAGTTTGGTGCTTGCCTCATTTATTGGAGGAACTGTTTTGCTGCTATACGAAATTTGCCTCCACAGCCCGTTTCCAGTGTGTTCCAGGGTTGATCCTGAAGAACTGATGCACCACTGAGAAGAAACGTTAAGAGATCTGCCTGGTGAAGACTATCTACAAAGGCCTCAAGGTGAAATGGGCAAGGCCAGTCAGGTGAAGATTCAGCTGTCTTCATCTCTCCAGTATTCCAGTTCACAACCAATATGTCCGAGGGCACCCTGATGGAGTTCATCCATCACCAGCACCACCTGTTGGGACTCAGGTACTGTTTTCCTGTTTCATTTCTTGGACTGTGTTTTCTTGGGTTGTACAGTGCCCCTCCCACCATTTTTACCATCTAGATACCCCTAGACAGGAGGAGGCAATAACTTTCTTGTATCCTCCTGAACTCTCCCTACCATCTTCCACTCATCCTGAGTTGAAGATTCACTATTCTTGTTGATTAGCTCCTTACAGTTCACCTTGCTATTAAGTCACGTATATAATGACTTGCACTATTCGTGACATGCTGTTACCACCGGATACTTAAAGGTAGTGCCCAGCTTAACCACTCCCATCAATACTCTATTCTGGGTTTTTGTTCCCTATGTGCTTCACCTTGCACTTATTGGCATTGAATTTCAGCTGCCAGCCTTAGACCACCTCTCCAGCCTTTGCAGGTCCCTCTTCATCTTCCTTACCCTACCCCCTCCTTGCTGTCTACCCTACCACAGAGATTGGTATCATCTGCAAAGACACACATCTTGTCCTGAATTCCTTCTCCTGTGTTGCTAATAAACATATTGAAAAAAAATGGATCCAGGAGTGATCCCTGTAATACCCCACTAGTGACCTCCCTGTCCTCAGATGCGACTCTGTTTACAACTACCCTCTGTGGTCTTCCTTCTAACCAGTTTCCCGCCCATCTATGTTCTTCACTGCACCCAGATCCTCTAGCTTCTCAACTTTCTGTAAGGCACCGAGTCAAATTCCTTGCTGAAGACAAAGTACTGTAGAGTAAATCCACTGCATGACCCTTCTCCACTGTCCTAGTTACCCAGTTAAAGAATACTATCCATTTGGTCTGACAAGACCCCTCTCTTCCCCATTCCCCCTGGTGCTGTCTCCTTCCTGCTCCTTGGCTCGACTTTGAAGTCCTCTGGTACCTCCTGACCCATTCCTCCACCTTCCCCCTACTTTCCCTCCTAATAGCTATGTGGCTCACTTAAGCTCCTTGTATCCTTGCTACTTCTGGTAGCAGGTAATATCAAACTTAATCCTGGACGTACCTCCCCTCACCAGTGCAGTTTCCCAAAGTACTGTGAATTGACCACCTTGACATCCATAGCCTCCTACTGAAACTGCATCAGTTGCAGCCCCACATGGTCATCCTCCAGCCAGATATCCTTGTCATGTTGGAGTCTTGGCTCTTCCACAAGGTCCAAGACTCTGTAGTGTCAATCCCCAGTTACTCTATAGCCAGCAGGATCCTTTCAAGATAGATGGTGGTGTTAGAGTCTACTTCACCTCTGGCATCCAATTTACACCTGTGCTATTGGTCTTTTCCTCTGTCTGCTTATGCGCTGCTCCTCTTGAAGCTCACCCTCCCCTTTTCAGTCCCTCTTTTTGCGGGGTGTACTGCTACCCTGGTCTAGCCCCTGCATCAGTCACTGAACTCCTCTCTTCCATCTGCTCTCACTCTTCCTCTGGTGAGCTGCTGATCATTGGTGATTTTGACGTTAATTGACTCTCCCCATCTGCTCACAACCTTTGCCAACATTTTAAATCCTTCCAGATATCCCACATGATCTCAGACCCCACCTGTCTTAATCATAAATTTTCAAATCAGTCCATCTTAGACCAGGTACTTTGTTTTCACCCCACTGTATTGTGGGTGCAGGTATCCTCCCAGACCCCCCTCAGTAACCCACATTTTTTCTACTACATGTGCAAGATCCACCACCCTAAAGCTCTCTCTGAAATCATCCTCATTGGTCCTTCAGGTCACTGAACTTGTCTTCTTCCAGGCTGATCTGTCCACCACTGACTGGTCCCACATCTCAACAGTCTCAGACAGCAACTCAGTCCTCCAGTTTCTAGCTCTTAACCCCCACAAGGGCATGAGTCCTGATGACTTTGACCTGCAAGCTTCTGCACCTCCCTGCTTCTGCCATTGCTGTCCCTATTACTCTCCTCAACCTTTCTCCTCTAACTCTGTGCTGGATGTTTGGAAGCAGGCTATTGTTATGCCCCAGCCAAAGGGTGGTGATCCTTCATCACTTGGAAACTATCATCCTATCTCTCTCCCCCCTACTGTAGCCAAACTTAACTCAGGAACGCTTTGTCATCTCACAGCTCTCCCTTTCCTCAACTTCTCTTCTTTCTCTTTTCCAGTCTGGCTTCAGGAAGTCTCGCTCCACATCCACCTCCTTCCTCTGGCTCACTGACTCATCCTCTCCAGTATGGACCAGGACCAGTTCACCCCTGCCATCTGTGTTGACTTGGCTAAAGCTTTCAACACTGTGTCATACCTCTTGTCCTAGACAAGCTTAAGGCTGGTGGGCTCTCTGTCTTCTCAATCAGCTGGTTTCCCTCCTACCTTGAGGGCAGGTCATAAGCTGTCCATATTGCAGAAAGCTCCCCCTTCATCTATTCAGGCATTCCCCAAGGTACTGTTCTTGGCCCCATGTTCTTCTCCATACTCCTAAATTACCTCTACAGCCCTATAGCCTGTTCCTCTGAATGAATCCACATGTATGCAGATAACGCAGTGCTCTTTACCTCTGGCTCCTCTGCTGCTGACCTTGCTGTCCAATCCCCAACAGAATTTTGACAGTGTCCAGCACTGGTTCCACTCCAACCATCCTCAATGTCAAGAAAATGGTTTTTATGACCTTTGGCTCCTGGCAGAGACTCGCCAGGCTCTCACTCCTCCCCTCCTTCCACATCCCAGATGGTACTGTAATTAATGGTCTCTTCTTTTACGTACCTTTGAGTGAGGTTGGAGTGTCATCTCAATGGCTCGGTGCACACTGATGCCACCCTCCTCAAACATTACCCCATACTGGCTAAGCGTTACAGGAACAAAGGGTCTTAGTGTCTTTTATCAGAATGCTAGGAGCCTTTTACCTAAATTCAACCCATCTCTGTCCAGGTTCAATTACACCTCCTCCTCTTCTGAGTCTTTGACCTTGCTCTCCTCCCGGAGTCCTGACTCTAGCCTGTCCTCTGATTACCATCTTTCAGGCAGGACAGGGGAAGACATGGAGGAGGGGTTGCCATCTATGTTTGCCAGAGCATCTCATGTACTTTGGCCATCAAGTAGGCCATACCCTGCTTCAATGAATTTCTGCCAGTCAGATTCTTATTTCCTCCCTCCTCTGTGTCTATATCCACTGGGTGTGCTTCACTCCAAAGATCTCACTCCCATCCCTGGTTGACTCTCTTTCCTCATCACCTCTCATTCCTCCACAGGTGAACTCATCCTCCTCAGGGATTTTAGCGTAAACTGTCTCTCACCATCCTCCAAATCTATCATTCATAGGATTGAGTCCCTTAAAGGGAAACGTCCACGTACAGTCGGGCCCCACCTCCATGTGAAGTGGGTCCCGATTAGTAGATGCCGTAGAAAAAGTAAAAAAATAACTTACTCGTGTCTAAGTTATTTCAGATTGTATCTGGCTGATCCTGCCCCCTCCTTGCACTGACATTTTAAGAAGCAGAGCCCTCCCTGTCACACCCACAAGCACCCATGGCTGTCCTCGTGATGACGTTTCAGGTGGGGAGCAGCCGGGGACATCTGTATACTTAATATGTGGCTTCTTTGTAAATAGTTCGGGATTAGAATAGCTTGTCTGGTCAATGTTTGCCAGTCACAGGCTCTGATTTCTCATGTAAAGCCATTCATTATGAAATCGGAGCTATTTGGCGATTTCACAATATAGTAATCTGTTTTGCCAAATCTTCAAACAGCTCCGGTTTAGAATCGATGAGTGTCCGGTTACACCGAGAGTTCAAGTACCGACTGACAGGGTACTTGTTAGCCAATATTTGTATCAAACATGCCCATCGAATGTCCAGGCTCCAAACTGGAGCTATTTTATAAAGGAGCCACATATTAAGTATACAGATGCCCCGGCTGCCCTGCCTGAAACGTCATCACAGGACAGTCGCAGGTGCTTGTGGATGACAGCGTAGGGTTTCAAGGTTTTAAAATGTCGGGGCAAGGAGGGGGCAGGATACAGATA
The DNA here is from genome assembly GCA_016271365.2 of Neoceratodus forsteri. NCBI lineage: Eukaryota > Metazoa > Chordata > Ceratodontiformes > Ceratodontidae > Neoceratodus > Neoceratodus forsteri. The sequence continues at coordinate 330,114,471 of CM057449.1, read as the reverse complement.
CAATTTGAAATAACTTAGACATGAGTAAGTTATTTTTAAATGTTTCTACTGCATTTACTAATCGGGCCCGCTTACATGGAGGTGGGGCCTGATATGTTGGACGCTTCTTTAATTTGTTCTAATTATTTCAGAACCCACCCAGCTCAATCCCCACTTTACCAACCATACCCTTTTGGACTGGGTTCTAACCTCCCAAACCCATGGCACTGTTGCAGCTGGTATTTTTCCGGATTCATTTACTGATCATTGCTTGATGTTCTGTGTCAGAAAAATCCGACATTCACCATCTTTGCTAGAATACATCTGGTCCATGTCTCTCTGGACGCTAAACATCAATGCTGTACAGAGCAACCTTGCTACAGCAGACTGGTCAGCCATCCTTTCTGCCTGTGATATTGACATGGCTCTCACACGTGCACTCCAGATTCTTCTCCGTCTGGGACAAGCATGCCTCACTCAGGAAATCCAGAGTAAAAACTTACCACCGGCCCTGGGATACCACTGAAATCATCAATCTGTGCAAGTCCCGAGACCTTGCGTAGCCTTGCTACAACTGTTCCCACTGCCCTCCTGACCCCATCTCTTGCAGGGCTCTGATGAACAACTGTATTGTCTGGGCTGTGAAATCACACTATTTCAAGGACAACCTCCAGAAAAACCTTAACTCCCCAGCTAAATTCTGGAAGGTTATCCACTCCCTTTTTGACCCTCCCACCTAGTACACTCCTGCAATCCTTGTGGTTAATGGTTTACCTGTATCAGACCCTGCTTCTGTTGTTGCTCATTTCAATGAGTTCTTAACACCCTGTGCCCTCCCACCTTCTTCCCCTCCAGGCTCCTGTACTTCCACTTCTGCTTCTCCAACTCTCTAGGTTTCCACTTCCCCATCATTATCCAGGAAACCCTGCTTGTCCTTTCCTCTCTCAGCCCATCTAAGTCCAACACTGATAGTCTGGACCCAGGCTGCTCCACCTCTCAGCTCCTGCCGCTCCGCTTACTCACCTACTCAAATGCTCCTTCTCCGTCAGTGCTGTTCCTCAGTCATGGAAGCTGGCCAAAGTTATTACACTTCATAAAAGGGGCGGCTCCTTCTCTCCTGGCAACTTCTATCCAATCTTCCTCCTCCCCTTCCTCTCTAAGGTGCAAGAGAAATGGGACCATTCTAGACTCCTTGACTTCCTGTCATCCTTCAAATTACTCTCACTCTTCCAGTCTGATTTCCAGTAAGCACTATTCCACCATCTCCTCCTGCTCAAGTCCACTGAATCTGTCTTTCCAAGTTGTAGCAGGGGCATATTACAGCTTCCATATTCATCAATCTGGCCAAAACCTTTGACTCAGTGTCCCATCCTCTCCTCCTGGACAAGCTGAGCTCTGCTGGCCTCTTAACTTCCGCTGTTGCTTTGTTCTGTTTCTACCTTTTGGGCCAACAGTGGTTGGTACAAGTTGGAGGCATGCTGCCACCTCCCCTTTCTATCCAATCTGGGGTCCCCCAGAGCTCTATCCTGGGTCCCATCCTGTTTTCCATCTTCCTGAATGACCTCCCCTCTGCCAGTGCCAAGTCCTATATCCACATTCATCTTTACATCTGGCCTCTTCCACCACAGCAGTGGAAAATCTGCTTCAGCAGGACTTCAGTAATACTCTGCACTGGTTCCAACCAACCAACTCAGAGTCTACACTAAAAAACTTTGGTACCAGTCAGAAGTTGTCCGACTCACCCACCCCCCTTTGACCACTCTGGATGGCATGCCTCTTGAAGCAGTTCAGTCCTTTAAGTACCTTGGTGTGTGGCTAGACAGGAAGCTTGACTCTCAGCCCACATCGATGCCATCCATGCAAAACTCCCTCCCAAGCTCGGTGCTGTGTACTACAACACAGACTGTTTACATCCGCATGTCTGTAGGAACTTGTCACCAAAATGGTGCTTCTGTCTTCAACTATGTGTATGTCGCCATGGCACTGCCCCTTCCACTTCCTCACCAGACTGGACACCTTCTGCAACTCTTCTGCCACTCTGCCCCCCAACACACACCATTGTTCACTGTATTCATCTCTATCCATCCTTCCTCTGCCCTTTCATCGCCAGGCTCACTGTACCTCCTTCATATCCAAATACTGGTTTGGTTCCCTTCCTCTACCTCTCTCCTCTCCTCTCCTCTCCTCCTCTCCTCTCGCCTCCTCTCTCTCAGTCCTGCCCTGCTTCCTGTTCCCACCATCCCAGGGACCATTACACTTCTGTCACTCTTCAGTCCCACTCCTCTGCTTTCCCCTACTGACTTCCCTCACCCTGAAATCAACTCCTCTCCTCCCTGAGACACCAGTTGAAACTCCAATCCCTCCACACGCGATCATGTTACCCTTCCTCCTAACACTTCCCAGGCCAAGCCTTAACCATTCTGGTAAGCAGCTGTCTAGGTCCCCATTTCTGCCTTAATTCACTACCACACCACCACAGTCTTCTCTCTCTCTCCATTACGAGGTCAGGCAATATCTCACCCTGCAGTTCAATCACCTGTTGTCAGTACTGTCCTTGTTGGTATACTGACGTTACCTCAACAACTTCACCGTGACTGACACTACAGCGACAAAAGTGCCAAATCACTGCAGTGTCAGCGCAGGACCCTGGCACCACTTCCCGGGTGTATTATACCCCCTCCTCGAAGCAATTCCAACTCTGACTTGATTATCTAGGTAGCGTGGGGCAGAGCCCCCCCCCCGGATCAGGGGTTTGGGGGGGCAAAGCCTCCCCGACCGCAAATGCGATCGACATAAAGGAGTCGCTGTAATGTCGATCAACAACAACATTGTTGACCGACTGTCATAGATCTGTTTTTGCTCACCATGTATTGCTGCCACTTCTGAATTAGCACTTGTTTAGGTATTTTTAATAAGTTGTACTGCACTTTATTCTCTGCACATACTATTTTTGTATTTATTTAAATGTTGCACAAACTTTTTACCAAATGTTGTTCCACTGTTTTGTGTTTATGTATTGTACTGCTGTTCTTCCACTGTTCCTCTCCCCCAGATCACACTGCAAAAGAGCCTTGGCTCAGTGTGCCTTTCCCAGTTACTAATTTTCAAATAAATAAATAAAAGTAATATCCCACTCCCGGCCTGCTGAGAGCTAGTCATGAAAATGATCCTCTGTATGCAGAGGGAAGCATGCTCAATGGTATGGTGGTGCCTGGGTTCATGTGTAAGTCAATGGGAGAGAAAAAAGACAGCTTACCACCTGTTTAAGGTTTCAGCAGTCACAAAGGCACTCCAGGCTTTCAAACTGGGGAGGCAGTAGTGCAGTGGTTTAAGGCTCTGAGCTGCAAATCTGGTGACATCCAGCAAGCCAGACCTGGGTTTGAATCCCACAGCTTCCTTACATACTGTATGACCCTGAGCAAGTCACTTAACTTCCCTGTGCTCCCAGATCGCTCCTGTAAAAAGCTTTCAGCTTAGTGTGCTACTCCTGGTTAAACAACTTAATTAAAAAAAAAAAAAAAAAAATGCCTCTTACTTCTTTCTATTTGTGCAACATTGTGCAGACTGCAAAAACAGCACACAGATATAACATAGTGATGACCGGAAGACAGCGAGACACTATCTCTGACCTAATGTTTCACTCTGTCCATGGAGCATCATCAGAGGTTGACATACCCTATCACAAAAGTCAGTCTATAGCTAACACAGCGACATCACATGTGACGTACATTATTGGCAAAGGCAGTACCCCAAACTGTGCATAAAGAGCATAGAGTGTAAAAACTAGGGCAGTTTGCTAAAAACAAGCTAACATTAGAAACACATGAAACAGTATATTTAGATTCTATGATGGTAGCATTAAAGTCCTAAACTTTGACATAAAAGGGTCCTCAGATATCTAAACTCTCCAACTATACATAGGCATTTATTCATATGCCTTATTTAAGGTTAACATCAGCCTCTAACCTTACTCTAGGAAGGTGATTTCATATGGACCTTTTGAGTGTGTGTGTGTGAGAGTGTGGTGGGTTAATCACAAGCAACTTGTCTGGTTCAGCAATAATTCAAAACTGAGGATTTATCCTGTTGAGTATCTTAAAAACAGGTCTTCTTTGAGGATATTCCCTTCTTCTAGGGCATTGATATGGTGTACTATCCACACTTCTGGCAGAATTCCTTTCTCTTTAAGACTTGCCGGAAGGTCTTCAGGCTGGCTCCTGCCACCCACCAAGTGGTATCCTCCTCGGCACCACATTGTGATGTCCAATCTTCCTTTCCACTGGAAGAGACAGGTTCTCTCCATTGTGCTCTACGTTTTGGTAGGCCCTATCTTTGCTTTTCAATATTTTCGCTTATGGTCTTCAGGTGGCCTCACATTTTTTTCTCTGTGCTTGTATCATAGATTTCTCAGCACAGAAGTTGGCACCTGGTTTTAAACTTTGTCTGTGCAGGCAGAAAATGTCTTGCATGGACCCTAACACCTTGTGGATCTGTTGCCTGGGCCAGGACCACGATCCCCAGGCTTGCGGGCCTGTGCCACAGGACAATCAGGAGCTTAAAGGGCACACAGGCAGAAAGTAAGGAGAGAGAGAGAAAAAAAAACAGAGGAAAGAGTAAGGATTGCAAACAGTTAAGGCGCCAGAAATAAGACATGATTGGAGCGGTGCAGTGCAGTGGCTGTGGCGCAGCAGTCTTCCGGGAGATGTTCTGGAGGATGCGGTGTTGTCCCATCTGCAGACACCTCTCTGGGCTGAGGGAGGAGGTTGCTCATCTCCAGGCTGAGTTGGCCAGGATTTGTGGGACCTCCTCTTCCATCCAGGGACCACCAGTGCCACTGCTGTTGCCTCAGAGGTTGCCAAGAAAGAGGAGCGGTTGGGCCACAGTGGGCTCAGGGAGGGTGAGGGTGGTGGAACAGAGGCGCATCCCTCCAGTTGTACCTCTCCACAATTCCTATGCCATTCTGGCAAAGTGTGGTTCCTCTATGGAGGCACCCACAGTGGAGACCAAGGAGGATGCTGGGAACCTCCACAAAGGAGACCCACAGGAGGGTGGCAGGAGACCCTGCAGGGGAAGGAAACAACTCCTGGTGGGGGACTCCATTGTTAGGAAGGTAGAACTGGGGGAGGAAGGGGAGAGGGAGGTAAGGTGCCTGCCTGGCGCCATGGCTTGGAGGGACAGGGAAGGAATCATCAGGATTGCCTGAGCAGCTGCACAGGGGAGGGAGCTGGATGTCATTGTCCACCTAGGGACAAATGACCTGGCTAAGAAAGGGATTAGAGAAGTGCAAGAAGAGTTTGTGGAATTGGGGAAGGGCCTTAGTTAAGTAGCACACACGGTAACCTTCTCGGAGGTGCTACTCATCTATGGCATAGGAGAGGCTAGGGTGTTCCGCACCATGGGATTCAATCAGTGGTTGAAAAACTGGTGTGGAGCTCAGGGATTTGGCTTCATTGGGGACTGGGGGTCCACCTGGAGTGATGCAAGCCTATACTGGCATGATGGGCTGCATCTGTCCGGGAGGGGAACCAGGATCCTAGGTGATAGGTTTAAATGCTTCATTGGCAAGCTTTTAAACTAGCCAAGGGGAGGCACTGGAAAGGAGCAGGAAAATCCTAGCCCCCAAATAATCACGGTAGTAAGTGCGCAAACACCAACATAGAGGTGTCGATAGGGAGAAGGGCAGGGGTAAATGAGAAAGTGACAAAGGCAAGAAGGACAGGGATGGGGCAAAAGGAATAAGGCCATCAGGAAATGGAGGGTAATGAGTACCAATGCCCTATAGTCTGGGCAACAAGCTTCTAGAGCTGATGGCCTTAATGGAAGAGGGATGCCTGGATATCATAGCAGTCACAGAAACATGGTACACAGAGAACCATGACTGGGATGTTAACATACCAGGGTACATAACCTATAGGAGAGACAGGCAGGGGAGAAGAGGGGGAGGAGTAGCTCTCTATGTAAAGGAAGGAATAAAAGCAACTGAACAAAAGAGTAAACAGGGAGGAGAGGAGGCACTGTGGGTCACCTTGGAGACTGGAAAGGGCACCACAATCCGCACAGGGGTTGTGTACAGACCCCCATGTCAGGGGGAAGGAATGGACAAGGATATGATGGAAGGCATTCTTAGAATGGCAGAGAAAGGGGAGATACTGTTGATGGGAGACCTGAATATGCCAGATGTTAACTGGAGCACATTTGCTGCAGCCACATCCAAGAGCAGGGCCATTCTTGATGCCCTACAGGTGGCAGGCATTAGACAGCTAGTTTCGAACCCACTCATGAGGGAGCAATCTTAGACCCTCGTATCTCAAACGGGGCAGTGAGGATCTCAGATCTAGAAGTGGGTTGCCATCTGGGGACAAGTGACCATCAAACAGTGTGGTTCACGTTAAACTCAGCTACAGAGTCAAGTCATACAAAAGTGAGGGTACTGGACTTTAGGAGGGCTGACTTTGGCAAGATGGGAGAGTGCCTCACAAAAGCACTAGCAAACAGGCTAGAAGGATGTGTGGAGCAACAATGGGAAATTATCAAAACCTGCCATCACAGAGGCAACAAGCCTTTGTGTGAAGCAAATAAACAAATCAAAACGAAAGAAAAAGCCACTATGGTTCTCAAAAGAGCTGGCTGTGAAAGTCAGGAAGAAAAAGATAGCATTCCAGAAGTATAAGGAAACACAGAAGGAGCAGGACAGAGAGCTGTTCCAGTTAAGGCAGAAGGAAGCAGGGAGGGAAGTCAGAAAAAGGCCCAAACTGAGGAAAAGATAGCCAACTCAGTTAAGAAGGGGATAAAACCTTTATAGGTACATCAGCGAGCGTAGAAAGACAAAGGGAGGGATAGTGAGGCTGAATAGAATGAACGGTGGGTGGGCAGAGGGGGACAGTGAAAAAGCAGGAATACTGAACGAATATTTCTGCTCAGTATTCACGAAAGAGGAGGGGGAAGTGCCTAATCCAATTAACAGAAGCACTCTTGATAGGGGAGTCAATCCGAGTCCTTTCACAGAAGAAAGGGTTCTGCAAGAACTCCTAAAACTGAAGGTGGACAAAGCAATGGGTCCTGATGGAATTCACCCCAGAATTCTAAAAGAATTAAGGGAGGAACTAGTGAAACCACTGGCTACTCTTTTTAATAAATCATGGGAGGATGGTGTGGTACCCGAGGACTGGAGGAAGGTGGATGTGATTCCCCTTCACAAAAGTGGGTCCAAGACAGAGGCAGGAAACTACAGACCTGTCAGTCTGACCTCTGTGTAGGGAAAGTGATGGAGTCACTTCTGAAGGAAAGAATAGTCAGTACCTAGAGGCCAGTGGAGCACAGGACCCAAGGCAGCATGGGTTCACAGCGGGAAGGTCATGTCAGACTGAATCTAATAGATTTCTTTGACTGGGTGACCAAAGTAGTAGACCAGGGAGGGGCTGTGGACATGGCCTACCTAGACTTTAGCAAGGCATTTGACACAGTCCCACACAAAAGATTAATAGTCAAATTAACCAGCCTGGAGAGGGTCCCAGGGTGGTAGCCTGGGTAAAACATTGGCTGGACAACAGGACACAGAAGGTAATTGTAAATGGAGTCCACTCTGAAGAAAGGGGGTTACTAGTGGGTACCGTAGGGTTCAGTATTGGGTCCAGTCCTTTTAATGTCTTCATCAGTGACATTGCAGAGGGACTGGAAGGAAAAGTATGCCTTTTGAAGATGACACAAAGATCTGCCACAGGGTTGATACACAAGGAGGCGGAAAGGATGAAAAGGGATTTGGCAAGGTTGGAGGAATGGTCAGAAGTATGGCAGCTAGGATTCAATGCAAAGAAGTGCAAAATAATGCACCTGGGAAACAAGAACCCAGGGAAGAATACACAATGGTGGGAGGTAGTAACAACAACAAAAAGAAAGGGACCTGGGGTAATCATATCAGATGACCTTAAGGTTAGCAAGCTAATGGAGAAGGCAGTAGGGAGGGCTGGGGGTATACTGGGATGTATAGGGAGAGGCATCATCAGCAGAAAACAGGAAGTTGTTATCCCTCTGTACAGACAGTTGGTGAGACCCCATCTGGAGTACTGTGTCCAGTTCTGGAGACCCCATCTCCACAAGGACATAGACAGGATAGAGGCAGTCCAGAGGAGGGCAACTAAAATGGTGCAGGGTCTGCAAGAGAAGCCGTATGAGGAGAGACTAAAGGAGCTTAATATGTATACCCTTGAGGAAAGAAGGGAGTGGGGGACATGATAGAAACGTTTAAGTACCTCAGTGGAATCAACAAAGTCCAAGAGGGTAGCATCTTTCAGAAAAAGAGACTTGCAAGAACAAGGGGAGACAATTTAAAGATAGAAGGAGGGCGGTTCAGGGGCAATGTGAGGAAGTATTAATTCACAGAGAGGGTAGTGGATGCATGGAACAGCCTTCCTGAGGAGGCTGTGGGGTCTAAAACTGTGGGAGAATTCAAGAATGCATGGGACAGAAATAAGGCAATTCTTGTGGGGGGTAGGAAGAAATAGGCTGTTGGTTAACTAGGATCTGCGGCCTATCCTGTAGGTAGGGAAATGGGCAGACTAGATGGGCCTAGCGGTCCTTATCTGCCCTCAAAGTCTATGTGCCACACTCTGCATCCCTCCACTCTGGAGGACCGTATGCCAGACTTTGCTGGGTCGCCCGGACAAGCGGGACCTTCCAGTTCGATCTATCAATCAATTAATAAATAAAAATCTTTATTTATCCAAGCGAACATCATTGAGCAGTGCTCATTTGTAAGATGGACCTGGTTAGGTCAAGGTCATTTACATAAACATGGGACAAAGCAAGAAATATAATGAAAGATGAGGTGATGCATGTCATTAAGGATGCCAACACATAACATATATGAGGATAGGCATGATACATTGACAATATTTCATATATTTACATGTATATAAGATAAAGAAAGGGATTATGAATTGGGGTATGGAAAATGTGTAGGTGGCGAATGAAATACATAACTGTATTGAGGGATTTGTCAGGGGGAAGGAAGTAGACAATGAAGGGTGTGGGCAGGTAATGGGTGGTGGAGCTTTAGAAAAGGAGAGAATAAAATAAGGAGGGAAGGGATGGATAGGTAGGGAAGGAGAATGAAATTAGGTAGTGTTGAGGGTGAGGAACATAGGAGGGGCGATGGACATAGCACCAATTATCAGGGTGGAAAACCTGAACATTAGAAGTAGGATTGCAGAACATATAGAGAGTTTAATGGAGATGGAAGGCGATTAGTGGGAGGAATGTTACAGGATCGTATGCCACGGATACAGTAAGGGACAGGCTTAGAGGTGATAGAGAGGGAATAAATTCGTACTAATGATGTCGTAAACAATTGCATTGTTCCTTGATAAGCCTTGAGTAGAGGGATTTAAAGGATGTAATGGATATAGGTATACTCAGTTTTAATGTTTTTTGCAGCTTGTGTCATAGGGAGGGCAGAATGAAGCCAATGACTGTCCTTCCAAAACGAGAATTGACTTTGGGCTCTTTGAACAGGATGGAAGAGTAGCTTCTTAGGGCATACTTACTTATAGTGTTTTGTGTGAAGCAGTCTGAGACATATTGGAGTAATTGCTTGGATATAGCTCTGAATATCCATGAAGCAGTGTTTCTGTCCCTCCTGAACTGAAACAAAGTCCATCCCACTGCTGCATATAGGGAGCAAAGATGAGCGGCGAGTGGAAGTCCTGTAATAAACCTCAATGCCCTATGATAGAGTGTATCCAATTTTGCAAGGTAGGGGGTGGTGCAATGACTGTACAGTGCCTTCAGAAAGTATTCACCCCCTTGGATTTTGTCACATTTTGTGATGTTGCAAACTCAAATTAAAATACATTTATATGGGATTTTTTTTGTCTTATATCTACACAAATTACTCTATAATGTCAAGGTGGAATGAAACTTCTGGAATTTTTTGTACATGTAATTTAAAATAAAAACCTGAAATGTCTTGATTTGACAAGTATTCACCCCCTTTGCTATGATACTCCAATTTGAGCTCAGGTGCTTCCAGTTTCCTTGTGAGATCACTCTAAAACTTGAATGGAGTCCACTTGTGGTCAGTTCAAATGGTTGACATGATTTCAGAGGAAATACATCTGTCTATATAAGGTCCCACTGTTGACAGTGCATGTCAGAACAGAAACTCTACCATGAAGACCAAGGAGCTGTCCATAGAACTCCGTGATAGAATTGTGAGGAGGCATAGATCTGGGGAGGGGTATAAAAACATTTCTAGGGTGTTGAAAGTTCCCGGGAGCACAGTCAAGTCCATCATTAGGAAATGGAAAGATTACGGAACCACCCAAACTCTTCCTAGAGCAGGCCATCCTCCCAAACTGAGCAACCGGACAAGAAGGACCTTGGTCAGGGAAGTGACCAAGAACCCAATGACCACCCTGACAGAACTACAGAGTTCCATGGCTGAGATGGGAGAACCTGTCCAGAGGACAACAATCTCTGCAGCACTTCACAGATGTAGCCTCTTTGGGAGAGTGGCTAGACGGAAGCCACTCCTGAGAAAAGGCCACATAATAGCATGCCTGGAGTTTGCAAGAAGACACGTGGCAGACTCTGAGACCATGTGGCAAAAGATTCTCTGGTCTGATGAAACAAAAATTGAACTCTTTGGCCTGAATGCAAAGCGCTATGCCTGGCGCAAACCAAACAGAGCTCAGCACCTGTGTAACACCATCCCTACCATGAAGCATGGTGGTGGCAGCATCATGTTATGGGGTTGCTTTTCAGCGCAGGGACGTTGCAAACTGGTTGGCAGGCAGAACACAGAGAGTGGTGGTAAATGGTATACAGTCAGAACAGATGCAAGTCACAAGTGGGGTACCTCTGGTATCAGTCTTGGGCCAGTCCTCTTCAATGTCTTCATCAGTGACATTGCAGATGGACTGAGGGTAAGGTTTGACTGTTTGCAGATGACACCAAGATTTGCAACAGAGTAGATGATCCAGATGAGGTGGGCAGAATGAGGAGAGATCTGGATAAACTGGCAAAATGGTCAGAAGTGTGGCAACTGGGTTTTAATGCAAAGAAGTGCAAGATCATGCACATAGGGAAGAGAAATCCTGAAACCACCTATAGGTTGGGAGGGGAGTTCCTGGCAATCACAAAGGAAGAAAGAGACTTGGGCATCATCATCACAGATGACCTGAAAACATCCAAGCAGACCACTAAAGCAGTAGGTAAGACTAGGGGGATGTTGGGGTGTATTAGCAGGGGTATCGCAAGTCATAAGAGGGAGGTAATAATCCCTCTTTACAAGACACTGGTTAGGCTCCATCTGGAGTACTGCGTACAGTACTGGAGGCCACACCTGCACAAGGACATTAACAAAATGGATGCAGTCCAGAGAAGGGCAACCAAAATGGTGCAGGGACTACATCAGAAAACATATGAGGACAGATTAACAGAGTTCAATATGTATACCCCAGAGCAAAGAAGAGAGGTGATATGATAGAAACATTCAAACATCCTAAGGGCATTAACAAGGTGAAAGAGTCTAACATGTTTTAATATAAGAAAAATAGCAGGACAAGAGGAAACAGCGTGAGATTAGAGGGTGGCCGATTACGGGGTAATGTGAGGAAGCGCTTTTTCACAGAAAGGGTGGTGGATGTCTGGAATGGCCTACCTCAGGAAGTGGTGGATATGAATATAGTGCAGGGCTTCAAACAGGCATGGGATAGGCATAAGGGAGCAATACAGATGAGTGTGAATAGATAGGCCTTTGACAGAGTAAAGGCCTATGGCACATTCATAAGGTAGAAAAAATGGGCAGACTGGATGGGCCTTGCGGTCTTTATCTGTTGTCAACTTTTATGTTTCTATGTTTCTGTTGTATTATTGTAACACTTTGTATACCGTACCAAGATGTCCTACCAGGGCCTCCTTGTAAGTGAGTGTGCTCAATGGAGTTTTCCAGCAAATAAACTTGAACTTGAAATTGCTGTACAGTACCAACATGCTGCATCTTATACAGTAGTCTATGGCCAATCCTGTCATGCTAAGTAGTGATGCTGTGCCTGCTGTCTCTGTTTTTCACCCCCAGATCACCTGACATGAATACTATAGAGAAAGTGTGGCCTGCCATCAAAACACACATTAGAAGAAAAACAAAACCATCGACAAAGTAGGAACTGGTTGATGGCATAAAAGAGCTTTGGAAAATCCTGAAACAACATCACTGCAGAAGATACATTGGACATTTACAAAAAAAAGTGTTGCTGGTTGTTGTTGCTAATGGTGTACATGCAACAGGCATGTGAGTGACATCTGTGCTGTACCGTATGCCTCAATGTTATGATAATTTTTTCTCTGCAGTGCATCAGTAATGCTTTTTTTCAGTTAGTCATTTTTTGTATATTAATTTCGAAGCAATTACAGTATGCCATTGTGCTGTGGTATGAAACACTGTAAAAGCTCTTTGTGTAGGTTTTATTTTTAAGTTAAACATGACTCCCCCATTATAAGCTCAACATGCTCACCATTTCCAAGCACATGTACAGTGCTGTGCAATAGTGATCATATACTACACACCACATAGAACAATCCTTTACATACAAGGGGTGTAATCATCATTAACAGTACTCCCAGGAGGAACAGAGACACATCCATGGCTATGGAGTCCCTGATATTTCCACCATGGCATTTTGTTCTCTCATTTTTCTCTTCTGTTCCTGAAAAATGCCCTAACCTAACAGCCAAACAGATCAGATCCTTCTCACACCACTAACCAGACAGCCACATCCCTCAATGCTGCAGGAGTAATTTCCACTGTCAACCCTCCATGCCAGCACCTCCTCCATGCTGCTGCCATACTTACTTCCAGTTCTTCCTCCGTGATGCACCTCAGTACAGACAGCTACTCCTGGTTGCACCACAATGCTGGACCGTTGCTCCTGACTGCAAACTAATACCAGACTGCCACTGCCAACCACAGAAGTATTAAAAATTAAAATTTCCAATGCAGTACATGCCCACAAACCCCACAAACAGCACACCATAAAGCATACCACTTTCACTTCATCCTGAAGGGAACTCTACTGTTACCTCTCCTCAATGGTGGAAGGCTAGAATGGGTGCATGCATGGAAAAATGATCTACATGCAGCAAACAACATAGTTAGATGGGTGGGAAGTTAGTGGGTAGCATGTTATAACAGCGAACCAAATTGAGCGACTCAGAAATGAGCGCTTCAGTTTGGTCACTTTCAGGATCAGCGATGAAGAATGGATAGCGAGGGGAGGGAATAACAAGAGAGGATGGGAAGAATGGCCAGGGCAGGGAATAGCGATGGGGGGGGAAGAGGGATGGGATAAATGGGAACGTGCAGCGTGATGCTGCTGAGCTACCTGTCTAGCATAGCGGGTAGGGATACCATCTGCAGTGCTGGTGGTACCAGGTTAGGGATTGCATACAGGTACAGTCTGTGTTTTGCTTTAGTAGGTGTTTGTTTTTATATTTTTTTAAGTTATTGTCGTCATCAGTACCTCTTCTTTCCTCCAGTGTCTGCCCCCTCAAAGATGATTATATAAGTATAGGGGGTGCGTGGGGCTTGTCCCCGTAAAGAGAGGTGCATGGGGCATAGCCCCTCACATTAAACATTATTTTAAATGTAACCCCTGGGTGGCACTATCCCAAGGGCTACTACCCCTGCCTGCTTGGCTAGTAGCAAGTTAAGGGGCCTGAGTTCTGAAACGGGTGCCTCCACCCAGAGGTCAGGGATGATAGTGATCAAACTAGCCTGGGCACAGTCCTCCGGGACACTGTAACCCTCATCTTTCCTTGCTAGTGGCAAAAACAGTACACGATTACTTTCACAATACCCCTGATATGCTTTGCCAGTACCCACACAGTTTGAGTTTGTACTTACCACCAGGGCTGGTTTCTCCAGTGCAACCCTGGGGACCCGCCCTGTAAAACAAGGTTAGACAGAGCAAATGGCAACAGTACAATACTTCGAGCACAAACTGGAACTACAGTCTGGTTGAATGCAGAAACAAGTAGGTCTGATTTATTCAGGGGGGTTGAACAAGGAAGGGGGTAATCGGGTTAATTAGCTTAATTACTCTATCAATCTCACAGCTGTGCATGCAGTCAGAGTCTCTAACACAGTCACACTCTCTGGATACCCAGTTGGAAGAAAGGTGGGCTAGCCAGGACTGTTGCCTGGGGTAGGCCGGCGTTGCAGCTGGTCAGGGCCCTATGATGGAAAACAGCTTGCACAACAGACTATTTGTATTCTGGAGCCAGATGGCTCAGTTCATGAAAGAAGAGAAACAACAAAGCAATCAGATGACACACTTAAATTAAACTGTAGTTGCAGGGAGCTACCCTGGTGGTTACTCACGATACCCAGGACTGGACACACTATGGATGAAAATTGAGACAGCAGGTGAACTCTCTGGAGTGCCAGGAGAAGCAGGGCCTGCACGATTCACCGAGGCGTTGTTCCTGTTCAAACATGGAGCAGGGGTCTGATCCCCGGGCAGGTCTCTCATTGATGGTTCTTCTCTTTGCAGCAGAGTAGTATGGCAAGGCCCTTATTACAAGGCCCAGCTGCATGGAGCTAACCGCGGATTCAGTCAGTTCGTGCTGGTTACAGCTTCCAGCAATCAACTCACAGTTCACACAAAGCAGAGCTAAATCGCGATCCTCTTTCAGTACACAGCACATTTATATGCACAGAATTCTTACTGTACCAGGCAAAATGCTCCCCAGTCACGATCGCACAGTCTCTGCTCAAACTGGGAGCTCAGAAGTAGCTGGAGTTCCTAACGGACCGATCGCATGCAGCAAAAACTTCGGCCTTTAGCAGGTTGAGCCTGGATACTCTTCAGTGGCTTAACTCAGTCTCACCACCTCGAATTTAGTCCAAAAGAAATTCTCTCTTCCCTCTCAGGGCAACAGGCAGACTTGCAGGCCTCAACTCAGGCCTTCCCTCAGTTCTCCCGCTCGAAACTACTCAGACGCTTGTTCAATATCTCAAACTGCTCCCTCTCAGTTTCCAACTTAGATCTGCCTAAACAGCAGGCAGCTTGAGGATTTCCCTCAGATCCAAAAGGTTCGGTTGGCTGATTCAGCTGTCAGTCAAAGCAAGAGCTCTCCCTTCAGTCGTAAAAAAGTGCCAACAGTCCAAAACTATAGTTCCCAAGCTTTCACTCCACACAACTCCTATAAGCAGTCTCCATTTTAGAGTCCCCAAGTACTGATTGGTCCACTTCCGCAGTTTTGGGACCAAAATGGTGGAGATAGGCATAAACCCCTCGCTGCAAAGAAAGCAGGTTAGAACAAACCACAATATCTTTATCACTTCAAATGATTCTCAACAAATAGTTACATCCTCCAACAGAGCTTCCTCTGCACAATTAACGATGGCAGAAATGGAGTGATTACCTGGCAGTGCGGGTGGGACTCGAGCATGAGAACACTCAACCCCCCCTTTCAGATTAACTATTACTGCAGACTAGGCAGCTCTTAAAGCGACAGTACATAGAGGCTACACAGGCACTCTCTGGCAATACATTTAAACTGCTAAACTGCAGTACCCCAGCCTGGCAGTGAGCATTTAGGCAAGCTCTAGGCAGACTTTTAGGGAACCCCCATTTGTATGGGTGCTACATTAATATGTGCTGAGTTGGTCTTCGGTGTTTATTATGTGCCAAATTGGTTTTTGGAAGAGTGTACTCGCTTTTTTGCGAGTCACCCAAGAATTTTCACTGTTATGATATGGAACCAATGTTGGTTGAAAAGGAGACAGTGAGTAGTGATAAATGGAGTCAAATCTGGGGAGAGGGAGTTACCAATGGCTACCACAGGGATCGGTCCTGGGTCCAGTCATTTTCAATGTGTCCATCAGCAATATGGGGTATTAATTCAGGGCAAGATGTTTCTCTTCTCAGGTGACACCAAGCTTTGTGGTAAAGTAGACAGTGAGGAGTGGGTTAGGGAGTTGCACAAGGACCTTGCAATAGTTACTGAGGTTTGGCAAGGTTTGGCTGTTGAAATTTAGCACCAAAAAGTGCAAGGTTATGCACATATGGAAGAAGAACAACAACATAGGGATGGAAAAATGGATGGGAGGAGTCAAGCTGAGCCCTACGTCTGAGAAAAGGGACCTAGGAGTCATCATACATGACTTACTTAAACAATATAGCCAATGTAACAAGGTCAACAGTAAGGCAATCAGGATGCTGGGTTTTATTGGGAATGGTTTTGACAGAAAGACGAAAGCGTTATTATTACCTTTCTATAGATCACTGGTGAAGCCACAACTAGAGAAGTGTGCCCAGTTCTGCAGTCATCACCTAAGGAAAGACAAAGACAGGCTAGATACAATGCTCCGCCATCGGATGTAGTATCTTGCAGTAACATGAGACAGTTTAAAGATGCAGTAGATATACTACTGTTTCCTGAAACGCACTTGTGTGCCACCCAACATCCCGGCACCAAAATCCCGACACTGGTTTGCCCGACAGTTAAGCAGTTTTTATGCACATTTCAGGGTGCTTTTCCCCCCACACCCCTCCAATGCGGGGGGCTTTGCTCCCCCCTGTCCCCCATATTTACAATTGCAAATTCCGTCACACACAAAATCGAACTGTTGGGCAAACTAGTGTCAGGATTTTGGTGTTGGGATGCTGGGTGTCGGGCAGGTGCATTTTGGTGTTATGTAGTGATACCAGATAGAATAGATCAGGGATGACCAACCTGTATCTCCTGAGCTACATGTTGCTCTTGAAGCAGTTTGATGTGGTTCTCGAGGGGTTCGACAAGTACGTGTTTGAGAAAAGTCAAAGTCCAGGAACTGAAAAGCACCCTGAGTGCTCAACAAGCTACTTTTACTAAGCATGCAAGCAAATCTAAAGCACCAGAGCTTCTCTGAATAATTATTTTAAAATTACAACTATTTTTTAAAAATACTGTAAGTTAAATCTTAATAAAACACAGCTATTGACTATCGACTATGACTATGTTATTATTTTAACTCCTAAATATGGCTAAATATGGGTATAGTAAGGGTTGCATGTTGGATGTGGTACGGGCTGCACATTGTTGTGACTCATATCTTACACAGAAATGTAAATGTGGCTCATGACCCTGAAAAGTTTGGACACCCCTGCAATAGATAGATATTATGGTGCTTTATGTTACAGATTTGTAGCATGAAGTGAACAAGTGCTGGTCTGACATGGCTAGCGCTAATTGACCAGATATTGATCCTATGAATCCTATAAATGCAGCATAAGGTGATTAAAATGATTAAGGGCCAGCAGAGCAGATTCTATGCAGATCAATTTAGGGCCTTGAACATGTACACGCTGAAGACCAGAAGAGAGAGAGAGGCAATATGATAGAGACCTTTAAGTTCCTGAAATGAATGAACAAGGTAAAATGCGAGGAACAATTCAACAGTAGAGCAGATCTTGAACCAGGGGACATTAGTGGATGCAGGTGGAAAGACTCAGGAAGGACATGAAAAAGTTTTATTTTAACTCATTATACCCTGGGCAGCCATTTTGTGTCAGATAAAAAATGGATAGTTTGGACTTCTGAAGAAGCTATTTGAGGTAATGAGTTAAAGAGAGAGTGGCTGAGTGTGACAGGGCTGAATATGGCCCAGTCCCATTTGTTATGCAAAAAGAGCTAAAAGCAAAGATCTGTTCTGTCCTCTCCTTTCTGTCTCTTGTATGTCAGGTTGCACAAACAAATGTTCTCGTGACAGCTAGGAACTGATCACTCTGACAGTTTCATGTTTCTCCACCTCTCTCTATCTCTCTACCTTCACTTGCTGTTTCTGTCTTTTCTTACCCTTTGCATAGCTGTGGTTATAATAATATATATGAATCTTTATGTAATACTGGAATCCCTTGGTTTGAAATGTATATAGTTATACTGTTGAAATTATTGCAAAAAGCTATTTGGAACATAAGGGATTAACCTAAGATGCAGTTTGAGTTCCTCTCCGGCTTGTTCACAGCCCTTTTGCAGAGCTGTCAACAGGAGGTCATTTCTGGGACACCATGTTCTATTTTGTTGTACCTGTAAGGAAATTGACAAGAACATTTTGTGAGAAACCGGATGTCTCCTTAACAAGCTCAGGATGAAGAAGTTAATTGTCAGACCAAGACTTGTTATAAAGAGGGCAGCAATCTTTTGCTGGGGAAAGACTGAAACTTGGAATTAGAAATACCCTCAGACGAAGGACTTTGTTTTCTCTGTTTGTACTGCCGTTGTAAATAGTTATACTGAATAATTTTTATTTTTTGTTTTACTGTTATTGATAATAAAAAAATGCTACTTGTGACTTTTATAACTGCTCCTGGTTTCCCTATGCTTCCTGACCTGTGCCTTGATGACACTGAGCCATGGAACAGTTTGTTGGCTGAGGTACAAAAACCATTCATGGTTTTAAGCATGGCTTGGACTGAGTTAAGGGCTTAGCAGTTACTCGGGGGGGGGTAACAGTAAGGCAGGGAACATGGGGCAGGGTAGTGTGGACAGAAAACCCATATAGATAACAGGTCTTGGGGTATGATAGGGTATTATGGGCAGACTGGTAGGAACAATGGTCTTAGTCTGCAGTCATTGTCAATAAAATTAAAAAAATTATTTTGGGGGGATCTCCCCCAAAACACACTTTAGTTGGATTTACAGTCTGTTCCACTTGTATGCCTTTCAGTTGTATGCACATTCTGTTTGTATGCACATGAGTGGCTGGTCCTGATTCCTTTCCTGGCTCTCCCATAATAAAGTTTTCATTTATACGCCCATGTTTTTTTGGTTGTATGGCTTTTTTTTTACAGCCCAGACAGCTTCTGTGTGTCTGTGTGCTAATCTTTGCCTAATCAGTAGCTCAGTAGCCCATTCTGCTGAAGCTAGGTGTTAATTGGCTGTGATTAGTTTTTGCTGGTGCTCGTTAGTGAGCTGTTTAAGCATTAGCCTTAGCAGCTTAGGTACACATCCTGCCATGGACAAGACAAAGCGGACGGTGTTATCACTGAATCAGAAAGTCCAGTTGATAGAAAAATCTGCCTTTTTCTCTTGAAAAGAATTGGTAGCATAGCTTGGTGTTGATGTCTCCTGTGTTGGTTGGATAATGCAACAGCGAAAGGCCATTCTGAATGACTGGGGTGTGGGCAGTCCAAAAGACAGAAAAAGTAAATGGAATGGTGAAATGCCCACATAGAAGAAGCCTTGCTCCATTGGTTTTCTGCTGCCCAAGACTGTGGTGTTCCAGTGACCAGTAATAGGCTCATGGAGAAGGCAAACAATCTGGCATCCACTATGGGGATCAAGGGCTTTGAACCTACGTTCGACTGGCTGACCCTCTGGAAAGAAAGGCACTGTATTGGGTACCAATGTGTTCACAGTGAAAAAGATTAATCTGACCAAGGTGTGGCTGATGACTGTATCAGAGCTATCTTGCCCACATTACTGTCTGAGTATGAGGTAAAAAATATTTTTAATGCTGGAGAAATAGACCTTTTTTTAGAGCACCCTGGCATTCCACAGTGAATCACTAAGTGAGGCTGAATCCAGACAGGACTGAAGTGTTGGTTGTGGACCCGGGTCATCCGAGGGTGGGTTTGGGGGTTGGACAACCATCGGATTTATTACTTGGTGGTGTGCCACTCACTACCTCAGATCAGGTGCATAACCTGGGCGTTATTTTTGACGATGGCTTGACCTTAAAATCTCAGGTGTCAGCTGTCATCAAATCCTCTTTTTATCATCTGAGGAATATTGCCCGGGTGAAACATCTGGTTCCCTCGGATGATCTTCCAACATTGGTTCACGCCTTTTTTACGACCCGTCTTGACTACTGCAATTCCCTCTACCTAGGGCTTCCAGGGGTTGATATCTGCTGCTTGCAGCTGGTGCAGAATGCGGCATCCAGGCTTTGACTGGGACATCTAGGACCAGTCATATTACGCCATGCTCCACGGGCTGCACTGGCTGCCTATTCAGTGGCAGATCACCTTTAAGGTTGGCTTGCTAACCTTCAAAGCCCTACATGATCAGGGACCCGGCTACCTTAAAGATCTCCTGGTATCTTACAGCCCCCTCTGCCCTCTCTGTTCCGCCGATGAGGGATTGCTAGAGATTCCCAGGGTACGATTAAAGATGTCTGGTTCTCGTGCTTTTGCTTTTTCTGCACCGACCCTGTGGAATTCTCTACCTCGTCGGTTGAGAGAATGTCCAACCGTCAGTAGATTTAAAACTGAGCTTATTTATTTGATTTGGCTTTCCTTAGTGATTTATAACGTAATTTAAATGTTTTAATGTTATTTATATTGGTTGCCTGTTCTTATGTTAAGCGCCTTGGTTTTGAAAGACACTATAAAAATAAAGTTAAAAAAAAAAAAGGCTAAAGAATGCAAGTCCATTATGGTCTGTGAAAGTTGTGATGGCTCAGAAAAACTTAAACTGCTTCTGGTGGAAAAATCTAAAAAGCCTAGATGTTTTAAGGGATTGAAATTGAAGCACTGCCAATTGAATATGCTGCAAACAGCAATGCATGGATGACAGCTGATTTGTTTCATGAGTGGCTGAAAGCAGTGGACAAAAAAATGAGAATGCAGAGAAGACGTATTGCAATGATTGTTGGCAACTGCCCAGCTCATAAAACAATTAAGCTTAGAAATGTAAAACTGTTTTTCTTACCTCCTAACTGCACCTCATTGATTCAGCCGATGGACCAGGTGGGACCAGGCAGTAATTAACTGCTTAAAACTGCACAGCCATGACCACATTGTAGTGAAGATCATAAGAGACATTGACAGTGAAACAGAGCATTTCAATGCCAAAGCTAAGATCATCAGTTTGCTTGATGCCATTCACCTAATCACACAATCGTGGCAAGATGTTACTATGGACACGAACATAGAAACATAGAAGTTGATGGCAAAAGAAGACCACCAGGTCCATCTAGTCTGCCCATTGTCTTTTAGCCTAGCCTTCTAACTGTCCTTGGGTTTAAGGGCTCCCTTGTATCTGTCAGAAGCATTCTTGAAACCTACCACCGTGCTTGCCCCCACCACCTCTGCAAACAGGCTATTCCAAGCATCCGCTACTCTTTCTGTGAAGAAAAGCTTCCTGGTGTTGGTGGTGAACTGCCCTCCTTGTAGCCTTAGATCATGTCCCCTGGTTCTGCTGCCCTTCTTAAATTGGAAGAGATCATCTATCTGCATCTGGTTTAAGCCTTTTATGTACTTGAATGTTTCGATCATGTCACCCCTCTCTCTTCTCTATTCCAGGGAATACATGTTCAGTTCTTTCAGTCTATCCCCACAGGACATCTTGTGCAGTCTCTGAATCATTTTTATTGCCTTCTCTATACCGTTTCCACTCAGTCAATGTCCTTTTTTGAGCTGGGGCCTCTAGAACAGGACGCTGTACTCCAGGTGAGGTGCAACCAGTGATCTGTACAGCGGCAGGATCACTTACTTCTTCCTGCTTGTGATTCCCCTCCCAATGCATCCCAGCATACCACTGACCTTTAATGCTGCCTTCTGGCACTGTTTACCTTTTTTTGAGTTGTCTGAGATAATGATTTCCAAATTGTGCTCTTGGGTGGAGGAAGCTAGTCTTTCCCCTCCAAGATAATATGCCTTATTTGGATTTCTTTTTCTTATGTGCATGACTTTGCACTTTTTGGCATTGAATCTCAGCTGTCATGCTCCAGACCATTCTTCCACTTTCTTGAGGGCAGCTTCCATCTTGTCCACTCCCTGCTGGGTGTTGACCCTGTTGCATATTTTGGTGTTAACTGCAAACAGACACACCTTTCCCTGTAGTCCATTAGCTATGTCCGATATGAAAATATTGAAGAGCAGGGGCCCCAGTGCTAAACCCTGGGGCACACTGCTGGTTACTCTACCTTCTGTTGACAGTGCACCATTTACCTGCACGTTCTGGGTTCTGCCCTGTAACCAGTTTTTAACCCATCTAACTACTTCTGATCCAACTTCTGCGTGGTCTAGTTTCTTTACCAGCCTTCTGTGTGGAACCGAGTCGAAGGCCTTGCTAAAGTCTAAGTAGACCGCATCTACCACCACGCTGTCATGTATAACCTTTGCAACACAGTCAAAAACCTCAATCACTATAAAGAACTGCTTCAGAAAAGCCAGCATTTCACAGGTGACTGACACAAAACCAATAGAAGAGGACACAGCTCCCATTGCCTCACCTGCTGATATGCTGGCTGCTGATTTCGCTGTCTACCTAGCTATAGATCAGGGGGAGCCCTCCCCCGGTGAACTGACTGACACGGAGATATGCAACAGTGTTTTGGGGGTCTCAGAAAAAACTGATGATAAAGATTTAGAGGATGAAGAAGAGCCACCCCCTTCCACTGGTGAACTGTAGACTTCTGTTAAAAAAAGATGTTTTATTGAAACAAAAGAAACCAGATACTTCCATTGGTTTTAAAGCTTTGAGCATTACTTAGAATTGCTTGCAATAGTGCAAACATGCCAAACTGTAATTACTGCTTTCTTTAAAAAGGACTAGATAAAGTCTTACTTTTTTTAATGTTTTTAATTTTTGTAATGTTTGTCTTGTACAGTACTGTGGCTGCAATACATTTTCATTCATGTTCCCAAAGTTGTTTTTATTCAGTACATGTTGTTTTTATGCAGTACCAGATAGCTGCATGGTTCAGGTTGTGGTACTGAGCAGCCATGGTCTGGATAAATTTTAATTTCCGATATATGCATTTTCAGTTGTATGCACATCCCCGACCATGTGCATACATCCAAAACTGACTGTACATAGAATCACAGAATCATAGAAGGGTTACAATTTCTTTCAACCTAAGTCCTTTAATGAACTTGCCACCATTATGTTTAATGGTGGTAAGCAAACTTTCTTTCTTTCATATGTATGTCTAGTCTTTTCTTAAAAGTTTCCATAGTTTCACATTCAACTATGCTTCTAGGAAGTGTATTCCATAATGTAATCATTCTTTGATTATATCATTGATTCCTTTTATGAGTCTTATTCACTTCTCCTTTGTGTTTACACATATGTGACCTAGTATTTTTAATATTAGAGCTATGTTTTTCTAGTCCTAATGTTTCTAAAAGAGCATCATTATGATATGGTTTAAAGGCTAGGAATAGATCTCCCCTCATTTTCCTATATTCCATAGAATACAGGTTTAGTTCCTTTAATTTTATGCTGTAAGGTTTATTATTCAAGTTTTTAACTTTTGTTAATCTCCTGTGAACTTTTTCAATTTTACTTTTGCCTTCAATTGTGTATGGAGTGCAAAATAGAGAACAATATTCCAGGTGTGGTCTAATCAAAGAAGTGTATAATGGAAGGATTACATCAGGATCTCTGCTTTTTACATTTCTGAGAATACAGTGAAGGATACCATAGCATTTTTTGGTGATCATATTTATATGTTTGTCAAACTTGAGAGCAGGCGTTATGCATACACCAAGGTCTTTCTCATCCTTGGTTTCGTGTAATTGTGTACCATTTAATGTGTAATTATAGCAGGGGTTATTTCTACTTAGGTGCATCACTTTACATTTAGCCTCATTAAAAATGAGTTAATGATCATTGGCCCATTTTGCAAGCTGATCCAGATTTTGTTGGAATAGTTTGGCAGACTCTAGATCTGTAACAATACCTCCCACTTTACATGGTGCTACTTATATGATTGTGAGGTGGGGTGGCAACTTGGCCACCTTGAACATTTGGGGCCAAATTGACCAAAAATGACCAAGTTATTGCCAAAAGGAAAAAAAAAACTTGGAAAATAAGTTTATGCACATACACAGAACACTCCTTCATAGACTTACAGTTGTTTGTTTTCCAATCATTTTTTTCTTTTACTGGTACAATTTCCATTTTTGCCCATTTTCACCAATTTTCAAGTGAGGGCTATGTGCCACTCCACCTCATGATCACAAGAGACTGGTAAATCTAACCTAAAATGCTGCCTCCAAAACACATTTCTGGTGGGATTAACAAGGTACAGTACCACTTACTGTGGTCACAGAGTAGGATGGTGACTTGATCTGATGCTGAAATGGCTAAATTATGGCCAAAAGAAAAGCAAAAAAGAAACAAAGTCAAGACGCATGTAATGGGCAGCCAAATGGGAAGGGGCATGTTTTAGGCCACTTGTGGTCTAGTGCACAGTGCATCATTAGCAGTTGCTTTATGAGGGCCTGCAGGGTCACTTGTTTGTTTTTTTTTGTTTGTTTGTTTTTAATATATATTTCATTCATTTTAGAAGAAAATGCAGAAAATAAAATTTGATCCGCACGAGGAACACTCTTTAACTCAGTTATCAGATGGATATAGGTATCCAATATTATATAGGAAAATGCAGTATTGCTTGTTTACACTTAATTGGAGAGTCTACCACTATGCAACAATAAAAAATCCACTCAAAAGTCCAGATCTGTAGAAGTGTAGCCCAAGAGCACATGGCAATAAATCCAAAACAAAGAAGTCCAGAAATGTGTCCAAATATTCCTGTGCCCTGTTGGGTGTTAGGTGATGCTTGTACAAGATGTAAACAGTAACAGTAAAAAATAATACTAGCCATACAGTGGTAGTCATGCAAAAGTTGACCAGTAGCATGGTATACTGAGCAGTGCGCATGCGCGTTACCCATTGAATAACATGTGTAGTGGTACCATTTAATGACATGCACCCCGTGGTACCGGTCAACTTTTGTACGATTACCACTGTATTTACTACCCACCCCCAGGCTCATACATCATTTTAAAGAGTTGAAGGCACAGTTACTCCTTTGTGTTTAGATAAACATTACGACTAATAAATGTTGTAACAAGATAAATTTAACTACACCAGAATGGAATAACAGAAGCAGCATACTATATAAATGATATACATATACATAGAAAGCCTGAATATCTCCAAATCTGGAAATCAGTTAAGTAGCCACTTTCAAAATACTGATAGAGAAGTGCTATCAAAAGATATATGAACAATGAGCACTTACCATTCTGACGTTAAATATAAACATCTTTAAAACTTTCAACTTTTTATTCTGCAGGCAAAAAATTAAGCAATAATCTATGGAACACTGCAGTATTACAGGGAGAAGGAACAAGCCCTGTACTAAATAAACATAGGGAGACTGAAAAGCAGGGAGAGTTAATTCAGTCCCTCAAGTGTCCTCCTCCGTCATTGCTGTCCCCGTGGATTTTGTTATGGTTACCATTTTTGATGCCCATTTTCCGGCATCAATAGCATCTGTGAAAATAAAGACCTTGCTGTTAAGGACAGTCTGGAGTTTTGCAAGGAACTGAATACTGTGGAGAATATTTAAGTTTCTCAAAGTGCTGTGGGCCCCATTTAACTTTTTTCTCCATAGTCTGGTAGCATAAGCTACATCAGGAAACAAGTGCACTGTAACACCCTCCACACTCAAGGGCCCAAAACATTTAACTAGATTTTGAATTTTGTCTTGGGTGTCAATGCTATCTAACACCACCATAATAACCCATGGCAACTCTGTGGGTTGCTTGGTTCAGGATTTAATTCTGTATGCCTTCACAACACGGACAACGAGGTCCAGGACCCTTAATTTAAATTATTCCTTTAACCACTCCTGCAGAAATAAGATAGTGTGGACTCCCTCAGAGCCCTCTGGTAAGCCCACCGACCTGATATTTTGACTGTGTATTTGATTTTCCAGGATTTCTAAGTGACTGTGCGTATGTTGGGCTTTCTTTGCTCTCTTAACCATCACATTTTTGCAAGTGTCAGAGTGACGAGTTACCGCTTCCATGTTACCTTGTAGCAAATCCACTGATTTTTCCATAGTAGCAATGCGCCCAGTTAAAATGTCCAACTTGTTGTTAACTGAAGTTGAGGAAGCTAAGAGCTACTGCATTTTGTGGACCAGGGTCTGAAGCATCTCCACTGTGCCATCTCTGTCATACAGATCTCGTTGAGTGGATCAAGTACTAAGGCCCGCTGCCTGTTCCTTACCGCTGGCTTTTTTCCCTTCTGATTTGAGTTACCCATCCTGTACACCAGACAATGCTTGAACAGCTGATAGACAAGTTCTGTGGGATAAATTGTACAAAAAGTAGAAAAGAGCCTGAGGTACTGTAGTGAAATATGACTTCTTACTGTAGCTCGGGCTCCACAGCTCCCCCCCCAGAGGGCCACTTGTGAAGCAAGCTACAGGTCTGCTGCAGTGTATATCATTATACAGCAGCAGCATCATGACGGACAGTTACAGCTGATCTCATGCTTCACGCAGAGTCAGTTGGGGCTTGCATGATGCATACACTAAGGTACTATGGCTATCTAAACCAGATAGAAAATTCATTGTAAAAATAAACTATGTTAATGCACACAAGTTAAGGTTTTTGAAGCATCAAAAGTAAAAAAATTTGATATTAGGTTTTTTGAATCCTAACTCTGCTCATCCCGAACACCACCCTGGTGTACTCTACCAAACTGAATCTGAAAGAGCTATCCAGATCCCAGGTCTGAAATGCCCTGCATTAGGCAAGTTAGGAGTTAAGTTCTGTTTTGCACAGGGCCAAAAAGGCCCTGTGTGTGGCATGTTAAGACTCTGTTCCAGACTGAAGCAAGTTAGGACTCAGCTCCTGTTTTGTGCACCTTCTGCTTCCTGTGGGTCCCAAAGTGCTCTGTGTGAAGCAAGTTTGGACTCAGCTCCCATTTCACACTGTGTCCAAAGGGCCCTGCATAAAACAAGTTAGAATGCAGGTACTGTTTTGCGCTGGGCCTGAGGCACCTGTAGGGTCCTGCATAAAGCAAGTTAGAATGCAGGTACTGTTTTGCGCTGGGCCTGAGGCACCTGTAAGGTCCTGCATAAAGCACGTTAAAATGCAGGTACTGTCTTGCACTGGGTCTGAGGGGCCTGTAGGGCCCTGCATAAAGCGAGTAAGAATGCAGGAACTATTTTGCACTGGGCCTGCGGGGCCTGTAGGGCCCTGTATAAAGCAAGTTAGAATGCAGGTACTGTTTTGTGTAGGGCCTGAGGGGTCTGTAGGTCCCTGCAGGAAGCAAGTTTAGACCCAGTTCCTGCATGAAGCAGGTTAGGACTCATCTTCTGTTTCATGCAAAATCAGAAAGAGTAACAGTATATAAAGTAACAGAAGACTGCTGTTGCAGTAAAAACAAATATCACTTCATTTACACAGAACATTTGTAACAAGCATTTAACAGCAATAAATTAAAAAAACTTACACACAGCAGCATAGCACAGATAGACCATGACAATTGGAAAACCCACCCCACCATTTTAGTGCACTTTCTACTTTGTGCCGAACCTGAAGGGCACAACATGATGAAGCATGTTAGATTTGGGTATTGTTCTGCATTGAGCCTGGGTTGGGGGGCAGAAGGGCCTTGTGTTAAGCGAGTTAGAACTCACTTCTTGTGAAAAGCAAGTTAGGACTCAGCTCTTGTTTTGTGCTGGGCCCAAATGGGCCTGTATGAAGCAAGTTAGGTCTTGGGTACTGTTTTGTGCAGGGCCTGAGGTGGTCAAAAACCATGCATTAAATTAGGACTCAGGCATTGTTTTGCATGGGGCCTGAGGGGCCCAAATGGCTCTGTATTAAGAAAATTAGGATGCAAGTACAGTTTTGCACAGTACCTGAGGGGCCCAAATGGCTCTGCATTAAGCAAGGTAGAACTCAGCTCCTGTGTGAAGCAAGTTAGGACTCAGCTGTTGTGTGACTTAGGTTAGGACACAGATCCTGCTTTGTGCAGGGCCCAAAGGGCTCTGTAAGAAGCAAGCTAGGACTCAAGCACTATTTCACACAAGGCTGAGAGGCTCTGTGCTTCTCGCTTTGTGTTGGACCCAGAGCAAGTTACAATTTTACTTTTTCTAAAAGTAAGGAAACCTATAGCAAAAAACTGTGTTAATGCATCGTTAGGGGTACATTGTCACAAAATTAGGGAAATCAGGCATTGTGCAAAATTGAATCTGAGTTCTAAGTTGCTGTACTGACTCCCCCTTGTCCACATCTTTATACCAGTGGGTCTGCACTTCTCAGAGTGGGACAGATAGGGAAAGGTGGATTTCCACCCTTGGCACAGGACTTTCGGCCACATCATCATGGTGGGCCTTTCCTTTGTATGCCCACATCAGGCTCATGTGTCCAGTATAGTTTTTTTGACAGGATTATCTTTTTACTATGGGGTAACATCCATTCCCATCCTACTTACTCCTTCGCTGTCATTAGTTATAGCTCACTAGCCCCATTATTATTAAAATGTAATGTGACCATAGTAAGTGCATAGTAAACAATAACATCTTTACTTGGCTTTTTCTTTAACTTTAAACACACCAGTCTAATCACCTCAGAGGTGACACAGCAATTATGCTACAGACAGCAGGCGAGAGGCTGATTCACTGGTGATGCACATCAGTGACACCACCAATGTAATGACATACATGTTGATGCATCAGACAACCTATTTCCTGGTTTATGGCAACCAGGGGATAAACAGACCACAATCCTTCCAGATGCACAACTGCAGTTTGGCATACAGAGTGCCACACTGGTTGTATGCAGGACGCTTGGTGAGTGTGACGCTTTTCCTAGAATTTATAGGCTTTCTGTGCTGTTCTCAGAATACATAGAGGCTTCTATCACTGACATGGGCACATGTTTTTTGATTTGAAGTTCCTAGCCTCTCAGATATACCAGATAGGAAGTTTATGCCAAACAGGCATGAAAAAAAGGTTATTAGAGGTAATAACTCTTACTGTGAAATATCTCTTAGAAATACAATTGTTTTTATAGTATGTGGTCTGTACACATACTTCTAAATGGTCTGTTTGGTTTTGGCATTACCAAAAACCACAATTTGTGGGTTAATGCACAGGGGCATATATTTTAAAGGTACAAAGTAAATAACATTAGTACATTACTGCTTGTTTATTGCAAAGAAAACCCAAGCCTCAAAGAGGAATGGTTGTGCTGAATCAGAGGGACAATGCCGAGTGAAAGCAGGTGCAGGTTTATTGGTGCCAGAAGGGACAACACAAATTCTCCACTGTTGATTGCAAAGGATTGGTGCTTCATTGTCTTTATGTTTTTCCATATTGAGTTAATATTACTAATATATACATGATCAATCCATGACCTTGAGAAGCTTCTGTCTTGTACCATAGCTCAAGGCACAGTGGCCCCCATTTTCAAACAGTTAGCAAGGCACAAACTGGGTTTGTTCCTTGTTAATTTGGAATGGCGCCAGCTGTCGGGAGTGTGCCCATATTCAAAGCACACATATGTGCCACGCACCCCCAACAGTTCTGTCCTGCACAATATTGTGCTGTGCCTATACAAATGAGGGATCCCTCATGCATATGCAGTGAAGCACAATATTGAATGGTTTCAGAAGTGCTAAACAGCTGCCAGTGCTGGTGCATTTTAACACTTCAGAAACCCAGCTCTTAACAGTGCACAGAGGGTGTGTGTGCCCCATACCTCATCTATGCACTGTCAAGGGCTGCTAGCCCCAATCCCCATTCACATAAAATAAATTGACCCTAGTAGTCCAGAGTCCCTCCACATCCCCGATCCTGTAACAAACCCCATCATTCCTGGTAGTCCAGTGTCCCTCCCCTGATCCTTGTCCCCCCCAAAAAAATTGGTGATTCAGTGTCCCTCCCCAGCCCCAATCTCCATTCCTGTACAAATCCTCATCATCACTGGTGGTTCAGTGTCCCTCCCCAGCCCAGATCCCTGTCCCCATATAGAAAACTAGTATAGTTAGTGGTTCAGTGGTCAATACCCCTTCCCCATTCCCTGATTGCCACCCCTGTTTCATAAAAATAAATCCCTGGTGGTCCAGTGGTCTCTCCACCATTCTCTGATCACCATCTCAATGACCCAATGACTGGTCAACCAATGAGCACATACTGTCTACTGTACACACTCACTGACAATTCAGTCAGTGGCTGGCCATGGCGGTATGAGGAGGGCTGTGCTAGTCACTGGCATGGGTCGAGTTTGGGGGAAGCAGGGTGGTGGGTCACTACCTGCTGGGGTGGGGTGATGGGGGGGCCACTAGACTACCAGGGTATTGAGGATGTCATTTGGATGGTGATCAGGGAAGGAGGGAGGTGCAGGGACCACTGGACCACCAGGGATTTATTTTTGTGAAACAGGGGTGGCACTCAGGGAATGGGGGAGGGGGAAGGGACCACTGCAACCACCAATTATACTGTTTATCTATATAGGGAAAGGGATCGAGGCTGGGAATGGACACTGGACCACCAGGGATACATAGATACATAGACAGTGTCGGCAGATAAGGGCCTATGGCCCACCCAGTCTGCCCATTTGAGCTTGTAAGTTCAGTTTGTTTTCCTAGAAGTCTGTTGCCCCTTACCCCTGACCTCCAGAATTCCTTTATGTCTATCCCATGCATTCTTAAATCCCGTGATTATTTCAGCCCCACCACTTCCTCTGGCAGGGTGTTCCACTTGTCCACCACCCGTTCTGTGAAGAAATTCTTTCTCATGTTTCCTCTGAATCGTCCTCCCTCCAACTTCATCCCATGCCCTCTAGTCCTGGAACATCTTTTTCGCTAAAATAGTGTTTTCCTGCACCTCATTCCTCCCTGTAAGATACTTGTATGTCTCTATCATATCCCTCTTCTCCCTCCCTCTCCAGGAGTACATGTTCAGTTCCTTCAACCTGTCTTCATAGGACTTGTGATGCAATCCATACACCATCTTTGTTGCCCTCTCTGAACCTTCTCTACCCTGTCTATGTCCCTTCGTGGTATGGTCTCCAGAACTGTACACTGTACTCAGGTGGGGCCTCACTAGTGTCTTGTATAGTGGAATCATGACCTTCCTTTCCTGCTGGTGATGTCCCTGCCTATACATCCCAGCATCCTATTTGCTTTACCTGCTGCCTTGTCACACTGTTTCCCTACCTTGAAGTCATCAGAGATGATAACCCTAAGATCCCTTTCCTGCTTGGTGCATGCTATATCCTCACCCCCAACTGATATATTGTGCCAGGGTTTTGTGCCCCATATGCATTATCTTGCACTTCTTTGCATTGAATTTCAACTGCCAAATCCTGACCATTCTTCAAGCTTCTGCAGGTCGCCTCATTCTGTCTACACCCTCTGGTGTGTCTACTCTGTTACAGAGCTTTGTGTCATCAGCGCACCAGTGAAATTCTGCCTTCTAGGTCCTGCGCAATGTCACGATGAAGATGTTGAATAGGACTGGTCCCAGCACTGATCCCTGTGGTACCCACTGGTCACTCTTCCCTCTGTGGAGTGACAGCCATTTACACCACCCTCTGTGTCCTGCCACCCACCCAGTTACCTACCCACCACACTACTGTCCTGCCCACACCCATATTCCTCAGTTTGTGTAATAGTTCTCATGTGGCACGGTGTCAAAGGCCTTGCTGAAGTCCAGATAGGCCATGTCCACTGCCCTCCCGATCCACCTCCCTAGTCACCCAGTCAAAAATTCAACGAGGTTGGTCTGACATGACCTCCCCCTGGTGAAACCATGCTGCCTTGGGTCCTGTAGTCCATTGACAACCAGGTGTTCTACCAATCTCTCCTTCAGTAGTGCTTCCATGATCTTCCCACTACCGAGGTGAGGCTGACTGGTCTGTAGTTCCCTGCTTCCTCTTTGTTCCCACCTTTGTATAAGGGGACTACATCTGCTGTCCTCCAGTCTTTGGGTACCTCCCCTGTTTCCAGTGATCGGCTAAACAGGATAGCCAGAGGTTCAGCCACCACCTCTCTTAGTTCTTTAAGGACCCTGGGGTGCACCCCATCTGGCCCCATTGCTTTATCATGATGGGGATTTGTATGGGAATGGAGATCAGGGCTGGGGAGGGATACTGAACCACCAGTGTTTTACTTTTTATCTATGGGGACAGATATCAGAGCAGGAGAGGGCCACTGAACCACCTATGTTTTTCATTTTATCTATGGGAATAAGGATTGGGGCAGAGGAGGGATGCTGAACCACCAATGTTTTTTATTTCATCTATTGGGACAGGGATCAGGGCAGGGAAGGGATTGCTGGACCACCAATGATTTACTTCCAGGGACTGGGGTTTGGGGGGGACCTGGCCCTGCACATTCCGATAATGCTCACATGCAGATGAGTCCATAATGGGCATGCAAATGGCTCCTTAGCACCATTCATGCCTAATGGGCTCATTTGCACATTTGGAATGAATATCACCCATGGGGTCCATGGCACTAACTAGAGTGTGCCGCGCTTTACCCCTATGGGCGGTCTTCAGCCCTGACCTCTGGTAGAACTGCACCAAACATGGTGACAGCTTGCTGTGTGCCATGCTACCAGGGTCTGATATTCAAACAGATAGCACAGTCAGTTTGGATCGCGTTGTTTGAATATGGTACCAGAGCAAGCTGGTGCAATTTTTTTGTGCAGCTCACCTGTTTGCATGTGCAGCCAGCTGGCTCTGAAAATGGGGCCCAGTGTGTGTGAACTTTTTCTTTCATATGTGGTAGCGTATTTTCTGTGATTAGGGGCCTGTAGCTCTGGTAATATGTTACAAAACAAAAGATCTATGTGGATATAAAGAAGTGTTTATAGCTATATTGGTCCTTGCAAAAAAAGATGACCAAAGCTGGTGATCTGATACCTTTTATTGGACCAACAAGAGATTTACAAAACACAAGTTTTCAGGCTTCAAAGAGCCCTTCACCAGGCAATGGCAGTTTCTTCAAAAAACAAACTTAAATATATTTTGTAGGACTGATAAATAAACATTTACACATGAGTGTGAGTTCTGTTGCTAAGGAAGTAAATAATTGGATATGTGCAGAGACAAAAAAGGTCTTTGAAATCCTATGTGGTTATAAAGCAGATGTAGGCTCCTCTCTGTGACTGGAATGTGACAGGAAGAGGCCTATAAATTGTTAAATGCTTATGTTCCAGGAGCCTTCCTAATGACAGAATGTGTGTGTTGTGTGTGTGTGTGTGTGTGTGTGTGTGTGTGTGTGTGTGTGTAAAAGACAGCCAAAAAGCACTTATGTATATTTCTATGCTGCATAAACCCACATATCCACAAGAACACAGCAGACACACAGTATGATCAAACATAAAAATAAAACCATGTTAATCAAATAGATATGAAATGTAAGAGATAATGTATATAAATATATGCACTAGAAATGCACATGCACCTGAAGCAGGAGAAAGGCAGTTGTGAATGAGGATATGAGCCAAAAGATTGTCTAATTACATCCAGTGCAAGAAGTATCCAGATACAGGCTGTGTGGTGGAAACTGTGCAAACCCTTTGAACCCGAATTAACTCATACATGCACAACATTAAGGAGAAAAAGATTGAAAAACCAGTGGGACAACATTTCCCTCAATCTGATCTCTACATCTCTAACCCCTCTCTCCTGGTTCTCAAAGGATACTTCAGAAATACACAAGAAAGGTGGGCTTGTGAGCTCAGACTGTTTTTCTTCTCACCACTAAATATAACGGAGTGAATGCAGACCTTAGTTAAATGACCCATTACAAAATTTAAACTGACAACTGCCTTTCTCTTGCTTTGGGTGCATATGCATTTCCTGTGCATATATTTGCGTACATTATCGCTTACATTTGATATACATTTTTACTTATATAGTGTATGGTAGAATGCTGTTCTGCATGGAAATCCATGTTTAGAACAGTGTTGTACTGCACTGAGTATGTCACTAGTGCAGCACAACAACACTGAATATCGTCACGCATGTGCAATGATGCGGCCACGGGAGAGAGAGGTTAGCAAGGAGGAGACTGCCAGTGGAGAGAAAGCAACACAGTAAGGCATTTAAAGTACTTTGGGGGAAGTTTTATGGACATTGGGGTGCAGTAAAGGTTGCCCATACACTATAAAAGATTGTGTATGAGCAACCGTACACAAACAATGCTGTTATTTGATCGAGTGGTTTCTGTGGTAATGAGAGATCTCGAGAGCACAGCTCTTGAGGTGTCTTGTTACCATGGAAACCACTTGATAAAAAACAGCAGTGTTGTGTATGATTGCTCATACACAATCCTCTATGTTGTGCTGCAGTAGTGATGTCATAATATTGTTGTGCTGCACTAGCAATGTCACCACTGCAGCACAACAGATTAGAACACTTTCATATGCACACAGTACATGAGCCACAGCTGCTATTGTTAGCACTGTCAAATCATCTTGTAAGTTACAGTCAGAGCTAACAGAGCGATGACAGCTGCAGTTCACTCATAAATAGCATCAGAAATGGAAACGTTCATTTCTGTGCATACTATGGTTGCCCAGACACTATGAAAGGTTGTGTATGAGCAACCATACACATACAAGACTGAATTTTAATCTTGAGGTTTCCATGGCAGCAAGAGACCTCTCAAGCTATGCTATTGAGGTCTATTGTTACCATGGAACCCTCTTCCTTACTGTGTATGGTTGCTCATACACAATCCTCTGTATGTTTGATTATATTATGTGTGTCTGCTTTGCTCTTGTAGATATGTGTGTTTATGCAGCATATTATAGGGACGCGGCCGTGCCTCTATAGTTAGGGTTGAGTAGCAAGTTTAATGTTAAACCTCAAATTTTGCACTTTAATATCTTTGGAACCAATCAATGGATTTGCACAAAATATGACATGTGCTATCCTGTGGGATAGGTCTCTTGACGTGGCAAGTTTCATTCTGGTGGGATCTGCAGATTCTGAGATCTGGATAGTGCAAAAACAAGATGGAGATTAGCGCCCAAGAGGTGGATAGGCAGAAAAGGGGCAAAAATCAGCAGAAGGGCAGACAGCAAGGAGAACCAGGGATAAAGGACAACCAGGGAAGGGGCTGGAGTAGAACAGCTAAACAGTCTAGTGAGGTCAAATCATGGAAAGCCATGTGTGCCAATGCCAGGAGTCTTAGCAACAAGATGGAAGATCTGGAGGCTGTCATGGTGCAGTCAGACCTGGACATTGTGGCCATCACAGAAACCTGGTGTAATGATAACCATGACTGGGAGATGGTCATTCCTGGCTACAACATATTCAGAAGAGACAGGGCAGGTAGGAAGGGAGGAGGAGTGGCACTGTATGCGAAAAATGACATAAGGGCCACAGAGATCCAGGAAAAAACAAAATGGGAGAGAGATACTGTGGGCTAAGCTGGAAAGGAAAATGGGACCAGCCATCTGCACATGTGTGGTCTATAGACCACCAGCCCAGGAGGAAGAAATAGATAGGGAGCTGATGCTAGCCATTCAAAGGATGGCAGACAAGGGTGAGGTAGTACTGGTTGGAGACTTCAATATTCCAGACGTGGACTGGAGAATCCCAGCAGCAGCATCAACTAGGAGCAGATTTATCCTGGACTCCCTTCAGGGTGCCTTCCTCAAGCAACTGGTCATGGAACCAACTCGGCAGAAGGCAATACTGGACCTTGTGCTCACAAACAGGGACAGTGTGATGGGGGTAACAGTGGGGGAGCACCTGGGGAGCAATGACCACCAGTCATTGTGGTTTGAAATCACAGAAGGAGTAGAACTAAACCACACAAAAACACGTATCCTGATTTTAGGGGGGCAGTATTTAAAATGGGGATTACAAGAGCAACAGAATTATGCATTAAGCAGGTTAGCAAGAGGAAAAGGAAGAGGAGGCCATTATGGTTTTCCAAAGAGGTAGCAAAGAAAGTGAAAGCCAAAAAGATTGCATTCAGGCAATACAAAAGACACAGGCAGAAGGGATAGGGAGAAGTACCAGGAGAAGTAAAGGAGGCAGGGAGGTCAGTAAAGGAAGCCAAAGCTCAGACAGAAGAACACATTGCAAAATCAGTGGGTAGAGGGACAAAACCTTTTACAGGTACATAAGTGAAAAAAGAAAGGCAAAGGGAGGGATAGTGAGACTGAAGGGGGAGGATGGGGGCCGCGTGAAGGATGACAACAGTAAAGCTGACATACTGAACAGGAATTTCTGCTCAGTCTTTACTGAGGAAGAGGAGGGTAATGGGTCTGAAGGGAGTACAAGGGGTGAGAATGGTGCAGAAATGGACACAAGTCCCTTTACACGAGAAAGGGTCCGAAGGAACTAGAAGTAATAAGAGTTGATAAAGCAATGGGGCCAAATGGGGTGCACCCCAGGTCCTTAAAGAACTCAGAGAGGTGGTGGCTGAACCTCTGGCTATCCTGTTTAGCCAATCACTGGAAACAGGGGAGGTACCCAAAGACTGGAGGACAGCAGATGTAGTCCCCTTATACAAAAGTGGGAACAAAGAGGAAGCGGGGAACTACAGACCAGTCAGCCTCACCTCGGTAGTGGGGAAGATCATGGAAGCACTACTGAAGGAGAGATTGGTAGAACATCTGGTTGCCAATGGACTGCAGGATCCAAGGCAGCATGGTTTCACCAGGAGGAGGTCATGTCAGACCAACCTCGTTGAATTTTTTGACTGGGTGACTAGGGAGGTGGATCAGGGGAGGGCAGTGGACATGGTCTATCTGGACTTCAGCAAGGCCTTTGACACTGTGCCACATAGAAGACTATTACACAAACTAGGGAATATGGGTGTGGGCAGGACAGTAGTGTGGTGGGTAGGAAACTGGCTGGGTGGCAGGACACAGAGGGTGGTGGTAAATGGCTGTCACTCCACAGAGGGAAGAATGACCAGTGGGGTACCACAGGGATCAGTGCTGGGACCGGTCCTATTCAACATCTTCATCAATGACATTACTGAGGACCTAGAAGGCAGAATTTCACTGTTCGCTGATGACACAAAGTCTGTAACAGAGTAGACACACCAGAGGGTGTAGACAGAATGAGAAGGACCTGCAGAAACTTGAAGAATGGTCAGGGGTTTGGCAGTTGAAATTCAATGCAAAGAAGTGCAAGATAATGCATATGGGGCACAAAAACCCTGGCACAATATATCAGTTGGGGGGTGAGGATATAGCATGCACCAAGCAGGAAAGGGATCTTGGGGTTATCATCTCTGATGACCTCAAGGTAGGGAAACAGTGTGACAAGGCAGCAGGTAAAGCAAATAGGATGCTGGGATGCATAGGCAGGGGCATCACCAGCAGGAAAAGGGAGGTCATGATTCCACTACACAAGACACTAGTGAGGCCCCACCTGGAGTACAGTGTACAGTTCTGGAGACCTTACCTACATAAGGACATAGACAGGGTAGAGAAGGTTCAGAGGAGGGCAACAAAGATGGTACATGGATTGCATCACAAGACCTATGAGGACAGGTTGAAGGAATTGAATATGTACTCCCTGGAGGAGAGGAGGGAGAGAGGGGACATGATAGAGACATACAAGTATCTTACAGGGAGGAACAGGGTGCAAGAATACACTATTTTTAAGTGAAAAAGATGTTCCAGGACTAGAGGACATGGGATGAAGATGGAGGGAGGACGATTCAGAGGAAATATGAGGAAGAATTTCTTCACAGAATGGGTGGTGGACAAGTGGAACACCCTGCCAGAGGAAGTGGTGGGGGCTGAAACAATCACGGGATTTAAGAATGCATGGGATAGACATAAAGGAATTCTGGAGGTCAGGGGTAAGGGGCAACAGAGTTCTAGGAAAACATAAAGTGAAGTTACAAACTCAAATGGGCAGACTAGGTGGGCCATAGGCCCTTATCTGCCGACACTGTCTATGTATCTATAAGGACTGTTGCCACTTTTTACAGTTTTTTTCCTCATTGCTTTGTATCCAGATGGTGTGGAATTTTGGTGTGAACTTTTTATGATAGAAGCAACCTGGGTCACGGAACATCCTTGCATCTGTTTGGTGAAAAGTTATTCAATTTTTAAGTTCCCGTTATTTCCAATGGGAAGATGAATTGCCAGGATAGAGGTACAAAGTTCAACAAAGGATTTGGCCTCGCAAAAAAAGATTCTTTTTCATGAGGGCCATTCCTTTTTCATGAGGAAAATCCTTTTTCATGAGCAGCCATCTTGTTGACTTTTTCCACAAACTAAAAAGCGTGGCAAATACAGTACATAAAAATGATGTCATTTTTGACATCAAACACCAGAACCCAGCTAAACAGGCCCCATTAAGCTGGATTCTGATGTTCATTTTTCACAATTAGGACCAGAAATACTTTTTCTGGGCACCCAAAATCCTGGGTGCCCAGCTTAGCAAGAGGAGCACTTCCCCCATGCTCTCTGTATGAGAACAGAAGATTTTTTTGACTTCGGCAGCTGCAGCTGAACTCATGCTGCCAGCTGCAGTGTAAACTGTGAGCCCCCTTGGCCTGGTATCTAGTGGTACCTGCACCCCTCATCCCCAATTACTGTCCCTCTAAATAAGAAAAATAATATTCTCTGGTGTCTAGTGAAACCCACCATCATTCGATTGCTGTCCCCGTTATTTTTATTCCCTGGTGTCTAGTGGCACCCCCACCCACTGATTGTCCTTCTGGCTTTCTTTCTCTGCTGTCTAGTGGCACTCCCACCTGCTGATCACCATTTCAGCTTTCTTTCCCTGGTGTCTAGCGGCACCCCCCACCCACTGATTGCCATTCCCCTTGTAATATTTTATCAGCCTTGGTGTCTGGTGGCACCCCCACCTGCCAATCGCTGTTCCATTTCCCTGGTGTCTAGTTGTACCCCCAACCCACTGATCACTGTCACCATTATAACATTTATAATCCCTGGTGTCTAGTGGTACCCCCACCTGCCAATTGCTGTTCTGTTGTAAAATCCTATACAGTAATCCCTGCTGTCTAGTGGTACCCCCGACTCTCCCACTTGAATGTGAACCTGTAATAAAGAAAACAGTCCCTCAATGATTTTTTTTCCAAAAACCTGCCAAAAAAGGAAACAGTCCCTCACTGATCAGTCCCCCCACCCCAACTCTCACTCAGCACCCACCGCCCCACACACACCAGTATACCCCTGAACACCCTTACTCACCTGATCGAAGACATGTCTTGCTGCAGAAACCAGCGATTGCAATATGAGAAACTAAGGTACAGTAAATGCGGTTTAATGTATTTCAATGGGTGTTTAAACTTTTGTGCATAACGTTGCCATTTTTTAACATTTTGACCTTTTTTGACATTTTCAACATGGCCTTTTGGGTACCCCACCTCATGAACAATAAGGCTATCATTATGCATCTCCTGCCTGAAAGGTGATTTTGTAGTCACTTGGCTAATTCACCTTTTGGGTGGGATTTGGAAATTTATTCTGCCATTTTTCATGAGGTGGATTCATAAGATGGCTATGTTGACAATTTGGTTGATGTTGTCCTATAAATGGAAGTGCAGGGCCCAGAGGGTCCTGTGCTTCCACAGCCACATACATATACACATCTATGGAGAGAAGGGAGTGCAGAGTCCCAAGGACCCTTCACTCCCACAGTAAAATAAGGATACTGTTATACTATCTCAAAAAGTAAGGAAATAAGTTGCAAAAAACTTTGTTAATGCTCCAGTTAGGGTTAAAGTGACAAATGCTGGGAAATGAAGCATTAGATTTTTCACCCCTAACACCCCACCCCTCCCAAACCAGGCAGGAGAGAGGGTGAGGGGTGTACCTTGGGCTTCTCAAGCCTAATGCTCACTTCATTCTCATAAAGTCTACACATCTGACCTTATTTACAGATGAAATGGGTTGAGTGTTAAGCTTGAGAAGCCCAAGGCTGGGGGTGGGGTGGTAGGTGTGGTAACCCTAACATAGAATTTCCAAACTTTTTTCACTGTGACATCAACCATAACTGATGCATTAACAGAGGTTTTTTTACAATGTATTTCCTTTCTTCTTGAGAAAGTGTAATGTAAGTAGTTAGTGGTACAGTCGGCTTCACTTATAGCAACCATGCTTAATGCGGGCAGCCACTTATTTCGGGCAAATCCTGAAAATCATTTGCCAAACCAATAGCTAACTATATAAAATCCTCTGGTTATAACGATCTAGAGCTGCCTGGTATAGCAGGCAATTTGTGGCCAATTAAGAGGGAGATTTAGTTGTACCGTAGTTAATCAGCGGTTCACTAAGCGCCTGGTATTTCAAGTAGCTGCAGTGTGAATAAGGCAAATTAACACCCCCCAGTTACAGTAGCACCTGATGGTTAAAGTACTTTAAGCTACCAATCTATCTCCTGCCTTGTACCTCTTTACCCCTATTCTCATAGTGATTCTTTCCCCTTTCCCCTATTCTCTGAACTGAATTGCACGTCTGGGAGATCAGACTGATTTGTGAGTAGTGAAAAATGTTCAGTGAGCTGCCCCATCTGTGTTACTGCTGTGTGGCCATTCTCTGAGGACACCAGGCTATTGACTGTGTAGGACAGAGCTGCTCTATACCCCATCACCGGGCAGGCTCTGCACTAGAGCACCTCTGGCAGCTGCTGACAGTCCCGATCCACAGCTCATCAAGGACTGCATACATGAAGTGGAAAGAAGTGACGACTGATGGACAGTGTTTGAGGGATGAGAAACAGGAGCTGGCTCTACTCACAGACCCCTCAACCCCTGGCGGTCCATAGTGAGGGACCCCTGGTCATAGCAACACAGACACTATTCGACACTCTTCCCTCTCTAGCAGCACATTACTGTGATCACATCTTGCATTTAAAGATGCAGTACAGTACTGTTAGAGGAGTTTGTGCTTCATATTACTGTACATATTCATGATGTGTAGGTAATGTAAGTTGGCAAGAAAAATGTAGAAAAACATGGACTTTGATTACAACGACCACTCTGTATAATGGGCATATTTCACTTACACAAATGTTCCCATTTTAAGTGGCTTTGACTGTATGTGTCTGTGGGAGCGCGGGCCCTCTGGGTCCTGCACTATCTTCACATTGTCCATTTTGTGCATAATGGTATGCATGTGTGGGAGCCAGAATGGAAACAGGAATGCTATCCATTAAAGCTACAATAGTAAAAAGAAATAGAAGATATAAATATATAGGCAGATTTTACAAAAAAATAGGGATTCATGGAATAATTGTCCATTGGAAAAAATAAAAACAACTTTTAAAATGGAAAAGTAGTTATTAAAATGTGAGAATTAGAAACATAGGAAAGCAATTATGGGATTCAATCAGTGGTTGAAAAACTGGTGTGGAGCTCAGGGATTTGGCTTCATTGGGGACTGGGGGTCCACCTGGAGTGATGCAAGCCTATACTGGCATGATGGGCTGCATCTGTCCAGGAGGGGAACCAGGATCCTAGGTGATAGGTTTAAATGCTTCATTGGCAAGCTTTTAAACTAGCCAAGGGGGGAGGCACTGGAAAGGAGCAGGAAAATCCTAGCTCCCCAAACAAACACGGTAGTAAGTGTGGCAAACACCAACATGGAGGTGTCGATAGGGAGAAGGGCAGGGGTAAATGGAGAAAGTGACAAAGGCAAGAAGGACAGGGATGGGGCAAAAGGGGGTAAGGCCATCAGGAAATGGAGGGTACGAGTACCAATGCCCGTAGTCTGGGCAACAAGCTCCTGAACTGGTGGCCTTAATGGAAGAGGGATGCCTGGATATCGTAGCAGTCACAGAAACATGGTACACAGAGAACCATGACTGGGATGTTAACATACCAGGGTACATAACCTACAGGAGAGACAGGCAGGGGGAAGAGGGAAGGAGTAGCTCTCTATGTAAAGGAAGGGATAAAAGCAACTGAACAAAAGAGTAAACAGGGAGGAGAGGAGGCACTGTGGGTCACCTTGGAGACTGGAAAGGGCACCACAATCCGCACAGGGGTTGTGTACAGACCCCCATGTCAGGGGGAAGGAATGAACAAGGATATGATGGAAGGCATTCTTAGAATGGCAGAGAAAGGGGAGATACTGTTGATGGGAGACCTGAATATGCCAGATGTTAACTGGAGCACATTTGCTGCAGCCACATCCAAGAGCAGGGCCATTCTTGATGCCCTACAGGTGGCAGACATTAGACAGCTAGTTTTGGAACCCACTCGTGAGGGAGCAATCTTAGACCTCATACTCTCAAATGGGGGCAGTGAGAGGATCTCAGATCTAGAAGTGGGTTGCCATCTAGGGACAAGTGACCATCAAACAGTGTGGTTCATGTTAAACTCAGCTACAGAGTCAAGCCATACAAAAGTGAGGGTACTGGACTTTAGGAGGGCTGACTTTGGCAAGATGGGAGAGTGCCTCAGAAAAGCACTAGCAACCAGGCTAGAAGGAGGTGTGGAGCAACAATGGGGAATTATCAAAACTGCCATCACAGAGGCAACAAGCCTTTGTGTGAAGCAAATAAACAAATCAAAATGAAAGAAAAAGCCACTATGGTTCTCAAGAGAGGTGGCTGTGAAAGTCAGGAAGAAAAAGCATTCGGAAGCATAAGAAACACAGAAGGAGCAGGACAGAGAGCTGTACCAGTTAAGGCAGAAAGAAGCAGGAGGGAAGTCAGAATAGCAAAGGCCCAAACTGAGGAAAAGATAGCCAACTCAGTTAAGAAGGGGATAAAACCTTTTATAGGTACACTCAGCAGCGAGAAAGACAAAGGGAGGGATAGTGAGGCTGAATAGAATGAACGTGGGTGGGCAGAGGGGACAGTGAAAAGCAGGAACACTGAATGAATATTTCTGCTCAGTATTCACAAAGAGGAGGGGTAAGTGCCTAATCCAATTAATAGAAGCACTCTTGATAGGGGTCGATCCAGTCCTTTCACAGAAGAAAGGGTTCTGCAAGAACTCCTAAAACTGAAGGTGGACAAAGCAATGGGTCCTGATGGAATTCACCCAGAATTCTAAAAGAATTAAGGAGAACTAGTGAAACCACTGGCTACTCTTTTAATAAATCATGGGAGGATGGTGTGGTACCTGAGGACTGGAGGAAGGCGGATGTGATTCCCTTCACAAAAGTGGGACCAAGACAGAGGCAGGAAACTACAGACCTGTCAGTCTGACCTCTGTGGTAGGGAAAGTGATGGAGTCACTCTGAAGGAAAGAATAGTTCAGTACCTAGAGGTCAGTGGAGCACAGGATCCACGGCAGCTTGGGTTCACAGCGGGAAGGTCATGTCAGACGAATCTAATAGATTTCTTTGACTGGGTGACCAAAGTAGTAGACCAGGGAGGGGCTGTGGACATGGCCTACCTAGACTTTAGCAAGGCATTTGACACAGTCCCGCACAAAAGATTATTAGTCAAATTAACCAGCCTGGGAGTGGGTCCCAGGGTGGTAGCCTGGGTAAAACATTGGCTGGACAACAGGACACAGAAGGTAATTGTAAATGGAGTCCACTCTGATGAAAGGGCGGTTACTAGTGGGGTACCGCAGGGTTCAGTATTGGATTCAGTCCTTTTTAATGTCTTCATCAGTGACATTGCAGAGGGACTAGAAGGAAAAGTATGCCTTTTTGCAGATGACACAAAGATCTGTAACAGGATTGATACACAAGGAGGCGTGGAAAGGATGAAAAGGGACTTGGCAAGGTTGGAGGAATGGTCAGACGTATGGCAGCTAGGATTCAATGCAAAAAAATAATGCACCTGGGAAACAAGAACCCAGGGGAAGAATACACAATGGGTGGGGAGATAGTAACAACAACAAAACAGGAAAGGGACCTGGGGGTAATCATATCAGATGACCTTAAGGTTAGCAAGCAATGTGAGAAGGCAGTAGGGAGGGCCGGGGTATACTGGGATGTATAGGGAGAGGCAACAGCAGCAGAAATCAGGAAGTTGTTATCCCTCTGTACAGACAGTTGGTGAGACCCCATCTGGAATACTGTGTCCAGTTCTGGAGACCTCATCTCCGCAGGGACATAGACAGGATAGAGGCAGTCCAGAGGAGGGCAACTAAAATGGTGCAGGGTCTGCAAGAGAAGCCATATGAGGAGAGACTAAAGGAGCTTAATATGTATACCCTTGAGGAAAGAAGGGAGAGGGGGGACATGATAGAAACTTTCAAGTACCTCGAGGGAATCAACAAAGTCCAAGAGGGTAGCATCTTTCAGAAAAAGAGACTTGCAAGAACAAGGGGACACAATTTAAAGATAGAAGGAGGGCGGTTCAGGGGCAATGTGAGGAAGTATTATTTCACAGAGAGGGTAGTGGATGCATGGAACAGCCTTCCTGAGGAAGTTTGGGTCTAAAACTGTGGGAGAA
Organism: Neoceratodus forsteri; assembly: GCA_016271365.2. Lineage (NCBI taxonomy): Eukaryota > Metazoa > Chordata > Ceratodontiformes > Ceratodontidae > Neoceratodus > Neoceratodus forsteri. The sequence goes on along the minus strand of CM057449.1, from coordinate 330,070,372 downwards.
TTCAAGAATGCATGGGACAGACATAAGGCAATTCTTGTGGGGGGCAGGAAGATATAGGCTGTTGGTTAACTAGGATCTGCGGCCTATCCTGTAGGTAGGGAAATGAGCAGACTAGATGGGCCTAGCGGTCCTTATCTGCCATCAAAGTCTATGTTTCTATGTTTCTATGTTTAGATTAAGGTTTGGTGAATTTGAAAGATAGGGTATGAGAAATAACGGTTCTTATTATATGGAAGTGTGCCCATGCTGTAATAACACATTGTCGTCTAGCTTACATCTGATTCTGGAGTGTGAATCATTTAACAACATCACGGGAAAATATATTAGGCAACATTTTCAAATTGGGGGTAATTTGGATAATGTTGAACTGATTGAAGGTGTGCTGAATTGTGATAGAACAAGTAAGGTGTTTGCCTTAGCAAATTTTGCACATAGAATATTACAGGTAATGAAATGGAGTATTTGATTAGGAAAAAATGGGATAGATCTGCTCTGTATTAATAATGCACCCAACTGGAACCAAGTACCTGTATAATTAGTATGTAAGCTGAAGAAATTTATTGAGTGGAAGCTTTTTAATTTGTTTAAATGTATTATGATGATGATTGTAATGTGTTTTGATAAAATGTATGTATGTAACAACATTTTATGTTTTTTTATAGATACTTACAAATAAATTCCTACTACTACAACATATGTGGGAGTGTGGGCCCTCCACACCCTGCGGTCCCACTTACACATAAATATGGATCCATACAGCAGCCCCATAGTACTGAAAAGGAACTCTTGTAACACTAATTTGCCAATATTTCAGTAACCGTACAACCTATAAAAAATATTCCACTGCAGTTGTAATCATGACTTCCACGCCTCCTTGTGTGCTTAGCCAACCTACAGGTGAACAAAGCTGTGGGTAGCAAAAAATTGTTTTCAAGATACGGCGCCGAACGGTGCCTCAGTGTTATTCTATGGGAAGTTTCACAACTTCGGAATGCTGTAACTATGGGACTGTTGAATGTTTTGGGATCAGACAACAAAAAGGCACATCTATTGGACCAGGGATTGCCACCCTGCACATTTTAGCCCAAAAGCACAATCCACTTTGGTACAATGAAGTGACAAAAAAAAACAACACATGGGAAAATGTGTTTGTGCCGTGTTTTTGCGATAACTTTACTGTGTTCACAGTACTCCTATCTTTATAATGGGAATGTTGTCATGCACAGAAAAATATTGTCGTGATTCCTTGTTTTTTTTTATCTCAGTTATTGCCGCAACAACAAAAAATGTTGTTGTGACAATGAAACAGCAGAATGGTGAACAAACTTTGAAAAACATTTTTCCAGACCACCTACTGAAAAACTAATGCCAGGGTCATGTTCCTAAGGGCCAGATTAGGTAAACACAACTGTTGGTGTTTATCAAAGGGCATTATTTTTTTAGTAACAATGTTTTTTGTCTCTCACTAACTGAAAACAAGATGGCGGCAGCACAAAAACAAATTCAGGGAGCACGACAACAAAAATGTGGTTGCGAAAGATTTCGCAATGCACATATACATTTTCACATATGCTACAATGGGGCATGAAAAACTTGCATAACTTTTGAACAGATTAATATTTTTTCACCAGATCTTCAAAAGGCACCAGTTTAACCCAGGCCACATATAGACATGCAAATTTGAATCCACTCAGATGCACTCTTCAGTCCATTATGCCCAACAAAAGAAATGCACAAAAGTTGACTAATTTTCACATTTTGGACACTCTACGGTTCCACAACCATACATCCAACCATGACAAAACTCTCCAAATCCAGAGATATGTAGTTGGATAACATGCATGCAAAATTTCAGGCAAATCAGACAAACAGTTGCAAAGTTATTAAAGTGCAAATATTTGGATTTAACATGGAAGTGGCTAAGCAACCCTAACTATACCTGCCTTATCAGACAGGTATAATATCTATCTATCTATCTATCTATCTATCTATCTATCTATCTATCTATCTATCTATCTCTTTCTGTCTGTATATCTATCTATCTATCTATCTATCTATCTATCTATCTATCTATCTACAGTAAAGCCCACCAGGATGAAGCACAGTGCTGCAGAATTCTGCAGTAGAGTTACTGCAGCAAACAAGGCAGTTTCAGTGGGAGTTAATCCCTTTTGTCATGCAGTAAACCTGTGACACTGTGCTTCCTCCTGTTAGACTAGGAAGGTAGTGGGCAGCTGGTAGGGAGTTTATCAGAAGCTCCCTACAGACAGCTAGGCTAGGTAGATGAGGAGTGATGTAATTTAGAACTCTCACAGCAGCATGAGCCACATTTGACTCAGCTGCAGGGGAACCGTTTTAGAATCTTGGATGCAGTTTGTGAGTTGGAGCAGTGGAGAGTGGAGCTTTGAGTGTAGAGGTACCTGCCATCTTATACTAGGCTGGGAGAAGGACCTCTGGTCATCTTTTTCTCACCCTAGTGAGTGGGATAACAGAATTACTAGAGGAAGTAGTGGAGACCTGTATCAACAGGACCCCAGTGGGTCCATTTCTGTGAATGTAAAATGGGACTGAAAAAATCAGTAGGTCCAAGGGGCAATCCCCTGAGGGACCAATGGATTGTCCAGTTGTCCAGAGCAGAAACTGAGAGAATTTTGTGATAAAAAGCTATGGATTAAATGGAGGAAGTGTTTTCTTCAAAAAAAGCCTGATGTCTGTAACAAAGAGGCAAACAAACTGTGAGTACAGTAACATTGGCAGGAGGTTGAGAGTTGGCTGGTGATGTATGTGCCCAAGATAAGGCTCGATTACACTACTCAGGACCCCATTTTCACCACAGATATATGCTGAATGTAAATGTATTTTCTGTGTGGAGGCCTTTGCAGTCCCTGTGAGATTGAAGGATCCAGTATGTGTCCTGGAAGGAATGGCAGAGACTGGCTGGGGCCAGGGTGGGCAGACCCTCATCTGAAGTCATAGCTAGGGTTAACTGGTTACTTGAAAGGCACAGTTTATACTGAAGGTATTAATTTAGCTCACCTCATTAGAAAGATTTTTGAATTTGAAGTGTGTGGCAACCCCCACATAATAGACACCTAGAAAAAAGAAAGTATAGAGACCCCCTCCCAAACAGAGGAATAGGCATCTTGTTCTGTAGAAAAGTAGATGTGTGAAATGCCAAAACTGCCTGCTTTGGAGAAAGCAGCATGTTCTTGATGCAAGTTCTGTGTTCTGTAATGACAATATCCAAGCTTGGGGGACCACCCATTTTCTGTCTCCATCTGTTAGAAAATAAATCCATACAATACAATCCCAGTTTTCTGGTGTGGACAGACCATCTGTGAGTCCAAATGTAAAATGTTTATGGGCCCACTCAGACAGGAGACATAGCATATCCCTAGCACCTCTCTCTCAGAAATCTACCCCTCTGACCTCTTAAATGCTAAGCCAGGTATTTTCCCTAAAATCAGAGATGGTACCTTTGTTTATGGCAACTTGTGGTTTATTGCCTTGTCTGTGTACAAGTTAGGAGGGTCCAGGTTGTAAGATGTCACTGTTGACCAGGGTAAGGATTGCAAAACAGGGGGCTCATCTGGGATCTTGGGGAGAGGAAAAAGTTGCCATGCCAGTGCAACTGCTGAGGGTATGTCTGTGGTCTTTTCTGTCTGGTAGTGGTGCACCATACCAAGAATCATTTCAAGAAAAATTAAATTGTGCCAAGGAAAATGCCATCCAAAGATCTGCTGCCTGTGATTTTCTGTGCAGAAAATGTGCTGCTTGTACTGTTTTTCTAAAGACGTTAATGCCATGAACTGCTGTGCTGAAAAAAGTGTACCCTGTCAAACAAAGTGCTCAAAACTGTTTAAAAGCAAGATTTTCAAGTTTCTGTGTAATTGTGGACACAGAGAACATTTGTGCCTAAGATTACAGAAAGTTGCAAGTGTTTGTGGATTAAACTGGTGGAGTCGCTAAAGGAATTGTACAAAAAACTGTACCAAAATTGTTTTAGAGTGCTTCAGCCTGTGAAAATCCAAGCCGTAAAAAAAAAAGTTTGTTTTTACAGTTTAAATTTGCCTGCTTGACAATCATTGTGAAGGAGAGCGAGCAGCAGAGACAGAGAGAGAGAGAGAGAGGCAGCTTATTTGCATGGCATTGTGTGATTAGTCATCACAGCTAAGCCCCACCCCTTGCCAGGAGTTCCTGATTGAGAAAGTGTTCAAGCACGAGGAGAGAGCATGGAGCATGTGAGGTGTACAAACTGCAGCTGCAGGAGTGAGCCGTTGCACTGGTGGACTTTGGAGATTTGTTAAAAACAGTTAAAAAACAGTAAACTAGGGCTTTTCCTGGTTAACAACCATTTCAGTGGGTGATCATTGAGTGAGTGTGGTGCCAATTGTCAGGCAGGACCACCCAACTGACCGCAAGTGTCCTCAAATTGGCAGGGAAGGTCGCAGCATCCATTGGAGGGAATCTGCTACTTGTGAGTACAGAATCCAAGCAAACTAACTGTATTGTGCAAAGTTTTGAGCCATGAACACAGCAAAGTGAATATCAGTATGCAAGTAAGGTTGCTATGTGTGAAAGCAAAGACATTTTCAGCTGCAGTCACGAAAGCTGCATGAAAAGCAAATGTGAGCAGTGAAAGCAACTTGTGTTTTGAGCAACAGAAAGTGAACTGTGAGAGAAACAAAATAATTCAGTGTGTGCAGAGAGTAAAAAGTAGTAAATAGAAACTCAGAGTACAAAAAGCAATGTGGTTGTGACATAGAAAAGTTTCAGTGGCAATGTTGGGGCATAGTTCCAAAGCAATGTAAACAAGAAGGGCCATGTTTGGGGGCAGGGTCCTGATGGTAAAAACAATCAAAGTGTGTGCAACAGTTTTGAAAACAAACCAAAGCATGAGCAACAGAATTCAGTACAGGAAAGAGAGAGACAATTTTCTTTTAAAAGAACTGACCAAGTGTGTCGGTGTGCAGAGACCAGATCAGTAACCTTGGGCTTGTGTATTGTTTTTGCAGAACAAAATGGCTAGCAAAAAGACAGGGTATCCAGTTCATACCAGGATCTGGATAGCCCAGATAGAGAGAGACAGAGAGAGAGAGACAGATCTGGAACAATTTGAAAAGTTGTATGGATGTGAAGAGCACTGGCAAATGTTGCATTACCGAACTTTCCAATAAATGTGAGTGTGATCTGCATGAAAACTAGGAGAGATGTTTTAATGATTCCACACTGCAAGGACTGTAGAAAACAGTATGGCATGTGTATGGACAGTGGTGTTGTGTAAGCAAATATCAAAACAATATGTCTGGCTCTAACTGGACCTTGGTGAGGTCCAACCTGTGCATTACAGAAGATCACTGCATGTAAGCAGGAAGAACCAGAGGAGCTTGTGAGAGAATTCTTGAGGATGTGACCAAAAGCAACTCGCAGTGACAGGCAGATGTAGACTTTTCAGCCCAACCAAAGGTTGAAAGGGACCAGCCAGAGACTGAGTCCATGGATCCGTGGGCAGCAGGTTCAAGTCCGAGTTTGATTGGTGAAGATGAAATGGAAGAGGCTTACACTGGGAGGCAACTCACCTCAGAACATAGTGAGGAGTGGACTGTATCAGGGCTGAAACAACTATCAGCTCCTGGGCAGAGCAAGTAGAAAACGAAGAAACCGAAAAGTTAGTAAGTCAGCTGGTAGTGAGAATGGGCTACCAGTGGCTCTAACTGCATGTGAGCTATGACAGACTGTGCAGGGCTCAAGAAGTGGTAGGTAAGTACGGGGATGGACTGCAGTTTCCTGTTTGAAACATTCAAGACTGGCTTGACCAGGTCTGGCCTCTGCCAAACCAGGCCACTGGTTTAAGTCTACCAAAAGCAGCAAGGAGGAATGCCTGATCAGACACAGGGCTGAGAAAGAGTTCAGACTAAAGTATCCATGTTTCAAAAGATGGATGTGGGGCAGCCCACGGCGGGGCAGGTTACCTACCTGTGCTGGGGACCCAGTTTCAGAAATGGATCTGGGATGTTCGAGGGCTGGCCAGGGGAGAAGGATCAACATCCAAAGACTGCTCTTCTCTCCAAGGAGGAAGTGGGTAGAATGTTCGGATAACATGGACACCTAGTGGAGACTGGGTGTACTGAGCACACCAACGCCAATTTGCTCAGGGGGCAGGGTGGACACTGGTCATCATTGCATGTCCCCACTCCCATACATCAGGGAAAAATGCTGCTGGCCACCCTTGATGAAGCCTGCCCTTGGCTTCAGTTAGCTCTCAGGCAGGCTCCCTGACCTATCCCGTCAGTTGCAGCACTATAGGGCTGGTGCCACAACTCCACTCTGGGGTGTAAGCCAGGGGGGTATCAAGGAGCCACGGCCAATATGAGAGTCAAAACAGAGAGTCCATGGCTGGGCTGAGGTACTGGGTGGCTGGCTGCAGAAAAAGCTTAATAAATAAAAAAGATGGATGTGGGAAGCAGTTGAGGACCATAGAGAAGAATGGTTGCTGGAAGAAGCCAGAGCTACCATTAAACCTGACAAGTGTATGTTCAAAGGCAGCAACATATGCCATGACAAGTTAAAGATGTGGAGACTAGATCACACCTTCCATCTTGATTCCATCAGAGTGACTGATAGAAATGGAAATGAGATAGTCCACACTACTAGAATTGTTTGTCCTGATAACAGTCATTTATGGTCCTCATTCCAAGTAGTACTACCCTTGAGTGCCACCACCAGAATGTGCCAGCTCAAAAGAAAGCAACACTGGGACATGTCCAGCATGGTGGGCCTGACACCACCCCACCCTGCAAGCAATCGGCTAAAGAAAGAAGATCCACTGGGAGCAACATGTCAGTGTCCCCCCCTGGCAGCAACACATCAGTGTCCCTCCTGGGAGCAACAAGACAGTGTTCCCCCCCCCCAGAACAACTGGAGATGTCATGACTGCAGCTTTCTTCCTTAATCAGCAGCAACCAGGTCCAGAAGTGGCATGGAAGAGCTTGTTCTGAAGATTTGTCTTCAGCTGAAGGTGAAAAGATCCAGCCCAGATCCAGAGAAGTGATGCAGATTGTCAGCCTGCACTTCAGAAATTGGTAGGCTAAATTTTCCTCTTACTTTTTATGTTATGCACTTGCCCATTTAAGAGGAGATGTTCCTTAAACTATTGGCCCAATAGACTCCTGGATCTGGACCAATGTTTCCAGCAGGCCTCTTGCCTTCATCATGAACAGTTGTGAGAGGGCTTCAGCCCACCAAGACTTTCTTGAACGTGAGTGCCTTGTGCATTCAGGACATTTACTCTTAGATAGGACTTTGAAGGGCCCCCAAAAAATAAGTTTTCATGTGTTATTTTGGTACTTTTTATACTGCCTTTTGTAGAAAGCCCTTTTAATAAACATTTTGGGGATTGGATTGTATCTGTTGGTGGGTGGTTTGGTTACCGTTTTTCTTGCAGGTTGTGTTTTGGAAGTTTTCTTTTACAGGTGTGCCTGGGAGAAGAACAGAAGACAAGAAGAGGATGTTTTAGGACTCCATGGAGTTCTCCTTTTAGTATGTTGGGAATGTTGTAACTAGGAAATGTTAAACACTTTTGCTTTTCAGGTTTAAGGTGTGTAGTACTGGGGTTTGGGAAATGCATAGCAATGCCTTATGTATTTTTCTAAAGCAGTATACACTGTAATTGTGAAATGTGTGTGGGTATAGGCTACCCTGTGAGTAGCGTAGGTTAGATAGCGTTGCTCTAGAGGGCTAGGGGGATGGACAGGTTGATGATTCTGACCCGGGTAGGGACTGTCAATTCTATTCTATCAGGGTATGCTTCAGGCAATCTCTTGGAGCAACTGAAAGAGTTCCAAGATAGTTTGTTAGGTGAAGCTGAAGTTGCTTCAGCAGACATCTGTTCTCTGGTGCAACCTGCCTATGTTTTGGCATAGGTAGGGGTGAGCCTGGCCACCTCTCCCCTTAGGGTGCACAAAGGTTGGATGGCCTGTGTTGTAGATCAAAGCCCTTGCTGCAGACATCAAGGTTCATCTGTTGGCAGTGAGTGTAACCACTCATTCCCTGGGGTTACTAGAGCTACCATCAGTGATCAGTGTTAGACTATGAAAGTAGTGGGCAGCTGGTAGGAGTTTATTAGAAGCTCCCCACAGACAGCTCATTGTTTACTTAGCTAGGCTAGATAGATGAGGAGTGATGTCATTTAGAACTCTAGCAGCAGCATGAGCCACATTTGACTCAGCTGCAGGGGAACTGTTTTAGAATCTTGGGTGCAATCTGTGAGTTGGAGCAGAGAAGAGTGGAGCTCTGAGTGTAGAGGTGCCTGCCAGCCTACACTAGACTGGGTGAAGCATCTCTGGTCATCTTTTTCTCACCCTAGTGAGTGGGTCAACAGCATTATTACAGAAAGTAGTGGAGACCTGTGTCAACAGGACTCCAGTGGATCCATTTCTGTGAAAGTAAAATGGGACTGAAAAATTCAATAGGTCCAAGAGGCAATCCCCCAAGGGACCAATGGATTGTCCAGCTGTCCAGAGCATAAACTGAGAGAGTTTTGTGACAAAAAGCTATGGATTAAATGGAGGAAGTGTTTTCTTCAAAAAAAGCCTGATGTCTGTAACAAAGGGAGAAACAAACCGTGAGCACAGTAACATTGACAGGAGGTTGGAAATTGGCTGGGGGTGTATGTGCCCAAGATAAGGCTAGATTACACTACTCAGGACCCCATTTTCACCACAGATATGTTCTGAATGTAAATGTACTTTCTGTGTGGAGGCCTTTGCAATCCCTGTGAGATTGAAGGATCCAGTGTGTACCCTGGAAAGAATGGTAGAGGCTGGCTGGGGCCAGGGTGGGCAGACCTTCACCTGGAGTCATGGCTAGGGTTAACTGGTTACCTGAAAGGCACAGTTTACTTTGCAGATGTTAACTTAGTTCATCTTTTCAGACAGAGTTTTGAATTTGAATTGTGTGGCAACCCCCACGTCATAGACATTTAGAAAAAAGAAAGTCTAGAGATCCCCAAACAGGGGGATGGACATCTTGTTCTGTAGAAAAGTAGATGTGTGAAATGTCAGTACTGCCTGCTTTGGAGAAAGCAGCATGTTCTTGATGCAAGTTTTGTGTTCTATAATGGCAGTATCCAAACTTGGGGGACCACCCATTTTATGCCTCCATCTGTTAGGAAATAAATCCATACAATAGAATCCCAATTTTCTGGTGTGGACAGTCCATCTGTGAGTCCAAGTGTAAAATGTTTATTGGCCCCCTCAGACAGGAGACATAGCATAGCCTTAACTTCTCTCTCCCAGAACTCAATGAAAATATAAACGTTATTTTGTACTGTAACTCCCCGACCTCTTAGATGCCAAGCCAGGTATTTGCCCTAAAGCCATGGGCGGTACCTTTGTTTATACCAACTTGTAGTTTGTTGTCTTGTCTGTTTACAAGTTAGGGGGTCCTGGTTGCAAGATGCCTCTCTTGACTGGGGTAAGGGTGTGTATATGTGTGTGTGTGTGTGTGTGTGTGTGTTTATATATATATATATATATATATATATATTAGAGCAAAAACTCCGTTTAATGCATTAGTTAGGGTTGTTCCACAGCGACAAAGTGAGGATTAAGCTGTTGGGTTGAAAACCCTAACTCCGAGTCACCCCCCAGCACCACACACACACAGACACACACACACATTCAAGTATGGGGAGGACCAAGTCAACACAACCAATAACAGACATCCAGCAGCAGGTGACAGAAATAACAAACAATTGTCTAAATGTACTACGAGACATCCCACCCACCTGACCAGGTACTGCATGCTCAGTGGAGATCAACAGCAAAACTGAGGCCATGCACACCAAGCGTACACATCCCTGATTGCAGCTGCACAACGTACCACACTTAGTAGTTGCATGACTTACCTACCAATGCCCCACACCGACCACAAAAAAAAGACCAAACCGTTATTTTGCAGCAGGGATCCAAAGGATTTCTGTAATGCGTCGGGCGCCGTAATGTTATCCTATGGGAAAAAACATCAACTTTGGAGTGCTGTAACTTTGCCGCTGTGTGATATTTTTTCACCAAACTACTGAAAGGCTCATCTGTGGGCTGTTGGCTGTCTTCCATCCAAATTTCAGGAAAAAAGACTAAACCGTTATTTTGCAGCAGGGTGCCAAAGGATTTCTGTAATGCGTCTGGTGCCGTAATGTTATCCTATGGGAAAAACCGTAAACTTTGGAGTGCCGTAACTTTACCACCATGTAATATTTTTTTCAATTCAACACTGAAAGGCACATCTGTGAGATGTTGGCTCCGTTCTCTCCAAATTTCAGCCCAAAACTCCCAATGGTTCTTTTGCAGCGCAGTGCCAAAGAGTCGCTGTCACTGTCCCACAGATGGAAAATTACTGTCGCAATTTGCGAAAGCTTTCGCAAAAAAGTTCGACACTTTCGTGAGCATGAAAGTAATTTGCGAAAGTACTTTTTCCAGAAATTTGAAAAACATATTTCTGGGGTGTTTTACCACAAAATAAAGACATGGCAAGCATCCTGAGGGTCCGACTAGGTGAATACAAAAAAAATTAGGTTGCTAGAGGGTCCCAAATTTAAATGCCAACCATTTTTCTGATCACCAACTGAAAACAAAATGGCCAATTTGTGAAAGTAACAGGCTCATTTGCGAAAGTAAAAATGCATTTGCGAAAGTGTTGAACTTTTTGTTAACTTTTCCCATTTACTTATAATGGGAAACTGTTTTTTGAATAACTTTTGAAGCGTTTAATATTTTTTCATGAAATCTTTGAAAGGCACATCAGGGACCCTGGCCACATGTTCCCTGAAGATTTCAGACCGGTCACGTAAACCGTATGACCTGTAGGCGCGACCGTAGAATTCCAGAAAAAGCGTAAACGCGCGCACAGATCACGCTTAATAACTCCACAGCCGTATATCCAACCACTACAAAACTCGGCAGATCCCAAGGCCTATGGTTCTTGATTATGTATTCCAAATTTCAGCCAAATCTGTCATACAGTTGCAAAGTTATTAAGGTGAAAAGTTTTGGGGTTTAACATAGAAATGGCTCCTCAACCTAACTATGGTAGCACTACCGTGCTACCATAATATATCATATATATATATATTTTACAGAAAACTCCATTAATGTATCAGTTAGGGTTGATAGTACAGCGAAAAAGTTTGAAAATTTGATGTTAGGGTTCCCAGCCCCATCCTCCACACACCAACAGGCGTCAGGGTGTGCCATGGAGTCATCAGACCCAACTCTGGAGGACATTTGTGATAGTAAAATGTACTGCCAGCAGCTTTCCAAAGACATGTATTTTTTTCCAATTGACTATAATGGGAAAACTTTTAAATTTAATAACTTTTGAACAGATTAATATTTTTTCACCAAATCTTCAAAAGGCACACCAGTCACCCAGACTACATATTCCTGAGAATTCCAGACCAGATGGACAAATCATTTGGGCTGTAGCCCAGAGCAAAGATTTAACCCAAAAAGTGGGGTTTTACATGTTTTGTGGTGCTCTGCAGCTCCGCAACTGCAAGTCTGACTGGAATGAAACTTGCCAGATCCAGAGACCTATGGTGCCTGACCCAGCATGCAAAATTTCAGGGAAATCCATCATATGGTTGCATAGTTATTAAATGTCAACATTTTGGGTTTAACATACAAGTGGCTGGCAACCTTAGCTATAGTTCCACTACTATAATATATACATGTGCATATATACATATATATATATATATATATATATATATATATATATATTTATATATATATATACACATACATACATATATTGCAAATAACTCTCTTAATGCATTAGTTAGGGTTAAAGTGACAAAAGTAGGGAAATTTGGCACTAAGGTTTCCAACCTTAGCACCCCACTCCCACCTTGCACACACCAACAGGAATCGGGGGGTGCATTAGGGTAGCCAGTCCTAATGCTTCCCCATTCCATAAGTAAATTACCTCAGATGGGTACAGTATAGGAGCATTAGGGCTGATGACCCTAAGGCACACCCCCGATGCCGGTTGGTGTGTGCAGAGTCGGGGTGGGATGTTAGAGTTGGAAACCCTAATGCTGCATTGCCCTACTTTTGTCATTTTAACTCTAACTGATGCATTAACAGAGTTTTTTGCAACTAATTTCCTTACTTTTTGAGATCGTAGAATGGTAGCCTTATTGGGTTCTTGGAGCGCTGGGCCGTCTGTGTCCTGCACTCCCATGCATCCATAATTTTTGCCAGATTGTAATAGTATCCTTATTTCCCTATGGGTCTGCAGGGCTCTCTGTGCCCTGAACTGCCCAGAACTCCAGGGGAAAGTAACATTTTTTCATGAAAGCAGCAAAAGGGACATGGTGGAGCAAGACCTTTTTACCCCGAAAGTGTCAGAGCAAAATTGCAAACTGTTTCTTCACAGAAGAGTGATGAAGAAATGACTGTGTATGCTTCACATTACAGTGTTATCCTATGAGAAAAGAACCAAAATTTAAACCCCCACAACTCCAGAGCAAAGTAATATTTTTTCACCAAATGACCATAAGGCACATCTCTGGGACTTGGCCTTACTACTGAGAAAACTTCAGACCAAAACCAGAAACCATTTACAAACTGTGGAGTGACAAAGAAACAGGCAGTACCATTAAACTGAATGGTACAAAATGATAAAGGGCCCCTTTTTCATGAAACAAGATTTTTAATCATGCTGATCCTATTGTACTCAATGGGAAAGCATGATAAAGGATCCTTTTTTGCAAAACAGGATCCTTTTTCATGCTAATACCATTGCAGTCAATGGTAAAATATATCCCCTGGCAGTCTAGTGGTCCCTCTCCCCCTCCCCTGGTGTTGGATCGCTATCCCCTAACAGCACATATATTTCCCTACTAGTCTAGTGGTCCCTCCCCCTCTCCTGGTGAGGCCAAGGATCTTTTTTTGCAGCATAACTTTCTCCGCAATTTGCGTAAAAGGATTAACAAAAGTAAAAAAAAAAAAAAAAATTAGTAATCAAAATATCACAAAACTAAATACAGAATCAGATTCCAGGGCTCCTGATTGCCTAAACACAACTATTGTTCTACAAGTAACCCCTCTATTTTTCAACTAATTCAACTTTGTTGCCATTGCTAACTGAAGACAAGATGGTAGCAGCATGATAAAGTTTTCCCATTTGCGGGTCAAAATTACCCATTTGAGTCTCAGGATTACCCATCTGCGATCAAGAATCCTGTTTTGAACCTGACATCTAACTTTTCCCATAGGAAATAATGGGAAACTTAAATTGTAACAACTTTGGAACAGATTAATATTTTTCCACCAAACTTTCAAAAAGCACCATTGTGACCCAAGAGCTATATACCTTAAATATTTCACACCAAAATTCCACACAGTTTTTGTGCAATGTAGTGACAAAGAGTTTGAAAAAAAAATGGTAATTTGCTTGTTTTTTTGACAGTCCATATCTCTCCACCTGCTCAACCGACTGGAACGATACTACATCAAGAGATTGTTAGTCCCTAATAGCACATGCCAGCTTTCATGCCAATCCCTTGAATAGTTGTGAAGTTATTGAAGTGCAAAGTTTCAGTTTAACATAGAAGTAAATATTTAACCCGAACTATAGGGGCACAACTGTGCCCTATAATATCTGCTAATTGGTGGCTGAGGGACGCACCCACTAAAGCATTCCCTGCATTGGCAACAACACTGACACACCTCTGAAACGCATTACCGCCACAGGATGTTGCTTGTGCCACGGCACGCCAACATAAAAAGATACCTGAAAGGGTACTGATTGGACATATCAACCTCATTTAAAGACGTGAGGTCTGGAGAGACCAGACGTTAAACTCATTAGCTGAAAAGGGGAACTGGGTAGGTAAGTGATTGAGGATGGGAGGCAAAGGGGATAACCTCCCTGGGACATAAATTCAAGGGTGAGGTAGTCATACCTATATGAGTAGCATGGATGTACCCTTGAGGCCCAGATATTCAAAGAGTTGCATACCATGCGCGTAATAGGGGTTGCGCCAGCGCTAGTCACAATCCGCCATTCTCGCGATATTTAGCGGGAGGCAGTTACACCCCCCAAATCACGCTGAGCAACAGCGCAATGATAATGAATGTATGCACAACTGAAGGGGGAGGAACCATGCATAAATTGCGCAGTGCGATATTCAACAACATGCGCCATGGGCAATAGGAGAGCAAGCGGAAGTTTCGCCATAGCGTAAATGAGCCAAAATAAAAAGGAGCAAGGGAGAGGTGCAAGAACACTACAGGGAAGGCACATGAGGCTGAACTCTAGCAAGAGAAAATGGGCAGGAGGGACACACAGGGCAGGCCAGGAAAAGGGCACCTGGAACCCACAGGCTCAGGGAAAGGTGTGGGAAGCCACAGAGCAGAAGGGGTAAGTACTTGCCACACAGCAGTGAGGCCAGCACAGTCAGGTGTTCCCAGTGCAGGAGAAATAGCAGCCAGGACAGTGGGGGGAACACAGAAACAGCTGCCGGGGGGGTGAACACAAGCAGAGACATGGCCAGTGCCACCATCCAGATGGAGGCAGTAATGAGGGGGGTGAGAAGGTGGGCAGCAGGGGGGCGCGACCATGGAAGGGCCCATTGGTGGTATGCCTCAACAGGCAGTACCGAGCCTGCACCAGCTTCGAGCTATATAGTGATACGGAGATCGTGGTCCGGTACCGCCTGAATCAAGCAATTCTGAGGCGACTCTGTGAGCTGTGCAGTGATGTGATGCAGGTACCCACACAATGGAGCCATGCTCTGTCAGCGGAGATGAAAGTGACAGCTTGCATGTGCTTGCTCGCCACGGGTACCTTCCAGAGACCAACTGGGGAAACCACAGGCATAACCCAGTCGGCTATGTCATGCCACCTCACCCAATTCCTCAGCACACTGCTGCCACATGCTGCGGAGTACTTCCATTTCCACTGCACACCGGCGGAGGGCACAGCAAACATATGGGAGTTCCACAGGGTAGCACGTATGCCTGGCATGCTAGGGGCAATACACTGCACCCATGTGGCCATGTGCACACCACCTGGCCCCGAGGGGGCCGCATATATAAATCGCAAGGGCTATGCTAGCATCAACTGCCAGGTGGTGTGCGATGCCAGAGGGTACATAATCAATGTCTATTCCACGCACCCTGGGGGAGCACACGATGCCTTCATCTGGCACCAGTTGGCACTGTGCCACAGATTTGAGAATGGGGATATCCCCACTGGCCACCTAGTGGGTGAGTATACAAACCACACAGACAATCAGAGGGCCTGGATGGGCATGGTCAGAGGTGACATGGGTAGTGGCCTACATGGCCCAGGGCAGGGCGATGCTGATTACCAAACTAACCTCCACCCTCTACACACAGGTGACAGTGGATACCCACTCCATCTGTGGCTGCTCACACCCTACCGGCGGCCTGTGATCCCATCACTGCAACGCTACAAGGAGGCGCACGCCACCACACGTAATGTCATCGAGTGGGTGTTTGGGATGCTGAAGGCATGTTTCCGTTGCCTGGACACCTCCAGTGGTGCCCTACAGTACAGCCCCTTAAAGACCTGTGGGCTATTCCTGGCCTGTTGCATCCTGCACAACATGGCCAATGAATGTGGGATAGCCGTACAGGTCAAAGAGGGGGACAGCGATGGGGACGATGAGGACACCGGTGACAATGGTGATGGGCAGCCCCACCTTGGGTGATGGGACTCTAACTGCTCCGGCTGGCACTGCACTGGGACACCATCACAGAGGAGCACTTTAGCCTACCCAGGTAAGTCATAGGCCATGTGCAACCACCAGTGGCTACGGCACAACCCACAAACATGCATGGACACACTCCAGGGCATGCTGTCATGGGAAGTGGCCGGCATAGAACCACACACACCACCAGGGATGGGAGAGGTCTACCATGGCACACGGACAGACACACACACACACAAAGCACCAGACATGCACAAAGGGTAGGAGGCACACCGACCCTGAACGCCACCCCTAGCCACACACATGTCACAGACCACCACGCCCACTGCCTGTCATTGTAGGGTGTCAGATGCTGAGCACCATTGCACATTGGTGTACAGCACAATGCAGGCATCATCATGCAAATGCAACTCGGACAGCAACCGGGAGGGTGTGCAGACGATTGTGTGTCTGCATGCAGGTTGGTACCCACCTGTGCATTGCCCGCTGAATGACACAATGCACACAGGGCAGCATCAGACAGTAGCCACGCTTGGGAGACAGGTCAGTCACATGCCACAGTGCCCCAGCCACCACAGATGTGTGGGCAGCCCGCTGAGACCCGCCAGCACTGACAGGCTGACCACTGGCCTCATGGGGTGGCACCGATGGTCCCCAGGGGTTCCACTGTGTGAACACGACTGTGCTAGCGCCGGGTCTGCAGCACACTGAACATGCCTGCACCAGGCGTGCTCGGGATGACCCAGGCTGAAGCCGGTGTCAACAAGGTTGGGTTGCACGACGCCGGAATGGGGTGGACAGTGCACTGCGTGGTGTCTGCAACATGGGCAAATAACTGTGTGCCCATTGTGGCCATGACAGCAGTGAATGCCTGTGTCTGCCTGTCAATGGCAGTGGTCACATCCTCCCGCAACTGGTCCATCCCTGCCAGGAGCAGAGCAGAGCAGTGTCTCTGCTGCGACACTCCTCTGTCCACTCCAGAGCCACACGCAGTGCATCCACTGACGTCGCAAGCTGCATCTGCTGGTTGACTGATGCTTGCAGTATGTGGGTGTGCTCATCCAAGAGGTCATCTGCCTGCTCGGCATCCTGCCCTCAGGGTGTGCACGGCCCTGATGCTCAGCACCCCTTGAGGGTGGGCGCTGCATACCAGGACCAGGCCTGGGCATGTCCACAGGTGGTGCACTGACACTGCCCCCTGACGCTGTACCCCCAAGCCCATTGGCCAACTGCTGATGCTGCCCCTCTGGCTGTCACTCCTCAGGGCTCACTGATGCTGCCACAGTGGCTGCAACAGTCCCACTGTCCTGTACACACACCAGTGCTGCCCCACGGGTGCTGACAGGCACAGGCTGGGACTGTGATGACATGCAGGCCTCCATGGCGGCACCACCCACAGCCATGGCCGCAATGTTACCTGCTGTGTCGTGATCCTGTGGCACACACGTGTAAATGCCCATGACATTAGCAACATCATCATTGGAAACGGACCTGGCACCAGCCCGAGTCACAGCATGCTGGCATCCGTGGATGCTGGCACGCTGGGACACAGGCAGGGCCTCCTCTGTACCTGTTCCAACAACATCAGTCTGGACACCCAGGTGGGCCCACTGTCACACTGAGCCACGTATTCCTGTGGAGGTGGATGGGCCCTCCTCCATCTCCAGCTGACTGGCATCAGTGGAGAGACCCACCACCACTGACCCATGCAGATTCTCAGGATCTGTAAGGGAAAACAAAGTCGCTTTACTGCATGTGACCTACCCTGCCCCCCAATAGGCAGACCATGACCTACCATGCAGTAACGGGCTACCACCGTTCTGGAAGCCACCACCCGGAACACCCTCAATGGCACAATGCTGCATGCTGCCAGCAACCCTCTCCTCCTGTGGGGTCAGGCGTAACACCTCCGGCTGTCCCCCACCTGTCACAGATCATGCTGCCCTGATGGCAGCCACCTTCTCCTTAATCCTCCTCCTGTCTGTGCCCATCTTCTTTTTGCATTCCTGCACGGAGTGCTGGTGGCTGCCATGCAGGTTCACAGCACGCACCACCTCCTCACATGCAGCAGCACAGGCCTGTGGTGTTCCTTGGCATCCGCTGAGAAGCGGCTCCTGGTCCAGGTAGGCCTCAAACAGGGCATCCGTCTCGGCCTTGGTGAAATTTGGCCTCCTCCTCCTCCCACAACTCTGTTCTTCTTCTCCCACAACTCATTCAGTCATGATTCAGCCTGTGAGAATAAAAGTTGTTACCTGTGACTCTGCAGTCCCATGCATGTCCCAAAATCCACAGTCCACACTCCCAAACACCATGCAACTCACCAATAGACTGCAGTACTGACTATGGCCACTGCAGCCCAATATCACACTTTTATAGTGCAACCCATGCAAATGAGGCGAGGCGCAACTTTAAGTGGATGCAAATTGCAGTGCTGCGTCATTGAATGGCTGATTAGCTGATTTACATATGATGGCTGAATATCGCGCTTTTGGCTTTGCGCAATTGTGTTGAACGTACTGAGCCAAGGGCGCAGTTCTGTGACATGCGCAGTACACACCTAACTGCGCATGCCCTGGTTGATGACGCAGGTGCCTGCTGCGCTGCTGACGTGCTGTGTGCGGAAGGCAACGCAGGGGACAGCTACCATTGTGCCAGTGGCGCTACAGTGATGTTCACCTATATGGCACTGGGGCATCATAGGCGCAGTGGGGCAACAGCACGGTAGGCTGCTGCTGGAGGTAGCACACAGGCACCCAATCGCACTACACACATTGGGTTCCAATCACGCTGTGCCTGTCCGTGCACCAGAGACCCTTGACCCTGTGCCCAACCTTTGCCCTCTAGGCGCCATGTGCCAGGCATGGGTGCACCATTATCGCGCTGTTCAGTGACAGTGCAATAGGGAATGGCAGCGCTGTACCGCACAGCATCTACACATGGTGGAACTGTGCAGCAGAGTGCCATTTTGACCCTACTGAGCAAGAGAGATGGCGCAGAGGAGAGCTGCCCAGTGGAGCCAGATTGAAATG
Organism: Neoceratodus forsteri; assembly: GCA_016271365.2. Classification (NCBI taxonomy): domain Eukaryota; kingdom Metazoa; phylum Chordata; order Ceratodontiformes; family Ceratodontidae; genus Neoceratodus; species Neoceratodus forsteri. Next base: position 330,051,601 of record CM057449.1, on the reverse strand, counting down.
GCAAACCTGGTTGCCATTGTTGAGCCACTTTTTGGCCCACCGTTTGAGGAGGCACCCCTGGACAGGTCCAGGAGCTAGGTGTGGCAGGAGGTGGCTGATGCCCTGGAGGAGGCCACAGGAATGGGGCAGATGGTGGAGCAGTGCCACCACAGGTATGGGGACCTGAGGCAGAGGCACCTGGACCTGCTTGCCCGCCTGCGGGCACGTGCCAGGAGGGGGGACTGTCCGGTGTTGGCTGTGGTGGTGTTATCAGGTGAGGGTGGGTGGGTCTAGCTGTGTGAGATTGCACACACATGGGGGCAGGGGGACTTTGCTACTGGATTGTACTGATGTTCCTCTCTCCATGTTTGCATCTTAGGTCCAGAAGAGAGACAGCTGGCGAAGGAGCGGAGGCGCCAGCTGGAGGACCGGAACAACAGGAGGGGTGAAGGTCCACAGCGGCAGAGGGACCAGCCTGATGATGGTGAGTGCCTTACCTCCATGATTACTATTGCATGCTGCGTAACAGGGCGGGCAGCGGGGCATGGCCACCATCCACTGACACCACTGCCATGCACGCAGCTTGTTACAGTTAGCACCGTCCAGTGGCACTGCATGTTTGGGAGTGTGTCAATGGTGGTCCATGCATGCACCGGGTACATGGCTATGCCACTGCCTTCGCACCACATAGCCATGTCACTAAACAGCCATGGTGGTGCTGTGCAGGACTTGGCTGGTGGGTGTGTGCAGTGGTCTGCATGGCTTTGTACACCTGGGTGGGCAGGTCTTGTGGACACGATCACTGTGGATGGTCACACACCATCACAGAGGCATGTCCCATGGCCGTATGCCATGCACAGTGGGTGGGCCGTATGGGGCTGTGCATTCACACCTATTGACTCTGCTCCCTTGTCCTAGGTGTCCGGCAGCTGTGCATGATACCAGAGGCGCTGCAGGAAATCTTTACTGTGACCAGGGCATCGTTGGACATCCTGCAGAGGATTGAGAGGCTGGGGGTCAGGTGGTGGCATGGAAGGAGGAGCAGTCGGAGCAGGGAGCAGGGCTCCCACTGATTATCAAACTGCCCCTGATTTCCCCTAACCCCCTGGACCCACCCTCACACCCCTCCTTTCCTGTACCTTTTGTTCACCCCCTGCCCTTACCCACCCCTACTTTGTTTGTGGCCCTCCCCCCACACATTTGTAAATATTTGTACATAGTTTGGTTTGTTGTTTTTAAATACATTTCTTTAGATATGACTACTGTGGTGGTCTCTGATTTGCAGCGGGCTATAGGTGCTCAGCTACAGTGGTGGGTGTGCATGGCGTCAGGGGTGGTGCAGTCATGGGTATGTGGGTGTGTCCGTGAGAAGTGACTATGGTGTGGGAGTAGCTATCAGTCAGTGTCTGTGGTGTGTTGTTCCTGTGCTCTGGATGACTGTGTGCAGTGGTCCATAGTGCATGCTCTGTGTCCATGGCGCACCTGTCAGCCCATCCATGGCCTGTGCAGCTGACACCTTCGATGTCTGTGACCTGCACGGTCTGCTGGCATGTCAGTGGTGGCTGTCCATGCAGGGCAGCCACTGTACCCGTCACAATGCTGGGTTGCCTCCTGTCACTGGTGTGGTGCATGTCTGCCTTGGGTGACACTGTGGCCTCCGCTGTTGTTGTCCCACCCCCATGCTGTGGCTTGTATGTGTTTCAGGGGATGTGCACCACTGTCTGTGACTTGTGCTCTGGGCAAATGCTGGTGGCGTACAGGTCCACAGTGCCTGCGCAGGGTGGCTGGCACTCCTGTGCCATGGAGGACTGCTGGCCGTGTGTACACGGTTTCCATGGCCCCACGCTGGGGGCTTGGTTGCCCCGCTACTGCGTCCCTGTGTTGGTGTGCCCTTGGGTATGGGTGGGTGTTTGTCTGTGCACTGTGTTGCATCTGGTGTGGTGCATGCTTCCGTGCACCACTGTGGGTGTCTGCGCTGGCTGTTGTGGCCAGTGCTGGGTCGAGGTGTGTCCTTGGGAGGGTGTGCAGGGTGCTGTACCACTGGTGGTGGGGCCCGGGGCATGCCCTGTCATGTGTGGGGTACCTCGTGTGCCGACGCATGGTCAGTCTCTCGGCTGTACCTCGGGGGGGGCTGTGCATGGTGGCACTGTGTATGCTGTCGTTGCATTGCTGTGTGCTGCCACCCGCTGATGGGTGCTCGTGGTGGGGCTACCTTGCATGGTTCTGTGGTGCACAGGGTTGCATTGTTACAGTGGGGGTGGTGGCATGCATGAGGTATCCTGCACTGGTGGATGCTGCTCCTGGGCAGGGTGTCTGGGGGTCATGGTGCAGGGCGTGCTCTGCATTGGGGGGATGGTGTGGCATGGGGTGGTTGGCCCTCCTTGTGTGCCGGTCGCAGCTTGCCAGGGGGTGTGATAGGGTACCATGGCCCAGCTGTGGGTAGGGTGCTTGTCTCCATGGGCCAGTGGTTATTCCAATCCTTCCCCAGTTGTGCAGTGCATGGGGTATGGGGGGACAATGTCTGTTCTGCTGTGTGTTCCTCTGCCCGTCTGTGGCATGGATGGTGGGCCCCTGCATCCCTGGTTGTGCTGTTGCATTTGTGCCCTGCTGCTGGGGGGCATCCCTGGTTATGCTATGGCGCATCTGGACTGCTCAGCTGAACATCCCTTGTTGCGCTATGGCGCATCAGATATCTCAGCTTCCCTTCCCTAGTTGCGCTATAGACGAGGTAGTGCGATATTCAGTGTCGGCTGTAGGCACATATCTGGCCAGAGCAGTTTTGAATATCGTACATCTTCAGCATGGGCTAATGGACCTTGCGCTGTTCCTGCTGTTGTGCACTTTTTGGGCAGTTTGAATATTCGGCCATAGTCTTTATCTGCTAGCTGTGGCTATCTTTCTGTGTTTCTATATCAATTACATTTCTGTCAAATTATTTTCCTGGCTATAGTACTACAGACGTGTTATACAAATTATTTTCTGTTTACTTTCCATGCCAGAAAATATATATTACTATATATCTTCTAACTGAAGCTACAGCTTCTATTACATTATGTGTTTTGTGAGCTGTGCTTCAGTTGAAGGGTGACTTCAGCTGGAGGGCAGCTTTTATTCAAACTACCTTCCCATCCCATCACCTATGGAGAAAGAGAAGAGGGAGAAATCTAACTCCATGAGTTTTTTTTGTGATATATCAGATTGATTTTTGTGTTATGCTCTGCAGCTGCTTTCTCACCAGTCAGACTGAGAGAGAGGGTGTGCGGACTGGGGTCAGGTGGCGAGAGAGAGAGAGAGAGAGAGCATGTGCATGGTCAGGCAGACAGAGAGCACGTAGCAGTGTTGGCAAACAGAGACAACCTGGTTCCTGGTCAGAGAGAGAGAAAAGTTTGGAGCTGTGTCAGAGAGAGAGAGAGAGAGAAAGACAGCAAGGAGCAGATTTTTGGTTTCTTTATCTTTCTGCAGCAGTAGCAGGTAGTTTGACTTAGCCAGAGATCGAGACTGTAGAGCTAAAGTCGAGTGGGTTAGCATTCTTTAGAATGAGTGATGTTAGAATGCTTTTACATTATGTTTAAAAAATGGAGATCGGAGGTGGGGGTGCCACTATGCAGTGCTTGGAACCCAAAAATGAATAGGAAAAAATATTTTATTTTAAATTAAAAGCAGCGCTTTGAACCTGGAAGTGAATCAGAAGTGAACACGGAGGTAGCAAATAGTGCACGAGGAGGGTTGAGCACCACTATGGTAAATGGCCAGGACCACATGTGCTTCGATTCCACTGTGGAAGGACACAGTCTATTTTTCGGTCATGTGATTGTACAGCCCCTTCTTCTGTTATGTGATAGCAGTAAGTCAGCATGGCTATCACCATGCAGACATGAAAAGAAGAGAAAAAAAAACAAGAAGGCAAAGTCCACTCAGTGACTGTGTGAGTGGTGGGGTGATTTTGACACTTATTACTCCTGGGTAGTTGTGAAGCTTCTACAGAAGGACTCAGAGGAGTCAGACCGAAAACACAAAAAAAAAAAAAGAAAGGAGATCTGAGTGTGTGGTTTTAGGGTGGGCTGGTATCCTTAGTGCTCCTGCAGCTGTATTTTCTTGATTGCAAAGAAAGAAAGAAAGAAAGGAGTGACTCTAACAGAGTTAGAGAAGGAGAAATAAAAGAAGAAAGAAAGAACAACAGTAAGCATAGTCAGCTAGTGAGTGTGTGTGTGTGTGTGTGTGTGTGTGTGTGTGTGTGTGTGTGTGTGTGTGTTGGAGCTGGGGGACTCCAATCTGGTGCTCGCATGCAGTGCCCCTCAGTTCCATGATCCAGTGTCATCCTGCAGCTGTGAATTATCTCCATTCTAGAGCACCTAATATCCAAGCCCCCTGGCTGGAGCTTGCCATAAGCCATCCGGGCTAGCCAGGGATACAGAGATGTCCTCAGATGAAGTTGTATGGAGTTGGAGAGTTACCTGGTGTCCCAGCACTCAACCTACAACCACAAACTAACAGCAGGAGCAATTGGATGGTAATGCAGCAGAAAGGGTCACTACACAAGTGAATGCAGCATACAGAAGCACCCTGACCATCAATTACTAAATTGGGCCCCTTGGTGACTGTTGCGCTGCTGCTTGTGGTGTTGGGGCTGCTAGGGACATTTGCGATCCTGATGTTACTGCTGCTTGACTACTTCTCACAGCTTGGTGTCTAGTGGTATGCTTTTAAAAATACTTGAGCTAGCCAGCCTGTTATCACAGGTGCAGGGCACCGACCTGTGATGCTGGCGACCTGGGGAACGGACCTGGGACATCGGAGGGCCAGCCAGGAGGAGAAGGATCAAGTGTTCGAAGACTGCTCTTCTTCTTCTCCAGGGGGGGGTGGGAGTGTGTTGGCATAACATAGACACCTAGCAGAGTCTGGGTGTACCGCTTACACCAATGCCAACATGTTTGGAGTGCGGGGCGGATGCTGGTCATCATTGCACGTCCCCACCCTCGCAAATAGGGAGAAAAATTGTCACCTACCTGCCTAGATGATGCTTGCCCCTCGGCTGCGATCAGGTCCAAGGCCAACTCCAGCCTATCCCATCAATTGTGACACCTTAAGAGGGTCAGGTACCACAACCCTGCCCTGGGGGCAAGCCAGAGGATATCAGGAGTCATGCTTAATGTGTGGGAGTGGCAGCGAATGGGTCCGTGACTGAGCCGAGGTAACAGTGGTAGGTGGCACCAAAAGTATAAATTAAAAAGTACAAAAATACTTGATCTAGCCACTTATTCATCGACACCTTACCTAGACTGTGTGTGTATTTTAACTTTGACTTATCTGCCATTGTTTGCATTTAATTTTTACTAGTTTTCTTGGTCATTCCCTGTTTACAAACCATGGACAAAACTAAACAGACAAATGTAACAAAACTATCTGGGTTGTTTGAAGCAAAAGGCAACAGCAGGGGGCGAGATGCAACAAATAGGCCTTCCAGTCCCAAAAGTGGCCCAGAACAATTATTGTTGGAAAACAACCCAAAGGAGTCAGAGCCTGTGAGCAAGATGACAAGTGGCACCTCTCCTTTCCCTAGCCCTACAAGTGATCCATTCCCAGGTGCTGGTGCTGGTACATCAAGTGAAGGTAGTATCACAAAGAGAGCCATGGTTGTTACTGGGCTCACCCATGTCGGTGCGTGAAGAAACTCCATGCCATCAATGAGGGCACAGGCAAAAGATTGCCCGGCAGGCTAGCACCAAGGAACTGGTCGCCCGCCACCAGACCGCACATGATGTGTGTATGATTTTCTGCAGGGGCTACACCACCACACCCCCATCACAGGGGCTATGCCTCTGCACACCCACTACTATTTTATAATCACCTCCCCAGCCCTGTGTCTGGGAGGTAGCAGCCATAGTGTTGCATGACTCAAACTCCTGATAGGTCACATTGTGGGTGCACTTTAGTGCATCCACATTATGGCACCCTAATGATGGTGTTCTACTAATGGTATACCATGCTACTACAACATGCAAGAGGAGTAAGGGCATGATAGTAAAGGCACTATCATTAAGAAAACCAAAGTTGTTGGTGGCATCACTCAGAGGGACATTGAAATGATATGTGTTTATGCCTTTAATGCACCACTGCTCAATCATCATCTCCACGGGTCAGACTCCAGCATGGATGGACCATAACAGCACTAGTAGGAACTTTGTGCCCAGTGACCATGAGTCCGAGTCATCTGACTCTGATACCAGTGATGTAGTGTGACAGAATTTGAAGAAATCATGGAGATTGGTCACTGGGTGGATCAACCAAAAGGAGATGGTGACAAGGAAGATCCTCCTGTCTCCCCTGCTGACACTGTTACTTTAGAGAAGGTAAACAATGATGACAGGACTCACAATGTAAGCACTGCTACTAGTTCTACAGAACAGGTATGTATGCCTGGAGTTAAAACTAAGAAGGCCACCTCTTGGTCTGAATTACTATCGTATTGACTCCGTAAATATCTGATGTGCAATATACACTGTTTGTTAAACTGTTGTCAGCATAGGGAGACAGGATAATCACCTTGACACATCTACATTGCTAAGACACTTAAAGAAGATGCACCCGATGGTATGTGACAAGATTAGTGCCACTGCGTGAGAGCAGAAGGATAAGGCACTGGATGACAGGGGCCTACAGCGTTCTTCTTCCATAACCAAAACAGGTGGCATTACCAATTATTTTTCATCCCTGCAGACAAAAAGGACATAATTCACCATCACCATCAGACACTCTAGCATCTCACAGTTCCCCTCCATTTGATTTGGTCCACTGTTTTCGGAGCAGAGAAGGCCCCAAACCAAAACAGTTAACCATGCTGGAGTCGTTTCAAAGGGCATGTAAATATTAATCCAATCACCCAGCTGCCCACACATTAATAAAGCCATAGCAGAAATGATAGCACTAGACCTGCATCCCTTCTCTTTTGTTGAGTCTGTTGATTTTAAGCAACTAATAAAGACTGCAGTGCCACAATATTAAATGCCATCCAGGAAATACTTTGCCACAAAAGCAGTACCAGATTTATATTGTGAATTGCGTTGGAAAGTGACACAAGTTTTGAAGCTGGCAGCAGTGTCACAAATGCATATTACAATTGACATGTGGACTAGTGGCCAAACCATAATTACATGACCATCACTGCTCACAGGGCCTCCTTCCAGGATTCCTCTGCCTCAGCCTCTGTCTCAGACACAACCAGGACATTTAAGAAGCAGGCTGCTTCGTATAGTATTACTAGTTTCAAGTGAAAAGATCATACTGTAGTAACCTTTTGCAGGAGCTAAGAAGACACCGCTAAATGGCTTACTCCTCATGGCCTTTTCTCCAGGTTTGTCGTATCAGATAACAGGGCTAACATTGTATGTGCTGTGAAGGATGGCTGGTACTGTATATGCACATTTCTTGCTTCACTCACATCCTCGGTCTCATAGTACATGATTTTCACCGGGATGACAGAAACATTCAAAATGCCCTTAGTGTTGCACGCAAAATCTGCGGACATTTCAGTCACTCTGCCAAAGCATGTAAAAAAAGGACAATAACCTTCCACAACATAAACTAAAGCAGGAGATTGTTACCAGGTGGAATTCCACCTTTTGTATTTTACAATGGCTCCTTGAGCAGTGTAGATCAGTGCATCAGTACATGATAGATCACTCCATAGGGAAAGGAGTGTGTGTGTCTCAGTTCCACCCAGCAGAACCTGATGGCACAGTAGGGTCAGTGGCCACTGATGCAGGTAGGGAATAAGGGCAGACTGGATGGACCTAGCAGTCCTTATCTGCCGTCAACTTCTATGTTTCTCTGTAGGTTCTTCCACCCTTTGAGGAAGCCACTAAGTAAATGAGTGCAGACAATGTCAGTCTGAATCAGGTTATCCCCCAGATATGGCTACTTAAAAAAACTGGAAAAGCAGAAGGCAAAATTCCTGGAGGAAGGTACTGTGACTTCACTTGTAGAAAACCTGAGTGTGTCCCTTGAAATGGATCCCAGAATAGATATTACAATCTGAACATTATATTCTTGCCACCATGTTAGAACCTAGATTTAAAGCTATCCTGGCTTCCTTCCTCCTGTGGCATCACAGATTCCTACCTAAATTTAGGATTTAAGATTTTAGGGTTTATCTGCTGAAAGTCCTAAATTCTAAATATTAGGGGTCCACATTCCGTGTCAGATTTGGATACTGAATCCTGATTCAATGTGGAATCCAATATTAAAATAAATCTCCCTTTCCCTGTAGAAATGTCCACCTCAGGCCCCAACCCCAATAATGTTCACACTACATACAATTCTGTCCACCCTCTAACCCTCAGCCTCCTTACCTCCCCCCAGGCCCCCTAAGACCATATTAATGTAAGCATAAGCATAATTGTCTACTAAAATAAAAACTGCTGACCTGCTTGTTTCCCTTATAATAACCCTCCCCCTACTCATTCCAAATCACATGCCTCCCACCCTGGCACCTTTCAAGGATCACCAAGTTTAACCCAACACACCCTCTAGCCCCCATCTCTCCCCTCAGGGCCTTGAAATTGTAAAGAATATACTGTTACTGTATAAACTGCATCTGGTTTGGTTCCTGTGGTGGCGTGATCAGTGTGTGCTCATTTTTGGTCCCAAATTATGAATGAAATCACGATACCCTTCTTTAGTAACACTTAATTAGCTGACAAACAGGAGTGGTTGTAAAATGAGAAGATAAATGTGATTTCTTGCCTAGTGACCGCAATAACTGCCTATATCAAAACAAGCATTTGTCAATGCTGAATGTTCACTGCTTGCATTGCTGTTGTACTGAGTCTTGCTTGTACACATTTTTAGTACCTTATTTACTCAAGATAGAGCAAAAGAGATACAAAATTTCATTTTCAGTGGTGTCCTGCTTTTACACATGTTTAGATTGTATTTACCCAGGATAGGTCAGCAGAGAGGCAATATCTGATTTTCTAATTATCTAATTTAACTTGTCTCTGGATATAGGGTGCGTGCAAGGGACTGGAGGAGGGCAGATATGATTCCACTGCGCAAGGGGGGCAGTAAGGAGGCGGTGGAGAATTATCACCTGGTCAGCCTCACCTCAGTGGTGGGTAAGGTGATGGAGGCACTAATAAAGGTGTTAAGACTACCTGGTGGACAGCAGCCTCAGGATGATAGGCAGCATGGCTTCATGAATGGGACGTCATGCCAGATGAACTTACAAAGTTCTTCAGTTGGGTGATCAGGGTGTGTGACCAGGGAGGGGCAGTGGATGTTGCCTATCTGGACTTCAGTAAGGCTTCAACATCATCCCTCACAGAAGGCTAGTAAACAAGCTGGAAATCTTAGGGAGGAATGGAAAATAACTAGGTCAGTGGAAAACTGGTTGGCAGGAAGAAGCCAGAGAGTGGTAAATGGGTGCACTCCAGGGTGAGGGGGTGATGAGTGGGGTGTCCCAGGGGTCAGTACAGGGACCCCTTCTTTTTAATATCTATATCAGTGACATAGCGGATGGACTGGAGGGAAGGGTGTGCCTATTTGCAGATGATATGAAAATCTGCAAGCGGACACTCCGGGGTGGAGACCATGAGGCAGGACCTAAAGATTCTGGAGGGGTGGTCAGAAACTTGGCAACTGAAATTCAATGCCAAAAAGTGTGCTATGATGCACTTGGGGTGTAAAAACCTGCAAGCAGCTTAACTCTAGGGGAGAGGAGGAAATCAAAAAAACAGAAGAGGAGAGGGATCTGGGGATTATAATATCAAGCATTCTTAAGATAGGTAGCCAATGCAGCAAAGTGGTGGGAAAGGCAAATGGAATGTTGGCATGTTTTGGGAGGGACATAACTAGCAGAAGGAGGGAGATACTGATGCATCTTTACAAAGCCATGGTGAGGCTGCACCTGGAGTTCAGGGTCCAGTTCTGGAGACAGCACCTACACAAAGACATAGATGGGATAGAGAGGGTTCAGAAAACGGCAACTAAGATGGTGCATGGAATGCAGGGGAAGCCATACGAGCAGAGGTGTAGGGAATTGGATCTGTACCCATTAGAGACTAGAAGGGAGCTGGGGTACATGATTGAAACTTTTACACGTGAACAAGGGCTCAATAAGGTGAAGGAGGAGAGCTTATTTAAAAGGAAAGAGGGGCTAGAACTAGAGGGCATAGTCTAAGATTTGAAGGAAGAGATATAGAGGCAATGTGAGGGGGCAGTTCTTCACAGAGGGTGGTGGAGGCCTGGAATAAACTACCAAAGGAGGTTGTGGGGGCTGAAACAGTGGAGGGATTCAAGAGGGCATGGGACAGACATATGGGGTTGGTAACTGGGGAGAAGGGGAGAGCCCATGGAAAAGTAGATGAGTAGAAGGGGAGGGGCAGACTCAATGGGCCATTGGGGTCCTTTTCTGCAGTCAGATTTCTATGATTCTATGATTCCGTGTACTCCCACAGTCTGACCCCAAATTTCTAAGTTTTTATATGACCTGACATTATGATCAAGATAGGTGGAATTTATAAAAATCCCATCCTTACAGTGATTTTGCAGTGCAGTGAGTCTTCAAAAACAAGGTTCTGAGGGGATTTGAAAAATTATGCCTGTCATGTTCAGCAGATGGGGTAACACAAGGAATTTGATGAACATTAGGGGCCAACATCTGTAAAAACAAAGCTATGAGTAAATGTTGAAACAGTTTAATGTTTCTTCATAACTTAGTTTTTTTTCCACATTTTGACCTCAAAGTTTCAACATAGTCTTTTTATGATCACTCCTCCTGAACATGACAGGTGTCATTTATAAAATAGTGTCCAAAACACCATTTCATGCCACAAATGTAAAAACACATTCAGGATTTGAAAAATTACAGCTTTCACATTCATGACGTGGTGTGAAAAAATGGGTATGTTGAAAATTTGGGTTCAAAATATCGAAAATTACCAAAGTTACAGGCGTGCATTGAAAAATTTCAACATATGCTAGTAACTTTATTCTTTTTTAATATTTTTACCCCAGATTTTAACATAGCCTTTTTATGATCCCGCCTCATGAACAGGGATGAAGAAAATTTTCAAATTCTTTCTGAAAGGTGATTTCGCACAGTGATCACGAAGTCACCTTTCAGGGAGGATTTGCATAATTTCACTGCCATTGTTTATGAGGTGGGGTTCCAAAAATGCCTGTTGAAAATTTGAGGAAAAAATATTCAAAAATGACCAAGTTATGAGGACAAGTTTAAAAACCCACTGAAATATGTTGACCCACATTGCTGATTTCCTCATTGTTGAGTGAAGCTGTGTTTCCGGTCCAGAGATGATAACGATTGCTGGACCCTGGTAGGTAACTAAAGAATTGGGGGGTGGGGTGGTGGGTGTCTGATCAAGATTGCATGTGGATAACAGCATGGTAAAATCTGCGCAGACAAAATAGCATGAGTGAAAAGAGCTACAGGGAAATTATAGTACCGACATTATAGTGATATGCATGTTGCTCTCTTCAGTCAGGCCAAGCACTGTAAGTTTGCAGCTGTGTGCTGGTTGATCATACTGGCAGTGTGGCTTAGAGTTTAGAGTGACAAGCTGTGAATGGCATTGGCATGTCCAACTGACATGGGTTTAAGTCTTCCTTCATTGTTTTCCTTTTTTGTTTTGCCATTCTTCTCCCAACTTTGTCCCCCTCGGAATTACAATAGCAAATCCACCCCATCCTGACTTTCTTCCCCGATGAGTTGCATCCCCATGGAGTTCCTTTACCCAGTCTGCCCAGCCACCTGAATTTCTCCCACTGCCCAAGCTGCATCCCTGTGGAGTTCCATTACAAAATCTGCCCCTCCCAAGTTGCATCCACTGAGGAGTTGCATTATTAAGTCTGCCCACCTCCTCAACTTTTACCCTCCCGAGTTGCATTTCTGCTTTGTTGGTCTGTGCTGAGCTGTGTGGTGGTCTTTGAGCTGTCTGTAGGGCTCACTATTCTTCCTCGGCACTATCTTTGCTCCTGCCATTTTACTTGCATGGTTTTTGACTGCGCTGTTTTTTATATGCTATTTTGACCTAGACCTGGGTGGTGGGTGCTCAGTGTAAGGCTTGGGTGGTGGTAGGGAATGGTGGTGGTGGCCCAGCAGCAGCAATGGACATCAATGAACAGTTTTCTTTTACAAGGTATATCAAAATAAAAAGGTTAAGAAGGATGTTTTCTTTATTTCAGGTATTCACACTGGGGATTGAGCACCCCAGTTTTGGTGTTATGTTTGGTGGCACTTTGGGTGGGCTCCCCGGTGTGTCACAGTGAAAATGGGTGAGGTAGATGGCAGTAGCTGGCACTGGGGATTGGGCACCCTGGTGTCAGAACATTAACAAAGAATGAGTGGGAGGGAGGGATATTTTTCTTATGTTTGGCAGCACTAGGGGTAGGCTCCCTGGTGTTCCACAGTGAAAACAGGCAGGGAGGGTGGTAGTAGTCAGCACCAGGGATTGGGCCCCCCCGGTGTCAGAGAAATTAAGTAGGAAGTGGTGAGAGGATTGAGGGACAGTTTTATTTATTTCAGGTACTTACTCTGGGGATTGGGCACCCCAGTGTTAGTGTTATGTTTGGCAGCAGTGAAGGTAGGCTCACCAGTGTTGCACAATAAAAGCAAATGAGTGGGAGGTACTAGCTAACACCATAGATTAGGCACCCCAGTGTTAGAAAAGATTGTTTGTAGGATGGGGAGGAGGACCAGAGCTGGTTGATCATTGCACTGATCATCTCTGTTTTCTGGGCAGCATTATGCAGATCAAAGGAAAGAGCCACCCTATTATTCAAGTAGCTAGCCTGTTTTCTTTGAACTACACAAAGTTTCCACCTAGCAAGACCAGAACAGCGCCATGATCAGGCTGGCTGATGACTGGTTTGACACTGTCAAGCCTCTTGCAGACTTCCTGCATTGGACTGACAATGACACTTCTGTCAAAACCTAATATCATATCACACATACACATATGTTCGCCTTTGTGCAAGCGCAACAATGAACATAAACATTTTGTCACTGTTGTCGTAATGGATATTTTGAAGATAACTGCCATCACAATACTGATCCAGTCAGATAGCAGCTTTCACACTGTAGTTATTATCACAATTACCTGCAGTAATGAAGTCAGCTGTTGAAATCAAAGAACAGTTTAATCTTCAAACAGCAGATTTAAAAGCTGTAACTAGTATACTACTGTTGTATATATAAAATATACAATGGCATGACTCAGAATAGACAGTTTATTATCACTTGTGAGGGGAAAGAGATTCATAACTGACTTCTGACTCCTTACTCATGAGTTATGGTCTGTTCCCCAGATTTGCAGATAAATTGAGTATTTTGAGTCAGACCATTGCATAACCCACTTCAAGACGCTTCACTCTGGAACACTACTCCATCTTCTGTCAGATTGTCTTCTTCACCTAGTTTTCTCTTTGAAATTGAAAGACCATCTGCAAAAGCTTATCTGCCCATGTTTTGTGTAGATTTTATTCATTGTACATTTTGCTAATTCAAATGCCAGTGTTAATTTTATCACACAAAACTTTTCTAGTTCACATTCCGTGTTTTAATACCATATCTTGTATACTGTGCGTACTGTACCTTGTATTATGTGCACAGTGCACCCTTGTATCATGTTTCCATACAATGTAATGTACCTTTAGTACCAGATTGTGCCTGAAAAAGGCACCTGGCACCAGTGTACCCACCTGGTCAACAAACAAATAAAAATAAATACATAAATTAAATATCCCATTTATCTACAGGTGTCTGTCTATCCTTTTTATTTATATCGAGGTGGAGGTACAAATGGCAAGCTAAAAGTGATATATTGATTGAGGACGACACTAACTGCAATATATCCAAAATATGCTGCTGCAGGTGTTATCATAATTGTAAAACAATGGCTGGAAACCGAGCATTCTGATTGGCTGACAACATTCCAACATATTAATGTTAGCTGCTGGAAACCCTCATGTACAACAGAACCATTAGAAGCTTAGCTAGAAGAACATTTATTTTTAAAATATGAGAAAATAGTTCAGTTTAATAGCATTAATAAACTTCAGGGGTTGTGTTACACTTTTTAATCTAAACCTAGGGGTGTAGGTACTTTGCTTTACCTTGTACCACATGATTCTCCAAGGATTAGATTTACAGATGGTAACCCAATCCTGCTCATGCCTTGATGCTTAATTTATACTGTACCTTGAAGGTTAAAATCATCACTCTGGGATATCACTTGTCTTCCTATTCTATCCTCACTGGTGTTGTTTCTATCTGTCTGTCTACAGTATCTATCAATCTATCTATCATCTAACATCCTTAGAAGAACAGGGCAGAGCATTTTATCCTTCCAAAATGGGCATACAAATGTAAACAGATTTAAAACTTATTGTATCTGATAAGACATGCAAACAAAGAACATAAGCTATCTAAAGGGTGTCAAATTATGTCATCTGAATTCTGCAAATGGTGCAGAAAAGGCCGCTGAGTAATGTGAATGGTACCTTCTGGTTTCTGAGAAACCATTCTGTTAAGTTATTTTGGATTTGTTGATGCATCCTCTGAGAACTATGGTTTCTGCAAACTCAGGGTGCAATAATTTGCATTGCATCTCACTGTGCATCCCATATAGTAGCATTTTAATTCTAATACTGTGTGTCAATGACACTTTAAGCAAACTAAACTTAGATGGATTCCACCGTGCTCTGCAGACTATCCACAGGGGATAACCAAGACAGCAAATATGCAGGCATACAATACTTCTTTGTTAGAAAATATGTGCAACTGAAAAGATGAAACTTTTTTTTAATAAAAACATCAACCAATAACCATAACTAAGTAACTTTATTTTTACATTTGATCTACTCAAGATTACTCAATTGAAAATCAACATCTCATTAAATAATGTGTTAAATAATATCGTACAACTATTGGTAAATTAAGTATTAATGCATGACAGGGTGCATGTTGTGCTGGGATAATATCATGCCTTGGGTGATTGGGCAAGAGGCCGCTGGATGAGTGCATTCAACATCTAAGAAGTGTTTTTATCCCACACAATGCACACTCTGAGTGCATTATTGCTATTATACAGTGGCTTACTTGTATTAAAAACAATGATTAAAACATGCATTTTAACATATATCCTCTTTTTTTGCATGGCATTATACAGTTTAAAAAAAGAGTTCTGCAGTTCTACCTCTTTTAGCCAGTTGGTGGTGCTGCATTTCTGCATCTCTTAGTCTTTTCCAGTTCACCCTACCATGTCTCTGCCTTTCTCTCTTTATAATTGTCTCTCTTTTTCTTCCCCTTAGTTTAATTCACCAGGTCCCCTTGCCTGCTCTTTGATGGGGTGAACATTTTACAATGTTAGATGGAGCTGAATGAGGATCAGGGACTGCAGTTTTACAGGGAACCAACTGAGTAGCAGGGACCTAGACTTCCAGTACTTTGCAAGGGATCTGTAAGGCACCTCTTCTCCCTGGTCCTTCATTTTTTGCCAGATTATTAAATATGAGCAGAAATTAAAATAAATAAGAAAACTCTTCTGTGTGTAGCTCTTGAGTGAAACAGGTGGCCAAGTATGCCTCTTTGACAACTCTGATCTGAGAGAAAGAGAGAGACTGTGAAGCTGCACACAGCAGCAGTTTGTAAATATGTTGCAGTTTGGGTTGTGTGGCTCTTTAAAATAATGCTTGTTATGGAGTAAACAGAGGCAAAGTGTGACAGAAATATATGAGCTATGTGTGACAGTACGTGCATTACTGACATCTGGCATGTTGAACTTGTGAAGAGGTCACTGTGTGCCAGGACTAGATACAGTAATGTTGTACTAGGATAGCAACGCTATCTCTACAGCTCACTGAGCAATCACACTGTAGAAAGTTTTCTTGTCATTGTATAATATATCATGTATGTATCTACCTGCACTGCATGCATTATTTGTAACTTGTAAGGACACCATTACAAAAAAAATTCTCAGTGGTCTTATCCTACAATAAAAATAAAATATAATGATTCTTCAGTGAGTCCTGGTTCTCACTGGAAGTTGTACAGAACTCAGAAAGTTGTAGTGCACAAATTAAATAAATTAAACTGAGTGGTCAAACAAGTTAATAAATCATGAGGTCAAAGGGCAAGTGGTCCAATATAAATCATGAGGTCAAAGATCAAGTGGTCCTATTAGATTTGCTGATCACGAGGCAGACTTTATTTTTACAAGTGCACTACCACTTTGCTATCTTTTATTTTATGTAATACATTTGGATAATCAAAAATGGCTTTACTTCAATTTTATTTTACAGATTTTAAAAACTTTCCAGCATGGCTGGAGTTAAATCTTGTTAAGGGAGTACTGGTAGTTTCTTGTTTAGTGTTTGTGGAATGAAGAACGTTTTTGATTGCTGCTTGTTAGCTTTGGGCAGGATACTAATTTGGTATGCAGGTAATGGGCCACATATTCAGAGCCGGACAGATGTGCGGATGTAACAGTGCATCATGCAAATAAGGTGTGCTGGCTGGCTCTGTTGAGATATTAAAACACAATGTGTGACTGGAACAGATTGTGCATTTTGTTTGAATATCAGACCCTGGGTGCATGGCGCAAAGCATGTTACTAATCCTAGTTTTTGTACAACAGTGGTAACAGATTTATTTGACAATGTTTGACAATGAGATTAATTAAAAATAAGAAAATTATGTAAATGGAAGTTTAGGGGCACTCATGTGTCTTTAATGTACAGTAAGTCCAGAAAGCATTTGAGTATTTTTTGATTTCTGTTTTGGAACCCAGTTTAGTATAAATAAAGGCAGAACTATGATAGTAAAGAAAATTACAGTTTCTTTAAGTAAACCAATAAATGTAGCCTTCTAAGAATTTTTAGATAAAATCTTCTTTATGTAATATAAGAGATAAAGTCTTAATAGACTTAAAAGGTACATTATTTAAGTTTAAAATTGAAATTAGGAATGAGGAAACTGTTATAGGAAATGAAAATGTATTAAGGGAAATGTAACTCTGAAACCCTATAGCAGTATTAGGAGCTACAATAAGAAAAACTAAAGTTTCCTTGTTTCTTGTTTACCTTTTATTTTTCAATTTGTACTAAACATTTAGGTTTAGTTGTTATATAAAATGGAAAATAATTAACTGACTATGTAAAAGTGACATTTTGTATATAATGTAATTTGGAAGGCACAATTTGTGGAAGTAAAGAATGTTTTGAATTGCTGCTTGTTAGCTTTGGGCAGAATACTAATTTGGTATGCAGGTTATGGGCTCCATATTCAGAGCCAGCCAGATGTGCACACATAACAGTACATCATGCAAATAAGGTGTGCTGAGGTGGGCCTCTCCGCCTGCCTCAGAGTTCCAGTGCACCAGTATCGAGCCCTGAATGGGCCACCAGGTCCATCTCGGTGCTGCCGCGGCTCCTGAATCTGGCCACACCAGCCACCTCTCCCACCTGCCTCAGAGTTCCAGCGCACCAGGATCAAGCCCTGAACAGGCCGCCTGGTCCATCTCTCGGTGCTGCCTCAGCTCCTGAATCTGGCCACACCAGCCACCTCTCCCGTCCACCTCAGAGTTCCAGCACACCAGGATCGAGCCCTGAATGGGCCGCCGGGTCCATCTCTCGGCGCTGCCGCGGCTCCTCAATCTGGCCGCACCAGCTACCTCTCCCATCCGCCTCAGAGTTCCAGTGCACCAGGGTAAGACTTCTGCCTGGGGTTGGGAAAGCCACTGGCAGCTTCCATTGGTCTAGCTCTCACTGCCTTACTTCCCGATTCGACACCCGCTGCCTGTGCAGCCCCTGCTTGGCCCCCTGTATCTCTTTGCTTTTGCTCTGCTTGCCAGGCTCTGTGCCCATTAAAAATCATTGATTTTGCCTCAATTTTTTATGTCTGCATTGCCTTGCTGTAATTTGGCATGACTGTTTGACTACTACCTATTTTTGCTGTTAATTTTAAACTGTGACTGATAAACTGTACTGTGTTGCTCAGTTGCTTTCTCCATTTACCTCTCCTTGCTTTTCTGCACCCCACTCAGCTCAATCTTGTTCGACCCTCTAGCCCTGTGACTATTTCTTCTTTTATTTTCATCTCTCACTTTCCTGGCACCAGGTCTGGAATATCCATTGTTTCTGACCTTGGCTGCCCCCAGTTTAGCTAAGTTCTCTGCCTTTGTAGTTTTCTCTCGCTCCACGTCCCCCTGGCCTAATTTCTTTACAGGCCTCTACTACTTTTGTCCTGCTCTGCCCTTAAATTAATTCACCTTTTCTCTCTTCTCCCACTAGATCAAGCCCTGAATGGGTCACCGGGTCCATCTTTCGGCGCTGCTGCGCCTCCTGAATCTGGCCGCACCAGCCGTCTCTCCTTCCCGCCTCAGCGTTCCAGCGCACCAGGGTAAGACTCCTGCCCGGGGTCGGGGAAGCCGCTAGCAGCTTCCATTGGTCTAGCTCTTGCTGCCTTGCTTCCCGATTGGACATCCACTGCCTGTTCTGCCCCTGATTGGCTCCCTGTATCTTTCTGCTTTTGCTCTGCTTGCCAGGCTCTGCGCCCTTTGAAAATCTTTGACTTTGCTGTAATTTTTCACCATCCCTCCTACCTTAATTAAATACACCTAAACTCACCTCCCTGTCCTGTTCCCCCACCCTTCCATAGCCCATTGGTTCTCCTGTCTCTGGTCCTTCTCACCTCACCCGCCTCCGTTTGTTGCCCCTTACAGTGCCTGCCTGATTTCAGCTCTTTCTCATACTAGGCTCTAGATCTACCCACTCTCTCTGCATTTGTCCCTTGCTACCCCACATCTCCTTTGTAAAATGCCTACCTCTTGGTCACTACTCTCTCTCTTTTGTCTTACCCCTCCTCCTCCTCGATCTTCCTCCCATCTTCTTCCTCCCTGGCCCCTGCCATCCCTGACCCCTCTCCCACCCCACTTGCTTCCGTGACAACACCTACCTCTTCAAAGGATCCCTCCATTACTCCCCCAGTCCTCCTTCTGGCCCTCCTATTGCCAGTACTTAGCTACTGCTTAATTCCCCTAGGCCTGGATTGTGGGCTGGGGTAACCACACTGCAACTTGTTATATCCCACTGAGACTGCCATCTGGGACCTACCAACCTCTCCCACTCTAAACGCCGACTCAAATTATCCCTTAAGAAGCTACGCCTTGGGCTCTTTAAAACTGCTCCTCCTCCTCCTACTGCTCTCAGACAATGTCCATCCAAATCCTGGACCATGCAAACCATGCAACAAATCTAATACAAGTGCTCTTCGGCTTGTTTTGACATTTGCAGCCTGCTATCTAAGCTTGATGCTCTTCAATCCTTCATAAGTCAACACAACCACAACCCTGATGTCCTAGCAGTGATTGAAACTTGGCTGACTCCAAAAGTTCCCGATCAGGCAATAACACTACAAGGCTACAACATTTTTAGACTGGACCGGGTCACCAAGAAAGGAGGGGGCTGTGCCATCTACGTTAAAGACTCCCTATTGGTGCCCCCCTTTGCACCCCCAAAGTTTGACTCCTCGGCTCAGTTGCTACCCATAAGAATTCTCCTTGGCCCAAACCAAAAAGCCTTAATGATTGGATCCATCTACATCCCACCTAGGAACCAGGCCAAAGGTCTCAATGGTGTCCTCAGGTTTATCAGTGCCCAAGCTCCAGGCGCTGAACTTGTCCTACTAGGTGACTTCAACATCAATTGGTTAGCACCTGATACAGGGAGTTGAAAGATTCTTTGTCTCTGCTAACCTCTCACAGATGGTGGTCTCACTGACTAGAACTAACTATAAGACCAGGACTAGCGTCCTTCTGAACTGGGTACTTACCAGCCACCCATCCAGGATCCTCAGCACCACCGTACTGCTGGATTCCCTCAGTGACCACTCCCCTGTCACATGTGAATGCTCCAACAAATTTCTCAAACCCCCCCCCCAAATTCATTTACAGTAGGGTCCTCCCACGTGGACAACTTATTCACCTTAAACACTACCTGAATCTCAATGACTGGCAACCTATTTTCAAGGCTATAAATATTAACTTGGTCCTCGACTTCTTCATTGCCACGTTCAACAAGGCCTGTGACCTCTTTGCTATAGTTAAAAAATGCAAAGCCAAGACACTCTGTAATCCCTGGATTAATGCCAAGCTCCTTTCACAATTGAAACTAAGGGACCACCTTTGGGCAGTGGCCAAAACCACTGGCACCCTGCCCGACCTACAAAAATACAAACAGGCCCGTAATACTTGTACCAAGGCCATCCAACTTATGAAAAGCTCCTTCTTTAAAGACACACTTACCAACTCCTGGGGAAACGGTCGTGCCTTTTGAGATAACATTAAAGAAATCACAGGGATACAACCAAAAAACTCTCCTGTCATGATGAAAGTTGATGGGATCACTACCCTGGACCCCCTGGTCATTGCCAAAACCTTTAACTCTGCTTTTACCAACCTTAGTGCCGTTCTCCCCCCTGACTTTTGTGAAGTAGACAACAGCTCCCCTAACATCCATCCTGCTCAGGTCAATAACCCCCATTTCTACTTTCAGGAAGTCTCCTTGAATGCCGCGTGACGCTACATCACTACTGCCATCTCCAAATCCAGATCCAGTGGAGACTCTCTTGACCTGAAGATACTGTCACTAACTCTAGAGGAAGTTCTTCTACCTTTAACCAGCATTCTGATCTCTCTCTCCATTCCAGTCAATTCCCAGACCTTTGGAAAATTGCCTCAGTCATCCCGGTCCACAAAAGTGGCGACAAGTCTAGCCACTCAAACTATTGCCCAATCTCGATTCTACCTCCCCTCTCCAAGGCACTTGAACGAGTCATAGCTGACCAGTTAACCAACCATCTGGACAAATACAACTTACTGTGCACTCAACAGCACGGTTTCAGAAAGGGTCACAGCACCTCCTCCACTCTGCTCGAATTCACCGGGCAGTACATAATTCTTTGATAAGGGCATGCTACAGGGGTGGTTTTCATAGACCTCTCCAAGGCTTTCAATACTGTCCACCACCAGCTGTTGGTCAACCAACTTTGGAACATTGATCTCTCCCCTGGCTCAGCTTCATGGTTCCAAAGCTCCCTTGAAAACCGCTCACAAAAGGTGAAAATTGCTAATGCCCACTCTGACACCTTGCCAGTTGGTTCGGGTGTCCTGCAAGGATCAATCCTGGGCCTTCTCTTCTTCAGTCTCTTTCTAAACTCTCTACCACAATCCTGCACTGAGAATATCATCCTCTACACCAATGATGCTGTAGTTTTCTCCTCTCACAAAGATCCCATGTCCTTACAACGGAATTTCCAACTTGCCTCAGTACTGTTGAGTTGTGGTTTTCTAAGCATAAACTTGTCCTTAACCACATAAAGACTCCATACTATTCTGCAACTCCCACAATCAGCACAAGCTTCACCCCTTAGAAACATAGAAACAGAATGTGACAGCAGATAAGGACCATTTGGCCCACCTAGTCTGCCCATTTTCCTACCTAACAGATAAGCTGCAGATCCTAATTAACCAACAGCTTACTTCCTCTTACCCCCCACTAGGACTGCTTTATGTCTGTCCCATGCATTCTTGAATTCCCCCACTGTTCTTGACTCCACGACCTCCTCGGGGAGGCTGTTCCATGCATCCACAACCCTCTCTGTGAAAAAATACTTCCTCACATTACCTCTGAGCCGTCCCCCCTCTGTCTTCAAATTGAGCCCCCTTGTTCTTGCACATCTCTTTTTCTGAAAGATGCCACCCTCTTGGACTTTGTTGATTCCCTTGAAGTACTTGAAAGTTTCTATCATGTCCCCTCTCTCCCTCCTTTCCTCAAGGGTATACATATTAAGCTCCTTTAGTCTTTCTTCGTATGTCTTCTGGTGCAGACCCTGCACCATTTTGGTTTCCTTCCTCTGGACAGCCTCCACTCTGTCTATGTCTTTGCGAAGATGGGGTCTCCAGAACTGCACACAGTACTCCAGATGGGGTCTCACCAACTGTCTGTACAGAGGGGATAACAACTTCCTGTTTTCTACTATTGATGCCTCTTCCTATGCATCCCAGTATCCCCCCAGCCTTCCTTACTGCTTTCTCACATTGAGAATCCCTTGGCTATCTTGACATTGCATGGGAATACCCTGGAACAGGTTCCACACTTCAGATATCTAGGGGATACTGTTGGACCCCAACCTCTCATATGGTGCCCATATCGACTCTGTGGCAAAGACAGCGAACACCAGAGTTGGTCTCCTCTACAGACACAGACAACATCTCACCCCAGAAGCCTTGAAGATTGCCATTAAAGAGTTCTGTGGTCTCAATTATTGACTATGGTCTCATCATTTATGACTCTGCCACAGCGACTACCCTCAGACATATCTCAACTGCCCTCAATAAGTCATGTCGGCTCATCCCTGGAGCACACCGTCTCACCCACACCTGCGATCTGTATTCTACAACTGGCTGGCTCCAGCTCTCAAATCGCATAAAGTACCTGACCTGCACAATGGCCAAGAAAATCAGCCTTGGCCTTGCACCTCAGGGGGTCACTGCCCTGCTACAAAATAATAGGAATAGCATGCAGGTCACCAGGGGTTCAAAATCTCAACTCCTGCAAGTTCCCCACTGTCGCACCACCCAGAGTCAACGTTCTTTCACTTACAAAGCTCCTCTTTGGCTGAACAGCCTCAACCCTACCACCTCTACTGCCCCTACACTGGGCACTTTTAAATCTAGACTACAGTTGCACCTTACTGCCTCCAGCTCCTGTGACTGCCCCCCATGACTGTAGCTGACATGTCCCTGGGGTCACTTCTGCCTCTCTCCCCTCCACCCATCTGGCTGCTCCCTAACCCCACTGATGCTCTTATTTCATCTTCTGCCCCACTCCACCTGCCTTCCACCTCTCCCCCTCTACCCACCACCCCTTGTTGCCAGCACTTATCCCCTGTTTTACATGACAACCGCCTATGGCTGCATCGTTGTTGCCCTTCCTTCTACCCCCCCTTCTCTGCCTTCTATACCACTGTTTCCCTTCATCTAATCTCATCCTCGCTGCAGGTTATCCCGTCTCATCTGAACAGCTAGTAACCATGCCTTAAAATGTTATTCTGTTCTATTCCATAACTATAGTGCTATATTGTTGACTATTGTTGTAACATTACTACCCATGTATGTCTCTTGCCTCTGACGTGGAACCTTTGTAAAAGAGCCATAGCTCAAAGGCATTTGTAATCCTAGACTTGAATAAAAAAAAAAAACTAAAGTTTGAAGCTCTCCAGAGCCACTTAAAATGAAAGAGAAAAAAGCTAATGGTAAATGTGAACACCTAACAGTTAAAGTGTTCCAATTAAAAAGGGCTATTTAAGGAGGTTAGTTATGAATGATCTCTACTGCCTGATGAAGACCATACCTGGAGTCGAGCGCCAGGGTGATCATTCGATTGAATGGAGGCACTTGGAGTAATGTTCCAGACTGTATGCTTGATGCTACAATAAAATTCTTTAAAAGTTGAAATCTCCTGGTGTTGAGGTAAATTGCACAAATAGAGTGCAGAGAGACTGTCTATACTAAATGGTAATTAAGGGTTTGCTGCCTCTTCACTGCACCATGGTTCAGACCTTGAATGAGCACACAGGTTTTGAGGAGTGGAACATATCTGGATGTGCCATGTCCCCCATGGTGATATTCTGCCCAAACATGCAAAATGGGTCTATTGGACATGCATGGTGCAAAGGGTCCTCATACATGCCCAGTACAGGTTCATTTGCATGGCTGCACCGGGCAGAATGCGCAGGTGTAGCTTCCCCCCCAGCTCGGATCACCTGTACATGAATACCTGAGAAAATCACTGGTGGTCCAGTGGACCACGACATCCACAAGCACTGCTGACACACAAAGACAACCTCCCCATGCCCTGATCCCCATTAAAATGTAAGAACAGCCCCCTCCCTTGCTCCAATTTCCATCGAAATGTCGAAACAACCCCATGCCTGATCTCCATCAACCATGCAAGAACACCTCCCCATGCCTGATCACCATTACAGGTATGTGAATACCCCTCCACCTGTCCCTGGTCACTGGTACATTAATAAATAAAAGTGAAACCCTTTTCATAGTGGAAATGAACCCCCAAGCACTAGGATGTAAGGCAAAACCCTGATCCTCGTTCCCTGGTGACTAGTGGTCCCCCACCCTGCTAGGCAGGCACCCTACCACTCCGCAACCCCATCCCCGACCCAGGCCAGTGACTGGCACAGCCTTCCTCATCCCACTATGGCAAGCCCCTGACTGATCAGTAACGGAGAGCAGACATTAAATAGTACATGCTGATAGGTTGATACGACAACCAATAAGTGCATACTATTGAGTGACCATGCTCTGTTACTGATCAGTCAGTGGCTGGCCATGGCGGGGTAAGGAGGGCTGTGACAGTTTCTGGCATGGGTCGAGATGGGGGAGTGCGGATTGGTGGGTGCCTGCCTACTGGGGTGAGGGACCACTAGCCACCAGGGATCAGGGGTTTTGCCTTACATCCTAGTGCTCAGGCAAGGGGCAGTTCACTATGGAAAAGGGTTTCACTTTTACTTCTTAATGTACCAGTGATTGGGGCCTGGAGTAGTGGGGCATTCACATCGCTGTACCGGCAATCGGGGCATGGGGGGTGTTTCTATAGTTTTGCAGAGATGGGGCATGGGAAGGGGGTGTTCTTATAGTTTCATGGAGATCAGGGCTTGAGAGGGACACTACACTATGGAAAAGGGGCTTTGGGCTGGGAGGGGTAGTCATTGTGTCATGTTGATCAGCGCATGGGAGAGGGGTGACATTATGGCAGACTGGCACTCGGGCTGTGGAAGGGGGAACATGTGACTGGCCCTGGACTGTGCGGGAGGCACCATCCTGCCGTGTGAATAGTTAAAGTAGGGTTTTGCAAACTTATCTTTGCGCTGCCGATTGTGTCTTTGCCAGGGTGCCTTTCAACATTGTGATGAGCAGCCTATGCATAAGGAACCCCTCATTTGCATAGGTGCATCATACTATTGTGCACAACTGCACTGTCGGGTTTGTGTGGTGCATCAGGGGCCTCTGAATATGGCCATGCCCCTGACCAGCCATGCATGTCAGGAGATGTGCGTATCAGGGATGTGCTGCATCTTCTTTCAATATGTGGCCTGAAGTGCCTGATGGTTGTGCAGGAGTCAAATCAAGGTAGAATCTGTTCTTGATTTCTGTGAATATTCTGTCTCAAACAGCTTTTGAATTACAATGCAACAAGGGATTTTATTTTTGTTCAAATGTTTTGGGATGAATAACTTTAGTTTTATTGTGTTAAATGTTTACAGTTTAATAGTGTTTTGTTCTGGAATACTGATTTGAAGCTTAGAGAGGGTGATGTAGCTTTTTTAAGTGTTGATTGTGACCCATTTCCTAAATTAGTGTAATTTCTCAATTTTATGTGTATTAAATCAAGTGCTGTGATAGTATGATGGGTCAGTTTGCTTCAGGGGGTTCTGGAGTTTAAGCAGTTTATAATATATGGAATGAACCAGCTACCCTAAGACAGGGTAGCTGGTTCATTCCACTGGGGTGTCAAACAGACGAGGCATACTGATGAGTCCTGGTAGGATCAAACACATGTCTATGTCATCTGTTAGCACCCTTTGCAAACTGTGTGAGAGACTTTTCGGCACCATGCATTTCTGCTTAAAGTTGAACCAGCATAATATTCTGTGGTGATTTGCATATGCAGCCCATGATGTTTTGCATTGTGTGGGCATGTGTGATTTTGTATTTCTTTGAAACTTGGCTTCCCAGCCAAATGCCTTTTGGGGTAGCCATTGCCTCAGTGCTTGCTCACAGAGGTTCTTTGTTTTATATATATATATATATATATATATATACAAATACAATAGAGGTGGGCATATATTCAGTGTGATAAATGTATTTATCTGAGTCACTGTATGTATAAATAAATGTATACATACAGTGACTATTTATACATACAACGCTGGACTACTTCCTAGTTTAACACACTTTCACACACTCACACAGTCAATACTGTTGTTTACAAATCTTTCCCAATCCACAGTAACTCATCCAGTTCCAAAGTCTGTTTTCTATTTTTTTAAATCTCTCCCCACCATCATCTATCTAAATTCGTTCCTCACATCAAAAAAAAATTGTATAATCACACACCATGAAGCAGCATGTGTCACTCGCACTCTTCTTGCCACTGTTTCCTTCCTAACTGCAGCCCGCACTGCCTCAGCCCCTGACTTTCTAAAGAACTGCCGAATACCCATACCACACCTCTTTTTAAATCTCTCCCCTCCATCCATCACCCACAAGCAACAGAACTGTTAACCTGCTAACATGAAATTAAAAAATTCTGTCTCTCCAAAACCGCCGTTGTTTTTTTAATTCTCCCCCGCTCACTTGCTCACATTGGCAGTGCAATTCTATCAGCTCAGTCACCTCTTTTTCCTGACGCCACTCGCTGTAGTCTGCTGTAGTCCAAATTTCCACCTCTCATACAGAAATAGCTTTAAAAAAATAAAAATAAAAACTTCATGACAGTGACTACTTTTCTGTCGGCGAGCGCTCACTAACCTCCCCCGATGATTTCCTCTATTCATACCATTAGCGCTCGCTAAACTCAGCTGCTATTTTTTTCTTTTAAAAACTGTCAAGCCATACTATCAGCCAATCAGTTGTAATGAACCACAGAGGATGACGCATCAACCTGGCAAAGCAAAAAATGAACACACACACATTTCCATATTTTTTTATTTAAAAAAAATTATTTAAAAACTACACAAACACATGAGATCCTTCCCTATTGCATAAATGAAACATGCAGGGGGGACCTTGTGTAATATATGATTTATACACACTTGTGCTATTTGCCCTTGGCCACCTCACTTGTGGCTTATGCCACTCGTGAGGTTACCCAAGGTCAAACAGCACTTGTGTGCATAAATCGTATATCACAGGTCCCCCTGTGCATCTATATAATAGATATACCACTCTAGGGTGTGCGGTGGGTACTCTGATATACGCCGCGCCTTGGTATGCGTTCAACCACCCAAGGCGTGCGCATATCAGAGCACGACCACACACCCTAGAGTGGTATTTCTATCTTATAAAATGGAAATAAATGTTTTTGTGGGAGAACAAAAAAGTAGTCCCTGTGTGGCATAAGAATTAAAAAAAAAAAAGAAAAAAGGATTGTTGCATTTTGCTTATTTTTATTTGGATTTGTGCAAAAGGATTGCATTTTGCCTTATTTTATTTACATTTGTGTAAAAGAAGGAGTGAGGTGAGGCTAGTGGCAGACAAAACTTTCGGTTTTATCACTGACGTATAACGTGACTGAGCGTGGTGAAAGTGAAACGTAATGTGCAGGCAAACAGTGAAAGTAAGTGACACTCTGTAGTAGAAAAGGAAATAAACTCTGCATTTGAGCTTATTTAAATTTAAAACGATGTAAAAAAGCTGCCGTGGGAAGCAGTCAGCGAGCTGCAGACAGGACTTTCAGTTTTATGACTGAGGTGTAGCGTGACCGAGCGTGGTGAAAATGAAAGGTAATGTGCAGCCAAACAGTAAATGTAAGTAACACCGTGTACTAGAAAAGTAAAGAAACTCTGCATTTGAGCTTATTTAAATTTAAAGCATGTAAAGCTGCCATGGAAGCATTGATGGCGCAAACCTGGAGTGTTGCAGCAGCACAGAGCGTAATGCAGGGCAGAGCGAGTGTTGCTCTAGCAACTGTTGCTAGAGCAACACTCGCTCTGTCTCACGAACGCCTCCGATGCTGCCAACACTCTTGGTTTGCTATCTCTAATGCTTCCCACGCAGCTTTTTACATGCTTTAAATTTAAATAAGCTCAAATGCAGAGTTTCTTTGCTTTTCTAGTACACAGTGTTACTTACTTTACTGTTTGGCTGCACATTAATCTCTTTTTCAGCACGCCGGTCACGCTTACACTTCAGTCATAAAACTGAAAGTCCTGTCTGCAACCTCGCTTGAGCTGGCTACTTTTTTAAAACAATTCTGAATAATAGTAAGGTAAAATACAGTTACTTTTACTTATTCACACTGAGGGACATGCTTTCAGTCTGGGTGGTTATTAGGTAGTGTTATTGACCACGCCGTCACGCTACATGTAACTAATAAAAGTGAAAGTGGTCCCACTTGCTTTCTCTCTCTGTAAAGAGGATGGCTTTAGTGTAAGAATAGGAACTGAAAAGAAATAGGAATACAAAGCTCTTTTTTGTTTCTTTTAGTCAGTGTTAGTTTGAACTTCGGTTTGTGGGTGACTATCTGTGGTAGATGTGGAATGATGTGAGTACTGGTGAGAAGGTTTTGGAGGATAAAAAGTAGTTCAGGCGTGTGGTCATGCTGGGAGGTGTGCGGTCATTGGGAAATAATGCACGGTCATGTGATGCATTCTGTCCAATCATGTTAGTGGAATTTCTATGATTTTACCATCCCATTTTATAAATATATATCTATATATATATATATATATATATATACACACACACACACACGTTATGTTTGAATATGTTATTTTTGTGACTGGCAATGTGACTGTATTCTCTATCACTGCTGCTGTTAATTTTACCTACAGCATGTTTAGTGGGCAGATTAAATGGATACTGATTGATTTGGTACCAGATCCCCAATTTTTTTGATTAATGCTCCTTTACAGCACTAGATCTTATTTGTGCCTATTAAGACTAAATTCCTACCTCTTATTTTAGACACTTATCATGATTTAATAAACAGAACAAATTTGAAAAAAGCAAAAGCTAGAAGAAACAGTAATACCAAAATCTGATTAATCATATAAAACCACAGTAGGCAGAGTTAACACTTAAAACACATAATGTGATGGCACATTGAACAACTGCAGATACCAAACCTACAATGTATAGATATGTGTTTGTGTGTGTGTGCATGTTACGGTACTGAACCAAGATAAGGAATATTCGCTTTAAAATAAATCTGTTATTGGCTTTCTCCCAGAAAATATAGTAACATTTATATAAACATAGAAACATAGACTTTGACGGCAGATAAGGACTGCTAGGCCCATCTAGTCTGCCCATTTCCCTACCTACAGGATAGGCCGCAGATCCTAGTTAACCAACAGCCTATATCTTCCTGCCCCCCACAAGAATTGCCTTATGTCTGTCCCATGCATTCTTGAATTCTCCCACAGTTTTAGACCCCACAACTTCCTCAGGAAGGCTGTTCCATGCATCCACTACCTCTCTGTGAAATAATACTTCCTCACATTGCCCTGAACCGCCTCCTTCTATCTTTAAATTGTATCCCTTGTTCTTGCAAGTCTCTTTTTCTGAAAGATGCTACCCTCTTGGACTTTGTTGATTCCCTTGAGGTACTTGAAAGTTTCTATCATGTCCCCCCCTTCTTTCCTCAAGGGTATACATATTAAGCTCCTTTAGTCTCTCCTCATACGGCTTCTCTTGCAGACCCTGCACCATTTTAGCTGCTCTCCTCTGGACTGCCTCTATCCTGTCTATGTCCTTGCGGAGATGGGGTCTCCAGAACTGGACACAGTATTCCAGATGGGGTCTCACCAACTGTCTGTACAGAGGGATAACAACTTCCTGTTTTCTGCTGCTGATGCCTCTCCCTATACATCCCAGTATACCCCCGGCCCTCCCTACTGCCTTCTCACATTGCTTGCTAACCTTAAGGTCATCTGATATGATTACCCCAGTTCCTTTCCTGTTTTGTTGTTGTTACTACCTCCCACCCATTGTGTATTCTTTCCCTGGGTTCTTGTTTCCCAGGTGCATTATTTTGCACTTTTTTGCATTGAATCCTAGCTGCCATACGTCTGACCATTCCTCCAACCTTGCCAAGTCCCTTTTCATCCTTTCCACGCCTCCTTGTGTATCAACCATGTTATAGATCTTTGTGTCATCTGCAAAAAGGCATACTTTTCCTTCCAGTCCCTCTGCAATGTCACTGATGAAGACATTAAAAAGGACTGGACCCAATACTGAACCCTGCGGTACCCCACTGGTAACCGCTCTTTCTTCAGAGTGGACTCCATTTACAATTACCTTCTGTGTCCTGTTGTCCAGCCAATGTTTTACCCAGGCTACCACCCTGGGACCCACTCCCAGGCTGGTTAATTTGACTAATAATCTTTTGTGTGGGACTGTGTCAAATGCCTTGCTAAAGTCTAGGGAGGCCATGTCCACAGCCCCTCCCTGGTTTACTACTTTGGTCACCCAGTCAAAGAAATCTATTAGATTCGTCTGACATGACCTTCCTGCTGTGAACCCATGCTGCCTTGGATCCTGTGCTCCACTGACCTCTAGGTACTCAACTATTCTTTCCTTCAGAAGTGACTCCATCACTTTCCCTACCACAGAGGTCAGACTGACAGGTCTGTAGTTTCCTGCCTCTGTCTTGGTCCCACTTTTGTGAAGGGGAATCACATCCGCCTTCCTCCAGTCCTCGGGTACCACACCATCCTCCCATGATTTATTAAAAGAGTAGCCAGTGGTTTCACTAGTTCCTTCCTTAATTCTTTTAGAATTCTGGGGTGAATTCCATCAGGACCCATTGCTTTGTCCACCTTCAGTTTTAGGGTTTTGCAGAACCCTTTCTTCTGTGAAAGGACTGGGATCGACCCCCTATCAAGAGTGCTTCTGTTAATTGGATTAGGCACTTCCCTCCTCTTTTGGAATACTGAGCAGAAATATTCATTCAGTATTCCTGCTTTTCACTGTTCCCTCTGCCCACCCACCATTCATTCTATTCAGCCTCACTATCCTCCTTTGTCTTTCTCACTCGCTGATGTACCTATAAAAGTTTTATCCCCTTCTTAACTGAGTTGGCTATCTTTTCCTCAGTTTGGGCCTTTGCTATTCTGACTTCCCTCCCTGCTTCTTTCTGCCTTAACTGGTACAGCTCTCTGTCCTGCTCCTTCTGTGTTTCCTTATACTTCCGGAATGCTATCTTTTTCTTCCTGACTTTCACAGCCACCTCTCTTGAGAACCATAGTGGCTTTTTCTTTCGTTTTGATTTGTTTATTTGCTTCACACAAAGGCTTGTTGCCTCTGTGATGGCAGTTTTGATAATTCCCCATTGTTGCTCCACACCTCCTTCTAGCCTGTTTGCTAGTGCTTTTCTGAGGCACTCTCCCATCTTACCAAAGTCAGCCCTCCTAAAGTCCAGTACCCTCACTTTTGTATGGCTTGACTCTGTAGCTGAGTTTAACATGAACCACACTGTTTGATGGTCACTTGTCCCCAGATGACAACCCACTTCTAGATCTGAGATCCTCTCACTGCCCCGTTTGAGAGTACGAGGTCTAAGATTGCTCCCTCACGAGTGGGTTCCAAACCAGCTGTCTAACTGCCACCTGTGGGGCGTCAAGAATGGCCCTGCTCTTGGATGTGGCTGCAGTAAATGTGCTCCAGTTAACATCTGGCATATTCGGTCTCCCATCAACAGTATCTCCCTTTCTCTGCCATTCTAAGAATGCCTTCCATCATATGCTTGTCCATTCCTTCCCCTGACATGGGGGTCTGTACACAACCCTGTGCAGATTGGTGCCCTTTCCAGTCTCCAAAGTGACCCACAGTGCCTCCTCTCCTCCCTGTTTACTCTTTTGTTCAGTTGCTTTTATCCCTTCCTTTACATAGAGAGCTACTCTCCCCTCTTCTCCCTACCTGTCTCTCCTGTAAGTTATGTACCTGGTATGTTAACATCCCAGTCATGGTTCTCTGTGTACCATGTTTCTGTGACTGCTACGATATCCAGGCATCCCTCTTCCATTAAGGCCACCAGCTCAGGGAGCTTGTTGCCCAGACTACGGGCATTGGTACTCATTACCCTCCATTTCCTGATGACCTTACCCCCTTTTGCCCCATCCCTGTCCTTCTTGCCTTTGTCACTTTCTCCATTTACCCCTGCCCTTCTCCCTATCGACACCTCCATGTTGGTGTTTGCCACACTTACTACCGTGATTGTTTGGGGGGGCTAGAATTTTCCTGCTCCTTTCCAGTGCCTCCCCCCTTGGCTAGTTTAAAAGCTTGCCAATGAAGCATTTAAACCTATCACCTAGGATCCTGGTTCCCCTCCCGGACAGATGCAGCCCATCATGCCAGTATAGGCTTGCATCACTCCAAGTGGACCCCCAGTCCCCAATGAAGCCAAATCCCTGAGCTCCACACCAGTTTTTCAACCACTGATTGAATCCCATGGTACGGAACACCCTAGCCTCTCCTATGCCATAGATGGGTAGCACCTCTGAGAAGGTTACCATGCGTGCTACTTGACTAAGGCCCCTCCCCAATTCCACAAACTCTTCCTGCACTTCTCTAATCCCTTTCTTAGCCAGGTCATTTGTCCCTAGGTGGACAATGACATCCAGCTCCCTCCCCTGTGCAGCTGCTCCAGCAATCCTGAGGATTCGCTCCCTGTCCTTCCAAGCCATGGCACCAGGCAGGCACCTTACCTCCTCTCCCTTCCTTACCCAGTTCCACCTTCCTAACAATGGAGTCCCCACCAGGAGTTGTTTCTTCCCTGCAGGTTCCCCTGCCACCCTCCTGTGGGTCTCCTTTGTGGAGGTTCCCAGCATCCTCCTTGGTCTCCCCTTAGGTGCCTCCATAGAGGAACCATACTTTGCCAGAATGGCATAGGAACTGTGGAGAGGTACAACTGAGGGACGTGTCTCTGTTCCACCACCCTCACCCTCCCTGAGCCCACTGTGGTCCAACCGCTCCTCTTTCTTGGCAACCTCTGAGGCAATGGCAGTGGCACTGGTGGTCCCTGGATGGAAGAGGAGGTCCCACAAATCCTGGCCAACTCAGCCTGGAGATGAGCAACCTCCTCCCTCAGCCCAGAGAGGTGCCTGCAGATGGGACAACACCGCATCCTCCAGAACATCTCCCGGAAGACTGCTGCTCCACAGCCACTGCACTGCACCACTCCAATCATGTCTTATTTCTGGCCCTAACTGTTTGCAATCCTTACTCTTTCCTCTGTTTTTTTTTCTCTCTCCTTACTTTCTGCCTGTGTGCCTTTAAGCTCCTGATTGTCCTGTTCTGAGACAAGAATATCCTATATTTCTCAGTAGACCACTTACTTGTTCAGAGGCAGACCTCCAGCAGCTAGAGGGGGCCGGAGAGCTACTCTTGCCCTTCTAGGATGGTGGGTCCTTGGTGGTTCTGTGATCACTCACTTCCTGCCCATAAACAGGAAGTTCCTGTTGTCAGTCAAATCCTGTGCCTATAAAAATAGAACTAGCTTTGGGTGGGGAGAGAGGAGGGCAATATAGTCCCAGTAGAGAAGTTCAGTCACACAGCAGTCCTTTCTCCTGGTGTCTTCTGCCAAGCTATTATCAGAATCTTTCTAAGGCAGTCTTTAAATGTAGCTTCCTTCTAGCTAAGCCACTCCCCCTACTTACCAGATCTTTCTACAAGTAATTTAAACCTCACAGCAGTTAAGTCCTTTCAGTCACCTGGAGATTACACCAGATGACTTTTCAGTTACCCATTCAGTTCAGTTAACCCAAACACACACTTTTTTTTTTTTGTTTAGTTTTTTACCCTAAATTAAAGGTCCAAATACAAAAGTTCTTCTACTTTAGTCCCAGCAGAGAGTTCAGTCACACAGCAGTCCTTTCTCCTGGTGTCTTCTGCCAAGCTATTTGGCAAGGATTTTTTTATTTGTAAATAGCAAACTATGTTAAACTTTTTGAAAAGGAAGGAATCTGTGATTGAATTACCTTGCCATTACCTTATGCTGCTAATCAACTGTGAAATCTGTGGAGAGGGATCTTGGCGTAATCATTACAGATGACCTTAGGATGAGCAAGCAATTTGAAAGGGCAGTACAGAAAGCAAATGGCATCCTCAGATGCTTTGGAAGGGGTATAAGTAGTAGAAAAAGAGAGGTGATAATGCCACTCTACAGACCACTGGTCAAGCGGCACATGAAATATTGTGTCCAGTTCTGGAGGCCGCACCTGAAGAAAGGTATCAACATACTGGAGGCAGTGCAGATAAGGGCTACAAAGATGGTGCAGGGTTTGCACCAGGAGCCATATGAAACCAGACTGACTGACGTATAGCTGTACTCACTTGAACAGAGATGAGACAGGGGGAACATGATAGAAATGTTTAAATACAGTGGCGTGAAAAAGTATTTGCCCCCTTCCTGATTTTCTCTATTATTGCATATTTGTCACACTGGATGTTTTCAGGTCTTTAGACAAAATATAATATTAGATAAAGGGAACCTGAGTGAACAAATAACACTTTTTTTTTTTACTTATTTCATTTATTTAATGAAAAAAGTTAACCAACACCAACTGGCACTGTGTGAAAATGAATTGCCCCTAGTTAAATCAACCCAATTAAAGGGATAATTAGAGTCAGCTGATTGAACACAGCCAGGCTTGATTACAGCCAGCCCTGCTCAATATAAACCTCACTTATTTTGGCCCTTACCATCAGAGTCACATTGCCAGCACAAAGATTTAAGCACATTATGCCATGATCAAAGGAAGTTCCTGAAAAGATCAGAAAAAATTTGTTGCCCTCTGTCAGTCTGGAAAGGGTTACAAAGCTATTTCTAAGGCTCTGGGACTCCATCGAACCACAGCAGAGCCATAATCTCCAAATGGAGAACACTTGGAACAGTAGTGAACCTTCCCAGGAGTGGGCGGCCTGCCAAAATTACTCCAAGGGCACAGTGTAAATCATCCAAGAAGTCTCAAAGGATCCTAAAACAACATCCAAAGAACTGCAGGCTACTCTTGCCTCAGCTAAGGTCAGTGTTCATGACTCCACAATCAGAAAGAGACTGGGCAAAAATGGTCTTCATGTGAGAGTAGGCAGGAAACCACTGCTAACTAAGAAGAACATAAATGCTTGTCTCTCATTTGCCAAGAAGCACCTGGATGATCCACAAGCCTTTTGGGAAAATGTTCTATGGACAGATGAGTCCAAAGTGGAACTTTTGGACAACATGGATCCCATAATGTCTCGTAAAGCAAACACAGCATTCCACAGTAAGAACACCATACCAACAGTCAAACATGGTGGTGGTAGTGTGATGGTGTGGGGATGCTTGCTGCCAAGGACCTGGATGACTTGCCATAATTAAAGGAACCATGAATTCTGCTCTGTACCAGAAAATTCTTAAGGAGAATGTCCAGTCATCCTTCCGTCAGCTGAAGCTGAAGCGTGGTTGGGTCATGCAGCAAGACAATGATCCAAAACACAAAAGCAAGTCCACATCAGAATGGCTAAAAAGAAGTAAAATTAAAGTTTTGGAGTGGCCTAGTCAAAGTCCAGACTGAAACCTAATAGAGATGCTGTGGCAGGACCTGAAACGAGCAGTTCATGCTTGAAAACCTACCAAATGTTACTGAATTAAAGCAGTTCTGCGAGGAAGAGTGGGTTAAAATTCCTCCACAGCGATGTGAAAGACTGATATTGAATTATAGGAAGTGTTTGGTTGCAGTCATTGCAGCTAAATGTGGCATAACCAGTTATTAAGTGTAAGGGGGCAATTACTTTTTCACACAGTGCCAGTTGGTGTTGGTTAACTTTTTTTCATTAAATAAGTGAAATTAAAAAAAAAAACAAGTGTTATTTGTTCACTCAGGTTCCCTTTATCTAATATTACATTTTGTCTAAAGACCTGAAAACATCCAGTGTGACAAATATGCAATAATAGAGAAAATCAGGAAGGGGGCAAATACTTTTTCACGCCACTGTACATGAAGGGAATTAACATAGCGTGGAAGGAAAACCTGTTTCAGATTAAATCAGAGAGTTGTATAAGAGGCCACAATCTACGACTGGCAGGAGGTGAATTTAGAGGAAACATCAGGAAGTGCTTTTCTTCTGAGAGAGTGGTTGACCCTTGGAATAGCCTAACGCAAGAGGTAGTAGATTCAAAAAATTTAAAGGAATTCACACTTGTGAAGGTTAAACACTACGTGCAAAAAAGGAAATAGTCTAAGAGAAAGGGGGGTAGGTATTCTGGGCAGACAAGATGGATCAAGAGGCCCCCTTCTGCCAGCAAATTCTTATGTTCTTAAATCTTAGCTCAGTCACATTGCTGTATGGATGGATTTCACTCCCTCCTAACAACATAGCTGGGGGTTGGAGGGGTTAGGGGGAAGAAACATAGTTTAGCAAATGCAGAAAATCTAGACTTGATTTCATACCACTCCCTCATAAAAGCTGTGTTGCTGGAAGAAACTGTAATTCCAAAATCAGATTAATCATATAAAACCACAATAGTTAGAGTTAACATGGCAAATTTAACAACTGCAGATTCCAAACCCTGTGTGTGTGTGTGTGTGTGTGTGTGTGTGTGTGTATACATGTGCATGTGTGAGCAGACAGAGGGTGGGAGAGATGTGTGTCTATGTCTTTGTGTGTGTGTATGTGTGCATGCACAGATGTGCATATGTGCTAGAGCACTTTTATTTTTATTTATTTGAAATTGTTAACCAGGAGGCACACAGAGCCTAGGCTCATTTCCAGGTGTAACCAGGGAAAAGGGAGTTGGGAGGGGAGGTTACAGTACATAGGTATATAATGTATACAGAGTACATAATTTGGATAGATATACAATGTAAATACAATAGTGGGTTTAAGAGGTATACAGAGAGCTACATATAAGCAAATATACATTGTAGAGAGAAATATAATTCATTAATACAGGGCAGTAATAGGGCATACAGAGATACGGGTGATGTGGCTAAACAAATAAGTGAATAAAACAACATTGGCCAACAAAATATTCCTGGGGAAGGGAGACAGGAAGAGAGAGAGGAAAGGAGGAGGGAAAGTGCTATGAGGAAAAGAGAGAGTGGGAAAGGTGAGATTTAGTGCTGGGGCTAAAACAAAAACTAATTGAGCAAGAGGAAAGTTTTGGGGGAGCAAAGGGGGGAGGTCAGTTTTGACAGGAGCAGTGGTCCAGGAACACAGATGAGTGGGATGGAGCATGTTTTAGGAGAGGGATGGAGGGAGGGTGAGTGTCTGATATAAAAGGATAGAGTGTTCCATAGCGGGGCAGTCTGCGAGAGAAAGTAGCTGAGCCAGAGCAGGAGGAAGGCCGAAGGAGGAAGAATCTGCGGGAGTCGCTAGACCAGAGAGGGTAGGAGGCTTCAGGGGAGAGAGATAAGAGTGAGGAGAGATAAGATGGCAGGGACCCAAGCCAGAATTTAGAGATGAATAGAGAAGAGTAGAATAACTGGCATTGTTGAAGGGAGGTAAGGGAAAGGGCTGAGCAGAGGGAGCAGTGATGTATGTGATGCGGGGCATTCAGAGCAAATCTGCAGAAAGCATTGTAGAGGGAGTCGAGCCTGGCTAGGGAGGAGGCTGGGGCAGTGCCATACATTACTTCAGCATAATCAAAGGAGGGGATAATCATTTTGGTGAGGAACTGACGCTGAGTGTTTAGGGAGAGGACATATTTGTTTCTGTGCAGCATGCCCAGCTTAGGGCATAACTTTGCATGAATATGTTCAGTGTGCTTTTAGTAATCTAGCCTGGAGTCAAGGTAGACCCCCCAGGTACTTGTAGTGGGGGACTACATCGAATACGGATCCATCAAAGGTGGTGTACGTGAGAGGGGATGGGATGGTGGCCAGTTTTTGAGGGGTTAAAAATGTAATTGGCACCGTTTTATTGACTTTTAGCTTGAGTAGGTTTTTACAGAACCAGTGAAGGACTGAGTGGAAGTACACTTGTCTCTGGGAATAAACAGCCGATGCAGAGGAGCCAGAGGTGAAATGGACAGTGTCATCAGCATACATTTGTATGTTTTCCACAGAGCAAGCAGACGGGAGAGCATTTAAAAAAATAGAGAATAATAGGGGGCCTAGAAAGGAACCTTGGGGAAGACCAGCATGTTTAGGCTGGCTGAGCTTTAGCTAGCAGATTTTGAATTAAACTGCTATTATTTTGAAGCTGGAGTGCCTACAATGAGCTCAGCAACTGCTTTTGTATTTTGCCGCTCTGTGCTCTGTATTGTGCAGTTTGGCGTCTGGGTGTCTTGAACGTCTTTATTTGAGAAAGCCTCTAGTATTTATACAGTTCAAGTTTTGATGAACGAAATCCATTTTATCTTTGCCCTTTACTTGTCAAACTGGGCTTTTGTTATAACATTAAATGTTAGAGAGCTGTGCTCATTACCGTTTGGTTGTGCTGGGTGGCCATTAAGCAGCGATGGTGACCAAGTTTTGTGGGACCCAGAGGAGTTGTGGTAATCTTAGACAAGCTCGCTTGCACTTTGGTTAGCAGCTTTATTTTTTTTTACCTGCCCATAGTGCCCTAATGGCGGTTTTGTTTTCAGTACCAGCTGGACTTGAGAAGTGGAGAGAGCAGCCGAGGCAAATGAGGTGAATGCTAGCTGAAGGCTAGACTGGACTGGATGTCCATGTGAAGAATAGCCAACAGCCATACAGAAATCCCTGAGAGGTTGCAAGCAGGTGATATCTGTTAAGAAGCTAAGCTATACAGTATTATACAATGGCAAGAAAGAATCTTGGATTGTGATTGGTCAGTTTGGGGCTGGACCCATGGCGTTATCCCAGCACGTCGCCACAGGTCTAGTCTCAGCCTCACTGTGAACCTGCAGATGAGCATTTGATTGATTGTTTCATCTTCTCTTAAAAACAAAAAATATTTTTCCACACAAAAACATCTTTAAAATTATGTTTTTTTATTCTGTATAACAATGAGCCATTGTATAATAGGAATAATGCACCCCAGGGTGTGTATGGTTTGGGATAACACCATGCCTGGGGCATTGGGCCGCCTGGCCTCCGGCCTCGTGTCCAACCCCAGGCATGGCATTATCCCAGCATGATACACACCCTGTGGTGCATTATTAATTTAGCAAAATATGAGCTGGCATGCCTAACTACATATTAAAAAAGATTTGCCACCTTTGCCTGGTGGGGGGATATCAATGCTACATTGGATGTACTGTATGAAAGTTACTGTGCTCAGTGGAGCGCTTTTTCTTTTGTTTTTTTTTCTCTCTGTTAGGTGTGCACAACAGATATGGTCCAACTTTGTGAGAGGTGATTGTAGAGAAGGCTTGCGACTTGTTAAGAAGCAACAAACTTAATGGAGGGACTCCCAGTTTATAAAAGGGGAGCCATGATTGCTCACTTATACTCGTTGACCTCCCATATATTTTTATTCAAATGCTCCCTCAGTGACACCAAAAGTTAACTAAAGGTGGGATGCCAGCTGCAGGTAAGGGAAAGCTGGTATGTAGAATCCGAGTTATTGAGGCTGGCCGGAAAAAAACTGTTAAAAGTCAGTCATCCTGAGATGTAAGGCTACTGCAAAAAAGGATTTAAACTGGGAATTGAAGTTATGAATTGTTTGCAGATTTTAACTATTTAAATCTCTGCTACAGCAGGTATTTTTTGACTGGCTATGGACCGATCTCTGCCTGCTTATGTATGGGTGTTCCTCTAAAAGACAGGAGCCTCCCTGAGGCTATTTTCTATTCGTTTTTATTTTAGTGAAGATTGTTTATTTGGCTTTAACCTCCATAATTAAATGTACACTAAATCTACAAATTAGAAGAACAATCTTTGTGGTTTAAGGGACTCCTAGTAAAGAAGCCAATCACTATTATTGTATTGGCTTGACTTGGCATGAAATATATCATCTGAGAATGTCAGCGGCAAAGGGATTCTGGGCAATGGAGATGATTATCATGCCACAGGACTGGATCAGCCTGGTTTGGCCCAGAGATGAGATATTTATCTGAGACCCGTTATGGCAAAAAGTAAAGGATTTTTGAAAATCAGTTAAATACACGGTTTATGCAAAGTACTCCCATCTACGTCTCTATGGAGCCTATATGCAGACTGGGGGTCACTTTAAAATAAATTTTAAGCCATAGGAACTTCTGGCCCCTTTAAAAAAAATGGGGCTCAATGTTTTATAGTTTTTTTTTATTGTGTATTCATAGTAGGTGTTAAAAGTTAAGTTTTTGATATATTTTTATATTCATACTTCAGTACTAAAATATGGTCTATTCACTAATACTTGCTAAAATTGTTAGTCTGTATCAAAATCTTAATTTGTCATTCATATACTTTTTTAGGAGCGGCATATGTGGTCCAAGGTTGCACTACAATTTTGCTTAGAGTAAGGGTTATGGTTTTTGGTTGAAATTATATGATGTTGCCATGTCACTATAATCTATTATTCCGAGAAATTGTGAGACCAAGAAATGTTTATAAAGGATGAAATGTATGTAACAGGACAGGGTTTTAGTAACTCCATGCCTTGTTAGCAATTTGGTCTTTCAGGGGCCCTTTCCTGAATAATGGTGGTTTAGCATCTGGTAAGGATAAATATCACCCACGGGATTTACTGGACCACACAGAATTAGCCCTATCAGCATACCATGAGCCTCCTTATATACAGGAGACCAGGTATTTTACTCAGAATTTAGGTGACATAGTGTGTCTCAGAAGAGTAACAGGAAAGTTGATTGCTAATGGCAATACAAAACATGCATTTTAACAAAGCTTGACACCTGAAAGTTGGGCATTTCTTCTGTAATTCTTTGTTTCCCAATAGGTGCCACCTATCTGTGGAGCTGAAGTTTACCCAAAGACTTTGAGTTATTAACTATACAGAATGGTCCTACTGGAACCAATATTCAATATGTTAATTTGAAATTTTGATTATTGCTATAGAAGACAAGTTTTGTTCTGATGTATTTCTTGCACCATTTTATATTTGGTGTTATATTGTGTGAAAAGCATTTGTGAAGTTTTATCTGTTGTTTTAATTTGAAATGACTTATAGCTGAACAAATAAACTGTAGTCATTCACCAGCATGGATAAGGAGAAAGGTGAGAGGGCTCTCCTAACAACGCCTTGTTGGTTCAACCAAAGAGACAGGACTTGAATCAATTTACAGTTTTTAGGGAGAAGCCAGCAGAGGGAGTTTGTTCAGAAGGAGAGGATGACAGACAGAATGGAAAGTCTTGGAAGTCAAGAGAAGGAGGGACTGCACTAGGGATCAAGCAGTGCTAGGTTCAGAAAATACCATGAAATGAAAAACAAAGAACCTGCACCTGCTCTAAAGTACACACAGTGTGTCCGCTCCAAGTAACACCAGCCAAGAAAGCTTGTGTATTCAAACAAAACTTTATTACTTGTGCAAAATCTCTAAAAAGGACTCACGTTTTAAATGTATAGATCAGAATCCAAATGCAGAGTCCAACAAAGTCCATTAGAGTCCATCAAGTCCATCAAGTGTAACCATAAAAACTTCAAGCCAAAAACAAGCGGCTGGTACAATGTTCTACCAGTAAGAGCAAAGGCTGAGAGTCGCTCCTCATGACATCACCTGACGCGTTTCACATGTTGCTTTTTCCAAAACTGACTTATAGAGTAAATACATTAATATTTAAACAACTTCCTTAAAGCATTACACATTATAACAACGTATAGGAAAAAGATAGAAACTGTGCTCAGTATACTTTATACAGCACCTGTATAGAGTTGCACATCTTATTGCTGGAAATATTCCACAGTCAACTTATGATCCTGACTCACCCAGGAAGGTCAAAGTAAAATCCGTGCATTGCTGAAAGATAGAAAAAAGAAAGAAGTGTTCAGATGGAGAGAAAAACACCAACTTGAAAAACATTATTTTTTACAAAGCTTTAAAAAAGGTTTGATCTCAATTTTGTCATTCAATCCTGGTACAGTCATTGCTTTCATAGCAAATATCCAATACTGTTCCCTGTGTAAGAGAAGGTTATCATAGTCACCCCCCCTTTCTGTTAAAACAGGTTTTTCTATTGCTGTGAACACAAATCTGTGCTCACCCTTATTTTTAACCCTTAACATATGAAGAGCTAAAGCATAGGTGTCATCACCATTCAGAATGGCCCTAGCATGTTCACCTGTTCGTACATTAAAGGGGCTTTTTGTTTTACCAATATAAAAGCTATTACAATCACATTCAGCCATATATATAACCCCCGAAGTACTACAAGTCACAAGGCCTCTAATCTTTACATCTAATCCCATGGCATGGTTTTTAAAACTTTTTGTAGTTTTTACCCATGGACAATATTTACAGTTACCACATTTGTTACATCCATCTACCTGTTTAGCAAGCCAGTTCCTAGGTTTTTCTGGTGTTGGTTGGACTGACTGTACTACGGAGTCTTTAATATTTTTACCCCTATGGTATACTATTTGTGGACCCCCAATATCAGCATTTTGCAACTTAGAATCTAACAGAACCAATTGCCAGTGTTTTTTAATAATTTTTACTAACTCCTCTGATTGGGAGCTGTAGGTGGTGACAAAAGTGGTCTCTTGGTCACAGTCTTTATTTTGTGGCCTGTTAGTTAACAAGGCTTCCCTTGAAATCTCATCAACTGACCCTTGGGCTTTTTCCAAAACATTGCTGTTATATCCCCTATTCTGTAATTTAACTGTCAACTCCTTTGCCCTTTTTTGTATTCATCAAAATCACTGCAATTTCTTTTTGTCCGAATATATTGTCCCTTAGGTATTGCTTTTATGACATGTCACGGATGGTAACTACTTCGCAAAGAATAGTGTTATGGTCCATTTGTTTACAAAATAGATCAGTTTTCACACCTCTTTGCCATCCTTATATATCCTTAGATCCAAAGTTAATTTCAGTCTTACTAAAACAAATACTAAACTGCAAGTTCTCATTACTGGTTTCTAAGTATTTTACATGTTCAAAAGCTCATCTTCACCGTCTTTCCACACCATAAAGACATCATCATCAATAAAGCGTCTCCACAGATCAGTGTTTTTGCAGGAAGGGATTATTGAAATTTCTTATTATATCAAGTTCCCATTTTGCCATGTACAAGTTTGCATAATTAGGTGCCATACTTGCACTCATAGCTGTTCCTTTTTTCTGCAAATAAAAATAATTTTTATAGAAGAATGTATTATATTCCAATATAAATTGAGTCAGCTGAACTAATACTTCAGTAGAAGGTTCCCTCACAATTCCAGTATCCAAATAAAATTTCAAAACCTCCAGGCCTCCACTATGTGGAATATTTGAATATAAAGGTGTAACATCAAGTGTAACCAAAATGCTATCATCCTCAATTGCTAAGTCCTCAAGTACTGACACAATGTCACTGGTATCTTTAATATAAGCTGGTACCTCTTTTTTTACAATGTATACCAAAAAAGAATCCACATATTTTGCCAGTGGTTCTGTTAGACTGTTGTTACCTGAGACAATGGGTCTCCCAGGAGGGTTCACCACGTCCTTGTGAATTTTAGGAAGGACATAAGATGTAGATCTAGTCAGACACACAACAGTTAAATATTTATAAACTTGTTCAGAAATCAATTTTCATCCTTCACTTTCTTAAGGTAGGAATCAATGATCTGTTTAAAAACAGTGTCTTATCAGACTTAAGTTTCTCATAGTATTTTGTATCTGATAACAGTCTTAGAACTTCAGAATCATATTTAGTAGTGTCCATAACTACTACTGCACCCCTTTATCAGCTGCTTTAATGGTAATCTCTGTATTAGTTCCCAAACCTCTTAATGCTTCCTGTTCAATTTACTAATGGTTGTGAAAATAATGTAAATTAATACCATTATTAAGGAGCATTAGATCTTCCTCACAACACTTTAAAAATATCTGTAATGCAGAAGATAAGGGAGGACAAAAGTCAGACATGGGTTTAAAAACCTTCAAATTCTCAGGTATTATGTTAGTGACTGCATTTTCAATAACACCATTTTCTTGACATTGCTCCCCCTCAAAAAAAGGCTTTCAAACCCAGGTTACGTACCAGTCTATTAAGGTCCAATACTGTCTCAAAGTGATTAAATCTTTGTGCAGGAGTAAAACAAAGACCACTATTCAAGACTCCAATTTCTATTTTATTTAACTGGTAGCTTGAAATATTGATCACAGAAATCTCCCTTGTCTCCATCTCCCCTTCCAGCCTTTGCATTGGGTTCCTCTTCTTATTCCTCTTTCTGCCGCCTCTCTTTGTCCAATTTGTTCTATATTCTGTTTCCTTATTCGCTGACTTCTCCACTGAATGAAGGGTATTTGGGCCCCTGGAGTAACACAAGAAGAAAATGGACAAAGAGAGGCGGCAGAAAGAGGAATAAGAAGAGGAACCCCACGCAGAGGCTGGAAGGGGAGATGGAGACAAGGGAGATTTCTGTGATCAATATTTCAAGCTACCAGTTAAATAAAATAGAAATT
This sequence comes from Neoceratodus forsteri, assembly GCA_016271365.2. Taxonomy (NCBI): domain Eukaryota; kingdom Metazoa; phylum Chordata; order Ceratodontiformes; family Ceratodontidae; genus Neoceratodus; species Neoceratodus forsteri. The sequence continues at coordinate 330,007,306 of CM057449.1, read as the reverse complement.
GGAGTCTTGAATAGTGGTCTTTGTTTTACTCCTGCACAAAGATTTAATCACTTTGAGACAGTATTGGACCTTAATAGACTGGTACGTAACCTGAGTTTGAAAGCCTTTTTACGGGGGGGGGGCAATGTCAAGAAAATGGTGTTATTGAAAATGCAGTCACTAACATAATACCTGAGAATTTGAAGGTTTTTAAACCCATGTCTGACTTTTGTCCTCCCTTATCTTCTGCATTACAGATATTTTTAAAGTGTTGTGAGGAAGATCTAATGCTCCTTAATAATGGTATTAATTTACATTATTTTCACAACCATTAGTAAAATTGAACAGGAAGCATTAAGAGGTTTGGGAACTAATACAGAGATTACCATTAAAGCAGCTGATAAAGGGGGTGCAGTAGTAGTTATGGACACTACTAAATATGATTCTGAAGTTCTAAGACTGTTATCAGATACAAAATACTATGAGAAACTTAAGTTTGATAAGAAACTGTTTTTTAAACAGATAATTGATTCCTACCTTAAGAAAGTGAAGGATGCAAAATTGATTTCAGAACAAGTTTCTAAATATTTAACTGTTGAGTGTCCAACTAGATCTACATTTTATGTCCTTCCTAAAATTCACAAGGACAGGGTGAACCCTCCTGGGAGACCCATTGTCTCAGGTAACAACAGTCTAACAGAACCACTGGCAAAATATGTGGATTCTTTTTTAGTAGACATTGTAAAAAAAGAGGTACCAGCTTACATTAAAGATACCAGTGACATTCTGTCAGTACTTGAGGACTTAGCAATTGAGGATGATAGCATTTTGGTTACACTTGATGTTACATCTTTTATTCAAATATTCCAATAGTGGAGGCCTGGAGGTTTTGAAATTTTATTTGGATACTAGAATTGTAAAGGAACCTTCTATTGAAGTATTAGTTCAGCTGACTGAAATTATATTGAATATAATACATTCTTCCATAAAAATGATTTTATTTGCAGAAAAAGGAATAGCTATGGTGCAAGTATGGCACCTAATTATGCAAACTTGTACATGGCAAAATGGGAACTTGACATAATAAGAAATTTCAATAATTCCTTCCTACAAAATATTGATCTGTGGAGACGCTTTATTGATGACATCTTTGTAGTGTGGAAAGGCAGTGAGGATAAACTTTTTGAATATGTAAAATACTTAGAAACCAGTAACGAGAACTTGCAGTTTAGTATTTGTTTTAGTAAGACTGAAATTAATGTTTTGGATCTAAGGATTTATAAGGATGGCAAAGGAGGTGGAAGACTGATCTATTTTGTAAAACACATGGACCGCAACACTATTCTTTTGGCAAGTAGCTGCCATCTGTGGCATGTCATAAAAGCAATACCTAAGGGACAATATATTCAGACAAAAAGAAATTGCAGTGATTTTGATGAATACAAAAAGGTCAAAGGAATTGACTGTTAAATTACAGAATAGGGATATAACAGCAATGTTTGGAAAAGCCCAAGGGTCAGTTGATGAGATTTCAAGGAGGCCTTGTTAACTAACAGGTCACAAAATAACGACTGCAACCCAGAGACCACGTTTGTCACCACCTACAGCTCCCAATCAGAGGAAGTAGCAAAAATTATTAAAAAACACTGACATTTGGTTCTGTTAATCCTAAGTTGCAAAATGCTGATATTGGGGGCCCACGAATAGTATGCTGTAGGGGTAAAAATATTAAGGACTTTGTAGTACATTCAGTCCAACCAACACCAGAAAAATCTAGGAACTGGATTGCTAAACAGGTAGATGGATGTAACAAATGTGGTAACTGTAAATATTGTCCATGGGTAAAAACTACAAAAAGTTTTAAAAACCATGCCACGGGATTAGATGTAAAGTGTAGGGGCCTTGTGACTTGTAGTACTTTGGGGTTATATATATGCTGAATGTGATTGTAATAGCCTTTATATTGGTAAAACAAAAAGCCCTTTAAAGTGACAAATAGGTGAATATGCTAGGGCCATTCTGAATGGTGATAACACCAATGCTTTAGCTCTTCATATGTTAAGGGTTAAAAATAAGGGTGAGCACAGATTTGTGTTCACAGCAATAGAAAAACCTGTTTTAACAGAAAGGGGGGGGTGACTATGATAACCTTCTCTTACACAGGGAACAGTATTGGATATTTGCTATGAAAGCAATGAATGTACCAGGATTGAATGACAAAATTGAGATCAAACCTTTTAATGCTTAGAAAAAATAACATGTTTTTCAAGTTGGTGTTTTTCTCTTTCTAAACACTTCTTTCTTTTTTCTGTCTTTCAGCAGTGCACAGATTTATACTCGACCTGCCTGGGTGAGTCAGGATCATATGTTGATTTGTGGAATATTTCCAGCAATAAGATGTGCAAATCTATGCTAGTGCTGCATGAAGTATACTGAGCTCAGTTTCTATCTTTTTCTATATGTTGTTATAATGTGTAATGTCACTTTAAGAAAGTTGTTTAAATATTAATGCATTTACTCTATAAGTCAGCTTTTGAAAAAGCAACGTGCAAAATGAGTCAGGTGACATCATGAGGGAGCGACCCTCAGCCTTTGCTCTTGCTGCTAGAACATTGTACCGGCTGTTTGTTTTGACTTTTAGTTTTTATGGTTATACTTGATGGACTTTGTTGGACTCTGCATTTGGATTCTGAGCTACACATTTAAAACGTGAGTCCTTTTTTCAGATATTTTGCACAAGTAATAAAGCTTTGTTTAAATACACAAGCTTTCTTGGCTGGTGTTACTTTGGAGCGAACACACTGTGTGTACTTTAGAGCAGGTGCAGGTTCTTCATTTTTCATTTCAAAATCTTAGGAAGGCCAGTGAAAATGGTAGCATTTATGTAGTCTTGGTCCATGCCAGAAAGGATGGAGTTTGTCATGTGAAGGAGAGAGGTAGTGGTGGAATGATTTACTTAAAAGCTGTATTGGAAGGAGGATAGGAAATCCGAGGAGCTGAGAAATCCAATAAGTCACGGAAGACAAGGGTCTCTTGAATTTTGGCCAAGTAGGGACCAGAGAAATAGGACAGTAGTTACCTGGGGTGAGGGTGTCCCAACCTTTATGCAAGGGTATAACTTGAGCTGACTTCCATACCTGAGGGACAGTGCAGTGGGAGAAAGAGTGATTCAAAATGTAAGAGGGATTGATATTACAGGGGTGGAGATACACAGGAGGTAAGGATCAAGACCATCTGGGCTAGACTTATTGGGGATCAAAGAGGCAAGGGCTTGTAGGACTTCGTGGACAGAGATGGGGAAAGAGTAGCTGAGAGGGGACGGGAGGGAGGGAGGGAAGGGAGGTCGAGGGTAGAGAACATGTAGTAAAGAAGGAATTTAGAGCAGTTGCTACAGCAGCTGGGTCAGAGAAAGCTGAGCCATTGATGGATAACATAGGGGCGGTGGATTGGGCAGGTGGGTCAAGAAGAGAATAGAGGGTAGACCAGAAGTTGGTGGGTGATATCTGATTGGAATGCAGGAGGGTGCAAAAGTAAGTTGCCTTGGCAGATCTGATTGTCTCTGTGCAACTGTTTCTTAACACCTTGTATTTGCACAGCTCTGGACAGGCTTTAGTAATTTTATGACATGCTCAAGCTTTGTTCCTGGATTTACACAACTGGACAAGGCCAGCAGAGATCCGGAGAAGGTGAGGCTGTTTTTTCCTGCGACCTTCGAGTGGGGCATGGTGATTCCAGATGTTGTGAAGAAGATGAGCGAATAGGGCAAGGGATGAATCCACATCAGGGGCAGCATACACCGCTGACCAGTCTGTAGAATTTAGGTCATGTAGCAGTGTATTGGTGTCAAGTAATTTGAAAGAGCAGATCCAACAGTAGCTGGTGGGGGGGGGGGGATTGGGGATTATGGACTTTGTGAATGCAGCAAGTGGTGAGGTGATCACTGAAGACATGAAGACATCTGAAAGTGTGCCTGCAGTGAGATTTCTATGAGGGCACTGAAATAAGATAAGGAATATTCACTGTAAAAGAATATATTTGTGGTTTACTCCCAGAAAATATAGTGACACTTATTTGGCAAGGATTTTTTTTTTTTATTTGTAAATAGCAAACTACAGTGAAGCCTGCCAGGATGAAGTGCAGTGTCCCAGGTTTACTGAATGACAAAAGGGATTAATTCCCATTGAAGCTGCATTGTTTGCTGTAGTAACTCTACTGCAGAATTCTGCAGTGCTGCACATCATTCTGGTGGGATTCACTGTATATTGAAGTTTTTTGAAAAAGGAAGGAATCTGTGATTGAATTACTTTGCCTTTACCATATGCTGCTAATCAACTGTGAAATATGAGCTCAAACAGATTGCAGTGCAGATGGATTCCACTCTCTCCTAACAACACAGCTGGGGAAACAAAAGGAGGGGAGAAGAAACACAGTTTAGCAAATGCAGAAAACATGGACATGATTGCATTCTGCACACTTGTAACAACAAAAGCTTTGCTGTGTTAGGAATTCAAATCCCTTTTTCTGATGATGGCAAAACATCTGCATGACTCCACCTATGTAGCCGTAAAAAGGCAGGGCAGACAATAGATATGCTGGGAGTGGTGCAGTGCAGTGGCTGTGGGGAGACAATTTTCAGGGAGACTTTCTGGAAACTGTGGTGTTGCCCCATCTGCATGCACCTGTCTGGGCTGAGGGAGGAGGTTTGCCCAACTCCAGGATGAGTTGGCTAGGATTCTGGGGGCCTCCTCCCCTACCCAGGGGCCACCAAATCTGCCATCGCTGCTTCAAAGTTTGCCAGTTAGGAGGAGTGGCTGGACTACGGTGGGCTCAGGAAGGGTGAGGGTGGTGGGTCAGAGGCACATCCCCCAGGTGGTACCACAACACAGCTCCTACACTGCTCTGCTGGGGCTGGACTCTCCCATGGAGGCACCCACAGTAATGACCAGGGAGGATGTGGGAGTCCTCTGTAGTGGAGACCCCAAGGAGGGCAGACAAGGATCTCTGAGGAGGAAGAAGTAACACCTGGTGGGGGACACCATTGTAAAGGTGTAGATTTAGGAACAGGAAGTGAAGGCAAGAGAGAGAGGCTAGGTGCCTACCCACCACCATGGCTCAGAGGGATGGGAAGCAGATCCTGAGGATCACTAGGGCAGTAGGACAGGAGGGAGCTCTGGATGTTATTCTCCACCTAGGTACTAATGACCTGGCTAGGGACAAGACTAGGATAGTGCAGGAGGAGTTTGGGGAGTTGGGGAAGGGTCTTAGGCAGGCAGCATGCTCAGTGGGCTTTTATGAGGTGTTGCCTGTCTATAACAGGGAGACGATAGGGTAATCTGCACCAGGATCTTCAACTTGTGGTTAAATAAGTGGTGCAAGAAGGAGGGTATTTGGCTTTATTGGGGACTGGGGTGCCACGTGGAGGGATGAGGGCCTATACAAGGGGGATGGCCTGCATCTATCCAGGAGGGGAACCACAGTCCTCAGTGAATGTGCAAGCGCTATATTGGTTAGCATTTAAGCTAGCTGGGGGGTAGTAGAAGGAAACAGGGAGTCATAAACTGTTCCCGCCCCAAATGCTGAAATAGTCAATAGAGAGAGAACACTAAGGGAGAGAAATCCCCAACAGTCCCTAGCAACAAGAAAGTAGAAATGAAGAGGGATGAAAATAAAGGCAGAGTGAGACAGGAAAGTAAGTAAAATGGAAATTGGGGGCCTGACAAGAAGGGTGGTAGCATAATTTGGAATGCCATGTATGCAGATGCTCGAAGTCTGGAAATAAAATTCCAGACTTATGGCAATTATAGCAGAGGCTGAACTGGACATTGTTGCCATTACTGAGTCAAGGTGCAATGAGAACCATGACTGGGATATTGTCATACCAGGCTATACTCTGTACAGGAAGGACAGAGTGAGCAAGAAAGGGGGAGGTGTGGCTTTTTACGTAAGGGATAGCATTAATACAACAGAGACATAGGGAATATTGGGAGAGACGGAGGTACTGTGGGTCACCCTAGAGATAGGAAATGGAATCAGTATTTACACTGGTGTGATCTACAGACCTCCAGCACAGGGGAAGGAGATGGAGAAGGTTCTGGTGGAAGGCATGTAAAAGATGGCAAATAAGAGGGAGGTGCTGCTGGTGGGGGACTTCAATCTGACAGATGTAGATTGGAGCGTCCCAGAAGCAGTTTCATCTAGGAGCAGGGACATCCTAGACTCCAAGCACCACATGCCCCAGCTCTTCAGGACCTAGCCCTTCATCAGGGGGCCCTGATGAAGGGCTAGGTTCTGACACACTGGGGCAAGTGGTGCTTGTGGTCTGATTCACACAGCACATTTTTGTACTGAGCAATAACTCTTTCAAAATTTATACTGTTGCTAAGTGTGCTTGGCTTTTTGGCTGAGGAGTGCATCTTTTTTGGACTTCATGCTTCACTTTGGGCTTGTTGTCCCTGGTGCTGCACCCACTGTGCTGCAGTTGTGGTCAACCTCAGCTCTCTACATCCTGGACTCCCTGCAGGGGTGTTCCTGATGCAAGTAGTAAGAGAGCCACACATGAAGGGGCAATATTGGGTCTTGTACTCGTCCAACAGGGACAGTGTTGCAGACTTCACAATGGGTGTCCACCTGGGGACAAGTGATCACCATATGGTGTCGTTCAATATAAGGACAGTGGATGAATCGAACCACACAAAGGTAAGAGTCCTGGACTTCAGGAGGGCCAACTTCTGAATCTGGATGAGAGTCACCTGGTGTGGGGAGGAGGGCCCTCCTCTTCCTGGTGTTTGATCTAGAACTCAGATACCGGGAGACCTAGGTGTTGGGCAAGAGGAGCTAGGGACAGGGCTGACAGCCCACCCATGGTGACTTGCAGAGAAAAACCTTTATGAAAAAAAAAAATTAAGAATAAATCACTGGGCCAAGTAGGAGGAATGACAGAGGGAATTAACAAGTGGAGGTGGTGGTCTGTCTTTACCATCAATGGTGTGTTGAACAGGGAATAAGGGAAGTTTGCATCACACAGTGGGATGGTGGGTAAATCCTGTTGAAGTGGCTGTACCTCTTGGTTCTGCTTCAAGCTGCTGACCCAGCAGCATCAAACACCACACCTCCAGCAGCAATAACATCAGAATGGACGTTCACTGACTTAAGTGAGAAGTGGGGACCTCATTGCCAGCTCACAGAGATGGAGCAAAATATAAAATGATTCTCTCAAACAGGAGAAGTTACTGGAGGATGGCCAAGTTCTGTTGTGCCAGTAAGGATCCTGGTGGTAGTGGCTTTCAGTGAGCTTGTCACATTAAAGCATGTTAAATCCCTGTTGCTGTTTTAACTATTTCCTATCCTCTTTCTATTCCTTCCAACTATCCTACTCATTTGTTCCCTCCTAAAAATACCAAAACATTTAAAAACTACAAACAATTTAAATCTATCTTTAGTATCTAACAGTATTGTTTAATTTATTGTTTCTTGTCTTTATATCTGTTTCTGTACTCTTGCTACATCTGTTTTTTCAGCATAGGTTTTTTCTCCTCCTGGTGGATTGGTGGCTCATGTTGGCTGTCCATACCCAGACATCTTGACCCCATCTGGGCCACCCCACTTCCCAGCAGGACCACTGGATCCAGCCTGTGAGCATCATCTAGCCACGTCCCTGCTTTTTCTGTGTTTTCTTCCCCTTACTCCCCAGAGCCCCAAACAAGGTTAGGAGCCATGGCTCTGCTGACTTCCCACCCAGCTGAGCACCTGACTCCCTCACTGCCTGCACCACCATCATGCCTCCACGTGGTGGTGGTCTTTGGCTGTAGTGATGACCTCCTGATCCTGGAATGGAGAGCTGCCTGGTCACTCTGTCCACTCCCAGCCCCCTCCTCAGCACCCCCAGTGACCCATGCTTCTTCCCGAACATGGGTCACTGGCGTGGCACGAGGTAAGGCGCCTAGTGCCTCAGCCCTCAGTGCCACCAGGCTGGCCCTTGCTATTGTCTTAAAAATATAACCTCCCAAAAAAGTATTTCCTACCTATATTTTCTTTCTTGATACCTTTCGTCTCTATAACTGTCTCTTTCCATAAGTTAATTAACCAGGATTAGTATATATCTTGAATTTTTTGGCAGCTTGTTCTGGCGGAGGTCCGTCTCTGTAGTGTTTAGGATATTTTGAGCTGCCACAGTGGAAGGGGAAGAGATTGTATTTGGCCCTGCAGAGGTAGCCAGACAATCCCTTTCATGTCTCAGTTGATTAATCCACCCCGATCTGCCCCCGTGCTCAGGCATGTAGCGATATGTGCTCAGGGAAAGCGAGCGGCACGCTTCACTAAAGTCTGTGGGGGCAGTTTAAGAATGTTTTTATGTATAATATATTTTAGTGATTAATCAAGGGCACTGGTCGACTACCAAGGACCTTGGTGGTTGATCAGTGCCCTTGATTGATCACCGAATGGCTATTGTTGTATATAGAATGTTCTTTGGACTGCCCCCATTGATTTTAGTGGAATGCCCCACACGCTCCCAGGGCACATCATTGTGTACCTGAGTGCGGAGGGGGATAGGGCAGATCGATCGACTGGAAGTGGAACAGATCAGCTGGCTGGCTGCCTCAGAGGGGCCAAAATATGATCCTTCTACTTCATGGTGACAGCCCAGGATATTGTGGATATTGCAGAGATGGACTTTCACTAGCATAAGCTGCCAAAAAGAAGACATACCTTTTTGTATAAACTTGGACATTCACTTTAATTTTTCTCAACTACTAGAATAAATATGTCATGTCTGCCACAGGTAGTACTACATGGTACAGTGCTGTGTGTTTGTAATGCTCAACACTGTTTTTTTTAATTTGAAATTTTATTAGCTTTCAATAATAATAAAGACAGGTAGGAGTACAGTACATTGCACAAAGGAAGTAAACATAAATCTTAAATAGACTGAAATGCAGAGCTATGACACAATGAGTTGATCTGCTAATGGCAGGGCTGAAGCCCGAGGTTTAATGTGGGGAAATACCTCCTCTGACATCCTCTACAAAGGCCAGCCTCCCACAGCAGTTCCCCGCTTAGTGTGTTGCAAAACCAACTGCGCCTGAGCTCCTGTGTGGCTTGTAGGCTGAGCCTCCTTTCCTCCCCTTTCTGCTCCCTGCTCTTTGCTTGCTTCCCCCTGCTACCTCACATTCTTCTCTTTCATTTTTTTCATCTTCCCCCTCACTTGTCCCCCACCCTGCCCTCTTTGTCCTTAGTTTCCTCTTGTCCCCCACATTCTCACCCTCCTCCTGTTCATGTCCGTTCACTTCCGTTACCTCAGTTTGCCCCTCCTCCCCACTCAGAACATCCTTTTGCTGCTTCTCTGTTTGGGGGTCACCACTTCCTGTTTACTTTTCCTTGAGTGTGACGTCATCCCCCTGCACCTGCTTCGCCATTGTACCCCTTCCCAGAGCTGTTCGCTGGCTGCTAAACCCTAGGAGATGGGGTGCCCTGTTCACATCTTCTGCACCCGGATTGCCGTTGTTCCTCCTTGACTGGTGCATGGCATGACCTGCCCTACTCTGGTCCACTCCCCTGCCTGATTCTTGTCCACTGCTGGGAGCATCACCTGCGAGCTATTCGCTAGCTTCTCTGCTTCCTGACATCTCCGTGGCTGGCATGTCATGAAGACCACACTGCCAAATTCTCAAGGACGACCACTTGAGTAACCGGAACCATTGATATATTATTTTATAACTTTGGGGGTCATGTCTTTTGCAAGTACTTCCTTTTCCCCTCTATTCTACATTTTTTGTGCATTGACTTTCTCTCTCAGGACTGCCTGTACAGCTCTCTTTTCACAGTACTTTTCCCTAGTACTCTTTCCACAGCTGAGTGCACTGTTCCCCAAACTCACTTGCATGCACATGCTTCTGCAATACCTTCTGATATTGATAACTTTCTACTGGTGTCATGTCAGTGTGGTGCACTGTTCCAGGATTTCATCCTAATGTGCATCACCTTTTAACTTTTTGCATTGCATTTCCCTGCCCATATGTAGCTAGACCATTTCTCTTAATTCCTCCCATGCTCTCTCATGCTTTTAACTCCTCCTCACTGTCAACCTCCTCCACAGCTTGGCATCAGCTGTGATCAAACTCCACTGCCCTGGATACCATTGTTCCTGTCCCAAATATACCTATTACATAGAATTTGTACTAGGACCAATCCCTGTGGTACTCCTTTAGTCATTGCCTCAGATGGGGGCTTCTGAATTATCCTTGTTGCTACAGGCAACAAGCTCCCCACTTCTAAGCAGGCAAGGTTGCTTCAGTTAGGAAGGCAGTCCACTGCCATTATGTTGGATTCTACATCAGTTGTCCCCCCTTCCCTGCGATGCCCTCCATTCTTTTCTCCCCTGGCTCCTTGTCTGCCCTCACTGTCTCTTTCTGAGCCTCCCCGTCCCCTGTTTCTGCCCTTATCCCATGCTCCCCTGGTTCTCTTCTTTGGGCCTTTCACACCACAACATTCCATCTCCAATTATGCCCTTCTCTGTCCAGACCCGTGCTACCCAACCCTAGTCTGGCATTTGTTCTCCTTACCATTTGCTCCCAGCACCCATACACCTACTCATCTTCAAGATTTTGATTCCTTGTTCTACCCTTGGTGCTCTTCACCTTCCAGCTTGCCAGTTACCTGCAATGTTCATACCTAATCCTCTTCCATGCCCCTGGTGGCACCCCTAGGCCCGCATCATTGGCCCTCTTCATGGCATAGATCATTTGTTGCATTCCATTGCTATCAGTATGCTCCTTTCTGGATTACTCTAAACTCCCCCTTATGGGCATTCCTGATGACTCCTCCTGTTCTCCTACTCTGCCTTGCTTCCTTCCCATTTATACTGCCTCACAATTTACCTACCTAAGGCTATGCATCCAGCTGCCTTTTCCTCGTTCAGCCCATATCAGCAGTTTGTCCAGACTCCATCTCTAACTCGTACGTTCTGAGGTACTGAGCGAAGGTAGGCTTGCCCTGTCTACCGGGGATGGAATTACATTACACTCACTACTACCTACTACTTCCAAACCTGACATTCTCTATCCCTAACTCTGCCTGGTGGCATCGCGTGAAGGTTAGCTCGCTCCTACTACCAAGGATGGGAGCCATGTCTGAAATCTACTGTGTCATACTTCTGCATTCTCTACCTGATACTGGTTGCTTTTCTCTTCAGGAATGGGACCTCTTTGTCCCACATGCCTTCAGCTTTCTACCTCTGTTTACCAGCCTCAAGTCAAGGTTGTCTCACCTCCACTATCAGGGATGGGAACCTGAATCTACATCTGACTGTTTCAACCTTACGCATTTTTTGCTTGATACCCGGTTGCCGCTTCTCTTCAGGAACAGGACCACTATACACCATTTGTATTTCACATTCTACCTCTGCCTGCCGGCATCAAGTGAAAGTCATCTTGCCTACCAGGGCTGTTTCAACCTTATGCATTCTCTACCTGAACACCCGGTTGCTGATTCCCTTTGGGAATGGGACCACTTACCCCATTTGCCTTCAACATCCCACCACTGCCTGGCAGCATTGAGTGAAAGTTGTCTAGCCTCACCTACCAGGGTTGGGAACCTGAGTCTACAATCAACTGTTTCATCTTGATGCATTCTCTACCTACTACCCAGCTGCCACTTCCCTTCGGGAACAGGACCACTGTACTTCATTTGCATTCTGCCCAATGGCATCAAATGAAGGTTATCTTGCACCATCTCCCTGGAATGAAAACCTGTGTCTGCAATCCACTATTTTAACCTTATGCATTCTCTACCTGAATACAATTTGACGCTTCCCGCCGGGAATGGGATCACTGTAACCATTTGTCTGCACCATCCCACCTTTGCCTGGTAACATTGAATGAAAATCATCTTGACTAGAATACCAGGGATGGGAGACTATTTCTGCAATTAACTGTTTCAACCTCATACATTCTCTACCTGATACCCAGTTGTGCTTCCCTTCAGGAACGGACCTCTGCACCCCAATCGCCTTCCATATTCTACCTCACCAGTCTGCATCCTGCACTTCCATGGACTCATCATACTTATCCCTGCCTTGGCCTCCTTGTGCTCTGGACTTGGAATCCATCAACTTGTTTAGTCTCTACCTCCATTCTGATCAACTGCCTCCTGGAATTCCTTGCTACTGGTCACCCCTTCCTGTCTGCCCTTTGAGTTCTTCTTCTCCTTCAGAGGTGGGAACCTTGTGCCTCATCACTGCAGTGCCTTCTGTACTCTGCACCTGCTGTTCACCATCTTCTGTGGCTGTGGGACTTTCATACCTCAACTTCATAGCACTTGGTACCTGGATTCACTTCTAGTCTTACTTGGATCCACCACTCCTGGCCTACAGTGGCTTTGTTACATTCTACTTGAGTTTACTGTGGTGCTGACCCAATCCTGTTCCTTCCTGCACCAAGATGTCAGTATGGCTTGACCTATGCAGTCTTCTAGGACTCCTTCCTCCAGTCTATGGCCATCCACTTGGTACTTTCCCCTTCATCCTTGGTCAGCTGCCTTCTCCTCGCTGCACTGGTGGCTCGGGGCTTCGTCCTGTTTGCTGTGGCCCTTTTTAGCATTTTATAGCCATCTCTGGCCACTATTCCATCTACTCCCCCCATTCATCTATTTCATACTCCAACCTTGGCCATCCTAATAGCCCCATTCACTACTCGCTCAAGCACTTGTTCATTTCACCTGATGACAACATCTTCTAGCAACATCCCTTGAGCTATATGCAATCCCTCTAGATACCAGGAAAGTTTTTTCATTTACATCAGCATAACTGATGTTGGCCCCAGTAGGCTGCAGTTATGGACAAGGGGGATGGGTGTGAATCTGGGGAGCCATTCTTCATTTGGCTGGTGATTGGCTAGGGGTGGGGCCACCAGGTATCAGGATTTGGAAAATTTATTTTTATTTGAAAATTACGGATGGGGAGGGGCTGAATCTCAGCAGGTGGGGATTCTTCATATTGTGGGCTGGCAATCGTCCGAGTGGGGTAGGACCACTAGAAGCCAGGGATGTGGGATCTTAATGGGGAGATAAACATTTCATGTTGGGTAGATGGCAGGGGGGAAAACACTTTTTTGTTAAATATTATCTTCTCCCTGGATCTCAAATGCAGAATTTCACCTGTAGGTGGCGAAATTAGCATTTTACAGGTGAAATTCTGCATTTCGCCGGGGCGGGGGGGATTTCACATATCGTACTCGTGAAATATTTTGCAAAATGTGGGGATTGTGCAAAATATTTCACTGGGTGAAATTTTTTAATTTCGCACACCTCTATGTGAAATGGAAACCCAGGTTTACTGCTCTATGCTCTAAGCATTAGGCTATCCTGCTTCTTCAGCTCATGTGGCTATGATGCAGAAGGTTATTTAATGATCTTTGTAAAATGTGAGTACATTGTTACTATAGAGTTTTACAGAACTTTTAGTTGATTACTTTTTGCTTTGATAACATGCAAATGTTTGTTTACAAAGCTGGTCATATGTAATGAAGTGATGTACTGCCATGTGAGTTGTGTAAGCCAATTGCAGACAACAATTTAGAATTTTTTTGTCAACTTTATTTATTACCAACCTCGATGGAGTCTCTCAGGTGTGGATTCATGCAACAGCTCTGTTGCCCACCTGAAGCCTCCGACTCTTGCATGCTTCAGTTTAGGCTCTCTCCCCAACCTCACCTGGCCTCATGACCCTCCAGCTCTGAAACCCCCGAGGCAGGGCCACTATCTCCTCCAGCACACTATCTAGAATCAAGTGGAGTGACTGGGAAGGAGGAGGAGACTAGGAGTACAGGATGGTAGAGCCTGACACTGGGCATGGGCCTGCCACAGATCCCACCATCGCCTACCACTGAGGCAGGGTTTTTTCCTGCCGCAGTTTCCTCCCTCGGGACATGGCACACAATTGCTTCCTGCATGGCTATACCTCAATGCCTTATACCACTGGAGCCTGCCATTGTCCCACCCCCTTCTATGTCCAGATGCTAGTGCCACCCCAGGTCTCCACCAGAGGCTGCTCCTGCACTGTGAATCCCCACCAACCTACCCCGGGAGAGGAGAGCAGTCCTTTGGATGCTCAATCCTCTTCCTCCCCTGCTGACCCCTAATGGCCCAGGTCTGTTCCCAAACCCAGGTCACCAGTGTGGTGTGAGGTGTAGCATCCAGTGCCTCAACCCTCAGCGCCACCAGGCCAGCTAATGATTTAGAGTTTACTTGAATTGAAATCAAGATTTAAAAAGTATTGGCATTCGGGACTTGTATAGAAGTCTGAGGCACAGTAAGGGTTAAACTTACTTCACAAGCCTAAATAACCATACAGTGCAACCCACAAATTACTGCTAAAAGAATTATTTATTTATTTATTTATTTATTGAATTTTGATGACCAGTTAGGCCCACTGGGCCCCGGAGGTCCTTTTTCAGGGTGACCCAGGAACTAACAATACATACACTTAATAAGCAGCAGTACAAACAACAGAGTTAAGGCATGCGGTAGTAAGGTTTACATAAACTTAGTAATCAGCAATTCTTATGCAATTTGTAGGCATGCAGTAGTCATACATATAAGTGAAGTAGAAACAGTCTTTTGTAAGGGTTACATATATCTGAGAACCATCAGAGGGGAGGAGCTAGCTAAGGAGTAAGTGCTGCCCATACATGTGGTGAAGTGCAACAGGCTCGGGTTGTGGTTGGAGTGTCAAGAACGATAGCATTGGCATTTACTTGTTGCCAGCATATGAGACTTAATTCTAGTGTAGAAACACGGTAAGGATGGAGTTTCTCGCACCGCCAGTAGGAGGTTGTTCCAGAGGGAAGGGGCAGCATGTGAAAAGGACTTGTAGCCTGCCTTGGTCCTGATCTTGGGGACCTCAAGTAGCGTTCGGCCTGAGGATCTGAGGTTGCGCAGGTTACTCTTTAGGGTCAGGAGTCCTTCAAGACTTGGGGGAGGCTTAGGGCTAATTAGCTTTTTTTGCCATACAGAGTACAGGGTACCTGAGGTGAGACTCGAACTTTGGCCAACTGGGTCTCATTAAGGACTCACAGTGGTGGCTCCTAGAGTGGGATGACAAGGCGAAGCAGACCACCTTGTTATGTAGTGCCTGCAGTTTGCTGAACTCCAGCTTTGTGATTCCCTGAATGACCGGGGCAGCGTATGTTAGTGCTGGGATTAGGACACTAGAGGCGACGGCGATCCTGGCTTCGGGAGTCAGCTGTTCCTTAAGCCGGTATAGTAATCCAAATTTGCAGTGGATTACTTTAGTGACTTGGTCTACATGCTGTTTGAAGGTGAGGCCTTGGTCAAGGGTAAGGCCAAGGTACTTCGTGTCCGAGACCACTTCAAGTTTGTTGCCCTCCAAGGACTTGAGTTGAAGTAGTTGTGATCTGTCTTGCCCAAGAGCTCTGGGTCTGAACAACATGGCTTTGGTTTTATTGGTATTGAGGACCGTTTTCTTCTTGATGAGCCATTCCTCCATAGTGTGCAAGTCCACTTGGAGGGATGTACCAAGGGCATTCAGGTTCACGGAGGCTTTATAGATCACAGCATCATCCGCATATTGGATGACATTGCTACTCCCACAGTGTTTGTGCAAGTCATTCACAAACAGTGAGAACAACAGGGGCCCAAGTATGGAGCCTTGGGGTACACCCACTTTTAGGGACTGTGGGTTGGAGAGTATGTCCTGCCACCTGACACTCTGTGTGTACTCAGAGAGGTAACCTGCAAACCATTTGAGAGCATGGGTGTCAAGACCTATGTGGGAGAGTTTATGGAGTAGAAGTCTGTGATCTACCGAGTCGAAGGCCTTGGAGAGGTCTATGAAGACCGCACCAATGTTGGATCCAGAGTCAATTTCTCTGAGCACATCGGTAGAAAGTTTGGTTAAGGCAGTATCAGTCCCGTTTTTGGCTCTGAAGCCATGTTGCGACAGGGAAAGAAGCATATGTGCCTCTAGATACTCCCTAAGTTGGGTGTAGACCAGTTTCTCCTGGATTTTTGCCAGGGTACACAGCAGAGAGATGGGCCTGTAGTTCTCTATTGGCTCCGCAGGCCCGCCCTTGTGAATAGGGACCACTTGAGCCTGTTTCCACAGATCAGTGACCGACCCTTCTTGAAAGGACCTGTTAATGAGCCAGGTAAGTGGCCTTGCGAGTGCAGGGGCACCAACTTTGAGCAGTCCAGGTTGGATACTGTCCTGGCCTCCAGAACCTCTTGATTTCAAGGTTTTTAGGATGGCCAGGACCTCTTTCATTTTAGCCATCCTCAAGTGTAAGAGGCGTCTAAGTTTAGGGAACCTGAGGGAAGGACCCTTTGTTGGGCACCGAGGGCCCTGCCTTATGGTTAACCGGGGTCTTGAAGTATGAATTGAAGGCTTCAGCAATTTGTGTATGATCCTGTAGTACCAGCCCATTAGCCCTTATAGGGCCTGAAGCTCTCTGTTTATTTCCCTTTATCAATTCATTGATGTGGGACCAGAAAGTCTTCAGGTTGCTGAGGTTAGATTTCTGTATATGATTGAGGTAGGCCTTTTTCGCTTGCTTGGCGGCCTGCTTACATTGGTTTCTGAGTGCTCTGTAGATTACCCGGTCTGCTGGGAGTGTAGAGCCCTTAAACTTTTTGCAGGCTTTGTCGCGGCTTATCATAAGGGCCTTTGAGGAAGGGGTGATCCACTTACAACAGTTGCCTTTTTCTCGATATGTCTTCTTTGGAGCCCGTAGGTCCGCAGCCCATGTGACAGATTTGTTAAAGAATGCAACTGCATCTTCCAGGGTTGGGAGACTACGTAGTGGGCTCCAGTCCAAGTTATTGAGAAGGTCATTATAGTACTCCAGAGAGAACTTGGAGTAGTCGCTAGAGGTAAGTATTCTAGGTGGAACCTTGTCCATCCTGTTCTTCTAGACACAGAAGATAGGCGAGTGGTCACTGAGAGCATCAGCCATGGTCCCTACGGATTGGACGTTACTTGAGTTAGACACTAGTGCCCAGTCAATGGTAGAGTGACTGCCCGTATTGCAGTTCACCCTGGTGGGAAGGGTGATAATCTGGGCTAGATTTGCCTCCTGTAATAGACCCTTTAAAGAGGACCTCGCCTCTTGGGTCCAGTTAAGTCTGAAGTCACCCAGGATGATAAGTTCCCAGGCAAACTCTGTAGTTAGGTTTTTAGTGAGTGTCTCCAGGGATTGGAGAGCATATATGGGAGGGCTGTATACGCCCCTATGTTAAGGTGTTTGGCACCACCTAGGGTGAGCTGCATGAAGATGGTTTCAATTTTGAGGGGCATGGTGTATTCAGACACAAGGGATGAAATAAGGGTAGCCTCTTACGTAGATTAGTACCCCCTTTCTGGATTCTGTCCTTATGGTAACAGACATATCCAGAGGCGCTATTTCATGGTCAAGAACCTGAGGTTTAAGCCAGGTCTCGAAACAGCTAGCACATCAGGATTATAGAGGGCTAGCCATGCTTGTTCTTCAGGAATCTTAGGCAGAAGACTACAGATATTCATGTGGGCTAGCCTCAGGGCCCTGGGTGCTGTCCAGGCCAGATCTTGTGAGGAAGAGATAGAGATGTTATCTATACCAGGACCTGGGTTGGTTTGGATGTTACCCGCTAGTAACAGTAGAGCAAATAGCAGGAGACGGAGAGTAAAAGTTAGGGGTGGAAACCTCGTTTTCCTAGGTTTATTCATAGTTAGGAGGAGGGACTTGTAGCATATCCCGCTTCTAGTGAGTTTGTAGGCAATTAGGAGGGATATATTGTCCGCAAGGGATGGGCAATTCAGGTGTCCAGTCTGTTGGATGCCAGGTCCATGTGGGGTCTGGGTAGGGGGACCAAGACAACCAACTAGCCAGTCGACCCAGAGCACAGTGGAGAGATATATAGGATGGCTAGAAGGAGACCTCTGGCAGGTCTACATTGGCCCGATCTCCGGGACTTAAATAACACCAAGTTTGACATCCTACTGTCTGGATACATACTCTGGATGATACAGCCTGGGCTAAATAGGACCAGGGTTTAAAACTCACAGGTTCAAATACAGGACCAGGACCAGGATTTGAAAACAATAAGGCTCAAATACAGGCGTAGAGCCGTGGATTTCAGATCAGAGCACACTCTTGGTCCTTAATATGAGATACAATATGTAGAAGTGGAACTTAGGCAGTTAGTATAACTACTTGACTAGTTAATAGCACAACAAATACTTAAGACCATTCAAATTAAACATTGGTAGTGATATTACATCTAATATTTGTGAACACTCGAGATTAACATTGGTATTATCATCACATCTGGTGTTAGGGATTAGACAGACCTATCTTTCTCCAAATATGATCCTGCAGATGTAGCCAAGTGTAGAAGTGACTGGCTACTGCTTGTGAAACTAAGCTCCTCCTTGAGTTCTGGCCTCAGCCTTCCCTATTGGTGAAGGGGAAGCCGAGGGTGGAGCTATCGTATATTTAATGGGACAAGGAGAGGGGCCGGAGAGTGGGAGATTTTTTTAAATCAGCAGTCTTTGGATGCAGCAGCTACGGGGGAGGTCCGCTGGACAAATTCAGCTGTCGGTGCCTCTACCCCATGGTTCCAGACGTTTGTGGTGGGGGGGGGACCTGATGCAGTCAGTCACCCTCGCCACACTGAGCGGTACAGTCTGTCTCTCAGCTGAGGGGGGAAGCAGCCTTTAACTGCTGGCTGCTCTCCGTAACAACCCCTCTCAGCCAATGGGCTCAGGTGCCTTGTTTGAATCTCCAGAGGTGCCAAAGCAAACAAAGGGGCTCAATATGCTATTCAGCTTTGTTGTTCGGCGTCTGGTTCAGGTACAGGGGAAGAGTCTCCTTGATATCAGCAGTCTTTGGATGCAGCAGCCACGGGGAGGTCCACGGACAGATTCAGCTCCTCGCTGCCCCGAGCAGTAAAACAATGCCTGAAAACAGAGCATTCTAATTGACTGACTCACATCCTAAAGGGTTATAATGGCAATAACGGCTGGAAATCTGCACAATACAGTGAAATGATTAGAATTTAAACTATAAAACATTAATAAGAAAACAAGTAATTTACTAATTATGTCAAGACATTTCCATGGTTCCTTTACCTTTGTAAGTCTAATCTTGGGGTCATAAGGCACTGAGTTTTGACCCTCATGGCTCCCCTAGGGTTAGATTAATAGGGAGAAGAGCAACCCATAGTTGTGGGGGTTCACATACTATGGCATCACTTGTCAGTCTTCCAAGGGTTGCCATATCCCCTATGGGCATGAAGTAATGTTTCTGGTGCTGACGATACCCACCATACCTATGCCATGTGGGTTAGGGGTCAGTGGTTGGATGGTTATTTAGGCCCAGTTCATGGTGGGATGGCTGAGTGGAGGTGGAGCATGTAGGCGCTATGACATTTCTAGGGCCACGTAACTTACTCCCGCTCTGCCAGCATGTTGGATTGCCCCAGAAATGCTGTGGATCAGATGAGTGTATGTCCCCACTTTCAAGCCCACCCGAGCCAGATGGGCATGTAACTGGTTGCTTGGGGATAGGTCGTGGAGAAGGTATGCAGATATGGCAGTGGATGCCAGGTGGTGCCCTGATGGTGGGCATCTTGTGCATAGGGGGCACTCTTCAGCTTCCCACAGCCCTCCATGGCTGCATGCCCTTTGTGGAACAAGCCCAGAAGCATGACCAGTGGTTGCATTTCTATCAGTTAACATAACCCTAGTGGGTCATGAGCAAGGCCCCTAGAATTCTGTGGCCGCAGAATTTGCGCAGAACTTGCAATCTATCGCGAGAACTCTCATGTGTATTTAGAATTCACTCTTCTTGGTGAGTTTTTATTTATATTTCTGTTTATCCATAGAATTTGTTTCCCTTCCCCTCTTTTTATATCCAAACCCCCAACCCATATACTCAGAATGTGATGTTATCATTGCTATAACATCATACATTAGCTAATGAAATGGCTGCATTCTGCAACAGAAATGAACAGTCACTTATCTACCACAGCTCCTACTGCCAGAGATGGTGGCACAGCACATCATGCATGGTGATATTTGCTCAACCTGCCCTACAGCCTAATACAATTTTCAGTCTTACATTATTGCACTAGGGCCAACTTATACAAAAACCTTGTCAATAGCATAGACCTGTTAAGTCCATGCCTCACTTTGTACAAACCTATTTGTGCCTTTAAGGTATAGAGATGCCATCTGAAATGAATAACTGGTAAAATGAATTTAACTGTCATTTTAAGAAAAATAAAGTAATTATGCCCAGAAAAGTGGAATACAATAATGTGTAGACCTGTTGAAAGAATAGACCTGTTAAATAAATAATTGCACTGTACACATTTTTGCCAGGGTTATTGATTACATATTGTCATTGGTTGATAGAATCACCTCAAAGTTATGGAGAAATGTTGTGTGCAGGGACAGCTGTTGGGCCAGAGGGTAGCATGCTGTGTTTCCATGCCGGCAACTCAGGTTCAGAGATTAGCTCTGGGAGCTGGCTGGGCAGCACAAGGATTGGTGGAACACATCACTGCTCGGAGCCTGGGAAGGTATGGTGCAGTGTTCTGTCACATGGTGAACACACTGTGATGGGCTGGAGAGCACTATCTCACTATCAGTTCACATGCATGTCATGGCCTGATGGTGTTACGCAGTGTGTCAGGGAAAGCAGGCTGACATGAAAAATGAGTTTTGCAATAACTTCTCTATTCCATTTTCAATGGGACCTATATGAATGAGGATGCAAGTTCATGGAAATAAAAAATAAAAATAATAAAAAAAAATATATATATATATATATATACACACACATACATACACATACATACACACACATACAGTATCTCTGTCTCTCTCACCACACACACACACACACACATATTTGTATGTATGTTACAGATTACATATAAATGTATAAGTGATACACAGTGGGAACCTCATGAGTGGTGTAGAAAGCACATACAAATATATAAGTGATAGACAGTGGAAACCTCATTAGTGGGATAGATAGCATGCATATAGAAATACATTATTTATCATGTAAGATTCCCTCTGCCTATCTCATTTGTGCAACAGGCTAGGACCTTAAGGGAGAGACATTTGTTTTGCTTTTTTAGGCATAAAATTATTTTTGTAAGTCTGTTATTTTTGAACTAGTGCTACTGTGCTTTCCACCATCCTGATTGCAATAACCACTGTCATGAAAGTGAAGTCAGGATGACAAGCTGACACTGTGATGTGATTGTTTGTTAGTGCCACAGAACTTCTGCAGAAATTACAAACCACCGCCGCAGAAGTTCTGCGGCAAATGGTAGGTCTTGCCGTAGAACTTGGTCCCACTGTGCCGCAGAAAAGTAGGGGCCCTGGTCATGAGGCTTGGTGTACAGCCACATGGAATATGACTTAATGTTAGAATAATGAAGGCAACCCAACCCCTGAAGTACCGAATGCACTTATTAACCTAAATGTTTTAATATTTTTTAAATAATTCTACTTGTATTCCGATGATGCCCTATTCTGTCTGAGTAACCTGACACACTCTATACTGAAGGTTTGTGAGTTACTAGAGGTTTATGGAACTTTGTTGGGATATAAAATAAATTATGATAAATCTGAAGCCCTGAAACTTACTGATCATAGCCCATAACAATTTTCAGTGACTTTCCCATTCACTTGGACAAGGGTAAGGCAGTGAGGAACCTAGAGGTGAACATTACTACAACTCCTCACAAGCTTTTCCATCTAAACTACAACATAATACAGAGCATCACGTCTGACCTCAATAGTTGGTCTGTGCTCCCTTTTTTCCTGGCAGGCAGAATTTGTATTCTGAAAATGAATATTCTGCTCTGACTTCAATTTCTATTCCAAACCCTCCCATTCAAGATTCCAGACACATACTGGAAAAAGGTAGGCACCCCCTGCATCAGATTTGTCTGGAATAGAGGAAGGCGCCAATCAGCCAAAACATTCTGGAACAGCCTTGGGAGCATGAAAGTTTGGGGCTGCTGAATTTAAAATTTTATTATCTCACAGCACAACTATCGCAGTACCAGTAGTCTCCTGGCTTAAACAAAAGGAAAGTACAGGCTTGCACCAACTGGAGACCATGACTTCCCTCCATGCTCCTTTATATACCTTGCCTTTTATTACGATATCTCCTGAGATATAGAAAAACATAAAGAACCCCTGGATGAGACAAACCCTAAGAGCAATCCAAAAATTTTGATTAGCTATGGATACCCCTAATCCTCTGAGAACCCTGACACTCATAATAGGTAACCCAGAGTTCTCCTTTCCCAAAATTGACAATAGTTTCAAGAGATGGACTCACAAAGCCTTCAAGAGATGGAATCACTAAGCCTTGATCCATTATAAACAACTGAAGGATGGTGATCAGTTTCTTTCCTTTGTCCAGATAAGCCAAACCTTTGGGCTACCTCAAACTGATTTTTCCCAGTTCCTCCAAATAAGGCATTGCAAACTCATGGAAGCAAGCTTGTCCAATATAACCAGGGACCTGTCTACACTAGAAGACTGTTTTTATTCGATGGCAAAATTAAGAGAAGAGAGGGGACTGATATCATAGCTTTATACAGTATTTCTGACAGCAGGAGCCCACCACTCCGACTACACTAGAATAAAATTGGAGACAGTAAGAGTTCCTCTAGTGGTGGAGGAATGGGACAGTCTTTGGCTACAAAGCTGGAAATTATCAGCCTCCCTTAGTTAGAGGGAATTCAGGTGCAAAATCTGTACTAGATTTTTACATGTTCCCACCATCACACAACACTTTCATGGGAAAAATTTATTTTTATGTCGCACGAACTGTGGTCAAGTGGGAACACATTTCCTATTTTTTGGCAGTAGTGCTCAGAACTGAGTACCTTTTGGAGAGGTGCTCAGGCAGAGCTGGACTTGATCTGGGGCAAACATTTGCCCCATAGTTTTAAGTCTATGATATTAGGGTGCCCCATGATGGAATCAAGCCCCACAGATATAGACAATTACATACCCTCTTGTGTATGGCACCCTGTAAATGCATTACTTCTCACTGGCTTTCAGCACCCCCCCCCCAGCAGTGGGGGAATGGCAAACTAGAGCATTAGAGATACAAGCAGTGGAACACATAAGAGCAGAACTAAACATGACTGTGGAAAAACATACTTCCTTATGGGCTAATTGCAAAGTCAAACACCCCCATGGAATGCCTCCAGCCAGTGGCGCCGATGGCCATGCTCCCCAACCCTGACCCAAGGAGCTGAAACAGTCCACTTGGGGCTCCTGCCAGCTATGGTTCTAGTGGCTGCTGTCTGCCTGGAGCAAAGCCAAACACCCTCACAAAACGCCTCCAGCCAGCAGCGCCGACAGCTGCACTCCCCATTCCGGACTCAAGGAGCCAAAACAGTCTGCCTGGCGGCTGCTCACCACCTGGAGCAAAGCCAAACACCCCCACGGAACACCTCCAGCCAGTGGTGCCAACGGCCGCACTCCCCAACCCAGACTCAAGGTACTGAACTGACTGGGCTCTCCCTGCTTGTAACCTGGGGTTTCCATTGGCTTTCTATGATCGACGCCAGCCTGCCATTGGCTACAGTTATCTTATTTTAAACTAACTGTGCCTTGCTGTTTTTGGCACTCTTCCTGTGGGACTTTCGTGACAAACATGTATGCAGATTTTTCACGACAACCTAACTTAAACCATTTGAAACTGCCTGCAGTAATCAAATTTTAAAACAGCCTTATTTAAACTTTATGTACAACCTGCTATTTGTTGTATTGTATACAGTTTTATTTAAACAGTTGTACTTAATTTGCACTGCTTGCTCTACCTGTGCTTCTAGCCTAATGTTGCAGTCTGTAAGCTCTGTAATAGTTGAGCAATCATTTTCTTGTAGTGAGCTGCCTAGACTGAAATTGACATTGTTCCTGTCTAACTATTGTCTCTGTGCCTCCTGCTTATCTGGTCCCTTCCCCCTGAAACCTGCTTTTCCTCACCTACCTAACTCGACTGTACAAACTGTCTGTTTCACTTGCTCTGTGCCTCCAATTAACACTTTTTTTATTTTATTTTAATCCCTGGACCCCCTCTTTTGTGCCACTGTATCTATTATTTCTTTGTGGGTCCATAGTGTAGACATCCCTCCTTGACCTTTCCTCAGCTACCCTGATTGCTACCTCCTTACCTTCCTGAAATTATTTTAAACTGTGTCCCTCCCACCATTTAGACATTCCTTTGTCTCAGACCTGTTTTAATCCCCTTTTTGTCTCATCTCCCCTGTGTTGTAGGAGCCGAAACAAGCCGTCCCAGGGCTCCTGCCAGCTACGGCTCCAGTGGCTGCTCTCTGCCTGGAGTAAAGTCAAGCACCCCCACAGAATGCATCCAGCTAGCGGTGCCGATGGCTGCACTCCCCAACCCAGACTCAAGGTACTGAACTGACTGGGCTCTCCCGGCTTGTAACCTGGAGTTTCCATTGGCTTTCTATGATCGACACCAGCCTGCCATTGGCTACAGTTATCTTATTTTAAACTAGCTGTGCCTTGCTGCTTTTGGCACTCTCCCTGTGGGCACTTTCTGAGACAAACATGTATGCAGGTTTTTCGGCCCACCTGTCCTCACCACCTTAGCTCCTTATTAAGTACCTTCCTGCACCACAAACCTGCCTCCCTCCATCCAAGCTACACCCTTCTTTAACCCTTCTGTCTCTGCTGTTACAGTTGATGGCAGTTCTCTTTTTCTGTGTATCTCTACCTACCTTTTAATAGCATGACCAAACTGTTGAGATCCTTGTTGATCACTGGCTAACAATACTCATCCTACAACAACTCTCTGTTGTTTTTTTCCCATAGCCATACCAAAATCAGCTTTGAATTGAAATGATTTTACTTTCTCCAGCATGATTACTGCCTCTCACAACTGTGCTGATCTTACCCCTATGATCCTCCTGAGGTTCCTGCTGTACCACGCTTTGTTATTTACAGCCAAACAAATAAGAATCAAATCTCCCTGACCCACTCTGCTTATATATACAGCAAGCTCTGGTACCTGCTGCCCTTACCCCATTACTATTGGGGACATAGAACAAATTCAGGCCCCTTTTGTCACCACCTGCAGGAGAAATAGGAATTGGTCCAATAAAAAGGGCTATGAATCATGCACCTTGATATCAGAAGCCTCATAAAAATCTTTCTGAACTAGAGGCCTTCATGGTTCTATATCATCCTTATATCCTCTGTCTACCTGAGACCTGGCTCAAGCCCTCTATCACTGATGCTATGTGCACACTAAACAACTACAGTCTTATTAGGAAGGAGAGAGCATCCCTTAAATGGGACGGGGGAGTGGCAATCTATTTTAGGAACCATTTTAATCTGTCCCTAGCCCCAACCCCCTCAGAACATTCATGTGAATCTCTCCACACTGTCCTCCTACTTGGCTCAAAAAAGCTGCACATAGTATGTGCCTACAACCCACCCCGTAGTGGCATCTCAGGTCTCACTGAGCTACTTGAGCTCTCTGTCTCCATATCTGGACGCAGTGAACTGCTCATTCTTGGGGATATGAACCTGAACAGGATGAAGCTCACACATAACACTCTTCTGTCCTTGGTCCAAGATTTTAACCTTCACCAAATCATCTCTAATCCAATTAGAGTGACATTCACTTCTGCGTCTAGTACAATTATTGACTGAATACTGTCTAATCACATTGACAGGATCACAGCTGCAGGTACCTGCCTGATGTTATCTCTGACCACACTCAGATTCTGTGCATTTGGAGTCCCTCTCTGACTCCCTCCCCTCCACCACAGGTAATTACCTTCCGTGACTATGCAAAACTAGACCACGCTATCTTCCTTAATGAGATCTCCTCTATTGCTTGGACCTACTCATATCAAACCCTCGATATTGAAGCAGCTCTCGACTTCTTTATTGAAACATTTATGACCCTACAAGATAAACACCTTCCTCTCACCTTACAGTGTGTCCAAGCAAAACAAACCAGATGACTTCACAAAGATCATCTGGTCTCCCTTCAGACCAGGGACAAAAACTGGAGAAGTTTTAAAAAATCAGGCCTCATGTCTGACTTTAATAACTACAGTGCCCTACAAAACACCTGAAAAAGGCAAATCAGGCTAGCCAAAAGCTCCTATTATAAAGGACTTCTGTTGGATACATCTGGAGACTCTAGAAAGTTCTGGGCTTACATCAAAACATTTCTGGGCTCTGAACAACAACACCCAGATAACAACACGGTCCTGAACAGTACTCACTGTAACAACCCATCTACTATTGCCAATGCTTTTAACATTCATTTCTCCGACCTCTCCAAATACACAGCAGTTTTCCCATCATCACCACCACCCATAAACAGACATGAAACTGAGAACCACTCGCACAAACATTCCCCTTTCCACTTTAAAGCCATCTCCAGACTTGACGTCATCAAGCATTTAGGCACCATCTCAGACTACACAGGAGTTGGATCTGATGGCCTTGAGCCAGAACTGCTCAAGCTGGTGGCCCCCTTCACTGTGGCACCATTAGCCAGAATTTTCACCCTGTATCTTTGCCAAGGACATGTCTCAAGCATCTGTAAAATCACCAGAGTCACCCCAACTTACATGAAAGGGGATAAAAAGGACATCTCCAACCATCATCCCATTGCCATTCTATCGGTACTGAGCAATATCCTTGAAAAGATTGTAGCCACCCAAATCACTAAATTCCTCTCCAACTACAGCTTGCTCTCACCTTATCAGCATGGCTTCCATAAAGGGTATAGCACCTCCACTGCCCTGCTCCAGCTCACAAATGACATACTTCATGCTAGGGACTCTAGCCTTCTAACTGGGGCCATATTTATTGACCTCACAAAAGCTTTCAATCAAGTTGACCACCCCCTTCTGCTGACCAATCTTACATCCCTTGGCTTCTCACAAAGCTCTGTTACCTGGATAAATAGCTATCTATCCAATTGATATTAAGTTGTTAAATTCAATTCTGCAATGTCTTGTGAATCCACTATTAAACTCGGCATCCCCAGGGGTCAATACTGGGGCCTCTCCTCTTTTCTATTTTCATAAACCGGATTGCATTCAACATCCCCTCTTGCTCAACCATCCTCTATGCAGATTATATTGTCCTGCATTATAGTTCCAGCTCTATATAAGACATAAACTTGAAACTATCCTCTACTTTTCTTCATGTCCAGTCCTGGCTCACTGACAACAAACTTCTTCTCAATGTCTCCAAGACACAGGCCATGATCTTTGGCTTTGCTGCCAAACTGGAAACTTGTTGTGGTCAGCTTAAGATTCCTGGTCCTGATGGCTCCCTCTTGAACACTGTGAGTGCATTTAAATACCTTGGGGGACTACTCGATGAAACACTAGACTTTGACCAACACATCCAGGCCACCTGCAAGGCAGAAAACAGCAAAATTGGGATTGCCTACAAAAAAAGTCATGCGCTCCCCCCTCTGCTAGACTGGCCATTGCACGTGGTATTCTATTACCATCACTTGCCTATGGTTCCGTCACCTACATCAATACCTCTAAAGCCTTGCTTCACAAATGGGACACCATCTATAACAACATCTGCTGATATGCCTTGACTTTCCCTCAGTTAAAACACTGCTATCAACTCTATGCTGACCTCAACTGGCCTTCCCCCTCCACCCATCGGCTCCTCTCCCTCTGCTCCCTGGTTGGCAACATAATCAGGTCTAACACCCCAATGTCACTAAACACCCTTCTAATGCCTCACTGCTCCACCCATGGCCTACATTCCACTGACCTAGCCCTACTACACATGCCCAGGTGCAACACCACTAAGGGTGGCACTGCTTTCTTTCATGCAGCCCCTAAGCACTGGAACTCCATACCCATGGTAGCTCGTATTGAACCCACACATACCATCTTCAAACACAAACTATGCAGTTTCCTCATCAACCCTGAATCGTGCACCTGCTTTAAACCTCCCTAATCTTCTCAAGCTGTAACCCTATTACTCACATCTTCCTCTAAACACCTGCCTCCCTTGCCACCTGGATTATAGCCTCCCCTCCCTACTTATGCTTATCGCCTTCCCTTTCCGCTGTTACCACCACTGGGTTTACTCACAGTACTTATGATGCTATCTGTAAACCAATTCTTATGCCATTTAGTTCTGTTTTTGCCCAGTTGGAGCTGAGTCAGTGGTGAGTCATGTATATATGCTGTATAACATGGCCCTCTGCTGACAACTGTTATAGCATTTGCCTTAATTACTATGTCTGCCTATTGCTTTGTATTACCATTTGTTTTTTCAAATCCTGCTGTACAATGTTTGTGATGTCATTTTTTGTCTATGACCAAATGTAATTGTTAATTTGTATACCTTACCTTGTTATACCATCGTATGTACTGCACTGTGTTGATGCTCCTAATTTGAAACTGTATTACTTTGATGTAACGCTGTTTGTAACTTTGTAACCTACCGAGTCGTGTCTAAAAATAGTCACAGCTTGTGTCTAGCACACCCACTCGGTTATCAAAAAACTAAATAAATAAAATAAAGCTGTTTAACTGGCACAACAATCACATAGCAAAGTTTCTATTCTGTTGCGGATGTTAAAATATATAAGTTATTTTGTTTTTAAACACATGAGAAGAAGAGAACAGGAAGAAATATTTTTTTATTGCGTGCCAAGACATATGAATTCACAGGACTCATAATGCATAATAAAAACTGAGAAACTAATCAATTGGAAATAACTGACATACGAGCACCTTCTGTACTATACTATGTTAATTGTGAGATGATTGTACTTAATGCATGAGATGCCTATGAATTGTGTTTCCTGGAAACAAATGTCGTATGGTATGTCACTACTCTTTCTACATGTGCTGTCAAATAAAGTTGAGTTACAAAAAATAATAAAATATATCTTTATAGTTAAAATTCAAATAATTCTATTGTAAGATGATTATAAGGTGCTAACCTAATCCTTTTAAAATGCTGTTGGCCAATCAGAATCTTCCATTTTCAGCCATTGTTTTATAAAGATATTTTAATGCAACGTTCTACCAGACTTTATTTGATTGAAATGTGTGTGTGTGTGTGTGTGTGTGTGTGTGTAGGGGTGGGGAGGTTAAAATCCATTGATTCACTCTACAGCTACTAAAATGAAGGACCTACTGATTTCTCTGACCATTTGGCTCTGCCTCAGTGCAAGGGAAGAAGTATCAGGGATGCTATTTTCATGAACTTTTCAGAGGTATGAGAGGCACATAAATATATGATATAAAAAACTTCTGATATCTATTTCTATAATTTTGTACTATGATGTTATCCCAATCCCTTCCTCCAGGACACATCTGTAAATAAGATTTTCCAATGTATTTCTAATTGTTTCTCCTGGATCCAACAACTTAATAAAAATACATACATACAGTACATAACTAAATAAATATTTTTTATCCACCCTCTAACATTTTGCATCTTACCCAAATAAATCTGTCAGAAATTATTTTAAAACAGTGTAACTTTCAATACAAATTCAGCTTTTCTCTTTTCAGAATACCATTGTACCAGGTGAAGGGACCTGTGTGGCTCTGACAGCTTGCATACTAAACCACCCCTGTACAAGACACACAATATGTTGTTCCAATGAAAGGTATCAAACTGTCCACTGACTCCTGTTTTCCAAACACCAACATGGCTGCAAACTCCCTTTCCTATGAAATACAGGCTTTGACTTGCTTGTGGTCTGGTACAGTTCTGTATAGTTGTTTAGAAAATGGGCTTTTTATTGCCTGGCATCTGATTGGCTAGTACCCTTGCCAGGGGGGTACATTAACTTTCAATAGATGCCCAGGAAATAAAAAGTGCCAGCCTACAGTGCCCTTTCACCCACTGAAATATCCTACTGCCCATCACTGCTTCGTAATTGAGCAAAAAGCACCCCAGTGAATTTGAAATCCTAGCCAATTTTTATCACGCTTAGCGAGAGATACTTCCCCCCTTCCACTGCCAAATTCAGTGGCATCTGCCACACAAACCCACACACCAACCTTCCCTGGGCTCACTTCACATTACACAAAAGAAAAAGTTACCATATATTTTAAAACAAAAAGCAAGCCATCATGCTAATCGGCTTCACTCACATGCGGTGGGCACTGCGTTTAAACGGCAGCGGCGTGCGCCTCTCTGTAACAAATAACTGCACACATTTAGCACCCTGCAGAAACGCATAAAAAGATGGAAAAAGCCTGCAAGATAAAATCCAGCAGTACCTTATACTGCCCATGATGACCACAAAACACACCTGTAAGTCCCCCCCCCCGCCGCTGAACTGTACTGCTGTGTCTCAGACTGACTGCATTCCCATACGACCACAACAGCTTTGTTTCTGATTAAAAAAAAGGGGAGGATCAAAATGAGAAAAGTCCTTTTCAGCTCTAATGGCAGTTGCCTGGGTGACTGAGAGAGCAGGGATGGCTAAATGAGTACACAAAGCTGACGAAACTCAATAAAAATTATTTTACTCACGGCATTGGTGCAGTACTGCTGTGCCTCAAACTGACCGTGTTCCCAAGTCACTGGTCCCGATAGTGATCGTGACCACAACAGCTTCGCTTCCAATTTTCAAGAAAGGGCATCGAAATAAAAAAAAAAAACATTTCATGGCTAACTAATGGTGATTGCCCAAGTATTTGGGAGAGCAGGGATGGCTGAAGTCAGGTACAGAAAGCTGCAAAATCGCCTTATAAAATTTTAATGCTAGAAAACTAAACCGCAGCACCCTCTACTGACAAATACAGCATTGACACTGTAGTAGAGGGACTACTTAACAAGAACCCGTATTTTTATACTTTTGATGTCTTTATTAGAATTTTTAATCTTTTATTTAAAAACAGTAAAAATGTTACTTATGGACCAATTTCTAAGTACAATAATACCCTTCAGGGTGGGCGGTATGGGCAATACTGGACCTTCCAGAGGCTATAAGGCCCTCCGCCTGCAGTGGCCGGCCTCATTACGCCCCTGAGCTGTCCGGTGTTGCCCAATACCGCCCACCCTGTCGGGTATTATTGCTTGCGTAACTGTAGGAGGTCACCACTGAAATATATTGGAAGGGGGTGACATTATAACTTTCTGAACTTTACCCAATCCATTTCTTAGTTAGGACACCACAGGAAGACATTGTGGTGTAGTGGTCAAAGCACCAAACTCTTCTACAGGATATTACAGGTTCTAATCCTACTGCCATCAGTGGGCCACTGCATGGCCTTGAACAGGTCTATCAATCATTGTCTGCTGCAATTTACCTTACCACACAACTGGTAAAAGCAGGACCCCACTGAGAATGAGATGCTGCCTCTCAGCTGTACTAGCCCAGGTAAATAAATGGTAATCTAGTGTACCCTGCTGTATGTGAACCAAACAACACAGTCTAAAACTTTAATAGTTGATCTAGTCTATTTCTTTAATTGTAAGTGTGCAAAACTAAAAAATGGAATGCTCTAAGATTCACCTGAAAGAGAAACACTTAAAGCTACCCTTATTGGTATTCCATAAAAAAACTATGTTAAAGTATAAATTCACATTGACACCATTGTTTACAAAATGAACTCCATGTGTTAATAATATGCATAATACCCTCATATATAATATAGAAAATAAATAACACAAAACAGTGAAGAACAAGCTGGTTTGCAAACATAGCGGGTGTTGTGACATCAGAACAAAGCTTGCAATATTCAGTGATATCCCAGCACTCCACGAGGTGTGTGAACCAGTGAGTTTTTCACATTTTAGTGTTTTTTATATTTTTATAATATGTTAGATTGCATTGTTTTTTACCACTTAACTTCTCTAGAACACAGTTTTCTGGACTGTAAGTACACGATGGCTGTGGGACAGAGGGTGGAAGGGTCTGGGTGAGCACCTGTGGAATTTTGCAATCTGAACAAGTTGTGTTTTGCATAGTCGAGTAATCCTATCATAGGAAAAGTAAGGCTTGCCAACAGTAATGCCAATTGTAATTGAGGGAAGTGTGCACAAAAGAGGAATTCACTTTGGGTTTGAAAGTTGCACACTAGCATTTTAGTTTTATCTGGCAAATTGATGAAGAACTCTTTTGTAGTAAAAAGGTTGACTCACTGACGTGGCCAGTGGTACTGAGGGTTGAGGCACTGGGTACCTTAACTCTTGTCATGCTGGCAGCCCAGGTTCAGGAATGGACATGGGTCGCTCAAGGGCTAGCTGGGGTGGGATTGAGCATCTGTAGCATAGCTCTCATCCCTCAGGAAGGGGGGACTTGACATCTCACAGCTTGCCTGTCACCTAGAGAAACCTAGGTGGTGGCACCATGGGACAAAATGGGAAGTTACTCCATGTCCAGAAGCCAGGGGCATCTCAACTTAGGCAGAATGTATACATGAGCCATTGCATGTGTGTGGGCCCAAAAGGGGAGAAAATAGGAGGAAAAACCCGCCAACCATAGCACTGCGACAGCCCAGTCTCTCGTTGTTTTTTTTTTTTTTTTAACCAGGAGAGACACACTAACCTGAAAGCTTGTTTGCAGGTGCAGCCTGGGAGCACATGGAAGTTAAGTGATTTGCTCAGGGTTACAGATTATGCAAATGGGGGCTCTGGGATTCAAACCCGGGTCTCTAGGTTTGCAGCTCAGAGCCTTAAAACAGTCTGTTATACTGTCTCCTCATTGACCCCGCAGTGATGACTGGGCACCTTTAATCCAGGGTCCTGTGGTAGGACCACTGGAGAAGGTAAGTACCAGAGAAGTTGGGTGAGAGGGGCAGGGAGACTGGTTGAGATGGGGTCCAGTCAGGGTGTGGAGGGAGACAAACAGCTCTGAAAAAAAATAAGACCGAATTACTGTCTGCTAGAATTTGCGCTGCTAATGATCACAGCTGAGTATTTGAAGTTGTTCTTAATTTTCTCTAAAAGTTGTTCTATCATTCCAAATGTCCTGCACAAAGAATTAAGTTGTGCCTCCCCTTATCTGCTTAGTTAATAACTATGGAGTTATCGTCCTCCAAAGATTTAACAGCTTCCCTTTCCATCTTAGTTAGATTTCTGGTAATAATTCTATGTAGCAAAGACTCAGGTTCTTTATCTACAGGTTTCATAAATGTGTAAATTACTTGTGGGATTGGCCCAGGTGGCATAAACTTAGATTTAACTTGCAAGTTTTGCCTAAATTCTAATTTCATGGGGTCTACAGCCATTTCATCTGCCAAAAATTATATTTTAACTTTAACTTTCAGTAAAACCTCTGTAGATCAACTTTTATCTGATAATAATTAGTGGTAGCTATAGGGGCAAAACATAATCCTTTATGCAGGACTCTCTCTTCATACTTTTAGTAGAAGCCCACTGGATAGAAAGATTTGGAGCATTAAGTAAAGAATATGGAACAAATGAGGAGATTGACTGGTTACCACTACTACTGCAAAAATGATGAAACATTCTAACATTATTTATATAGGTAAATGATGTACCTTAGGGTCTCCCATTGTAATTCTAATATGTATGTGATCAGTATCTTAAGTGAGATATTAAGTTCCAAGGTGCCAGATCACCTAATAGTTTGACTTAGAGGAAGAGTTTGGAAGGGTGAATGGAGTAACGGTGAAAGCGAAGGCAACCCTCCAAGGAGAAAATACAGTACTGAGGGATTAAAAGAGGAACTGTAGGCAAACAACCTTCTACATAGTGAAACTACAGTGGAGTCAGGAGACCGGGAGCTGAACTAAAGTTTTAATTCCTTATCGGGCAACTGTGATACTTTGTATAGTGCTCGGGTTCTGCACTTGACCCTAAACTCTTGCATCTCTCTGGCCCTGCTATCTGTCTTCTGCTATCCTCCCTTCTGAACCTCTCCTCTCTTGCTTCAGTCCCAGGTTCCTGGAAACATGCTACAGTAATACCCCTTCCTAAAGGTGGAGACCCCTCTGTTCTAGGCAACTATCGCCCTATCTCTCTACTACGCACTGTTGCCAAACTTTATTAATATTTCGGAGATACACCTTTGAGCCATGGCTCATTTACAAAGGTTCCATGTCATACATCACAGAGCCATATTTCGATGAGTCACAAGCAATACAATGATTTGGACAAGCATTTCAACAAAATGACCTTCATTCGATCTAAAATAGGTAAACAGCCACTACAATGTAGCATTGTCAGAGTAGGCAGGAACGTAGGAGGGAATAGGAGGGAGGAGGGGAAGATAAAGGGCAGGTGTAGGGGGATGAGGGGGAGAAGAGGAAGGGAGGCTTGAGCTGGATTATGTAGTCCCAAAATGGGGCTGAATTAGGTGTTTAAGTACTTTCTCAAGGCAGATTTAAAATGACCAGGAGTGAGCAAGTCCAGCATAGCAGCTGGCAGCTCATTTAGTCAAGTCAGCAATCTAACAGGGAAGGAGTGCTTAGCTAAGTTGGTCCTACAAAAAGGTACTTGTAGGAATTTCCTGAGGGCACTCAGGGTGGAATGTTTGTGATGAGCTGGGCAGATAAGCGAGTTAAGAGAGGGGGAGGAGAGACCAAGGAGGATCTTTTTTGCAGGTAGGATCATTTGGTATTTGATGCATTGGTCAAGAGATAGCCATCCTGTAATGATGTAGAGGTCACAGGTGTGTGCCAGTCTGTCAGCACCTAGGACTAGATGACATGCTTTAACTACAAGAACACCTAGTCCTTTCTCAACTCTCCCCCTCCTAGACTAATCTTCTTTCTTCGCACCATTCCAATCTGGCTTCTTCAAATACCATTCCATCTCCACCTACCTTCTCAGTTTAACTGACTCCATTCTCTCTGGGATGGACCAGGGCCAAATCACATCCACTATTTTTGTCAATTTGGCCAAAGCATTCGGCACCATCACTCACCCCATTCTCCTTGTCAAGCTTACCACTGCAGGACTGTCCCATTCCATTCATTGGTTCTGTTCATACCTTCTGGGCAGAACCCAATCAGTTAAAATTGACTAAGCCACTTCCCCATCCCTTCCTATCAGCACTGGAATCCCCCAAGGCTCTGTGCTTGGCCCCATCCTTTTCCCTAGTTTTCTACAAAAACACTCCCTATAGTCTGCACCTCTGCATCCATCCACATGTACGCTGATGATACAGTACTGTTTGCCTCTGGATTCTCCCCCTTTGATCTGATGGCCAGACTCCAGCAGGACTTTGACATTGTCCAGCACTGGCTCCATTCAAATCAGTTGGTCCTAAATGCAAAAAAGACAGTCTCCATGACCTTTGAAACCAGGCAAAAACTCTCCAGACTTACAACCACCCCTTCCTTTCACACCCTTGATGGGTCCACTCTTGAAGATGTCCAATCCTTCAGGTACCTGGGGGTATGGCTAGACCAGCACCTGGACTTCTCAGTTCATGTTGAGGCAATTCACAAAATGTTACACCCAAAACTAAGGGCTTTGTATCATAACTGTGGCTGCATCCCCTTACCTGCTCACAGAACCATATTACAGAGAATGAGTGCCCCTATCTTTGACTACAGACACATAGAATACAGTGCTGCTCCTACATCTATGCTGACCAAACTGGACCCACTCTTCCACTTATTCTGCTGCTTTGTTCTTGACTGCCCCCTCTACACCCACCATTACTCCCTTTACTCTGTGCTCTCTCTCCCCTCCCCTGAGGCCAGACGTCTTACTCATTGCTCCTCCTTCCTGACCAGACACTGGCTTGGTTCTTGTCCCTCCTATCTCTCTTCACTCCTCTCATCTGATTCCTCCTCCTCCTCCTATTGCTTACGAAGCTCTAACTGTTGCCTCTTCACTCTTCCGCCTAGGCCAACTACAGTTGGTCAGGCAGCTTTCTCCTACCATCTCCCCAAACTGTGGAACTTCCTCCCCCTAACCACCTGCTCTGCCACTTCTCTTCACTCCCTCTCCCACCTTCTCCATGAGCTTTACTTGCCCACCTGCAACTGCTCTTGATTGTTCCTTCCAAATACCCCCCTCCCTATTCTCCTCTTTCCTCTTCCCTCACCCTGACCTATGCCCCCTGCACCACTAACTCATAGCTCAACCCCTTTCCACCTAATTATTATATCCCACCTGTGTACCGCTCTGCATTTGGCTGTAATATGCTTAGGCACTTTGGCCCCTTGCTGGACGTCTGTTAGGTCTCTCTACAAACAATTATCCATAACTTATAAATTCAGTTGCATATAAAATTGTAAATGCTAAATTGCTTATATTGCTATAATCTGCTTGTTTATTATGCATCCTTCTTCTTTTCACCGTATAGTCTACCGCTCACCATTATGTTATATTTTTGTTATGTTTTCTTCCTCCTTGTCCCCCACCCCCCAGGATGCAGCTGGAAACAAGCAGCTATTCAGCTCAGTCTTTCTTTCCTAGTAAGTAATTTGAAATAAATATATAAACAGTGAGCTGATTGTTTTCACCAGAGGCAGATTGAGTGAATGGGGGTATCAGTGACTAGAGATATCGGGGCTTACGGTGTGATTACACTGGGTTGGCTTTGTTTTGTTTAATTATTCATTTATTGCTTGATTTGTACCACTGTCCTGTGTATCGTGGTTATCTAAGCTTAACTTTTCTGTTTATGGAGTCCTGAGTCTGTGTTTTACTTTTAGTGCAGCTGCTGTTTTGGCATAGGTAGGAGCGCACATGGAGTGGTGGTAGCTGACAAAGGAATTCTGTTCAGGTGACGAGGGCAGGGGATAGCCAATAGAGAGGGTAATAAAAAGGTACTGCATTTGAAAGTCTGAGTGTAGCATATAAAGCAAGGCACCTTAGCATATTAACAGTAGACGCTGACTTAAAGGAAGAGGTCAGAGAGGTAAACGGGGTAACGATAAAAGTGAGGGCAACTTTCCAAAGCAGAAACACAGCACTGAGGGATTAAAGGAGGAACTGTGGGCAAACAACCTTCTACATAGTGAAACTATGGTGGAGCCAGGAGACCGGGAGATGAGCTAATGTTTTAATTCCTTGTTGGGTAACTGTGATACTTTGTAGACTGCTGGGGTTCTGAACCTGACTACAGTAAGCTGATTGTTTTCACCGGAGGCAGATCGAATGAATAGTCCTTTAGGTTTAGATGCTTCACTGGCAAGCATTTAAATTAGCCAAGGGGGTGAAGGAAGGAAGCAGTGTAAAACATACTGCCCACCCCCACAGGATTATGTAACCAGCAGGGAGGACAATAACATTACAAAATCGCCAGGGAAGACTGATCAGGTTGGGGGGAAGCAAAAGGGGAAAAGAGGTGAAGTCAGGAGGGGGATGTGAAGAAAACGGAGGGCCATGTGTGCGAATGCCCATAGCCTAGGAAGTAAAATTCCAGACCTCGCAGCCTTGATGACAGAGTATGACCTGGATATCATAGCTATTACTAAAACATGGTACAGTGGTAACCATGACTGGGAAGTAGCTATACCAGGTTATACTTTATTCAGAAGAGACAGGGAGGGAAAAAAGGATGGGTGGGGAGGGGGGTTTCTTTATGTCAAAGAATGGATAAAAGCAACAGAAGCTCAAGGAATGTAAGGGGAAGCAGAGGCACTGAGGATCACCCTGGAGGCAGGCAGTTGCACAGTCTTCTGCACAGGAGTGATCTACAGACACCCAGCACAAGGGGAGGAATAGGACAGGGACCTATTGGAGGCCATACATAAAATGGTGGTTAAAGGGGAGGTTCTGGTAATAGGTGACTTTGATCTGCCAGATGTAGATTGGAACACCTCAGCAGCAGCCACAGCCAGGGACAGGGACATCCTGGACTCCTAGCAAGGAGCACCCTCCCCACAATGCCAGTGATCCAGCTTGGCAGCTGCTCACCGCTACCCCTCCCACGTGCCATCCCTTCCCTGTGTCTTCCCCCATCACGGGCACATGCGCACGTGTATATGCACAAGTTCCTGTTGTGGTTTTTGCCAATTGAGGTATCCGGTCGTCCTCATCCCTAGGTAGTTTTGATCACAGTTGCCGAGATTGTCTCTCCGTTTTTCTAGATGCTCAATCTCAGTCGCTGTGGTCACGGACTACCAAACCTTTGCATTCAGCAAATAAACAAAGGCAGGAGAAAAAGAAAGCCACTGTGGTTCTCAAAGGAAGTGGCTGGGAAAGTAGGGGCTAAAAAGGTGTATTTCAGGAAATATAAGGAAACATAGAGGGAGGAGGACAGAGCACTGTATCTAGAGAAACAAAGGGAGGCAGGAAAAGCGGTCAGGAGTGCAAAGGTGCAGACAGAGGAAAAAATAGCAAAGGAAATGACAAAGTGGGACAAGACCTTCTATAGGTACATTAGCAAGAGAAGAAAGGCTGAAATGGGAGGAGGGCGACTGCATGGTAGGGGACCAGGAAAACGCATCAATCCTGAACATATATCTCCATTCATTTCACAGAAGAAAGTGAAGGGGAGGGACCATAACTAAGTAAGAGAATTGGAAGGGAGGTGGACACACGACCATTCACAGAGGAGAGTGTCCTTAAAGAACTCACAAAACTAAAGGTGGACAAAGCAATGGGACCAGACTGGGTACACCTTAGAATACTGGAGGAATTAAGAGAGGTAATGGCAGCACCACTGGCAGCCCTGTTCAATGAGTCTCTGGATATGGGAGTGATTCTAGAGGACTCAGGAGGGCAGATGAAGTCCCTCTCCACAAAAGTGGGAGTGGGGAGGAGGCTGGAAACTATAGACCTATCAGCCTGACCTCAGTGGTGGGGAAAATTATGGAATCAACTGCTAAAACAAAGGATAATGGTAAGATAAGGTAAAATTGATTTATATAGGGCACCCTTCTTGAGCTCAGGGCACCTTTACAATACAATACCATAACAATATTTAAAATCAGTACAACTGATAACAAAGCAGTAACAACCACTCAGTAAAACCCTGAAAATGCCTGGTTAAACAGATACGTTTTTAAGGAATTTTTAAATCCTTCCACTGTCAGGCTATCTCGTATCTGGTGAGGTAGAGAATTCCACAGGGTCGGTGCCATAAAGGCAAAAGATCTTCCTCCAGATGTTTTCAGGGATACCCTGGGAATCTCTAGCAAACCCTCACCAGAGGATCAGAGTGAGAGGGAGGGGCAGTAAGAAAACAAGAGTTCTTTCAGGTAGTGGGGTCCCAACTTGTGTAGGGCCTTATAGGTCAGCAATGTGACCTTGAAGGTGATATGCCACTGTATAGACATCCAGTGCAGTTCACACAGCACAGGTGTTATATGACTGGATCTAGAAATTGCAGTCAACAACCTGGCCGTCACGTTCTGCACTAGCTGCAGGCGGTGGATGTTCACCCACTGGTAGCCCTAGATAGAGGGCATTGCAGTAATCAAAATGACTGGTGACAAAGGCATGGACCAAGGTAGGAAGATCTTCAGGCAGAACAAGGTGTTTCACCTGGGCTGTATTCCTTAGATGGAAAAAGGAAGATTTGACTACGGCCGCCACCTGTGCCCTCAGGGTCAGACCCTCATCAAATATCACGCCCAGGTTACGCACATGGCCTGAGGCCATAAACGGGATCCCCCCCAGGTTTAAACCTGAGGGTTTCCCCGCCCATGCCCCTGTCATCCTAAAACCAGGGTCCACCACCAATACCTCTGTTTTACTCGAGTTCATCCGAAGCCGGTTGGTACTCATCCAGTTCTGTATCTCCAGCAGGCAGTTGTTAAACACTGTGATTGAATTGGACTCCTGTTCAGGCACAAAACACATGTAGAGCTGAGAGTCATCAGCATAGCAATGAAAACTCAGCCCATACCATCTTGTAATGTCCCCTAATGGAAGCATATACACCGTGAATAACATGGGGGACAGCAACGGATCCTGTGGAACCCCGCAGGGCAGCCAGTGAGGGGCCGAGGAATGAATCCCCGACACCACTCTCTGTGATCTGCCCTCAAGGCAGGATTGAAACCAACTGAGGACTGCCCCCCCTCAGTCCACAGAAAAACCACAGGTGCTTGAGCATCACTCCATGATCCACAGTGTCAAATGCCACTGGGAGATCAAGGAAAACCAAGATGGAATGGGCTATTTGACCTTCGCCATCAGGAGATCATTTAGTACCCGCACCAGAGCCGTCTCAGTGCTATACCATTTCCTGAACCCAGACTGGAGAGGGTAATAGATATTGTGGCTGGTTAAATGATCCTCCAGCTGCAAAATGACCACCTTCTCAATAACTTTCCCTACAAAGGGTAAGTTCGGGACTGGTCTGTAGTTAGCTGGGCAGTTGGGATCAAGGGAGGGCTTTTTCAGAAGGGGGTATACTACTGCCTCCTTTAAGGGATCTGGAAAGATCCCTCTCTCCAATGAAACTGACACTATCCCAGCAAGGAGGCAGGCTGATTACCTCTACACACCCCACTAGTAGGTGTATAGGGCCCAGATCCAAACTACGGTAGGTTGGTCGCAAAGTCTGGATAATCTTCACTACATCCATGACTGCCGGTTGGCTAAAGGTGAACCAAGTCAACTGGGCATTAGTACCACCCGACTGATCAGTGCAAAGTCCAATGGGAAGGCACTGGCAGATCTCATTCCTGATGGTGGACACCTTATCAGTGAAAAATTGTGCAAACTCCTCACACTGTACTTGTGATAATGCTTGACTGGCATGGAAACAGGCTGGATTGCACAGTCTGTCCACAGGAGGCAGTCCAGAGGAGGGCAACCAAAATGGTGCAGGGCCTGCAAGAGAAGCCATATGAGGAGAGTCAAAAGGAGCTTAATATGTATACCCTGGAGGAAAGGAGGGAGAATGGGGACATGATAGAAACTTTTAAGTATCTCAGTGGAATCAACAAAGTCCAAGAGGTAGCATCTTTCAGAAAAAGAGACGTGCAAGAACAAGGGGACACAATTTAAAGATAGAGGGGAAGAGGTTCAGGGGCAATGTGAGGAAGTATTTTTTCACAGAGACTGTAGTGGATGCATGGAACAGCCTTCCTGAGGAGGTCGTGGGGTCTAAAACTGTGGGAGAATTCAAGAATGTATGGGACAGACATAAGGCAATTCTTGTGGGGGTAGGAAGAAATAGGCTGTTGGTTAACTAGGATCTGCGGCTTATCCTGTAGGTAGGGAAATGGGCAGACTAGGTGGGCCAAGAGGTCCTTATCTGCTGTCAAAATCTATGTTTCTATGTTAGTCCGGAAGAGCTGGTCTGGCCTATTCTTTGCTGTAGCAATTTCCCTGGACAGGAACTCTGCCTTTTTATGGGAAATTGCTGATTGGCAGATCTTATAGTGATCCAACAATCTAAGCTTATTCACCTCCAGGAGAGTTTTCTGCCAGCGTCTTTCCAATATTCATCCTTGTCTCTTCAGCTCACGGATCCCCCCATTAAACCAGGGGCCCCCTGAGCGAAGGGTAAGAGGGCAAATATGAGTTGGAGCAATGTCATCCAAGCCCCCACAACAGCCCTATGATAGGCCAACAATGGGGCCCTGGGTCAGTGCTTTCCATTGGAAATTCCAAGAAGTCCAGCTCCGTCATTAGGCCCTCTGAGGTAACTCCTCTCAAAGGACAGAACTGTACTAACTCCTTAGGGGCAGGCCTACTTTGGGGGGCTGCAAAACTGAATCTCAGGGTGTGATGGTCAGACCAACTGATTGGCTCCACCTCCACATCAGAGATCTCCATCCCCAGGTGGAACACCAAGTCCAATGTGTGCCTCCCCTTGTGGGTTTCAGAGGTAATAACCTGTGCCAGGCCCAATGAATCCATCAATTGGAGGAGATTTTGTCCAAATGGTGAGAGCTCATCGTTGACCCAGGCATTGAAGTCCCCCAGAATTAACCATCTGGGAGATTCCAATACCATCTCGGCATTGAAGTCTGCAACCTCCTTCAGGAACTCCCTCCCATCACTTGGTGGACGGTAGATGAGAAGGGTCATGTAGCCTGCACCTGCACCCACTATACACTCAAAGGAGTTGGTGTCTCCAACTGGCACCTCCCTGAGATCCGGTTCCTGTCTAAAACAGACTGAACCCCCCCCCCGCCCCTACAGTCCACTCTTGGGCAGTGAATCACTGCGAACCCAACCGGAACTGCAGACTCCAAAATAGGGCCCGCACTTCCATCCAGCCAGGTCTCAGTGATGTAAGCCAGGTCAACAAAAGCAACAAGATCTGTAATCCACTGCTTATTCCTAATCGACCTGGCATTGTTTATCACCACCCGAAAGGGACAGGAATCCAAGGATGGCCCCACTTCCTGCCTGACCAAGTCAGAGCCCTTGGGTATGGGCACAAGGCAAGGATAACCTTGTTCCTGTGCCCATTTTGCCCCAGGGTGTCTCCTGGTTCTCAATGCCTCTATCCACCCATTCCTTTCCCATCCTCCCCAAGAGTTCCAGGAGATCTCCGACTCCTTCTGCTCCCTCGTCTCAAGATGCCGAAGGCTCGACATCAATTATAAACTTCCACCGGGAGTAGAGGATGTTCAAAGGGATGAAGATCCTTTAGTCCTAAGGGGATATACTGCCTGACTGTGTCCCTAATACTCCAGCACATATTTCAGACACTCCTCACAGCCCAGTCATTCCACTCACACCTCCACTCACCCAATATACTTCCTCCCCCTCTATTAAACTTTCCAACAATTTATCCCCTCAAAACATAAATAAACAGAATTATTAAAACAACAACTCAAAGTTAGGTCCTACAGAAGGTTTCCAGTTCCTATTCAGTCCACATATAAAAGTCCTCTCACAATTCCCAATTATAAAAATCTTGGTCTTCAGTTTCAATTTCAGTACCAAAAGTCCAGCACTCCTCAACGGTAAACCAGGCAGATGGCTTTAAATAATTTAATGAAAGGCCAAACGATCTCTCA
Organism: Neoceratodus forsteri; assembly: GCA_016271365.2. Classification (NCBI taxonomy): domain Eukaryota; kingdom Metazoa; phylum Chordata; order Ceratodontiformes; family Ceratodontidae; genus Neoceratodus; species Neoceratodus forsteri. Next base: position 329,964,439 of record CM057449.1, on the reverse strand, counting down.
CCTCCCTTAGCCAACAATTCCAGAATTCTCAATCTTAGACTACACTCTCACTAAGAGTCTGAGAGATGAGCATAGAGTAAAATGAAAATAGAAAGTTCAAACCAGTATGGTATAGATGATGTCCTCAGAGATGCTGTGGGTTTACTCAAATGTTGATGCCAAATAGGGTCTCCTCTTCCAGAAACACTATCAGCGTAGAGGCCAACAATGTGAAGGGGAGAATAACCACCTCTCAAGAAGTCACTGCCCCAGTCAGGTCCATAGCAGCGGCCCCCGGCCCAGCATCTACTCACCAGCAGAATCCCAGAAGGCCTAGGAATCACCGATGGATCCATTCACATATCTGATTGTGTAGTACGGTGATGGTTGCACACCCATTGCTCACGCCAGACTAATGGGTGTACAGCCCCATCAGACAGAGTCAGTCAGCGGGCAGCGGGTGGCAAATGGATGTGAGCTGCCGCCCGCTGACTGGGGGTGAGGGCAGGGGCTCAGTGGGCTGGTGGGGAGGGGGTACCGCTGGACCACCAGGGTTGGATTGGTGTGTCATTATTTATCACTAACGCCCGAGATCGGGCTGCGAGTGGTCCCCTGGACCACCAGGGATATAAGACTATTAATCCTTCTACATATGCCCACGATTGGGATGCGAGTGGTCCACTGGACCACCAAGGATATAGGACTATTGAGTTTACTATATATGCCCTTGATGGTGTAGAAACGCCACCGCCACAAAGTGCCACCAGAGCTCAGGTGGCCACCCACAGGTGGCAGCTGCTGTGTTGCACCCTGCAACGCGAAGCTCACCTGTGGGTGGCTGGCTGTTGCTCCTTTTTGGCTCACCTGTGTGCAGCGCAAGTGGGGTTGCAGACAGGCTGCCCAGCACATCCTGGGCTGAAGACTAGGATGTGTGGAGTATGCATGGGCAGGCCCCCCTACCTGCGCCACATACATTACTGATGCGCTCTGGTGCATCGGGATTTGTGCCAGGCTCAATCCCCCTTTGCATATCACGCCAGGTGCATCAGTGGGTTGCTCATGGCGTAACTGGGTTGCGCCATGCGCAACCCTTCTGAATATCCCGCCCACTGTATTCTTTTTCAAAATCCCACATTATGAATCATGATTAAATTAAAAAAAAAGACGTAATAAGAAAATGATAAGAGTTCTTAATACTGTCCTGGTGATCTCTAAGTATTTTCAGTACCAATGAATAAGGTATTGGTATGTAGTGACTGCATGTGTACAAACACAGCAGCATCAGTTATTAAAGCAGAATTGAATGAAAAAATTTTTTTTCCCAAAAAAAGGCTAATTTCATCTACAGTTAATAAAAACATTAGTGTACCTGCCAAATGCACTTGTCTAGGTACCTCTTATGCTGTGCACCATGAGTTTTTTTCATTTTCTTGATCCTAATAATTGCCAGATCTACAATGCTATCTCTATGCAAAATGTGGCAGCCATCTTTTTTTTTCCTTTTTAAGAAAAAAAGTAAAGAAATTGAAACATTAACAAAATACTCAAAAATGTTGGTGGAATTGGAAAATTGTACAACCAAATAAAACTTAAAGATGCCTGGAATCTTTTATAGTGAAAACATATTTGGTTAAATTGATTGCCCAATTTCGTTACACAGATGTCCCACCAATTTTCAGTTGTTATAGAATCTGTTTTTACTGACTGAAGGAAGCTTGGCCAAGACATTGGGGGTGTCCACAATGCTTTTCTATTGCTAGCTTACTGTACCTTCATCCCATTCTCTCACACGGACCCTCTCTCTGCCATACCCCCTGCTTCCAGCCCTGTCTCCTGTCTTCTTCTGGACTCACCCCACCTCCTGGTCCTCCCTGGTTTAACCTCTATAGTGGGTCCATTGGGAGGTAGGATGAGGCCCCCTGACATAACGTGAGCATAGTTCAGAGGTGTATACCTTCATCAGCAGTGCATAAACCGTGGAGCAGAGGCTTCATGCTGCCTTGTTGGGAGGATGTTCCACTTGTTTTTCTCATTTCCTATAGGATGTCGGCAGGGGGCTCAGTGACATGTGGGCACTTGCATGCCAGTGCACACTACAGCCAATCAGTGTCCTTTCTTCTTGTGCTCCAGCTGCACCACCACCCATGATCACCCAGGTGGCGATAGAGAAACAGTGTCTATGATCCCTTCCTCCTCAAAGAAGACAGCATCCTCTGGAATGCTCAGTCCTCCTCCTGTTTCCCATGCTTTCCCTCTGATGAGTTATACTTGTCCTCAAACCTGGGTTATGGTAGCTTTACCACTGTGCTGGTGGGCCAGCTCCCCTACTATTTTCAAAAAGTGCCAAGAGATTTCTAACTTCCAGATGGGCAACCAGCAGAGATTGGGAGAAATGACTGTCACTTGGGTTTAATGTTTCAACTGATGGATCGCTCCTCCAACAGTGCAACAACCCTCTCCCCCAGGTCTGCATTACAGTTTTAACCCTGGATCTGTGGCTCTGTCTTGAGTGTGGGACTTGAGCCAACAGGTTTATGTCCCAGAGGGCAGGGAGCCACCAGTACAGTCACACTGACAAATGATTTCACAGTGGGATGCATGAAGCACACACCGTATGAAGCAATACTCTGATAACAGGTAGACATAGTGAAATGTAATATATGGTATATAATTTAGTATACTTACATGAAACACGCTGATTTTTGTCTTGATGAGATAAAGCTAGAAATGAAGAAACATGGGTTGTAAAAACACAAAGAAAAAGGTACATCTTCATGGAAGAAAGAAATGGTGTACCAATAAAACAGATAGTTAAAGGGGAATTTAGGTGTGTGCAGGATCCCTTAAAGGGTAAAAGGTCATGAACAGAATTTTTAAATGAGGAACTGTAAGTGTCAGCAGGACAGAACTATCCCTGTCTAAACTTATCTTATCTTTAATCAAGGCAACAGCCATTTCATGGAACTTTGGGACAGAAAGGGATGCCATTCTTGGATAAGTTGAATGTTGTTCAGCACCGTTTGCCCAACTGTAACATTACTTTCTATTGCAAGCTTCTATGAAATAGTTTGAAGCAAAAGGAACGACACTCCTATAAGTCAGGCATAGAAGGCAGCAACAAAAAATAGTATATGCTGTAGAAGCAGGATTCAGAATGGTGACATTTATTGCAAAGTGCACTCCTAAATCCTTGGATGCTTCATTGACTCCTTAACCTGACACCCCCAACCTGACTGTCTTGGAGCAATGCTCAACCCTGTGACCCACTCTCGATCCATCAGGTCATCTGCCTCCCCTCAACTCTCTGTCCCTCTCTGCTCTACAAAGTTGAGTGAGCAAGCTTTCTCCCACTTCGCTCCCAAAATCTGGAACTCCCTACCTCCTCAAATCTGGTGTGCCTCATCTCACAACACTTTTAAGAAAACTCTTTTCTCTCACCTGAGTGCACTTGGTGCTTGCCATTGCTCTTAATTTTGTTCCAGATTCCTTATATGCTCAATGCCTACCTTGGCTGTAAATATCACCATTTTTTGTACTACATGACCGTTCTCTGTTTTGGTAAACACTCCTACGTGGGCGTCATATGTTTTGGGAAACACTCCTATGTTGGCGTCATATGTCAACTTGTAATTATGTCTCTGACCTTCCCTGTGTGGAGTCCTGCTATCTGTTATATTGACTTTTACTTGCCTGTTCACTGTTCTAATATTGCCTCCCTATATCTTGTACTCTCCCGGGTCGTGCTTGAAAACAGGCAGGTTATTTGCCTAATGCACTTACCTGTCATCAAAAGCTAATAAATAAAAATAAATAAATACACCATCCATTCAAGATTCAAAATGTTCAAAATAAGCAAAGGTGTAAAACATGCAAGTATGCTAGTGGGCCTCACCATAAGCGTCCCAGTCTGGGGCTTCCAGGACTGCGGTTCCCTTTGCTTCATAGTGTTTTTTAGGGCTAGCTGTCCTGGTAACCACACCCCTCTCCTGTACTGGGCGCACTCTGTTTTTAGTACTTCTGCTGTGTGATATGGATGTGGTCTTGGTTTAAGAAAGGACAGCTTTAGATGGTGATATCTCTAGACTGCTGACACCTATAAATAAGCCAAATACCTAATGTAACAAAGAACGTAATGAGTTTTCAAACAATGAATGACTCTGCACACCTACATTTCCTTTTCAGGAATAAAATGTATTATTTGAACATTTTCCTTCTTTTCTCTTGATAATATGGGGGAACATTTGTGTGATAATGGTACAGTTTCACTGGTCACTTCCATATAATGCCAATATTGTGTACCCATATATTTAAGGACATGGTGGTAGGTTACGAAGAGATCAGACATGATGCAAGATCTACAAATTCTACAAAATGTCACTGTACTCCCTCCAGTGGTTGCTGAGATTTAAATGATATGGAATAATAACATTTTGACAGGTTTTAAAAAAGCAAACATTTTTAAGAATGGTCTAAATCCAAATCTACAGTTCTTTCTTTCTTGAAAAAATGAATAAAATTGCATTTTCTACTGTTTTCTTTGCCAGTCACAAAAATAAAAGGTAGCTATAAATGAAACACCTCTCATTTTGTAGACATTTTAGTGCTGACAGCTTTCATGCTATCATTTTTCAAAGTTATTTGCATTTGAATACAGTTAGAAGAAGAAGCATTTATATAGCACTTTTCATACATCCAAAGCGCTTTACAAGCAATGTTAGACTGGTAGTGAAGTGACTGAATGTGTGGTGGCAGCCATATCGCACATCATCACCCACATACAGCCTGGATAATTGCATGAACCAGTTTATGGGAAGGGGAAAGTTGGCCAGGACACCAGGAATGTTTCCTACTCTTTGCGAAGAGTGCCCTGGGTTCTTTTACTTCCACCTGGACACCCGCCAGGACAACACCAGGATGGGTAGAAGGGACCTCAGTTTAACATCTCAGCAGTACAGCACCCCCCAATACTGCACTCAGATGCCAGTGATTTTTAGGTGCAAGTCCAATCCTGGTGTGGGACTAGAACACACGACCTTCTGGTCCAGAGGTGGATGTGCTACCAACTGAGCCACGCCAACACCTTTACGCAGTTAGTATTATTATTGAAGCCAAACATTCATTAGTTCTGAATGAGTCAATCCTGACCTACTATAGTAATATTTGGACCTCGAGTGATAATTGTGACATGGGCAGCCAGTTCTGAGTGCTGTATGATTTTTTTTTTGTAATATAAAACAAGCATTTGTCAATGCTGAATGTTTGCTTGCTGGCATTGGCAGTGGTAGTGCAGAAGTTACAGAGCTGGTAATAGGAATGGCAGTGAAGTTTGAACTGAAGCCAACCCCACCACCACCCTGCAGAAAGTGACAGGCATTGGGTGTGCTTTTGGGTTGTCAGGCATAACTGCCATGCCATTTCAACACACCCCACCCTGCAGACACTGACAAGTGTCACAGTGTTCCTTGGGGTCTTTGACCCTTATGCGCACCCCATTCCATTAGAAAATATGGTGAGATGGGTGCGATATAGCAGAATGGGGTGAACTTTGGGGCCAAAGAGTCCAAGGCATACCTCGATGCCTCTCACTGGCTGCAGGGTGTGGAATGGTATAAGCATTACAGGCAAGAATCCTAAGTCACACCTCTGATGCCTGTCATTCTCTACAGGGTTGGGCGTTATGGTTGGAAACCCTAATACCTCAGGCATTCGTTGGTATTTTCACTCCAAATTTTCAACATGTTTTTTTTGTGACCCCACCTCATGAACAGGGGGAATATCAGTTTGTTAGCCGAAAGCTGCTTATGCACAGCGACTACGGCATTTAGCACCACAGGTGCAAAAACATTCTGAACAGGATGTAAAAAATGACAGCTGTACTGTTCATGGGGAGGTGTAAAAAATGGCAATGTTGCAAATCTGCAGCAAAAATATTTAAAAAAATGGTGAAGTAACGAGCGTACATAGAAACTGTGCAACGCACACCCATAATGTAATTAGGTTGGGGATTTTTTACAGCAGATTGTCAACTCAGGCATTCTGGTGCCTCCGATCATGAACAGTGTCACAGTGATTTTTTTTATCGGTCCCGAACAATGATTTCCCACAGTGACCATGCATCTCTGCGCTGAAAGTGTGAAAACACACTTTGGCCATGTTGAGAAAAATGACAGCTGTACTGTTCATAAGGAAGTGTGGAAAAATGCCACTGGTGAAAATCTGGACTGAAAATATTACAAAGTCATGAACTTACGAGGGTGCGTGGAAACTGCGCAATGCTCACTCATAACACAGTCATTTTATGGACTTTTGTCACCAAATTTTTAACATAGCCATTTTAAGACCTCTGCTCATGAACAGTGGAACTGTGATTTTCTTAATCTGTCCCAAACATTGCTTTCGCACACCAACAGCACCATTGTGCGCTACATGTGCGGAAACACATTTTGGGCGACATATGAAAAATGGCAGCTGTACTGTTCATAAGGAAGTCTAATAAAATGGCAATATTGAAAATCTGGAGTGAAAATATTAAATTCGCAAACTTACGAGCATACACAGGAACTGCGCAACGCACGCTCGTAAAACAGTCATTTTTAGGAATTTTTTCACCAAATTTTCAACATAGCCATTTTAAGACCTCTGCTCATGAACAGTGTCTCTGTGATTTTCTTAATGTGTCCCATACATTGATTTCGCACATCGACTGCGCCATTGTGCGCTACATGGGCGGAAACACATTTTGGGTGAGATGTGAAAAATGACAGCTACACTGCTCATAAGGAGGTGTGGTAAAATGGCAATGTTGGAAAGTCTGGAGTGAAAATATTGAAAATTCATGAACTTACGAGCGTGCGTAGGAACTGTGCAACGCACACTCGTAAAACAGTCATTTTTAGGAATTTTTTCACCAAATTTTCAACATAGCCATGTTAAGACCTCTGCTCATGAACAGTGTCACTGTGATTTTATTAATGTGTCCTGTACATTAATTTTGCACACCAACTGCGCCATTGTGCGCTACATGGGTGGAAACATGTTTTGGGTGAGATGTGAAAAATGACAGCTATACTGCTCATAAGAAGGTGTGGTAAAATGGCAGTGCTGAAAATCTGGAGTGAAAATATTGAAATTTCACAAACTTATGAGCATGCATAAGAACTGCGCAACGCACCCTTGTAAAGCAGTCATTTTTAGGAATTTTTCCACCAAATTTTCAAAATAGTCTTTTGAGAGCCCACCTTAGAACACTGGCAGGCATTTCATTAATTATTCCAGAAAGATGATTTCATGCAGTGGCTGCGAAATCACCTTTAGGGCCCAAGTAACGCCATGACAGTGAAAGAATTCATGAGGAGGGGTCCCAAAAACCCCATGTTGACAATTTGGTGCAAAAATTCCAAGAAATGCCTGAGATATGCAATAAAGTTGAAAAAAACCTATCTAGCCCATTATACAGCTTACCGGCATTTCCTCAGTTTGCGGTCGGCTTTGAAGAGTGCAGAGCGTGTTCCGGTCCACGAAGATCATTGCGCCATGCTCCGAGGTAAGTATGGGATGAGGGGGCTGTGGGAGGCAGGGTGCGAGTGGGTAGGTGCAGGTTGTGGGAGGGGCTGGGAGACTGCGTGGGACCGCTTTTGCTTTTCAGGGTTTTTTTTTTTAAAGACGACGTTGGATGTTAGCCAGCGCTGGGTGGGCTCCTGTGTAGGTCAAGGATGGCTGGGGAGGCGTGAAGCTGATGGGGGATTGGGCACCCTTGCTGACCATAGCATCAGTTGCCATGCTGAGGTGGGTCGCGTGGCGCCCCGGTACTTTCAGGGAGGTGGAGCCGACGGGGATTGAGCACCCTGTCGGCTATATGATAACTTGCCATGCTGGGGTGGGCACCCAGCTTGGCATTTGGAAGACTTTTGGGGGGGAAGCGCAGCACAGCTGATGGGGGATTGGGCACCCCTGTCAGCTATAGAGTGTGTGCGTGGGGGGGGCAGCACCCAGTATGCATGCGTGTGTGAGTGTGTGTGTGTGTGTGTGTGTGTGTGTGTGTGTGCGTGTTTGTGTGTATGTGAAGGGGGAGCTGCGCATGAGCAGGCAAAATCTTATCACTACTCACTGAAGTGTAGCTCCCCCTTTCAACTGTAAGCCACTGCATTTTGGATCTTGTCATAGACAGCTCCAGCATGCATTGGCGGAGAGGTCGCACCACAACACACTGACTGAATTGGAAGAGGGGTGACACACCTCTGAAAACTCAGATGATGGCACTATGTTTCTGCACATGTGTGCAAGCAAACATAAAATGTGTATGGACTGTCTCCCCATGAGAAATGCTGAAACAGCATGTGAGATCACACACACACACACACAGGTTTTAGATACTGGGGTCCAGATATTCAAAGGGTTGCACATGGTGCAACACTGTTACACCATGCACAACCCTCTGATGCACCTCAGTGTATTATTCAAAGGAAGAAGTGCGGCACAAATCCCCGGGTGCGCCGGAGTGCATCAGTAATGTATGCAGGTACAGGTGGGGGGGCGTGCCCATGCATAACCTGCACAGCCCGATATTCAGCCCGGGATGTGCAGAGCCATGCATGCGCAACCCCTACCTGTGCCAGCACAAAGTTAAGCCAAAAAAGGAACAACTGATGGCTACCCACAGGTGAGCTGCCACATTGCAGGGCACAACACGACAGCTGCCACCTGTGGATGGCCACCTGAGTTCTGGCTGCACCTGGCAGCACCCCCCATGCCCAATCATGGACATTTTAAAAAATACTTCATCCTAGATCCCTGGTGGTCCAGTGGACTGCTATCTGCCCGATTGTGGGCATCTGTAAAACCAGAAAACCCTGCCCATATCCTGGTGGTCCAGTGGATCACTTTCGTCAGATCGGGCATCTGAAAAAAAAAGAAAACCCATCCCATATCCTGGTGGTCCAGTGGACTGCTTTCTTCCTGATCACGGGCATCTGTATTAATAAAAGGTCCAATATCCTGGTGGTCCAGTGGACGCTTTCTGCCCGATCACGGGCATCTGTAAACAAAGAAAGGTCCAATGTCCTTGGTGGTCTAGTGGTACCCCCTCCCCACCCCACCACTGAGCCCCCCCACCCCCACTTTCCTCCAGTCAGCCGGCAGGTGGCAGCACCCTCACCTGCTTGCCCCCGCAGCCCACCGACGACTCTCGTGGCTGCATGCCCATTGATCACAGCGTGAGCCAATGGGCATGCAGCCCATACCGCATTACACATTCCAGATATGTGAAGCAGATATGTGAACCAATGGGCGTGCAGCCCTACCAAGGTGTCAGTCGGTGGGCGGCGGGGTGGCAGGCAGGTGGGGTGCTGCCGCCTGCTGGCTGACTGGGGGGAGCGGGGTGGTAGAGCTCAGTGGGCAGGTGGGGAAGGGGGTACCGCTAGACCACCAGGGACATTGGACCTTTCTTTGTTTACAGATGCCTGCAATTGGGCAGAAAGCGGTCCACTGGACCACCGGGGATATTGGACCTTTTTATTAATGCAGATGCCCACAATCAGACAGAAAATGGTCCACTGGACAAACCAGGGATATTGGACCTTTTTATTAATACAGATGCCCACGATCAGGCAGAAAGCAGTCCACTGGACCACCAGGGATAAGGATGGGGTTTTCTTTTTACAGATGCTCGACTGGGCTGCAGGGGGCATCGGTCCCCATCGGCTGCAGCCCGGCAGGGCGCCAGGCATAAGTCGCTAGATCGCCCACCCACGCATAAATGGGGCCAATGACATGCAATGGTCCCATGTGCACCTTTGCATACATTATGGCCCCATTTGCATGTCAACTTTTGAATATCGTGGGTGCTGTATGGCGCAATGGAACTTGCACCAGCACATCTCCATGCTCCACTCTGGTCACTTGCGCTGGCGCAGTGCCACTGCGCCATGCACACTGGGGGTGGCCAGGGTGAGATATTCAAAGCTGCTGAGCCATGGCACAGCTCCTTTGAATACCGCTTAGTCCACACCCCTGTGCAGCCAAGTTGAGCTGCGCCCAAGCTTGCTCCACAGCATGGTGCAGTTTGAATAGCTGGGCCATGGTGTTACAAGTTTGTTTGTTTATTCAGGGTAAAAACCAATTGAGTAAAAACTCATTTGCAGTGGTAACCTTTACAAAAATACAAAATGCAGGTCAACACTCAACATAATAAATACAGTCAAACAACAAACATCAATACAAAAACATAAAAGAAAAAAGAATATCAATAACAATTACAAAGTTCCTGTATAGATATCAGGTGTCTTCTTAGATGGAATGTTGTTAAGGGCTTACCAATCTTTTGCTTATATTCATGAGGAAGATTATTCCAACATATTGGAATATAATTACTAAATAAATATTGGGAACGTTTTGATTTTACAAGGGGACAACCATATCCTTAACAACTTGATTTCTCAATGTCAATTCAACACTTCTAAACAAAAATATATTCTTTAGATATATAGGACGGAACCCAGCCCACATTTATAACAAATGGCTGTTTGTGTATCATTCTTCTCCTACTTAATGATAACCAACCTAAGCTTTCATACAATTCGCAATGATGAGTAAGTTTTGGACACCTGAGAATCAGTCTGTCAAGAAGATTAACTAGAACATCTAACTTTGTTATTCGATCCCTAGTGGCTCCGTCATATAAAACGTCCCATAATCGATTAAAGGAAAATCTACATCTTAACTATCAGGTCCAATGTCACATAATCTAACCAGTTTTTGTTCCAAAACAGGAAACCCACCCGCTTATTAACCTGGGAGATCAAATTATCTACATGCAAATTTCTAACTCATAATTATCTAACCAAAATCCCAAGTATTTATATTGATTAACTAATTGTAACCTCCTCTATTATCCACAATTTCCAAAGTCAAGTCATCCCTTTGGAATTCTCTGCCCATCAGCTCCGAGAGAAATCTGATAGTGGAAAGTTTAAAAGAGCCTTAAAGTCCTTTTTATGGGAGAAAGGCATTTCCTGTTATGTTGTAATTGGTTATTTTAACCTGTAATATTTGCTGTGTTGTTTTACTGTATGTATTGATTATGCTTGGAAATGTTCTCATGTTTTTAAGTGTACAGCACCTTGAAAATTTGAAAAGACTAACTAAATACTTATTATTATTATTATTATTATTAACTACAAATGGTGACTTAACCATATTTCATAAAATACCCAAACATCATGTTTAATGCTACATGATAAAAAACACTATTTGCTTTGCATGTGTCGAGAATACTGCAACTCACATACATTCTCTTTTGTTATACCAGTATTTAAAGTTTAAAACATCATTTACAACTTGTGAAACACTAAACTTTCCATCACTAAGTTGCACGACTGCATATTATGGCACCTAATACACACTAGCCATACAGAGCAAAATTAAGTTAAAGAAAGAGCATAAACTCACTAAATTCCACAAAACTTTATAGTTATATAAACCTTACATGAAGTAAAATCCTGTCTAGATACAATGGATACTGCATAGTTACTGCACCACTATCATTAGCAGATTGTGCTGTTATTCAGTCACTCAGCTAAACCTCCAAACCTGAACCACACCACGCATTCAAATAAACAATACACTATTAACTGTCATAGCATATGTCATAATTTTATCTAAATCTATATCAAGACACATGCATTGTACAAAGTTCTGTTGAGTAACTTACGATGGTGAGAGTGCTCCCCACAGCTAGCTTCACAGCAGCCTCTACAGTTCATAAAGCTAGGTAGTACTAGCACATATCATTGTCCAGTATCTCCTCCGCTGTTTCAGAATGTATAAATGCTGGCATAGCAGCTTCCACTTCCTCTTCAGTTGGACAATGGTCTTATTCTTGACTTTTAAAATGGCATACAAAAGATGTTGATGTGCCTCCACATCGAATTCAGTTTATGGTTCGTGACTCCGCATTAATATACGAGCACTCCCCTAACTTGGACTGCCTCAAGCAGCAAGCACACCTCTCACAAAGGTCCCTAGCCTCATATTATCACTTTCGTTCTGCAATAGAAACATAAAGACAAATTTCCATTACTGTCATGTCTCATAGTATATGTATTTTTATGTATTGTATGAGCGTTTTGTGCTTAGAACATGACAAGAGCACCATTTCATAACGCTACTAAGCTCCTTCAGACAGAAATAACTTTTACATGTGTTATTTTGTGGAACGTTATAACTATTATGCACTTAAGACATACTGGTATTGATCCTGTAATGACAAGAATATCTCCAACCTGACCCGTGATTCTGCTTCACAGTGTCGAAGCCCCAAACAAAATTTGTTTACAAATGAGAACAACAAGTATAGCTGAGTATTGCACACCACAATATGCAATCAACAGCTTTGTGTTGAGAGACAAAAGTTAATTGTACCATCTGTTGTCATCACCCATGACTCAGCAAGTATGATGTTGCTATGAAAATATATCCATGGCGATACACTGCACCCTACCCTCCTTACCCAATTGTGTTCTTTCTGTCTAAAAGTAACCATTGTGCTGTACTGCAGCTACCACTCCACATTTATTAAACAACAAACTACAGCTAACAATGCCACAAAGCATTACTTTAAAAAGTTACCCATTATAACGTGATGAGCAACTACTACACTGTACTACCACCATTTGTTTTTCAAAAAACCAAGTATACTTTGAAATAGATAACCAGCAAGTTACACAGAGTTGGCATTAGTAGACAACAGATCCTGAGTCATTCCAATACAAGCAACAACTCTCTAATAAAGAGGATACTGCATACTAATAATGCCTTGATAATATGAAAATAGCTGTGCTTATGTCATAGCATATATCATGGCTCCATTTTACGCGATATAGTACTAAATAGTATAAAACATAAGCCTACCACCACTTACACTTGTGCAGTGCCACAGTAAAATGAACAATTTGCCTTACAGACTGAAAAATATAACAATGCTCCACACCACAACATCATGAAATTTGTACTAACAACAATGTGCTGCATTGCTATTCCACTTTCCCAAGCGTTGTTACACAGCATGGCACAATCTGAATATTTCAACCATATGTTACATGTGTGTGACTCATATATGCAACTGATCTATTTTTTTACCACATTTTTTGGTTCTGAAAGAACCTTTATTAACACTGTAATATTTGATCAAACAGCCTGACATTCTTAGAGCACTTTGAGGTTGCATCGAGAGGTCTCCCAGGAAATGGCAATTGCCAGCATGTGAGAAATATCACCGTCTGGTATGTATAGCCAATCATAACAATACTTAATTTCTGAGTGACGTATAGTGTACATGCCACACATGTAGAAATGCAGATATTGTATGTTGACTTTTCTTTGAGCTCTATCAATCAGATACATATGGTGTTCTGCCGCCAGATCCTGCACTCTGTAATATCCGAAAATATGATTATACAGGCAGGCAACATACTCATAATAGAAACAAGGTCAATTTACTTCTGTTACTAAATCTACCAGCATTTGGTGCCCAAATCATTGCCTCTGAGATGTAGCAGCAATAGTCAGGACAAGTCCTGAGTACTCAAAGTCTCTGTATAGTTGGCATGATGTGCCCCCACCTCATTCCACCCTACCAAACCATTTCACAGAGCAATTTGGGAGTTTCAGGTTTAGTGAGCATACTCAGATGCTCGTCTCACAATACTGTCTCCAACTATCCACAAAGTCCTTCTGCTATTTTCTGCCATTCTCAGTTTTAAACTCAGAAGTGCACGAGAGCTGCTAAAAGTCAGTGTTCACCCTACTAGTGGCTAGGCAGTAGTGAGAGTAAACTGATATGTTATGTCTTAACTTAAGCCAACTGCACTGGGCTGATTAATAAAACACAAATAAAAAAATCATTGACTAGTACTGTGGCTTCATTAACCAACATGGAAGCTATACTACAGCTATTACTAGACTTCTGCTACTGCTAAAATGTACAAACATTGAGGAATTGGGAAAAATGCATCCTTTCATGAAGCAGTTTTAAACAGTACAACTGCAGAAACATATCTGATTGGTTCCCTCTTCTAGTTATGGGTCCAAGTGCAGCTTCCTATCTCCCTCTATTTGCAGCTGTATCTGTACAAGTTAGTACTAAACTACTATCTGACTTTAAAAGTTTTATCTAAATAACACAGCGTCTTAGATTATAACAAGTAACATGATCAAACACAGCAGTAAAAATGTTTTAATAGTATTTACATGTTGCTAACACTTTTATCATACTAGAAAAATGCTTTATAAAATATACTATACTTACAGTTTTGAAAATGCTGCATCTCAGTATGCACTAAGATAGCTGCTGTTGCCGTCTTCTTCAGTGTTGTCCATCTCTGATTGGTTTGTCTCACATGGCCTGATAAATCTTGCATTACATTGGTAGAACAAGCTGTCACTCAAATACAATCAGATCTGATTCGATAATGATACACTTTCCACTCCCAAGTTAAAATTTGCGACACTTTCAGGCATACTGACAGTAATTTGGCATTATCCGAATGCACAAAAGTATTTTTGTGACACTTCCGGAGCGCACAACATTATTTTTGGAAACTTTCGAACATTCGATGTTACTTCTTGCCATACTGTCAGATACCGCGAAGTACCATTTGCTGACACTGCATCAAAGCACAACACTACTTTTGCGACACTTTAGCGACATTCAACACGTGTTTTTCAAATTGTCTATTTTACCACAATTTGTTGTAATGACAAAACAACCAAATTTTCAATGCACGAACACTACCACGCTGCATTGGCACTGTCACAACTGGAGGCAGCGTAGTATTGTGACTTTGTAAATACACCCACAAAAAGGTGGATGGTTATCTTCAGTGAGAGCAGTTACCATGCAACTGACTAGCAGGAATGCATTGTTTGGCAGTTGTTAATCACCCTCACAAAGCAGTCATTTTATGCAGCATTGCCACCAAATTTCCAACAAAGTCATTTTAGAGATAAATACAATGTTCCCAAACTGACATGGAAATAGAGCAAATACACTAACTTACAAAATGTGTGTTGTGAAGTCTATACGCACACTCACATAAGCAGTCATACTACAGACTATCATTACCAAATGTTATATGTACTCATTTCCACACCTCTGTTCATGAACAGTGTAACTATCATTATCACAATGTGCTCTGAACAGTGGTTTCACACTAATGCCTGCGGCAGTGGTCACTGTAACTGCATAAAAAGCATCTCAGCAAGGATGTGAAAAAATGACAGCTGTGTAATTGCAAAACAGTTGTAGTAAAATGCCAATCTTAACAATCTCACATGGAAATATCGATAATGCAGTAACTTCAGCTAAGTGTACAAAGTTGACTTATTAATGTGTTACTAATTAACAGAAAGATCATTAATAAAGTTATTATGTAACCAGCAGTGTGACAGCATTAGCTATATAAATGTTTCTTAATAATAATAATTGTTAATAACTGAACATTGAAATCATACGAAACAAAATCTATATGCTATAGTGATAATGATATACAAGACAATGTAACAGAAATAAAATACAGCCGTCACAATGTCAATAACTAAATACAATTAAAAGATTGAAAATATTTTCTTTTTAAATTGATATGATACTTAAATCATATGTCTCAATGCACAGTGTTAGAAGGCATGAACAGAGGCATATAGTGATATTGTCTTTTTCTCTGTCTTTTATGCAGGTGCCTGATACTTCTGTAAGATTGCTGACTGCCACTGCTGAACTATCATATAAAAAGATGCTGGCTGAATACAGATGTAATGTATAGAGAAATGAGACAGGTATCATAGTACTTCACTGTTACTTAAGGCGATAAAGAAAACACTAATGTGAGATCAGAATATGAAGAGAAAACACACCTCTTCTGCAACAGTGAGCCCTACAACAACTCACTGCACATCAAAAGCACATACTTCCTCAAGAGCAAGTAAAAAATGCTTACCTCTGCAACAATTGTGTAGATCTGTCAGACGAAACACAACTATTGTAACAGCAAGCCATCAACAAACCTCCAAAACAACGCCATAAACTCACACCTGGTGATTTTCATCTGAGAAAAGCAAAAGTATTTTCGATCACTGGCAAGTAAAGCTAAGATCAGACAGACTTATTGCTACTGTGATGAGACTATGAAGCGCAAAAGACAAAAGAGTCTCATCTGTCGCTTTGATGAAATTACATCTCAAAGTATAAGACTTTTATTAACAGAGCAGTATTTGTGCTACAACGATTTGGCTAGCATAAGATGTCTCGTGCTTGAACAATTCAGAAAAAGTTGTGTATGACATCAAGAAAAGGCTACAACAGTATCCTCAACTGACTGCCCACAATTTCTGTGATGTTTTCACAGGTCACTGTATGCACACACAGCACTCAGAGGCATATTTCTGGGAAGAATCTTATTATTCCCAGAAAAGAAAGTCAAGTTCACCATTGATGAGTCTGGTAAACTGGTCCAATGTCCTCAGTATCTGTGATTGACACACGCAATGGACACAGAGCGATGACTGTGATGCAACCACTGTGTCCAATAAATGGCACTGTCTAGCATGGGCATATGATGACACCTGCAACCATAGAGCAATCATCATTTGAAAAAGTTGAACAGTTTGTCAACCTATTTGTGATTACAGATCGCAAAGAAAGATATAAACTGTTTAACAAGACTGACCATTGTGAAATTCATCCACATACTGGACTTATGGGTCACTCACTAGCATACCTCAACAGTGGGTGTTTGTGATAGTATCTTTCACAACGTCACGGATGCTTGGAGTACATCAAACAGGCATGCAAAACTTTGTACACAGAGTATATGAAGTACAACAAAGATTGTAAATCAGTAAACTTGTTTAAATGACTTGTAGCAGTCAGGTGACATGCAGGGTGCCATCACATTTCTCAAACAACTGCAACATGTAACGCTTCTGTACCAGGCGCAACAATTTCTCAGTTAAACACTTCTGCTGGAAACATCTGTTTCACTCTTAGAAACATACTGAGACAGTATGGCAAATAAATAACAAAATTTAAATTAGCAAACTCTCAGAAGTTTGAGTCTGTATAGGTAAGTCATGCCACCGTTTCCAAAGCTACAGTAAACAAACAGTCACAGTAAACTCCTGAAACTTGTCACCATACAATGACATATGGTTCTGTCTCAGTATTTTTGCTGCTGAAATCTGACTTTCAGTTAGAAACACCATTCTGCTATGCAAGCACTGTTCTCAGACTGAAGCCTAACATTTTTGCCACCAAGGTCACTGCTGAATAATGGATGGCACATGTTACACCAAGTGAAATTTCAACATTGAATATATTTGAACGCATTCTAATTCAGACAATGAAACCATTCCAAACCATTCTACGTCTGAACACAAAGACATGGAGACCTTCCACAGAAAGGAAGCTTGTTAGATCTCTAAAGGGTTCAACGATGTATCTACCCTTCCTCTACAGGAAAATGTTCAAGCAATCTCTATGGAAAATAGTTTGGTGATTCTTGTAAATGGTGTTCAAAAAAGTCCAAAGTCATCTGGCAAGATGTTAATGTACAGAAAGGTGAAGATTGCTCTTACTTATTTAAAGAGTAACAACCGCTTTTATACAGACCTTGACATAGATCAGATGACTACTCTCTCTGTCAACTTATGATCTATTAGAAAAAAACTAAACCAATCATTGAGAAGGTCAGTGGATGAGACAAGTGACAATGGGTATGAACAAGTAACAATTCACCCACTACATGGCAAAAGATCCAGCGAGGAGACAACATTGATCTCTATCAAATGAAACAGGTGGAAGGTGAGCCTGTCAGCATTTGGGAGAGCAACACTGAAAACACGCTGTTTCCCAGACCTATTCCCAAAAGGGTCAGGTGGATGCCTAGATGAAAAGAGAAGTGTGTGTACAAGGTGCTGAGTACCGCGCACTTGCCATGTACTCAGTAAAGATGGCAAATTCAGGCCGTAACATACAGTACCTGTTTCATCTCCACTGGGAGAGTGAACTTAGCATTCTGTCTGCATCTATTGCATACTGTTCATCTCACAAGTCCACTAGATGGAGATGACAGCTGCTCTAATCTCTAAGAAATTAAAGAAGAAAGATGAAAATGTGCAAGTGAATCTGTCTTCCATTCTTTCAAGTCTTGAGGTACCAAAAAGAATATTGGTATCGCGAGACACTCAAGTGATAACAATGCTGTGAGGAAGTATGGTGCAGCCACATGATTTGTCAAACTTAGTTGTGCTCAATATACCTGGGACAACCTCATTGAACTGTTGAAGTGAGCAAATTCTGATGTCAATGAGCATCATCAATGACTGTCAGAGAAATGTATTCACTTGATCCTATGACTGTCACAAGACATTTTCATAAGCAGTTCCATAACATTCTGACTTTCGTATTGTCAAAGAACAATCCACTTCTTGGTATTGTGGAGCATTACTTTTGGAGGATGGAGTATCAAGCAGCGGGTTCCCCTCACATCCATATGCTGTTGTGGATCAAAGGATGACCATGCATAGGAGAACATGAAACAACACACAAGCGCCTATCATTCATCAAAAAAATATCACTTGTCACATACCAGACAAGTATGACAGTCCACACTATGGAAGTTGGTTCCAAAAGCTCAGCGACATATTTGTGCAAAATACTGCTGGCTAAGTAGTAAAGAACAAATATAATTGGTACACACGATGTACGCTCAGATTTCCTAGATGAGTTTGTCAGTATGGTGCCATGAATTACCTTTTCTCAGCAATGATACACCACTTGAAGGCAAAATCAAACCAAGAGGGTATAAGAGTTGCAGAAATGAGAAAGAGGTATACATCAATGACTACAACCTTACTCTTCTCCTAATGTAGCAAGCAAACATAGATGATCAGTTTGTGGCTGATAACTCAGTGGCCCTAGTGTAGTGCGTCACTTCGTACATAAATCTCAAACATGAATAGACTAGCTTGCAAGACCTTTGGAAGATATTGCCAGTTCGCTATGAAGCCTGACATCTCAGCTCTGGTAATTGGGCTTGAAGACTCTTTCACACAGAGAATGTGGAGCTTATGAAGCCAGTGACCATTTAATGGGTATTACATCTCTATGGAAATCTGATGCTGTCTGGTTTCTCAGTGTAAACTACAAAGAGAAATGCAAACGCGGTACTGATTCCCCCATGCCGAAATTGAGGAGCTCATTGCCATTAGACCCTTCTTCAAAACATATCTTGAAGAATAACCTGATAGACACATACTACCCATGTAGACACAATGACATGGATGACATGTGTCTCTTCAGATGGCTAAGTGGTATGACTACAGAGGAGATATATCACCTGACTCAACACATCAGATTTACAAGGTGAATTAGTGGATGGCTGTCTCACAAAGAGACACAAACCATGGCTCATAGACCACTGTAAGTTGCATCTAGGCACATCGGAGAGCTACTACTTTCCTATTCCTATTTAGACCCTGGAGGAGTGAGTGAATTCAAAAGGGTGACTGTGATACATTCAAGGAAGAATTCAGTGCAGTTCTGAGACTTTCAAAACTGAATACTCAGGACATACACACACAGAGACTAGAGGCTGAGAAAGAACAGCTTGAGAAGGCAGAGAAGCAGCTTCAGGAAGACACTCCCTGTTAGTCACAAGACAACCTTGATCCAGAAGGACAAGCTGTTCTAAGGTGAACTCTGAGCACAAATGCCCCAGAAGTGTTAATGTCAGAAATTGAGACAGCCATGGAACATGGAACACACCTCCACTGTTAACCTAGCTGACCTGAGAGAAAAGACTAAGTCAGCAGCAGTATACAGAGTTCACTCTCAAGTAGTAGCTGCTGTACAACATGACCTACAACATGAGGCAAAAATGTGACTGTCGTGACTATAAGCCACCACTACTGATCTTTTGTTAGCGGTTCACGGCCAAGAGGAAAGCAATTTCCTTATTGAAACCATCACAGCTGAATACAGAGCCTGACAGGTTCATCATTGTCTGTTGCTGTTACTGCTCTCCACAGGACTAACCACATACAACATTGGTGGAGTTACATTACACCATCTTCTTTACGTTGCCAGTGGAACATGGCCAAAGCCAGAATATATAAGTAAACTATTATCAAGTACAGGGTTTGCATCTCAGCTCCAGTTCCATGTTCACAAAGAGATGAAAATTACTCATCATTGGAGTAAGAAATCAGCATGGTCTCAATGTCTTGCTTGCCTGTATTCATCTACATCTACAGGAATCTTAAGTGCTGACGATGGAGTACCATTTGGTAGCAAAAGTATTGTTGTTTTGGGAGACTTTTGCAGCTTACCAGTTAATGCAGAGCATGTATTACACTCTAACTACCAAACGAAGCTAAGAATATTCTCGACTGCATTACAGGCTATACATTTGGGAGTTATTTACCTATGTTGAGTTGTAAGAGAACATGCGCCAAAGTGGTGATCTGGCTTACAAATCACTTTTAGATGAAGCTTCATACAGGTTCTCTATCACCAGAACATGTTAGTATGTTAAACGATCGGAGACACAGTAGATACTGCATCCATAGAAACAACTATAATGTTTTCAGCGATGTATGCTCTGCAGGGACACACATAGTGTGTCTTATGCCACGACTAAAGAAATGCACTGAGTTCAACAATGCAATGCTGCAGAGAGAAACCAAGAAATTCTAACTCTGCACGCTGTTGATACAGTTGATGGCGGCGTATTAATTAGTAGTAACCTAGTAACAAAGATGACTAGATGACTCAGTGAACTAAAGTCAGATGTTTCACACACAGCTGGCCTTGAAGCTAATAACTCACACTTTGGCAAAATGCAGTATCATGCTGCGGCGTAATCTAGATGTTGAGCGAAGGCATGGTAGCGATGCCATAGGAAACATCACGACTTTGTCTACAATGTCAAGAAGACATATATTGAGACCTTGTGGTTCAGTTGACAACATGGACAACCTGTACATAGAGCGGACCCATGTAAAATTCAGGTATTTAGGATATCTGCAAACAGAAACAGTTCCCATATTGTTGCATATGCTGTATCATTCACAAAATCAGGGCTTGAGTTGAATTCAGCAATGGACATAGGCACAGACATTTTCAAGGATGGCATAGCTAGCACTTTCACCTGTCATGATCTTTCTGGATTGCACATTATAACTCTAGCACCTCAGAAACAACAAGCGACAAGTGATGTATTATGAGTACAACAGTTCACTATACATCAGCCAAATGTCTTTAATACACCTGCATATCAAAACCTCTACATCACACATCAAAACCACAGGTCTCAACAGACGACCAAGCTTCAAGAAGTGTTTCAACTCAAAATAATTCAACAAAGGTCCAACTTCAAGTAAACGTCACAACCAGCAATTTGTTAGAAATCAGCTGAACGCAGCTGCTTCAGTCTTTGACAACGCACTGAGTAAACTGCTTGCTAACTCAGCTATGCAATTTTTCTACACACACTTGGTGCGGGCAATATCACTTCACAAGATCCTATCAATCGTTGAAGCAGATTGCCAGCATGACTTCTGACCAGTCCAACAATGTACACTCGCTAACACCACTACAACAAGTATTGGAACATATGATGGATGTAGTACATTGCTGCTGACATACAGCAAGACTAGTGAGTTTATGAAACATAGAAACACAGACTTTGAGGCAGATAAGGACCATAGCCCACGTCTGCCTATTTCTACTACATGGGCGCAGATTCTAGTTAACCATCAGCCTGCTTCCTGCAACCCCATAATTGCTTTGTCTGTCCATACATGTTTAGATTCCCCACTGTTTGAACACAACGACTCTCAGAAGGCTGTTCCATGTATCCACCACTCTCTCCGTGAAAAATTTCCTCACATTACCCTAAGCGTCCCCCTCTATCTTTAAACTGTGCCCCTTGTTCAGCATCTCTTTACAGAGATGCTCCCTCTGGACTTTGTTGATTCCTTCAGGTACCAGAGCATTTCTATCATTCCCCAAATCCTCAACTCATCAGGGTAGCATACAAATATAAAGTCTCTCTTCATATGGTTTCTGATGAACCCTGAACCATTTGGTCCCTACTCCTGGACAACTTCATCCTGTCTATGTCCTTGCACAGATGAGGTCTCAAAACTGCACAGTACTCAGATGAGTCCAACTTCATATAGAGGATCCACTTCCTTTCTAGTGATTCCCCTTCAACCGCCCCAATATCCCGGCTCTCCGCACGACTTTCACATTTACCACCTCTAGGTCATCTGATATGAATACTCCAGGTCCCTTCCATTTGTTGTTGATATACCTCCCCACTATTGTACTCTTCTCCTGCGTTTTTTGTTTCTGGGGTGCATTACTTTGCCACTACTTTGCATTGAATCTAAGTTGCCATATGTCAGCCATTCCTCAAACACCAAGACCCTTACCATCTTTCTACCCCCCTCTTGTGTATCACTCTGTTACAGATCTTTGTGTCATCTGCAAAGGACACCTTTCCTCAGACCCTCTGCAATATCGCAAAAAGATGTTAAAGAGGATTGGACCAGTACTGAGCCTAGTACTCACTAGTAACCTTCTTTCTTCAGATGTGTTCCATTCACTGTTACCTTCTATGTCTGTTGCGCAGCCAGTTCGTTACCAGGCTACCACCCCAGGACCCACTCAAAACTGGTTAACCAGTTATTAATCTTTAGTGTGGGCCTGTCAAATACCTTGCTAAAGTCTAGGTAGGCCATATCACAGCCCCTCTAGTCTATTACTTTGGTCAGTCAAAAAAAATCAATTAGATTAGTCTGACCATGACCTTCATACACCAAATCCATGTTCTTTGGGTCTGTGCCTTCAGCCTCTAGGTACTCAACAATTCTTTCTTTCAGTGATTCCATCATTTTCCTACCACTGAGTCAAACTTACAGGTCTGCAGTTTCCTGCTTCTGTGCTCACTTTGTAAGGGGAATCACATCTACCCTCTCAGTCCTCAAAGTACCCCATCCTGCCAGGTTTGTAAAAGTGTAATCAGTGGTGTCACAGGTCCCCCCTTAGTTCTTTTTAAGTTCCGGAGTGAATCAGTCAGACCCATTGCTTTATCCACCTTGAGTTTAGGGTTCTTTCGGACTCTTTCTTATGAATGGACTGGTATCAACCCCCTACCCAAGTGATTTATTATCTAGTTTAGGTAACTGCTCATATCTTCTTTGGCAGAATGAGCAAAGTATTCATTCAATATCTGCCTTTTCTCCCTCTGCCCACCTCCCCTCTCCTTTATTAATCTTCACTATCCCTCATAAACACCCAAATATCCCTAATGTACCTAATGTATCCCCTTGACTGAGTTGGCTATTTTTCCCTTGGTTTGTACCTTTGCTATTCTGACTGCCTTTCCTACTTCTCTCCTAATTGATACAGTTCCTAGACGTGCCCTCTGTGATTCCTTATACTTTTGAATACAGCCTTTTTCTTGTAACCTGCCACCTCTTTGAGAACCACAGTGGTTTTACTCACTTTGTTTTCTTAGTTGTTTACACAAGCTTGTTGTCTATGATGGTAGTTTTGATTTTCTCCATTGTTCTTCCCACCCTATTTGGCCATTTGCTAGTACATTCTTCGGATTCACCCATTTTGTCAAAGTCAGCCCTTAAAGTCCAGTAGCTTGTTTTGTATGTAACCTCCATGGTTGTGCTCAGTGCAGAAGCACACACTGCCCAGTAGTAGCTTGTTCCCAGATGTCTACTGACTTCTAAACAGAGATCCCTCTCCATTTAAGTACCAGGTCGAATATTGCTCCCTCCTGAGTGGGTTCCAGCACTAACTGTCCAAGGTCCCCCCTGCAGAGACATCAAGAATACCCTGCTCTTGGATGTGCTCCAGTACATATCCTCCAGTTAACATCTGGCATGTTGATCCCATCAACAGTATCTCCCCTTTTCAACCATTTTGAGAATGTCCTCTATCATTTCTTGTCCATTTCCTCCCTTGAGATGGGGTCTGTACACAACCCCTGTAGATGCGATGCATTCCCCATCTCCAAGGCAACCAAATGCCTCTTGTCCTCCCCTTTACTTTTTAGTTCTGTAGCTTTGATCCCTTCCTTATGTATAGGCCTCCACCTCTTTTACCTTCCCGTCCCTTCAGCAGATTTGTACCCTGGTATGTTGACATCCATTCATGGTTCTTAATTACCATGTTTCTGTAACTACACAATATCAGTGTTCATCTTCATCAAATACTGGCTCAGAGCTTGTTCTCAGACTACGAGCATTAGTGTCATTGCCCTCATTTAATGTTGGCAGTCCTTTCCACATCCACTGTCTTATTTATCTATTTACCATTACCCTGTCCTGCCTGTTGAGCTCTGTACCTCAGTTTTACCCTACTACCCACATGTTTGGGGACGGCTTTCCTGCCACCCATCATACCTCCCCCTTATCTGGTTCAGCTTGCCAAAAGCAAACCTGTCACCTAAAACAGTCCTTTGCGGACAATAAGACCGTCATACCAGTATAAACCTTTATCTCTCAGGTGGACCCCCAATCAAGCCAAAAGCCTGTGCTCTACCAGTTTTGCAACCATTCATTAAACTGCATGGTGCGGTATCTAACCCCTCCTCCTGCATGGACTGGTGCCCTCTCAGAAAGGTTACTGTGCACTACCCATCGGAGACCTCCCCAACTCACAAATTCATTCCTGCACTGATCCATACTAGCTGGGTCATTTGTCCCGGTGGACAATTATATCTAGTTCTCTCTCCTGTGATGCTGCTTCTACAATTGTGATTCACTTCGCATCCCTCAAGCCATGGCATCAGGCAGGCAGCCATCTCTCCTTCCCCAGTTCTACCCACTAACAATTGGTCCCTATCAGTAGCTGTTTCCTTCCCCTGTGGTGTCCCGCGCCACCCTTTGTGGGTCTCCTTGTGGATGTCTCAGCATTCTTCGGGGTCTCCACAGGGCTGCCATAGAGAACACTCTATCAGAACGGCATCGGATTTGTTAGCAGTACAGCTGGGGGTCTTCACCTCTGGTCCGCACCCTCCAGAACCCACATGGTCCCTACTGCTCTTCATGTTCAAACCTCACGCTCCATGGTTGTGGCAGTGCTCTTTGGGAGGAAGCCTCACGATCTGATAGTTCCAGCCTGGGGTGGGCAACCTCCTCTCAAAAAGCCATGATTAACCTACAATAGACAACAACGCAGTTTCAGAATGTTTCCAGGCTGCTGCCCACAACCAGTGCATTGCACCACCCCACATGTCGCTCCTTATATAACAATATGCAAATATGTAAATATATATGGATATTATTTGTTTTGTGTACTCTTTATGCACATTGCAGGGTTATTAGGAATATGACAGTTCTGCCCAAGACCTGTGAGGAAGTGATGTCAGAACTGTGGCTAAAGAAAATGCCACACACAAGTGGGGTGGGGAAGGGTGGTGGGTAGTGCACAGCCACTGGTGACTATTGAAACAATCAAATACAACTATCCACCACCGGTGAGTACTGGCCAGCATAGTAATACAGCTAACACAAATTTACTAACCGGCTCAACACAAACCACTCTACTGGGTCAGGGAAAAAGAATATCCTCAAGCCAGGGACACAAAATATTACAAATATCCTTCCAATCCAAAGTCTCAACCCCACCTCAAGCAAATTCGTTATATCACTCACTCTGGTTATAAAATTACACTACAAAAAGGAATCCTGCAATTCTGCTTAATGCCAATAGGAAAAATAAAATAAAACTTTTTTACAAGAAAGCCAAGCTCCTTCTTACAGTGCTCTGCAGTAGTATGCCTTAATCAGGTTTCAGGTCTAAATGGAGTTGCATTAAGTTTCTGAGCTCAACAGACAATTTAAAGTCAGTGTGACTGGCTTCTAACTGAAGGATGTCTAAAGACAAGCACAGAAACCCCACAGAGCCAATTGATTGATAGTGACACCTGTGATACTATCGAAACAACGGATGAAAATGGCACCACCTGCGACACTACTTCACAGTGTCATTGCTCACCAAAATGTGTTTCATCAGGCATTCACAGTGGGAAACCACAGAGACATGCTATGGATTACTGTTTTGTCCCTCAAGCCAAATAAATTCAGACAGCTATTCACCAATGCTCAATGGTCCTCCTGAAAAGGTGTGGAGGCAGATGCCTCAGTCCACCGTATAAAGGTTCATCTCAATATCTGATGCTTATGTTGCACAGATTTGACTCAATGGGCTCAGACTTGACACTTCTACCACAGACTACACAGCAAGTAGAATAGTTTTTAACCAATCAGTGTTTGAC
Source organism: Neoceratodus forsteri (assembly GCA_016271365.2). Classification (NCBI taxonomy): domain Eukaryota; kingdom Metazoa; phylum Chordata; order Ceratodontiformes; family Ceratodontidae; genus Neoceratodus; species Neoceratodus forsteri. The sequence continues at coordinate 329,938,106 of CM057449.1, read as the reverse complement.
ACCATAGTACAATCTATCACCATGGTAACCCATGCATTCTGGCCATTACACAAACTTACTGAGGTACAAGTGGATGGGTAGAAATGCGACGACTCAACAAACAGTTTAAACAGAACGCGACACCAAAGATGCATATCCATATTGAAGAATTATGATGAACTACATTTCAGAAGAATAGGACAGAACATGTTGCATTTTTAAATGACTAATTTGCTTGACAAGAAACAGCCATAGGTCAAGTACAATTGTTTCCAACCTCGACTCTCAATAAACCAACATTTTCAATGCTATACTAACAGACACAGTATGCACTATGACACATAAGATCTTGCGGTAATCCAGTGACAACATGGAAATTGTTGTAGTGGCTTCATCAAGCCCCATTCACGTCACTAGAAAACCCAACATGTATATCAAAGGTGTACATCTCAAACCCAGGCCTTACTGCTGTCATAACTATATCTTTTATGATAATATAAAATACTCACACATAAACAACTTGCTATCAGTTTTAAACTGTCACTCTCTCCAAATAAACATAAGTTCTCAGTTATCATCGTAAATAACTGAGCAACACTCTACCATTCACCAAACATTGTACTCTGTCACAAGTTGTCTATCAACACCCTAGTTTGTCTATTGACTCTTGACATATGAACAACAACATCATTCTTTCACCATGCAACAGTGTGAGAACTATCCACGCTTTATTTTGCAATGCTGATACTGTACATATGTAAAAATAACAGCCTTTATTGATAATGCAAAAGCTGAATTATGCAACTGTAAATGTCGAACAATTGCATCATATTATTAGCTGACTTTGCCATGGCTTTGTAGTACTTATGCAGTAATATTTACATTCTTATTCACCTTGACATTAGTTACTAACTTCTTTCACAGTTCAAAAAGTATTAGTATAAGATTAAATTACAAATGAATGTTTAACATATAATAAAACGCTATACTGATTACGTCAAATTAACCATATCTTTGATAAAAAATGCATACCACACACGGAATGTTTTAATTTTAAGTTAAGAATTAACATAAAGCCAATGTAACAATTGAAAAAATTTTATTTGTTCCTGTAAGAATATTCATTTTTTGTACTTGTCATATAAGTAATTCTAACCTATATAAACAATGTTGACAATTGTAAATCAGACACTGTTACTGATCACAACACACTTCATACCTGTTCCTGACAATATTTATGATCGCCTCTATTTAGGGAATTGGGTGGGAATTTTTCCATATGCGCCTAGTCAGTGACATATCATTAAATGCCAGTAATCAAATGTCACTGAAGTCACATTTTTTTATATTCTATTACTTTAACACTTAGCATATGGTTTTCGCCCACCCAGGAACATCCACATTAGCAGTCACACAGTAACAACTAAACACTTCTGTATCATGTGTGTAATCACTGTTTACAAGCTACTGACATACCTTTATTAGCATAGCACACAAGTAATGGACTACACATAATTAGGACATACAACTTAAAAAAATACTTAATATTCTTAACCAAAGTCTCTTCATGTTCAATAGTAAATATATAATGAAGAGCCACAGGTTCAGCTTGAGTATCACAAGTTCAGGAGGAATGTTAGAAAGCACTTCTTAACACAAAGAGTGGTGAACACTGAAACATCACTGTAAACACAGAACACCTAATTAAAGACAGTGATCACCTAGTAAAGAAGCAGTATATGCATAGAAGGCAGATAACAAGCCTGCCAGCAAAGATAGTACAACACTGCAGTGATAGCAAACACCTAACCTCAAGATGTGTACCATGTTAACTATCACAATAAATAGAACAAATTACCTTCTTATGCTACCTTTTTCTATGCTTTCTTATAATATCACATACTTGCCAATTCATATAATCCAGTTCCTATAAATGTTACACATTTACATATAGAGCAAGCAAAGATTACACACATACAAAGATTGTATTGTGAGACTGGTTTTAATAAATAAACTACAGTCTTGATTGGGCCTTTTCTCAGTTTAACAAATTGGCAATAAATCTTTTAAAATCATAACCACCTCTGCGAGTCTTTACTTAAAATAGCATAATGACATTAAAACATAAGTTAAGCATGCAAACCAACTGCAACAAATAGTGCAACAACTATATCTCCATGAATTTCTTTGGTTGCTATGATGTCCTCAGTATCACAACATAGGCAACAATGTGGCACATGCATGTCACACTTTCCATAATTCCTAAAGTGTGTAAAAACTCAAGCAATGTACTTACTTTTCCTGTGCCTATACAGTCATCATGTAGTAATTACTGTACCAAGGTGCACATCAGAACCCAACAGTACGCAGCTGTGACTTTACACTTAGGATGCAGTCACTACTATGTCTTCTTCAATTCCCTATATAGCTTCTGCAACTCCCAACTGTGGTAAGTTAACTATACCTAGAATTACAGAGGTGTGCCATAGATCTCCAGTCCCATATCATTCCTATAGAAAACCAGTCATATGCAGTACAAATGTTGGGAGGCACAGCAGCTGTAGCTGCCTAAATCCATGCAAATCTAACAAACGTAACTACAGTTTCCTGTGATCAGTCATGTGTGGCATAGACGTACAAATACTCACTTGTGTTGTGTATGTGCACTGAAATTTGCCTACCTGAATTTTCATCTGTATCTCAATTACCAATGTACTACCTACTGTCACATTTGTACACACATTGCCTCCTGAATCCATTTAAATGGCAGCTGTACTAACTGGACTATTCCTGTAATCGAGAGCTGTACAACTGATGTAGCATTCCTATCATTTCCTGTGGCTGCTTACTTAGGATGCAGCAAGTGCTATGGAAAAGCAGTCCCCCATCACACTGTTTAGCACCATGTTTTTCCTATTCTGTATTGTCAACTCAGTGTTCAATATGTGTACTAGCTGTTCATACATTGACTTACAGATCTCCTATAATTCCTAAGAAGTTAACTACCATGTGCCACACTTATATCTACTGTCAGTCTACAGCCAGACTGCAGTACCTGGTGTAAGAAGCTGTGATGACATTCTGCCTAAGAACATGCAGTTGTAAATGTACAGTCAGTATCAGTAACTGGTATGCGTGTGTAAAGTGTCTGTGAAAGCCATAGAAATCCTAACTGTGCTAAGTTGTGTATATCAACAATTACAGACCTGTACCATTGATGTTGCTTGTCTGATTCTTGTTGTGCATCGATACTCTTGGTGCAGTTCAAACTTTGGGGAGGGGTATTATCTGTGTCAGCGAACACAAACACTAAGTGTCCTAACTTGAGTATCCCTAAAATAACTGCTGTCAACCATTGATGTCCATACCCTCAGCTCTTCTGTGGGTCTCTACTAAGGATCCAGTACCTGGTGTTGCAGTTTGAAAAGACATTACCTGACTGAAGCCATTCAAGTGACAACAATGCAAACTACACTTTACCTGTAATCAGGAAGTTGTAAAACTGATCTGCATCACCCTTCTTTGCCTCAGTGTCTTCACTTAACATACAACAAGTCTATAACTGTTCCTGTTACCATGGCTATCCCCCACTTCCATGTGTCTGTCTCTCTGTGTACAACTGTTGTTCAGGAGGAATATGTGCACATGATGTCTTCACACATACTAAGACAGTGGCACCAAACAGAAATATAAATGTACATGGTAGCAGAAATCAAAACAAAAGATAAACAAATCAATAAATACTGAATCTAATACAGTGACATTAGTGCAGATCTCTTCCAGCCACCATGCTCCTCCACCACAAAACACTAACATCAACAGTACTGAAATATACTAAATCTCAAACAGCAGCAGGAGCATGGGGCCCTACCAACCCACGCACTCAACACCCCAAAAAATATATACAGTACTGTAAAATACAAAATGTACTAGTGATAGGAGCACAGGACCTTCCAGACCCCACACTCCCACCCGTAATATGACTGGCTGACCTGGAGGAGTGCAAATGGGGTTGAACCCTAACATTTAATTCCATCACTTTTGTCACTGTGGTACCACTCCACCACATTATTACCCTTCTTTTCAGAATAATAATGACAAATAGTGCACATAATGCAACAGCGGGACCAAGCGGGAAAATGGGCCTACAACCACACACCCCAACACACAAAAGCAAAATATACAGTACTGTAAAATACAAAATGTACTAATTATACAACACACTTCCACCACATAATACAGCACAGTGGCCTGGAGGGGTGCAAAAGTGAACTTCAACCCTAACATTGAATTTCCTCACTTTTATCGCTGTGGTACAACCCTAACTGATGTAGTAAATGGAGTTATTTGCCTCTAATTTCCCTTGTTTTGAAAATAATAATGAGAAATAGTTAATCTAATGCAGTGGCAGGGCCCAGCGCTCCTGCCACATTATCACAGCAACAGAGCGCAGGGCCCCCACCATATAATTACCCTTGTTTTTGAGACTAATAATGATAAATAGTGAACATAATGCAGCACCAGGAACGCGGCCCTTCGGCTCCATGCTCCCACCACATTATACAGCGAAGGAAGTGTGGGGCCCTGCTCCCCACTATAATTACCCTTGTTTTGAGAATAATAATGATAAATAGTGAACATAATGCAGCTGTAGAAACACGGGGACCTTCAGACCCTGTGTTCCCACCACATAATGCAACACCGGGGGCCTTGAGCCATTAATTTACCTGTTTGGAGAATAATAGTGAGAAATACTGAATGTAATGCAGCGGCCGGAGCTTGGAGCCCCACATTCCTTCCACATGATGTCTTGTGACATACTGACAGAAACAGCTAATGCAAACAGAAGCTAACAGTGGCACACATGGTAGCATAACTGCTAATGAGAACAGAAAAGGTAGACAAAGGTGGCATAGGCAGGAGCGTTCCGCCACGTGATGTCTTGTCACATAGTCACTGGTTGCCTGCAAACGAAAATGGCAATGGCCATGATGGCGCAAAGCAAAACAGAAAGAGAAACAGTACTGTGAACACAAATGGCAAAAATAACAGAAAGCAAAGAGCTAATGAAAGCGCAAGGATAACGCACATGGTGCCGTACACATGAAACGGATACTGAAGCGGGTGCGGAACCACAAGTGGAAAGAGAGCAACAGTAACAGTAATGTAAGCACACAGGCTGGTTTTCCCAAAAGCTGCATACAGAAAGACAGTGAGTACAAAGAATGTATGCATAATAATGTGTCTTGGAGCAGAAAATGAGGAGTTGGAATACTAAATTGCTTATATCTCAACAACCGTCTGACACAGAAAAAAATGTAAAAGTCATATGATGTACAACTTTCTTGGCTAGTTTTGCACTTAGTCCCAATTAGGGGCTAAAATTTTTGACAAAAGTCTGTATCTCGCATGCTTCCGAGATATGGGCCCTGAAAGCGCGGCGATCGCTGTAATGTTATCCTATGGGAAAAACAGAAGTTCAAAGTGGCATAACTTTCACTCCCTGTAATATTTTTCACCAAACCACTAAAAGCACATCTATGTGATGTTGGCTGTCTTTCCTCCAAATTTAGGACAACAGATCAAGCCGTTATACTGCAGCAGGGCACCAAAGGATTGCTGCAATGCGTTGGATGCCGTGGTGTTATCCTATTGGAAAATCGCCAACTTTGGAGTGTCGTAACCTTGCCGCCATGTAATATTTTCACAATGCAACACTGAAAGGCACATCTATGAGATGCGGATGTGTCCCCTCAAATTTCACATAAAGCACCAAACGTTCTTTTGCAGCAGGGTGCCAAGAATTGCTGTCAGTTTCCACAGCCTAGAGAAGAACTTTCGTAATTTCGAAGCTTTGCAAAAATTTGCCACACTTTCGTCATTTCAACACTACTTTGCAAAAGTACTTTTTCAGAAATTTGAAAACATTTTACCCCAAAATAAAGACATGGCTAGCATCCTCAGGCTCGACTAAGTGAATACAAAAAAATTAGGTTGCTAGATGATCCCAAATTTAAATGGCTAGCATTTTCCTGATCGCTAACTGAAAACAAGATGGTGGATTTCGAGAAAGTAAGAGGCCATTGCAAAGTAAAATGCATTTGCGACACTGTCGAACTTTTTAACTATTCCCATTGACTTATAATGGGAAATTGTTTTGAATAACTTTTGAACCATTTAATATTTTTCACGAAATCTTTGAAAGACACATTGGGGACCCAGGCCACACATTCTCTGAAGATTTCAGACCGATTCTCATAAACTGTGCGACCTGTAAGCGCGACCGTAGAATTCAGAAAAAGCGTGCAGCACCTGCAGATCATGCTTAATAACTCTGCAGCTGTGTATCTGGCTGGTACAAAACTTGGAAAATCCCAAGGTGTATGGGTCTTGATCGTGTATTCCAAATTTTAGGCATATCCTCAAATGGTTGCAAAGTTATTAAGATGCAAAATTTTGGGTTTAACATGTAAATGGCTCCTCAACCCGAACTATGGTAGCACTACCGTGCTACATTAATATATATATATATATATATATATATACACACACACATATATATGTAATAGGTAACCCACTCTTGAATTGTGTGGTGCACTCTGATATCATGCGCCTTGGTGTGCGTTGTACACACACGTGGCGTAAGCCAGTGTGTCAACCCCCAAGGCGTGCACATATCAGAGTGTGCCCGCACATCATAGAGGGGTTATCTATCTTATAAAATGGCAAAATTGTTTTGAGGGGGTTAAAGTGCAGGTGTGCGGTCGCGCTCTGATATACGCATGGTCCGTGATATGTTTTATACAATCAGAACACTTGATTTGGAGAATATCATCATCTCCATTTATATATATATATATATATATATATATATATATATATATATATATATAAAATACTGCACCAACATAATATATACAGTAGAGATTATATAGATATAGACAATAATATAGATACACATACAAAGATATATAGCTAGATAGCTACATAGATATATACTGTATATATAGGATAGACAACAGAGACCTGTGGAATACATGATTTATTTTCAAAAGAAAAAATTGCTGGTCTGTCTAGTGAGGTGAGTAGGTTGGCTGGGGCCAGGGAGACAGCACAAGTTTCACTTTGTGGGCAGCATTATTGTATTTTTTGTTTTGTTTTTAAGTGCCTCAGTTATTGCCAGTGGGAGTGGTGTGGAAGAGCAGCTGCTGGTTTTGTGAGCAGGAGTGCTGTGAGTTGCTGCCAGTGGTGTGGATGACTGGAGACTGCACAGAGGACTTCAGGTATTTAAAAGAAAAAAAGTTTATTTTATATGTGCGATTATGAGAGTTAAGGTGGGCAGGTAGGGGCTAGTGAACAGGGAGAGAAAGAAGACTTATGCTCTTTGAGTTGAGCAGAGACAGAAAAAAACATGAGTTTTTCAGGGTGGCAAGACCAGAGGCAGGAAAGTAAGAGCTGCCTGCCATTACTTCTAAAAAATAAAAATAAACTTATCTGCTTTTGTTTTGGTGGGCACAGTTCAGGTGGGCAGTTAAGTGGGAGACAGGTAGAGAGAGAAAGAGGAGCTGGTAGTAAGAAACAGGTTTTGCAAGCAGTGTGGAACAGCATGAAAGAGCTTGATAAAGTAGTGCCAGCAGACAGGGGGCAGGTGATGAGATATAAACTGTATACATAAATAAGCGGTGACATAGTAACTGCACGTAAATGAGTGATAGCGTAAAAACTATGTACAGAAATAGCATTAGTTTATTTATTATATTTTGGATTATAATCACCTTTGAGCTGAGAGCTCTTTTACAAAGGTTCTGCATCAGTGGGAAGGTAAACATACAGAGGAATGGCATAATAAAGAATTTCATGAAATCCATGAGGATTGTACAATAATTTCAAGTTAAACAATATAATACAACATTTCAAAAGTCAAAACAGATGCAGTTAAGTGCATTTGTAAAACAAGTCAACAAAGGAGGCATTGTCTAATTGAAGAGTGGGATTGTGGAGGGATGGCAAGAGCAAGGTGAGGTGTAGATGAGGAAAGAAAGGAGAGTAGAGGAATGAAGTAGGTGGGAATGAAGGGAGTCATTGGGATACAAGGGCGAGCAATATTGCACAAAGTACTGGCAGATCAGGCCTTGTCTAGTGTACCAGATGATTCAACCTAGGTAGGACAGTCACAGCCATGGAGTGCTGTACACAGTTACTTGGATAAATGGATTTATCACAGTCCATTTATGTCCACACCTACTGTATAAATCTATACATGTACACACACATCTAGATATAACAATAATATTTATGGGTACTGGGAATCCAAGGCAGTAACAAGCATGTCTGGTATGTGACTCTATCACTGTGTGATGAACAGATTACTGTTGACATTACATCTGGGTTAAACCTTTTAGTGGCAGGACATCAAAGCAGTTCAGACATTGTGGGCATGATTTTCAAACAGCCCAGAAGACCGACACAAGTTGCCGTTTGCCACAACTTGTGTCAAAGCCTAGTACACCTGGGGCCCTGCACCTGATTTTCATACTGGAGGGTCCCAGCACAAAGTTCTTGACACAGCTACAACCACTCCCCTACACAAAAAATATAGTGATGGGAGAGGATTGAAGGAGGCTGCTGGCAGCCCCTGGACTATGGTAGCCATGAGCCTGATTTTAAAAGCGCATTTAGAGTGATGCAAGTTGTGCCACTCTAGGGTTGTGGCAAACTCAGGGTGCATCAGGAACCTGCACCAATTTTACAAAACAGGCGGTGCCTCGCCAATGATTCAGGAGTTGACACAGCATAGGCTTGCACCCAAACATTTAGGGCACCTGCGAGACTGGCCTTGAGGATCCACCCCACCCTTTGTAACACTAGAGGGGCTGTGAAGGTATTGGGGTGAATATGCCTGCAAGTAGGAGCCAGGGACAAGAGGAGCACAGGATGCTCTGGGGCATCAGGGATATGGTGCCAGTGTTAGGGTAGTGAGGTGGCACCTGGGGGCCTTCACAATGGCAGACAGCTCATCAGACCACTTAGTGGAGGGCTGGCAGGGATGGCCCCAGGTATGCACAGTACAGGCACCTGCCCCATAGTTGCCAGAATCCCCAACCATGTAGGTGGGATGCAGCCTAGCACAACACAATGGGGATGGGTACCAGGGACTGTTGCAGTGCCCAAAGAATGTTCCCCTCCACCACTAGCAGCCCTCAACCTGTAGCCACTACCTCCTGCCTACAGGGTTGGAGATTTTGGCATCTATGAGGCAGGTGCCAGCACTGTGCCCACCTGGAGCCAGGTCATGGTCCGTCCCTGTCAACCCCTTACTAAGAAGTCCAATGAACAGTCTGTCATTGCAAATGGCACCCCATCAGGTGCCACCTCATCATTTGTACATTGGTGCCACATCCCCAATCCTCCCTAGACACTCTCAGGCTCCTTCTGCCCCCAACCCCATACTTGCAGGTCCCCCAATCACCATTCTGTCTGTCAATGGTGCATGGCTCATAGACCACCTCCTGGCTGGTCTAACCTGAGTCCACTGTTGCATCCATGGTGGGGCTTCAAAATTCCAAAAAGGCGATGGTGTATCCCATCATGGGCAAGCCCTTGTGACCAGGTGCAAGGGTGCTTCTACTGCAAAGGTAGTGCAAGGTGGCTTGGGTGCAAGGCATCCCCAATTTCGACATAAGCCTGCATTCAAAAATCGGACGGCCACAACTTTGATGCATGTGCAGCTTGCATCAAAGCACCTTGAGTCAAAGTTTGACCTTTTAAAGTTGAGTCCCACAACTATACATTATTCAAAGAAAGACTTAACTCTGTGTTAAAAATGTTTGACTATCCTGTTTTTCCCAATGTAAAATGATCTACTTTAGTTAAGAACAAACTCTGGTCAGAGCCAATATGGCTGTGGAAAGCTTTAGGAGCAGCAAGAGCGGTAAAAAGAACATGGTGCTCTTGCTGCACTGGAGCCAGCCATAATACTGCAATGATTACAGTACTGCTCATGCATGATACTTGCACATGTGCAGTTTGCCCCGTCGTCAGCCTTGCCAAAATGGCGTATGCTGACATAACTACATGTAACAACCCAGTCCTCTTTGGGTTACTAGAATCCTGTTAGGACTAGTCTTAGACAGGTATGAAAAGGCAGCTGGTGGGGCTCATTAGGGGCTTTCTACATAATGACATCATTGTTTACTCAGCTAGCCTGAGAGAAGGATGATTATCTCATTTAGAACTTCCACAGCAGCATAACCATTTTAGAGTCAGCTGCTCTCAGGGAGCTTAGAATGTTCATCAGTAAGTTCAAGTGTAGCAGTCAGAGTGGCAGGAGGTCTGCCATTGGAGGCTCTGTCAAAGGGAGGCCTGGTTTCACACCTAGCTTGGTAAAATCTTCAGTTTGCTTGCAAAACTCTTTAGTTTCGCTCCAGGGAGAGTGAGAGGGAATGCAATTCTTGTGGATCAGGGGCAATTCCTGAAGTTCCTGAAGTTCACAGCTGCCTTAAGGAGGAACAATGAGTGAGAATCCGATAGCTACCAGAGAAAGAAAGGTGACTTTTGTTCATTCCATGACTGGGAGGAAGGAACAACTAATCTGTGAGTACAGAATTTTAGACTGTTCTCTGAGGGAGTTGTCTGAGGTGTATGCCCTAGATAAGGCTAGATTACACTGATCAAGACCCTTTCACCACAGCTGTGTTGAATTTAAAGTTAAAGTTAGGAGTCTTTAGGAATTCATTGTGGGTTGGAGACTCATTTGGTGTAACCCTGAAGGAATGGCAGAGGCTGTTTGGGGCAAAGGTGGGAGGAACACCATCTGGAGTTTAAGGCAGGGCTAAGTGGTTCATGGATGGGCACCACTGTTCCCTGGGCAAATACCATGCACCAGGAGGATTTAAAGAGTGTGGCAAATCCACAGATATACACATTGGAAGAGAGATAGAGATGTTTTTGTGGAAAACAGTACTGCCTAGCAAAGTGTTCTGCAAAAAGCTTGCCTGTATTGCAAAGACAAACCTTTAGGGGACCACCTTGCTTTAAGTAACATCTATAAATAAAGCCATACTTCAAAATCCCAGTTGCTGGTTTGGATATTCTGCTTGTTTTCTAGTGTGGACGTTATTGTGGCCCCTTCAGCAGCTAGGTCTAGCATATGCCTAGCATCCTCTCCTGGACCTGATTGTAAATAAAAGGTGCATTTTAGTGTGTACCCTACCCCCATCCTCTAGATATAATGAGCCTGGTATATACTCCAATACTAGGGATGGTACCATGAATGTAGTTCTGCCAAAACAAAATTGTATGCAATGTAGTTGGCAGTAGTTCTTTAAGGAGATCCCAGCTAACCAAAGATGGTGTGAGGTTAAATATGTATGCACAATACTCATGCATGCACACTTTAAGTCAGTGTCACCATGTTTGCACAAGGGGCCGTCACTTATGTAGTTGTGGAAAGGAAAAGTAGTGTGTCAGGAAATGGGTATGTTTATCGGCCTGCAGAGGGAAGGGATGCATAAACAGAGACACTAGAAACTATGCTGGAGCACTGTGGTAGAACATCAGACAGTGGTCCAGTTATGTCTTCCACAGTGCTCTTATACAAACCTGATGATGGCATAACATCTGTGGAGCTTGGCTTACACAGCTGTAAAATCAGACTCGGGGAGACTATTTACAAACTAGAGATCTGGTCTGGGATTTGATCATCATCACAGTCACTTTCTCATTCTTTTCTAAGCAGTAATTTCTGGTAAATGTGTCTTAACCATATTGATCTATTGTGCTGGTAGACTACTTCTGGTTTTCCCTGATTGTATTAGGTGGGGAGTAGTAGCAGTCTTGAAGTGGTAGCTGCCAGTGGCGGCATGCTCTGAAAAAGTGTTCCCCAAGATTGTCTGTACATTTTAGAAATGACCCTTTCCTTATTTTTGCTGTAAAAACTGACCCCTTTAACACAAAACCAAGGGGTCAGTTATAGCCTCCACTCCCACCCTTTTCGCTTCAAGTGAGGAGCATGATTATGGGTTTGCATCAGATGTACAGCAGCAGCCATAGATGTATAATATTGTCAAACAGGAATCAGTAGTATGTAACTTTTTTTTTTTTTTAGAATGTGTGCTTTCTTAATGTTGTCAATACCACTCCACTCATGTTTTACTCTGGCCCTGGTTTCTGTGCCCCAGGTGCATTATTTTACATTTTTTGTTCAGGACAAAAATACCTTTCAAATGAGGGTAGTCACCAATCTAGATTCTTTATAGTTTTTAAATTGCCATCAGAAATGTGAATTTTGTAAAACAAAAATGAAAATACAGGTAATAAGATGAGCATATTTTACAAAATATAAGGACATCAGATTAGTGACTATCCTCATTTAAAAGATCTTTTCATGAACAAATTTCAAACTGGTTGTTTTGCGCACCTGGAATAGTTTTAAAGATATTTAGATTTGTTTGGAATATGTGCACATTTGTTGAAAAGTCTGCACAGTGCCTTAGGAAGACTCTCAATGAAAAGCAGTCTGGAATTCTGTCTCCAGTGTTCTCAACACACAATGGGTCTGAATGAGTTAAAGGGACAGGAATTGATTACTTATGTGCAGGTGTTTGAAATGTATCTACTTTAAATGATATTCATACCTCTAAATGATCCCTATTTAACTGTGTCTGAATAAAAACTGAAGCTGTCAGTTATGTTTTGTTTTGGTTTTAGATTTATAGAACTGTTATTTAATACAACAACAGATTAGGTACATATGGATACATGTTGATACATGGACATATTAGTATAACAGTATCTCAATTACAAGAGGTCTGTGTTAAGTTTGGGTTTGTATATAGACACACACTAGTCACTTGTTACAGAATTGCAGATATATCATGTTGATGACAGTATAAGTTTGGCTATTCATGAGTAATATGTACTTAAGTAGTAACATAGAAACATAGATTTTGACAGCAGATAAGGACCGCTTGGCCCACCTAGTCTGCCCATTTCCTACCTAATGGATAGCTGCAGATCTAGTTAACCAGCAGCCTACTTCTTCCACCCCACCCCTAGAATTGCCTTATGACTGTCCCATACGTTGAATTCCACCACTGTTTTTGGCTCCACAACCTCCTCCAGAAGGCCGTTCCATGCATCCACAACCTCTCTGTGAAAAATACTTCCTTAAATTACCTCTGAGCTGCCCTACTTCTATCTTCAAATTGTGCCCCTTGTTCTTGCACACCTCTCTTTTTTGAAAGATGCTACCCTCTTGGACTTTGTTGTTTCCTTGAGGTACTTGAAAGTTTCTATCATGTCCCCTCTCCCTCCTTTCCTCGAGGCTACATATATTAGCTCTTAAGTCTCTCTTCATATGTCTTCCGGTGCAGACCCTGCACCATTTTGATTGCCCTCCTCTGGACAGCTTCCATCCTGTCTATGTCTTTGCAGAGATTGGGTCTCAGAACTGCACGCAGTACTCAGATGGGGTCTCACCAACTGTCTGTACAGAGGGATAATAACTTCCTGTTTTCTACTGGTGATGCCTCTCCTATGCATCCCAGTATCCCCAACCCTCTTGCTGCCCTTTCTCATTGCTTGCCCACCTTTAGGTCATCTGATATGACTAACCCCAGGTCCCTTTCCATTTTGTTGTTGTTAGTATCACCCTCTATTGTGTACTCTTCCCTGGGTTTTATTTCCCAGGTGCATTACCTGACTTCTTAGCATTGAATCTAAGCTGCCATACATTTGACCATTCCTCTAACCTTGCCAAGTCCTTCTCATCCTTTCCACCCCACCTTGCACATCAACTCTGTTGCAGATCCTTATGTCATCTCTAAAGAGACATACTTTTCCTTCCAGTCCCTCTGCAATGTCACTTATAAAGACATTAAAGAGGACCAGTCTAATACTGAACCCTGCAGTACCCCACTAGTAACCCCCTTTCTTCAAGTGGACTCCATTTACTATTACTCTCTGTCCTATTCTCCAGCCAATTTTACCCAGGCTGTCATCTTGGGACCCACTGCCAGGCTGGCTAACGTATTTAATCTTTTATGTGGGACTGTGTCAAATGCCTTGCTAAAATCTAGGTAGGCCATGTCCACAGCTCCTCCTGATCTACTACTTTGGTCACCCAGTCAAAGAAATCTATCAGATTTGTCTGGCATGACCTTCCACTGTGAATCCATGCTGCCTTGGGTCCTGTGCCCTCTGGCCTCTAGATACTCAACAATTCTTTCCTTCAGAGGTGATTCCATCATTTTCCTATCACTGAGGTTAAACTAACAGGTCTATAGTTTCCTGCTTCTGCCTTGCTCCCACTTTTGTGAATGGGAATCACATCTGCCCTTCTCAGTCCTTGGTACCTCCCCATCCTCCCATGATTTGTTAAAGAGGGTAGTCAGTGGTGTCACTAGTTCTACCCTTAGTTCTTTAGAATTCTGGGATGAATCCCATCAGGCCCCATTGCTTTGTCCACTTCAGTTTTAAGAGTTCTTTCAGAACTCTTTCTTCTTTAAATGGGCTGGTATCAACTTCTGTATCCAGAGTGTTTCTACTGTTTGTTTTAGGTACCTCCCACTTCCTTTGTAAATACTGAGCAAAATATTTGTTTAGTATCTCTGCCTTTCACAGTCACCTCTGCCCACCCTCCCTCCCTCCCTTTATTAAGCCTCACTAACCCTCCCTTGGTCTTCCTTCGCTCCTGATGTACCTATAACAGGTTTTATCCCTTCTTAACTGAGTTAGCTATCTTTTCCTCGGTTTGGGCCTTTGCTGTTCTGACTGCCTTCCAGCTTCCTTTTGCTTTAACTTGATACAGTTCTCTGTCCTGCTCCTTCTGTGATTCCTTGTACTTCCTGAATGCTTTCTTTTCTCTTGAATCTTCACTGCCACTTCCTGGAGAACCATAGTGGTTTCTTACATCGTTTCATTTGTTTATTTGCTTCACACAAAGGCTTGTTACCTCTGTGATGGCAGTTTTTATTATTCCCCATAGTTCTTCCACCCTCCTTCCTGCCCATTTGCTAGTGCATTCCAGGCACCAACCATTTGGCAAAGTCAGCCCTCCTAAAGTCCAGTACTTTGCCTTTGTATGGTTTGACTCTATTGCTGTGTTTAGTGTGAACCATACTGTTCGATGGTTGCTAGTTCCCAGATGGCTACCACCTACATCTGTGATCCTCTCTTCATCTCCATTTGGAGAGAACCACGTCTAAGATTGTCCTCTTTGAGTTGGCTCCAATACTAGTTGTCTAAGGCATGCTCCTGGGGCATCTAGAATAACCCCACTCTTTGAAGTGGCTGCTGCAACTGCACTCCAGTTAACATCTGGCAATTCAGATCACCCATCAGCAATATCTCCCTTTTCTGCCATTCTAAGTATTCTTTCTATCATTTCCTTGTCCATTTCCTCCCCTGAGAAGAGGTCTGTATACAACCCTGTGCAGATTGTAGGTGCCATTGCAGGTCTCCAAATTTACCCACAGTGCTTCTTCTCCTCCCTGTTTTCCCTTTGTTCTGTTGCTTTGATTCCTTCCCTTATGTAAAAACTCCTCCTCCTATTTTACCCTCCCTGTCCCTCCTGTAGATAGTGTATCCTGGTATGTTTATGTCCCAGTCATGGTTTTGTGTGTACCATGTTTCTGTGACTGCCACAATATCCAGATGTTCCTCCTCCATCAAGGCCACTAATTCAGGAAGCTTGTTACTCAGACTATGGGCATTGGTACTCATTGCTCTCCATTTTTGATGGCTTTACCTTCTTTGCAGCATCCCCACTGACCTTTCAACCTCGGTCTTTTTCTCATTTAGTACCCTGTTTTGTAGGAGAGGCTGGGATTTTCCAGCTGCTTATCAGTGCCTCCCCTTGACTAGTTTAAAAGCTTGCCAATGAAGCATTTAAACCAGTTGCTCAAAGACTTGTTCCCTTCCTGGACAGGCGCAGACCATCCTGCTAGTATAGGCTGGTGTTCCTCCAGGTGGAACCCCAATCACAATGAAGCCAAACCCTGTGCTCCACACCATTTTTCAACCATTCATTAAACTGCATGGTGCAAAGTACTCTTGCCTCACTCATGCCATTGACAGGCAGCACCTCAGAGAAGGACATTGTGTGTGCTACTTGTCTTAGGCCCTCCCCAATTCTACAAAGTCCTTATGCACTGCTCTAATCTCATGATGAGCCAAGTCATTTGTCCCTAGGTGGACAATGACTTCCAGCTCAGACTCCGTGCAGCTGTTCTCGTGATCCTGAGGGATGCGCTTCCTGTCTCTCTAAGCCATGGCACCAGGCAAGCACCTTACTTCAGTTTTCCTGCTCCCCCAGTTCTATCCCCTAATAAGATAAGTAGCGCCAGATTTGTCAAGCAGTTTTGTGAGATTCCTATTTATTCTTCAAAGCATTTAGGGAAAAAATCCTCTAAATTCCTTTTTGTTATACCTACAGAAAGAGGCCAGTTCCTATTACAGTAGTCAAGCATCAGTCAGTGGATTTTCAACTATGCTATCAGATGGAGCACCCTCTCCTAGTAGCAGTGAACACACTGCTAAATAAAACAATCTCTAACAAAAGGTTTCACAATTCTCAATATGAAATTTTAAAACTTCTTAAAAATCCCTTTGACTAATTCTGTAACTACTACTGTATTGTACACAGAGTTTAAGAAAATGTATCTAACAGTACACTGTATAAAATTTGATTGACACCACTGTGTGAAACAGCTGGTGAGTGCTTAATTTACACTAGGGCAGGTTGTCTTCTAATCTATTTTTACTTAACACATAGACATTTTCATATTTATAAGGCTTTTAACATTATTTACTATGTATTGCTGAAAGAGCTACTGACACCTGAAAGAAAACTTTGAAAAACACAATAAGTAGGTAAAATTCTGCTTGTATTCCATATATATATATATATATATATATATATATATATATATATAATATATTCTAGATTTCTCCCCGTTATTTTTACTGAGGAAATGTGTATGGACACATGATTTGTATCCATTACAGTTACTTTAAAGTTAATCTGCCTCTATAAGCTTACTCCCTACTTTAAGTCATAATGATCTGTTGTAACGTCACAATCTGTTGCCATGAGAGTAACAGTGATGTCACAAATAGTGCATTATGATCTCAGGAAGGAGACAGCAACAGAAATAGATGAACTCTTCTGTAGCAAAATCCTGTTTTGTGCAAATTACCTCAGCAATAAATAATGGCGAGGAGGAATAAAGAACTAATGTGAAATACACGCTGAACTTTATCTAAATATTATGTTTTGTTAAAGTTCTCCTGAAGTTCCAGGTGCTCTTTAAGCTTATTTTCCTTGTGTTTTTAATCATTGTCATTTACTAATGCTAGCACAGACACACACCAGAGGGTTTACAATGAAGCTTCAGTTGGTTTATAGCTTTTCTCAGGAGCGAACTTTCAAGTCAGTGTCATTTAACCTTGGGCTCACTTTCTTTTGATGGAACCTTTGCTGTCTTTATATGGGTATGTTGTTTTTGAATGCAGTTTTAACAAATGGGGTCCTTAACTTTCATCTGTTTTTTTTTTGTATGATCTGGGTTTGAGAAAGTATGTTCTTATAAAACAACTGCTAGTGTTTTCTGATGAAGGATTCTGTGTAATCCAAAAGCTAAAAGCACCTGTGGTCTTTGTAACAACTCTGTTGGTCCAATAGAAGGTATCAAATCATCTGTTTCTGTGGATCTTGTGTTTCAAGGACCAATATGGCAACACATTTTCTGTGGCTTCACAGTTTCAGAAATATTAGCAGGAACTTATCAGTACAGTGCCACATTTCTGAAACCATAAAGTAACATAATCAAAACTCAAATTCTTGGTTCCATAGAAAGGAACTGCACAGAATGTTGTCCATACAAAGAAAACAATACAAAACACAACTAGCAGCCTCAGCTTTTATTCAGGCACAGTTAAATAGGGATCCTTTAGAGGTATAAATGTAATGTATGAAAATAGAGACATTCCAAACAGCTGCACATAAGTAATCAATTCCTGTCCACTTTAAATTAGGCATGGCAAGAGATGTACAAGGTGGCCTGGTTCAAATTTCATTTGTGTGGCATAGTCATTTGCAAAACTGAGGTTGTTTAGAAGTACAATAGGAGTTATGCCAAGCGAATGTAAATATCTCTAAAAATGTACAAGTTACAGATAAAAACAGCATGAAAGTTGTTCAGGACAAAGACCTTTCAAATGAGCCTGTTCATTAGGCTGCACTAATTATATTTTTAAACTATGACCTTCTGATTACCTCAATTTTCATTTTCATAGGAGTTATGCCAAACAAATGTAAATATCTCTAAAGTATACATTACACATAAACCATCATATGAAAGTTGTTTAGGACAAAAATACCTTTCAATGAGCCTATTCATTAAGCTGCACAAATTATATTGTCACCTTTTGGATGGCTATATTAAACAAAATCTAATGAATTCAGATTAGTGACTACCCTAATTTGAAAGGTCATTTTGTCCTGAATAACTTTCATGTTGGTCTTATATTGGTAACTTGTATACTTTTGAGCTAATTACATTTATTTCTTTATATTTACTGTGTTCACTCAGAAAAAAAAAATGTTGTTTGGAAGACCATATTTTACAAAATATAAAGAATTCAGATTAGTGACTACCCTTATGAAATGTCATTTTGTCCTGAACAACTTTCATGGGGTTGTTTTTGTGCACCTTGAATAGTTTTAAAGCTATTTAGATTTGTTTGGAAGGTGTGCACATTTGCTCTCAGAGAAAAGTCACTTGAGTTCTGTGCCCATCATTCTAAAAGAAAGAAGGCAGTATTTTTTAACTGCCAAAGGGATTTGCAGTGTTATGAAAGGATACACTGAAAACTACTAAAAATGTGTTCCACTGAAACCTCATTTTCAAGCAAAAGCTATATGACTGTAGGCTCCACCCACAGCTATAAAAGGTACACAAGAGACTTAACAGACCAGATTCCCTTATGTTTCTAGTTACATTCCCAGCAAATGTGACATTGCATTTTGAGTTACTTTATTAAAGGGTATTGCTTATAATTTGCACACACATACCATTTTCATTGTGGGCATACATTTTGCTCCCACAGATAAAGTGCATTATTAACAAAATGTTTGCAAGCTAAACGAGAGTGAACTTACACAAACAAGGTTGTCAATATTTCATACCTCTGCCTAGTCTAGTATGACGTGAAGGAAACTTTTGCAGATTGAATACCTGTACAGCACCTGGAAGATGAATCCTCTAGAAGTGAGTCTGTGCTTAGAGGTGAAAAATATCTCCTTATAATGAAGTACTGCAAATTTTATCCACACTGTCCTTTCAAATATTAACTGCACATATGCTTACAAGACATTGTGTTGTGCAAATAAGAATTTCCTTGCAGCCACATTAAAATCAAGAACCCACTGTTTTGGAGCAGTGACCTGTCTGTGGACATGGGTATATTCCTCACCAGGTATATTGTAAACACTTTTATAGAATGTTTTGGCAATCAGAAAGTACTAAATAGAAATAACAGTCAGTGGGAAAATATAGAACACCAAGAAACATGTGACTGAAAGGTCTTCTTCACGTGCTTTGTGGGGGTGTAGGTTTAAAATGTTGTGTTGTTGTCTGAGATCATGAACAAATACAAATTTGCATACAGCTGATTGTTTGTCCCAGGCCCCTGGAGCATGTCTGTCTGCCTGCTGTGAGGTCTACATCATCCCTTGTGTCCCTTAGACCACCTCTGGCTGCATGTTCTGTGGAATTCAGGGGCACTGAAAATTCCAATATCTGGGATGCTGCAGCCGACATATCTGGCATGGTGCAACTTCCCAACAGCCATGGCACCACTGCCAATGCTACAAGAATGACCCAAGCTTGGCTGGTGTAGGCAGCCACCCAACTGATGCAGGCTGCAATGGAAAATTGGGAATGACGCAAGGTACAGTGAGCCCTTGCATCATTTCTCTTTGATGCAAGTACCTTGTGCCATTCCTGATGCTTTAAAAACTTGGCCCCATGTCTCTTTGTTAGGACTCAGGTTCAAAATGAAGACTGAATAGTCTGAATTTATTTCCTTAATTGTCCTCCATCTCAGTCCATGTAAATGATTCTATGTTACCAACATCATGCCCTCTGTTTACAATCCATCTCTTCACAAAGTCACTGCTTATAGGAAATTTATAAAGAATCACTCCTTCTTTCTTCTGATGCCTTCCAATTAAGCAGCCCACAGAAAAGAATGATGGCATGGTGTCATAAACAATTTCACCAACAAAATAAGGAGCAGAAAAACCTGTAAGCAGTATATTTTCAAAGATTCACTATCAGAACTAATAGTGATGCAAAGTGACCAATAGAATGGATTAGTAAAACTAAAGTAAAGGAAGCATATCAAGATTTCTTATGAATGACAGTTGCATGATGGTCATGCAGTGCTGTAAGACATCATATGACTGCTTTTATGTTATGAAGATCTCATTGAAGGAACTGTGATCCAATTACTTATTTTGACAATACACATATAATCGTTCAGCAAGGGCCTAGGGACTGACATCATGACCAGAGGTGTAATGAAGAAAAGCCTTAGTGTTATGTACAATTTGAATCCAAATATTTTTACTTTTTAATCCATACTTTCAGTTACTCTTAAAAATGTATTTCCCAACTAATAAACAGAAATGTAGACAATAATGACTGAAAAGTCCACAGGCCCATCCATTTTGCCCATAACCCCTAACAAACCCATCCAGTCTGCCCATAACCCCTAACAAACCCAGGATGTATTGTCCACACAGGGTTATAATATACAGTGTCCACCCCATACTCCCCACCATGCTACTATCATAATCCTGGAGGTCAATAGATCACCCCATTCATAGTTTCTTGCCTGAGGATGCCATGAGCTAAACCCACAGAGATTCTGTTTCTCCATTACCTCCCTGATGTTTCCATCCTCCACTGCCTGTATGCCTCTCTGGCATATAGGGCTACACCTCTTCCTTTATCTTTCTTCTATACCACCTAAATTTTTGTAGCCTGGGACAGTCAGGTACTAATCATTATTCTCTGTGGTCCATGTTTCTGTAATAGCTACTAGATCCTTTCAGTTTCTGCTACCATTCCCTGGAGCTCACTAATTTTATTTTCCCAACACCTGGGATTAAGACAGACCCTTGTCCCTCTTTCTTCTGATCCCTCTTGCTTTTTCCTATTCTTTCTCCCATATTCCTCTCTAGTTTCCTTAATGTTTTATTTTTCATACTGAATGTAGGCTTTCTCAGCCCTCCTCATTGACCTGTTCCATCTAACCTAATCTGAACTTTAACCTTACTGTTGCCTACCTTGCTACTAGTCCCCTGTTCAAGGGAGCCCTAGGTAGGTTCTCACTAGGGCTGGGCATTGGGTTAGGTCACATTTGGGCCATTTGGGATTGGCAGCTTTTTCAGAATTTATGTTCTGAATTAAGTTTCACACTGCTAAACCCAAAATGGAAACCTGAAATTGCCAGCACTCTGCAGCATTGCCAGAAGCTGCAGTGACAGTAAACAACCAGTCACTCTCAGACTCACAGCACACACAGCTAGTGGGGTGGGCAGCACTGGAGAACTGGTGATGGAGTGAGGAGGAGGAGGAGGAATGGATCACACCATGCAGGCGCACATGTAACAGTGGTGGGGAGACTGGAAGGAAGGATTGCTCACTCAGCTCACTTAGGATGCAGGACACAATAAAGTAGTTATGTTAAATGCACTGTACTTACTGTGATGCCTCTCCTTACCAGTCCCTAGGTGACAGCCATGGCAGCAGTTATTCCCTCCTCTGGACCCTCACATCCTCCAATGGGGTAAAAGTTGAAGCAGGTGATCATGTGACTGCAGTAATAGCAGTCCAATTGTTGCTGCCGTCTTTCCTTTGTTGCCACCCTGCTGCAGTGAGCTGCTGAGTAACTGGAGCAATGAAAGGAAATATAAACCCCTCAACATCATCCAGCAGCCATTTGAGCAGCAGAGTTTGAGCAGGTATCATGGCTGTGTGATGGGGAGCAAACAAAGCGCATTGTTAATTCCTTATGATATACAGTCGTTACTAGAGTGCTTCACTGTGTGGAATTGATTTGAATGAGGGCATTAGGAATTTATTTCTGTTTTTCTTTCCTTAAAGTCTCACTAAGACAGAAGAATGAATCATTATGCATAATTCTTATTTTGTTTTACTACTGGCTTAAAAAGAGCAGCAGCTGAGTAACAGTCCCAGTTTGGAGGGCTTGTTTTTGCTGCTGTGTTGAATAAATCTCACTCAGGTTCACTTCTTTTCTGACATTAATAATTCTCAATTTTGTTTTATATTAGTGGCTTAAAAAGATACAGAAGAACAGCAGCAGTCCCAGTTTAGAGGGGTTCACATTCTGTTACTGGAATCTCTTCATCAGTTATTTTCTGAAATCATCACCAGTCCCTGAATATTATAATTGTCCTGAATTGTTTTATATTACTAGCTTAAAAAGATACAAGGAGAGATCAGAGCAGCAGCAGTTCCAGTTTGGAGGGGTTCACTGTGTTGCTTCTCTTCATCAGTTCTTTCTGAAATCATCACCAGTCCCTGAATATTAATCATATAATTGCCCTGAATTGTTTTATATTACTGGCTTAAAAAGCCCCACACCATGGGATTCAATCAGTGGTTGGAAAACTGGTGCAGAGCTCAGAGGATTTGGCTTCCTTGGAGACTGGGGTCCACCTGGAGGGATGCAGACCTATACTGGCATGATGGTCTGCATCTGTCCAGGAGGAAACCAGGATCCTAGGTGATAGGTTTAAATACTTCATTGACAAGTATTTAAACTAGCCAAGGGGAGGCACTGGAAAGGAGCAGGGAAATCCTAGCCCCCAAAAAAAATATCGGTACTAAGTGAGGTAGACACCAACACAGAGATGTCAATAGGAGAAGTGCAGGGGTAACAGAGAAAGTGACAAAATGCAATAAGGACAGGGATGGGGCCAAAAGGGGTAAGGCCATCAAGAAATGGAGGGTAATGAGTACCAATGCCCATAGTCTGGGCAACAAGCTCCCTGAACTGGTGGCCATGATGGAAGAGGGATGCCTGGATATTTTAGCAGTCACAGAAACATGGTACACAGAGAATCATGACTGGGATGTTAACATACCAGGGTACACAACCTACAGGAGAGACAGGAGGGGCAGAAGGGGAGTAGCTCTCTATGTAAGGGAAGGGATAAAAGCAACTGAACAAAAGAGTAAACAGGGAGAGAGGAGGCACTGTGGGTCACCTTAGAGACTGGAAATGGCACCACAATCTGCACAGGGTTGTATATAGACCCCATGTCAGAGGAGGGAATGGACAAGGATATGATAGAAGGCATACTTAGGATGGCAGAAAAGGGAGATACTGTTGATGGGGACCCTAACACGCCAGATGTTAACTGGAGCACCTTTGACGACAGCCACATCTAAAAGCAGGGCCATTCTGATGCCTTTCAGGTGGCATGCCTCAAACAGCTAGTTTGGAACCCACTCATGAGGGAGCAATCTTAGACCTCGTACTCGAATGGGGACAGTGAGAGGATCTCAGATCTAGAAATGGGTAGCCATTTGGGAACAAGTGACCACCAAACAGTGTGGTTCACAAAAACTCTGCTACAGAGTCAAGCCATACAAAAGTGAGGGTTCTGGACTTCAGGAGGGCTGACTTTGGCAAGATGGGAGAGTGCATTAGAAAAGCACTAGCAAACAGGCAGAGAGGAGGGGTGGAGCAACAATGGGCAAATATCAAAACTGCCATCACAGAGGCAACAAACCTTGTGTGAAGCAAATAAACAAATCAAAATGAAAGAAAAAGCCACTATGGTTCTCAAAGAGGTAGCGGTGAAGGTTAGGGAGAAAAGATAGCATTTAGGAAGTATAAGGAAACACAGAAGGAGCAGGACAGAGAACTGTACCAGTTAAGCAGAAGGAAGCAGGAGGGTAGTCAGAATAGCAAAGGCACAAACTGAGGAAAAGATAGCTAACTCAATTAAGAAGGGGATAAAACCTTTTATAGGTATATCAGGAAGGTAGAAAGACAAAGGGAGGATAGTGAGGCTGAATAGAATGGATGGTGGGTGGGCAGAGAGTGACAGTGATGAAGCAGGGATACTGAATGAATACTTCTGTTCAGTATTCACAAAAAGGAAGTGGAGGTCGTAATCCAATTAACAGAGAAGCACTCTGGAGAGGAGGGTTGATCCCAGTCCTTTCACAGGAGAAAGGGTTCTGAAAGAACTCCTAAAACTGAAGGTGGACAAAGCAATGGGGCCAGATGGAATTCACCCCAGAATTCCAACAGAATTAAGCAGAGAACTAGTGACACCACTGACTACACTTTTCAACAAATCATAGGAGGATGGTGTGGTACCTGAGGACTGGAGGAA
Source organism: Neoceratodus forsteri (assembly GCA_016271365.2). NCBI lineage: Eukaryota > Metazoa > Chordata > Ceratodontiformes > Ceratodontidae > Neoceratodus > Neoceratodus forsteri. Next base: position 329,913,685 of record CM057449.1, on the reverse strand, counting down.
GGTGGATGTGATTCCCTTCACAAAGTGGGACCAAGACAGAGGCAGGAAACTACAGAACTATCAGTTTGACCTCTGTGGTAGGGAAAGTGATGGAATCACTTCTGAAGGAAAGAATTGTTGAGTACCTAGAGGCCAGTGGGGCACAGGACCCAAGGCAGCATGGGTTCTACAGGGAAGATCATGTCAGATGAATCTAATTGATTTCTTTGACTGGGTGACCAAAGTAGTAGACCAGGGAGGGCTGTGGACATGGCTACCTAGACTTTAGCAAGGCATTTGACACAGTCCACACAAAAGATCAGTAGTCAAATTAACCAGCCTGGGAGTGGGTCCCAGGGTGGTAGCCTAAATAAAACATTGGCTGAACAACAGGACACAGAAGGTAATTGTAAATGGAGTCCACTCTGAAGAAAGAGGGGTTACTGATAGAGGTACCACGAGGGTTCAGTACTGGGTCCAGTCCTTTTAATGTCTTTATAAGTGACATTGCAGAGGGACTGGAAGGAAAATGCCTCTTGCAGATAACACAAAGATCTGCAACAGGGTTGATACACAAGAAGGTGTGCAAAGGATGAGAAGGGACTTGGCAAGGTTGGAGGAATGGTCAGAAGTATGGCAGTTTGGATTCAATGCAAAGAAGTGCAAAGTAATGCACCTGGGAAACAAAACCCAGGAAGATTACACAATGGGGGAGGTAGTAACAACAACAAAATGGGAAAGAGACCTAGGGGTATTCATATCAGATGACCTTAAGGTTGGCAAGCAATCGAGAAGGCGGTAGGGAGGGCTGGAGGGGATACTGGGATGTATAGGGGCAGGTATCACCAGCAGAAAACAGGAAGTTGTTCCCCTGTACAGACAGTTGGTGAGACCCCATCTGGAGTACTGCATCCAGTTCTGGAGACCCCATCTCCGCAAGGACATAGACAGGATGGAGGCAATTCAGAGGGCAACTAAAATGGTGCAGGGTCTGTAAGAGAAGCCCCACGAGGAGAGAGTAAATGAGCTTAATATGTATACCCTGAGGAAAGGAGGAGAGGGAGACATGATAGAAATGTTTAAGTACCTCAGTAGAATCAACAAAGTCCAAGAGGGTAGCATCTTTCAGAAAAGAGATGTGCAAGAACAAGGGACACAATTTGAAGATAGAGGGGGGCTCAGGGCAATGTGAGAAGTATTTTTCTACAGAGAGGGTGGTGGATGCATGGAACAGCCTTCCTGAGGAGGTTGTGGGGTCTAAAACTGTGGGAGAATTCAAGAATGCATGGGGCAGACATAAGGCAATTTTTGTGGGGGTAGGAAGAAATAGGCTGTTGGTTAAATAGGATCTGCAGCTTATCCTCTAGGTAGGAAATGGGCAGACTAGGTGGGCCAAGTGGTCCTTATCTGCCATCAAAGTCTCTGTTCTATGTTTCTATAAGGATACAAGGAGGAGCAGCAGCAGCATTCCCTGTTTGGAGGGGTTCACTGTGTTGAATCTTTTTGTTAGTTCTTTTCTGAAATCATCACCACTCACCATTCCCTGAATATTAATAATATAATTGTCCCTGAATTGTTTTATATTACTGCCTTAAAAAATACAAGGATAGAGCATCAGCATCAGTCCCAGTTTAGAGTGGCAAGGCTGGAGGGAGTGACTGGCTGGAGCCTGGGAGGCCAAGCAAGGGTCAGCTGTGCCTGATCAGTGATCTTAGTCCCTCAGAGGCAAATAAAAAATAAAAAAAACTTAAGTTTTGTAGGCTAATAAGTGTGGTTTGTTTGTTTTTGTTTGTTTATTCAAGGTAAATATCTACTGAGTAAAAACTAATTCACAATGGTAACCTTTACAGAAAATACAAAACATCAACACTCAACATACAGTAATAAATACAATCAAATAACAATCATCATTACAAAACATAAAAAAAACCATCAATAACAATTACAAGGTTCCTGTATGGATATCAGGTGTTTTCTTAGATGGGATGTTGATAAGGGCTTACCAATCTTTGTTTATATTCATGAAGAAGGCTAGTCCAACATATCAGAATATAATTACTAAATAAATATTGGGAGTGTTTTGATTTTATGAGGGGACAACCATATCTGTAACAACTTGATTTCTCAATGTTAATTCAACGCTTCTAAAGGAAAATCTATTCTTTAAATATATAGGGTCAAAACCCAGTCCACATTTATATGCAAATAACTGTTTGTGCATCATTCTTCTCCTACTTAATAACCATCCTAATCTCTCATATAATTCACAATGATGAGTAAGTTTTGGACACCTAAGAATCAGTCTGGCAAGACGATTAACTAGAGCATCTAACTTTGTTATTCGATCCCTAGTGGCTCCATCATATAAAAACATCCCCATAATCGATTAAAGGAAATTGTGCATCTTAACTATCAGAGCCAATGTCACAGAATCTAAACAGTTTTTGTTCCTAAACAGGAAATCCACCTGCTTATTAAACTGGGAGATCAAATTATCTACATGCAAAATTCCTGACCCATAACTATCTAACCAAAATCCCAAGTATTTATATTGATTAACTAACTCTAACCCTCCCCTACTATCCACAATTTCCAAAGTCAGGTCATCTTTCTGTTTCATAGAAGACCAAACAACATACATTTAGTTTTTGAGGAATTAAGTTTTAACTTTGAGTTGACAAAGTACTTTTCCATATTGTCAAAACCTTTCTGCAATGTACGCTGTATTACTGAAACTGATTCATCCGAACAGTATAATATGGTGTCATCGGCATACAGGTGGTAATGAGAGGCTCCCATATGATGCCCAAGATCTTTCAGATATGCTAAAAATAGTAAAGGGCCCATAACTGATCCTTGTTGCACTCCTCCACACAACCTGCATAGCTGGACACAATTCCATTTACAACTGTTACCTGCCATCTATCAGAAAGATAGGAGATAAACCAGACCAAAACTGAACCGCTCATCCCTATCTTGGACAGTCTCATAAGCAACTGCTGATGATCAACTGTGTCGAAAGCCCTGGAGAGAGCAACAGAATTGCACCAGAATAACACTGGGCATCAATTGACTTGCCGATCTTGTCCAGGACTTCCGACACAGCCATCATAGTGCCATGAGACCTCCAAAACCTGACTGATATGGATCCATTTGTTTTCTCTTTCCAAGTACTCCATCAACTGTCTTGCCAGCAGTTTCTCCAACACCTTACTAATCAGAGGTAATATAGATATAGTTGTATAGTTGGACAGTCTCAGGATCACCCCTTAAAAATGGGGACAATCCTGGCCAACTTCCAACCTTCTGGGATGCATCCCTCCTCTATTGAATGATTGAACAGTTAGGTTAATGGGTCCAAAATGTGGGTTGCTGCATATTTCAGCATCCTTGGAGACAAATCATCAGGGCCACTACTCCAAGAGACGCGTTTAATTGCAACAGAGTTTCTAACACCTCACCACTTGATACGACTTCAAAACAAATTTAGAGTCCCCTTCCATATGACATATAGGGTTAAAAGGGGTTCACTAGGGCTATCAAAGAAATTGCTCAATTCTACAAAATAGTCATCAAACCTATCAGCAAGTGGTAACTCTCTCCGAGGTTCCTCCCCAGACAAATTAATAAATTGCCTTCCCCTTTTCTGTCCCTTTAATTCCCTATATGTCCCCAAAAATTTTCCCTATTGATTCTAGGGTTTGGCCTTAAGTACTTATTTTAATATCTCTTAGTGTCACACAGGTTTCTTGATCTCCTGTATTGTTGCCAATCATAACATTTCCCAAAGCTCATGCCAGGGCCCAAGCTTTATTTTTAGCAAGCCTCAACTTAAAAAGTTTAGTAGTATACCATAGGGCAGAGTTACCTTTATTCTCCTAGTAATCTCTGGCACATGCCTGTTACACACAAGGACAAATTCTGACACAAAATAATCCCAAGCCAGGTTTATGTTGGGTATTAATTCTAGACGATCCACTTAACATTCCCTAGGTCTGCTAAAAGGAAAAATAATCAAACATTTTATAAGATCTGAACTTCAAGAGCCTAGAGGGTCCTTTCACTTTAATTTTCCTTTGATACACTATACAATATTATGATCACTAAACAAGTCTGCATCTACCCCAGAAGAAACATAGTTATTGGGACAATTTGTAAGAATTACATCAATCAAGAAGAATCACCAGGATTATGAATATTAATCCTGGTGGGTTCTAAATTAATTGATACAGCCAAGCCCAAAGCCATTTCCTGATTCTTTGGGATTTTACAAGGTGCAACCAGTCAGCATTTAAGTCCCCCAGGACTAACAACTCATGGGAAAAAACAAATGGAGCTAGTGCATCCTGCAGTGAATCAAACACTTGTACTGTTGTGTTAGGTGGACGATACCCCCAACCACTAATAAAGGTTTCCTGACCCAACATTAAACTCCAGTGTCAGGTATTCAAGTTTACACTGTCCAAATTAAAACAAATCTGGATAGGAGAGAATTTTTCCAGATAATGAACCATAATCCCACCCCTTCCTATTCCTATCAGCCCTTTTAAAGTCATAACCCTGTAATTTCAGATTTAGGTCAACATGGATTTACCCAGCCAGGTTTTTGTAAAACCATAATCTCAGGTCTATGTTCCATTAAGAAATCCTTGATGAAATCCAACTTTGGAATGATACTTCTTACATTTGAGTGCACAATTAGCTGACTGTGATGAATCTTTAAATTGTCAATTAAGGGACCAGGATTTAAAGCAACATCCCCACTGGTACTGGGCTATTGGCAGCAGGCAGATTTGTGAGTGTCACAGTCTGTCTGAGGGATCAGAGATAGCATTGAAAAATAAATACATTTTAAGGGAGCAGCAAATACTTAGAAGCAGTCTATCCTGAGGTGCAAAGTTACATATAAGTGGAGGTGGGGGCTGCCTGATCTCAGAGCAAATAAAAAGTGACATAAGATGTTTCCCTTCAAGTAATATAATAATAATAATAATAATAATAATAATAACAACAACAATAATGGAGAACAGTGGACTCAGAAAAGTAGGCCAAAAATGCCCCAGAACAATACTACATCTAGCTCCGAGGAAAGTGACAGCACTGTGTCTTCAGCTAATGTAACCTGTGCAAGATCTGGTCACACTGTAAGGCCCAAGAAGTTGTTTACACCTGTAAAAACAATACATTATCTCAATTTAAAAGAATAGTTTGTGCAAAAAGCATAGTAGCTTCACAGAAAGAAACTACACAAAATACTGCAGTAAGAACAGAAAGAGGCAGTGATAATTCTTTGAATGATGATGATGATGATGAAGATGAGTTTGAGTTGCTTGCAACTGAATGTGAATCTAATGTGGAGTAGATACTGTTAATGGGAGCCTGCAGACTTTGGTGGTAGTGGTGGTGATAGAAGATGATACTATCTTCCCAGGCAATTCTTCCCTTCTGTCATGGAGGTGAATGATGATAATAATAACCAGGCATCATCCTCCACTTCAGTCTCAAGAAATAAAAATACAACTGTCTTGTGTAATATCACCAGTCCACCACCACAGTCTGTTCTAGAGAATGCATAGTCACATTCTGCTGCTACAGGTGTCACTGCAAATCAACATGCAACTTGTAGCATTCAAAGATATTTTCCAGCATTGTCTAACACTTCACAGGCACAGCTAGTTTTTTTTTTTAATTAAACCAGTTTTATTAGTTTAACAATGAACAACACAATACCCAACAATCATACAAATATCAGATATCAGAACATTAACTACAGAAATCATGCAACCAGGTCAATCCCCCTCCCAAGACTACACACACATTAACTCTTGGTTCCCGCTCCTGAAGTAGCTCAGACATCAAGGCTTCCAGGCTGTCAGGGCGCCTCAAAATACCCCAGAGAGATGCATAAGCCTTAGCTCTACCATGTATGTAGGCTATGCCTTTCCAACTGTAAAGCCAGAGTGCTCTCCCTGTACCACTCCATCAAAGTGGGAGGTTTGTCACCAGCCCTGTGCCTCAAGATTGTCAATTTGACTGTTGCAGAAAAAGTGACATATGAGCCCTCTTAACCTTGGTAGTACCAGCTGGAAAGAGGTTGATTAGGCAGACTTCAGGGTAAACAGGGTTTCTAAACCAAGGATAGGGTCTGGGATGTTGATCATGAGACTGCCTAAAGGCCTGCACATGAGGACATAGCCAGATCATGTGGAACAGGGTGCCATTGCCCCTCTTGCATTTGCCACAGAGTGGCATAATCAATGTCCCATACTTACATAGATGAGTAGGAGTTAGATAAATATTATGCATAATATTAAAATGCACCAATCTCAGCCTATCTTGCTTTATAAATTTGTACATTGACAGCCAGAGTTTCTTCCAGAGACTAGGGTCCTCGAATTCCTAGCTCCCTTGTCCAGTAATAGCAAATCCCTGATGGTAGTCTAAAGTCCCACTCCTGAAGAGTTTTATACAGGTTTGAAACTGAGCATGACTGGGAGGCTATATGTAGGAGCGTAGCTAGATCTCTTTCACCAGGGTCTATTGGTGAGGCCTGGGAGAAAAAAAGGAGGTTAGAGAGCTGTCTAACTTGCAAGTACTTAAATATTTCCTTAACGAGGCTCCTATGGACTTTTGTAGATGATCAAAGGGAGCGGCTTCCCATTCACCAAAAGCGTGAGACCCTGGCATGATTTAGTTGAGGCCAAAAGGTAAGGGACAATGGTGCACCCCAACCTTAAAGTGTGGATTGCCGACAATAGGCTGATCAGACGAATGATACCACCTTACTGCAAGATATTTTTGTATCTGGTGGGAGACTTTTAGTGACCATCCATAGGACTGCTTCTAAGGGCTTAAGGAGGATATGTGGGAAACATAGAGAAGAGCCCACAATGAGCATTTAACCCGCTACCAAGTGCTGCTTGATATCTAACCAACGGTAGATATTCCAAGTGTCCAATCCCTATTCCAGTCAGCCAATTTGTTTATATGCTGTGCAAAATAATAGAGAAAAAAGAGAGCTGCCAAGCCTCCTCTTTAATTTCCGGGCTGTCAATTTGAGGTAAGATCTATGGACACTTTTCTTGTTCCATACAAAAGATTAACTACACTTTGTAATTTGGAGAACCACCTTTCGATAGGTAAACACCCAGCATACCAAGAGATATAATATCCTTGGTAATCGTTCATTTTAATTATGCTTAGCCTACCCAAAGAGAGAGGGAGGAACCGCCACCTTCCATGTCCCCATTATCATTTTAACTAAATTGCCAAGGTTATCTTTATTGTGGGGTTCAGATCTTTGCAAACATTAATTCCAGATATGTGAGTGACTTTGTATCCCAGGAAAGCCAAGGGGAGAAGTCGGCCTTATTAACTCTACTATTTGGAAGGATCTTTGTTTTGGCCAATTTAATTTATAATAGGAGATTTTAGAAAAACCTCAACCTCAACCAGGATAGCTGGAATTGAGATGCCTGGTTCCTCGACATGCAGTAGGATGTCATCTGCATACACCGAATATTTCCTATTTGAATTCCCTTTATAGCAACATTCCCTGCCAGTCTGTGCAACAGTGGCTCTAAGTATAAGTTAAGAGTAGGGGAGACAAGGGCATCCTGCCTTGTACCCCGGGCTAATTTAAATGGCGGGACAATACCCCATTGCACTTGACCCTGGCTGAGGGAGCGAGTATAGAAGTTGTACCCATCTCTGAAATTCTTTAGGCAACCCAAATGAAATTAGAGTAGCAAATAGGAAATCCCAGGAAACCCTATCAAAACACCTTTTCGTCCCATAGTGATACCAGCACCAGTTGCGTGTCAGAACCTAGCAATTGTAATGAGATGTAGCAGTTTTCTCATGTGATCTTGGGATGACCTCCCCATCATAAATCCCACTTGTTCACGATTACAAGACTACCAATAACTTTGGAAAGCCTATTTATGTAGAACTTTGGCCAGAATTTTAACATCCAGATGCAATAGGGAAATGGGAAGGTAACTGTCGATATTAAGAGGATCTTTCCTTGTTTTACAATTAGAGAAATCGTGGCTTCTTGGAAACTAGGGTCCGAGACCCCATTGTTGTACCAGTATGTGAATACCTCCTTTAAAATAGGGATTATTACCGAATGGCAGGCTTTATAAAATTATTAGGCAGCTCGTCTAGCCTGGGGATTTATCTAGAGGCATCTGCTGAATGGCTTGCTGTATTTCAATGAAGTTATTGGGGCACTCAGAGAGGCTGCCTCTGCATCTGTAATCTTAGGCAAGTTCACCGAAGTTATGGTAGGAACTAATATCAATATCAGTAGGCCGTAAGGCCGGAGTCCACTCGTATAACCCTTGGAAATAGGAACTGAAGGCTTTTGCCATTTCCAGAGATTCAGTACAAACTTGACCATCCCGCCCTGTAAATTCCTGTGATGAATTGCGATGAATCCAATTGATGAATACGCATTGAGCAACTTACTTGCCCTCTCCCCATCTTCAGATATATGAATTTGGTCCTCAAAGGGCTAATTCAGCTTTTGAGATACAAGGCCTGCATATTGGTCCTGTAGCTGATAAAGTCTGGCCCAACTCTCCGTCAAGAGGCACGAGATAGACTATATTCCCAAATTCTTAATGGATACTGAAAGAGAGTCCAATTGAGCCCTTTGAGTCCAGAGCCCTCTTGGAGGCCATCTTTATCAGTTCTCCCTTAGGGAACATTTTAAAGCTGCTCAAATTAAATCATATGTAGCCACTGAACCCTGGTTACTATTAAGGAATGAGGTAATGAAAATCCACTATGTGCCCCAGGGAAGCCTCATTCCTCAGTATCTAGCTATTTAACTCCATTGGGGAGACCGTTACTCCCCACCCTAACCAAAATTCCAGGCTAACAGGAGGCGTGATCAGACAGGACTCTGGCTGATATATCTGTCTGCACTACCCCAGACATTGCAAAGGAACTTATAAGAATGTAGTCAATTCGGGAATATGTCCTATGTGCTGTAGAAAAGTATATTGTCGCACAGCTGGATTTATGACCACCAGGCATCAACTAGAGCAGCATCTCTGGTGAGATCCTTCAATGCTCTTTGTGCTGGAGATAACCCTCATCTCTCACAGCCAGATCTATCCAGGTCTGTTTGGAGCACTAAGTTCCAATCCCCACCTAGAATGGTAAGCTTAGGCGGATTAGACACCACGATATTTAGTAACCCATGGAAAAGGCTGAGGGGTCATAGTTTGGACCGTATACTGAGCCGAGTAGAATCGGATGAGATTCTAATGAGCCATGTACGATGATATATCGGCCCTCGGGTCCCAGATTTCCTGGGCCGATTTAAAAGGGACATTCTTTGCCATGAGAATGACTACCCCTCCCCTATTCATGGACATCCCTGCCCCAAAAACTTGACCTACCCATGATCTTTTAAAAGGAGGATATCTTCTCTCCTCAAATGCATTTCTTGCAGGAAGGCAATTTGCGCCGCAATTATCATAGGTGCCTCAGTATGATTTGCCTCTTGACCCTATCCTTGGCTCCATAACGTTCCAGCTAATGAAGTTGTATTGACTGCTCATGTCTATGGTGGTAAGCGTGAGCGAGAATACACAGAGCTACCCCGGTGGGTGTACAGAGGTTCTATTGAAAAATTGGAACATGTCCTGGCTTTTAGATAGGGTTAAAAAACCCTGACAGTGTGTAGCCATTGTCCCACCCCAAGCAAAAGATCCTACCATTCTCTCATAATCAACAAACCTATAACCCCCAACCCTAGTACAACAAACAACCCCCAGTTCAGATTAACTGCACCCCATTCTTATTATGCCACATGATTAAAGTCTAAGCAATCTAAGCTCAACAGTCATACCCTCGGAGCCCCCTCCCCAATACTGTCAGATTAAGCATAAACCTATGAGATTAGCAATAAACTACTAAACAGAGCTACACTCGTCTCTACCACTTAGAAAACCACTAAACCCTGCTAGCATCATTACCAGAAATAAGATAACTTCATGTCTGTGAAATCGACATTTAAGTATAATGGAATATGTTCGGTGACCAGTCCATCAGTTTTAGCATCGATAGAACAACCAACAAGCTGTTTTAAAACTTATGTACTAAAACAAGTGATCCGTTTCCCTTATCAGCCATGGAACATTTTAATCAGGGGAAAAAAGGGTTTTTCCACCTCAGTCCTGCTTATAGCAGAATATTCGATTATTACAGTCAGCTGCACTCCACAGGGCGCATGAAGAACCACACCAGAGCACACAATTCCTGTCAGAGTTATCTCGACTATCCATAACAGTTAAGACTCCTGCTGTCTTTGCAAGCATAGCCTCCGCCATCTAATCCTCATGACTCTGTCCCGTATCGAAGAGCCGGGATCCGTGTGGAACTATCTTTTGCCCCACTTCTTAGCCGTTCCACGGTTGTCAACAAAGAAAGAAGTTAAACTCTTTGTCTCAGAGCTGGGAATATCTTTCCCATTGTAAGAATCATGAATCTAGGCAACAAATCAGTGCACACTCATCTCAGATTGAGTTGGAACCCTCGTTACCACTTAGTGAGAAGATGTGATCATTCATCCAACCACCACGAGCTAAAATTATGCTTAACGGCATCAGTATGACATTTAGATGGGGGGCAACATTGTTCGAGTTCCTTAAGTATCGCGTTCAACTCTCACAGATGCTAGGGTGATCTTTACAGTTCCACGTTGTCACAGGCCTCCTCCCAGGGGAAGCGCGGTGGTTAAACACCAAGCCATCTGATAAGACAGGTGTTTGTGCCCAGGCATTACCATCCTCGGGAAAGTTGTCAGTGTGATGTGCTCTGCAGACTCAGGCCTTAAAATAAACTACCATCAAAAACTTCAACAAATTTGTGACCCAGGGTATGCCCTCTGCTATTCACTTGAAAAGATCTGGGAAGATACTTTTGAGCTCTTGTAAGGCTTGTACAGGTGAATCAAATGACAGCCATTTATCCTCATGTTTGACCATCAGGATAGCAGGATATTTAACCCTCAATGGCTTAGAAGCTGCCACCAGCTTAGAGACTAATGGGTGGAATTCTGTCACCGTATCCGCACCGAGTGTGGCAGGTCCTGGGTGATGCGAATTTTCCTGCCCTCCCAAGTCACTTCACTGATGCCTCTGACTTTAGATAAAATGTGTTGTTTATCTAAATAATTTAGAAGTTTGAAGATGATTGGCCTGGGTGGCTGACCATGGGACACAGCCAGTATTTGATTCAGTACCAGGAAAAGAGATAGGAAAAGTTCTTCTGTAGTGTGGAATAATTTCTCTATATGCCCAAATGACTCCTTTAAAGCAGTATGCATTCATTGCAGTACTAGATTTAACAGGGGAAGTCAGCACATAACCTCAGTATGACTGCACTGATTAGACATCTCCAGCGCCAGGATTCAACAGTCATGAAAAAGTATGAATCTTGATGATGATAATGATGATGGTGGCTTGGATGATGTTGACTTTTTGATGATGATGATGATGATGACAGATACTTATGCAGTACTCCCACACAGCTTGCACAGCCAGATAGCAAATCCGTTATTTCAAGAGTACAGAGAAAGGTTCACCACAGTCTGCAGAAACAAATACTGTACTAGAAGACCCCACCATATCCTCAGAAATGAAATGCACATTTTAAACTCCATTGCACCCTGAGGTAATCATGAAAAAAAACAGATAACTTTAAAGGCAGCGTTTGCTGCAAAACCCAGATTTCAATCAGGTCATCAAACTGCAATAAAAATTGATTGCCTAATTGCGGAGATGATAGCACTTGGTTTAGAGCCATATGCCAAAATATAACACATTGGTTTTCTGCAACTATTACAGGAATTACAGCCTAGGTATCAAGTGCTTTCACAACATACTTTTCCATTCATACCATTCCAGAAATATATCATGCAGTGAGAAATGCAATTACCAGTCAATAGACAGAGGCAGAGGGGAGTTTGTTCACTTTATGACAGACCTTTGGACAAGCTTTGCACCACATGCTTACTTATCTCTCACAGCTCACTGGGTCATGTTTAAGAGTCTGCAGCATTGTCAGCAGTACAGACCCAAAATGTCAGTCATTCTAGTTGTTTGCTTCTTGATGAGTACAGGGTATGGCACTACTTAGTGTGTCTCCAATGGACACTGAACATACTGCTGTAAATGTAAGGGCAGTTTGGAGAAACTGTGTCAAGAATGGATTGTGTCCTGGGGCCTTACCATTGGTAGGACTGCGGCAGATAATGGTGCAAATATTATCAAAGCTCTCTGGGAATGTGGTAATGAGCACAGAGTTAATGTTTTTGCTTTCCACACTCTCAATTTAGTTGTGCACCATGTCCTGCAACACCAAGTTGACATATGCAACCTGGTACACACTGCACATAAAATATGTGTCCACTTTCACAAATCTGTAAAGACCACATCCATTCTTAGGCAGTACCAAAGTGACTACAACGTACTATCTAACAATCTCATCCAAGATATAGTTATTTGGTGGAATTCCACCTATTATATGTTGGGGCATCTACTGCAGCAAAGTTGGCAGTATATAATATGGCCTTAGTCCATGATAGCGGGGGCATGATCATGCAATGGAGGATGTTGGAAGAAGTTGTGAAAACACGCACCATTTCAAAATGCAACAAAGGTACTCAGTAGTAACAGTGCATCCATTAGTCAGATCATACCAATGCTCGCATCCTTTTCAGAGAGACGACTGATACCATGGACAATAATGGAGAGGAAGGCAATCCCAAGAGATTACAGAACTTGCTAGCATTTTAAATGCAGAGCTGCACAGAAAATTTGATTCTGTTCTTACAGACAAGATATAATTGCTACCATACTAGATCCTCATTTCAAGGACATCTTCTAGGTACAAGACAGTTTGCCAATAATGAATATCAAGGCATAGCTCATTTAGAGGATTCAGGAGGTCCAAGACAGAATGGATGGCAATCATCACTAAGACAGTCACGGCAGGACTCAACAACTACTAGTTCTCCTGCATTGTCTCAACAGACAGACTTTTCTCTCCTTTTACTTCTTGTCCACTTCACGTTAAAGTTAACAAAGCTGATGATATTTGAATAAGCTAAATGCCCTTGACTGTTCAAGGCCAATATCAGAACAGTCATGTGTGCCTAGTGCTGAAGGAGTGCTGAATATTTACCTCATGGAGCCTCGAGACACCAACCCTAAATGTGACCCTCTTATATACTGGAAAAGCAAGAGCTTGGTTTGGAAGCCATGACTCAAGCTGCAGTCAAATAGCTTGGATGTCCACTTACAAGTGTGCCATCAGAGTGCATCTTTAGTACTGCTGCAATGTTGTATCCTTAGCTCGAGTAGTTTGGACCCAGAGCATGTTGATCAGTTAACATTTCTGAAAATAAACTGGCCTCAACTTAATTACGAGTATAATACCAGTACATAAACCTATAATTCTAGAATCAGCGAGTGCCTTAGTGTGTGCTACAAATACATGAAATCTCCCTTCTGCCTCTCTTTATTTACTATGTGTACCTAAACAAGTATATGATTATGTAAAAGGACAAAAAATCCAACACAACCCACTGTAACAGATTATGAACAAACACCAAAGAAATGATTTCACTGCTCTTGAATAAGGCATGTGAAACAATTCAACATAAACATACCATATGTGCCGAGACCCCATTCAGGAAGAACACAGCGGGGGACCCAGAAGCCTACTACTACTGGTTTCACTTCATCAGGGAGTGTTAACCTGTTGCTGTTACAATTCATTTAAACCCCACACTTAAAGTGACCACTAATAAAATAAAAATACAAATATGCAGCTATGACCCACTAAAAGTAAAAATATAAGAAAAAAAGAAAAGAATAGCACAGCTACACAGTGATGTTTCATATAGCGTGTTTGTCTAAAACCTAATTTACTAGTGTAAATGTAAATAATAACTCCATTTATACAGTCTATATGTAAAATAATAGTAACAGGTAATGCTTTTCATTACATATACATATACATACACATATATGATTATATATATATATGGCAAAGATGTAACTATAAAGACTAACAAAGTACATCAACCAGATATTAGAAACAGCATAGATCTAAGGAAACAAAAGGTGAATGAATAGACAATGGTGTATAGGCACCCCAGGACATGGATCAAAATACATGCAAAATGTAAAACGAGTGAAATCATCTCTTTGGTATTTGCTCATAATCTGTTTTGGTGGGTAGTGCTGGCGTTTTGGCTTTTTGTTCTGATTATTCTCCTGTACATCCAGCCAGTGGGGCTGCTTTTTTTTTCTCTAATTTTTCTGACTGCTATTTATTTTCCTTTTCCCAAGCTCTTGCCATCATCATCATTATCATCATCATCTTTCCCCAGCATCCGTTGCCACCATGGGTGTACTATCTGGGGAACAGGGGTGGGTGGGTTGGAACCATGGAGGAGGAAGTATGTTGCCCCCTGGGTATGCTGCTCTGCTCTGGTGTCCTCCGTAGCCTAGCTAACTACAGTATGTGTTTTTCCTCAGTTTCAGCAATGCAGCAGCATAGCTATTAGCTCACGCTCTCATTTTTCTGACTGCTATTTATTTTCCTGTACCCAAGCTCTCTTGTCATCATCATCATGTTCATCATTCCCCAACATCAGTGCCATGAGGAGTACTGTCTAGAAGTGCAGGGTGGGTGGGTTGGAACCGTGGAGGTGGAAGTATGTTGCTCCTGGGTAAGCTGTTCCGCTCCGACAACCTCCATAGCCAAGCTAGCTACGATATGTGTTTCCTCAGTTTCAGCAATGCAGCAGCATAGCTATTAGATCACGCTCTAATTTTTCTGACTGCTATTTATTTTTCTGCACCCAAGCTGTCTTGCCTTCATCATCATCATCATTCCCCAACATCAGTGCCGCCATGAGGAGTACTACCTAGAAGTGCAGGGTGTGGTGGGTTGGAACCGTGGAGTAGGGAAGTATGTTGCCCCTGTATTGTTCCGGCCTCGATGTCCCTCCATAGCCAAGCTAGCTGATATGTGTTTTCCCTAGTTTCAGCAATG
Source organism: Neoceratodus forsteri (assembly GCA_016271365.2). NCBI lineage: Eukaryota > Metazoa > Chordata > Ceratodontiformes > Ceratodontidae > Neoceratodus > Neoceratodus forsteri. The sequence goes on along the minus strand of CM057449.1, from coordinate 329,898,622 downwards.
CAGCAGCATAGTTTAGCTATTAGCTCGCTCTCTCATTTTTCTGACTGCTATTTATTTTCCTTTACCCAAGCTCTCTTGCCATCATCATCATCATCATCATCATTCCCCAACATCAGTGTCACCATTGGGAGTATTACCTAGGGAGCAGGGGTGGTGGGTTGGAACCATGGAGGAGGAAGTATGTGTTGCCCCTGGGTATACTGCTCTGCTGTGGTGTCCTCCATAGCCTAGCCAGCTATGGTATGTGTTTTAATCTAGGTTTTTTCAGTCTCAGCAATGCAGCAGCAGCATAAGTTCTCTCATTTTTCTGACTGCTGACCCACCATCAGTGCCACCATGGGAAGGACTACTTAGGGAGCAGGATTGGGTGAGTCAGGGTTGGAACAATAGACAGGAAGGTGTTTGACTGACCCTTAGCCTCTTGGTACGGTACCCTGCTACACTCATTATGAAGGTTCTGCTTAAAGTTATTGTTCATAGCTTGCCATGCCTTTTAACAGCATATTTTAATAGTACATGACAAGCCATTTAAAATAAAATGTATTTTGACACTCAAAACCCTTTATTTAATTTTGGGCCAAATCGGGCCAATTCAAGTTTTGTCTGGCCTGGTTTGAAATTGGCCTGTTGGGCCCAATTTGCCGACTCTACGGATCTAGTTCTCACCTACTGTCCCTTCTCAGTGGTTCCCCTAGCCTCCACGTACCCTACAGTCAGTTTAACTGTCCAGTGTAAACATCATACTTCTGGCCCCAGAGCACTTCCTCTTACTCATCAGGTGAAGGCCATCATCCCTAAAGAGCCTTCTGTCCCAGAACCCCCCAGTCCCCCACAAAGTGGTACCCCTCCTCCTGACACCATCCTTTCAGCCACCCACTAAGTTTCTCAGTTTCTTCCTTCCTTACTCTGTTGTACCCATTCCCTTATTCCACCTAGGGAAGACCTTGAAAAGGCCAGCCGAGTGCACCTTCAATCTGTTCCCCAGCCTCTAGCATTAGGAGGCAGTATGGCGAGGGGTTAAGGCTCTGAGCTGCAAATCTGGAGACCTGGGTTTGAATCCCACAGCCCCTAGGTGCATACTGTGTGACCCTGAGCAAGTCACTTAACTTCCTTGTGCTCCCAGGTTGCACCTGAAAACAAGCTTTCAGCTTAGTGTGTCTCACCTGGTAAAATAATTGGTAAATTAAAAAAATTAAATTCCGCTTCACTGCCTCCACATGTTGGTTCACCAGATCATTAGTGCCCAAGTGTACCAGCACCCCCAGATCCCCTCTCCTTCTCCACCATCCTCCTGTCCTATCTAAATCCCTGATGACTGATGCACCAGGAAGGCATCTGACCATTTCACCCCCTTCCCTCCCAATCCACCACCCACCCTCCCTCCCCAGTCATGGAATTTAAACTTGTTTATAACTATGTATATGTTATCTACACCCTTTTCTTTACCTACCTACCTAGACAGTGGTCATTCCAGGAAAAAGGTCCCTTGGACCAGTGTACTTACTCTATCAACAAACAAACAAATAAATAAATAAGATATGCACCCGTGCAGTTCAGCTCTGGCCGACAAGCTCAGTAAACCACCAACAGGTGACAAATGTTTTGAAATAAATGTTTCTTTATTGGCAAAATTACAGTCAACCATGTGAGGATATCAAGTAGAAAACTACAGTAGAACAACTGGGGATCCTGTAAAGGTATTGTATATACTGCACATAACCCTTTATTGCTTAAGAATGTATTTAATGTGTCTATTATTTCTTTTCTCTTCTTGACATTGTGCACCTATGTTTTATTGCCATTATTGAACTGTCCAGACCCACTTTGTAAACGAGTTCTTCTCAGCAGTGTTCCACCTGGTTAAATAAAGATGGTTGATTGATTGATTTATTAAAGCACCATAAGCCAGCGGACAGTATCAGTAATAAAACAAAATATTTATATCATTACAAAAGGAAATGTAATACAATTACACTGAGGGGATGGTGCTCTGTGAATGATATACATCATAAATTGTACATTGTGGAGTCTGAAAAATATTAGAGTGGTACTGGTACACAGTCAGCCAATGCCAGATAGCTGGTGGACAGGGCAGTGGGAGTGTAAATCCAAAGTGTAAATTTTTAAACATGTCTTAAAAGACAACACCCATCTGCACACTTAGGTACTTCTCACTTTTTATTCATTCATTTAATTATTTCAATCATTTAAACCACAGTGTACTGGTTACTCCAATCGTTTTACTTCATTCAAAACAACCTGGCATCTGAAAGTCCCATTTCTTTTACATGTGCAAAACGCTAATTGTTCCATTCCTAAGGGTGTTGAATGGCTGTTATTATTCAGTTGCTACTCTAAGGTTCACAGCACTCCACTGGCCCCTGTGAAATCATTACTTGTTCCAAAGCTATAGACATCACAATGAGGTTAGTGCAGGAATGCGAGGGCTTTGTAAGTTTGGAAGGATACCTGGGTGCCTAGTTTCTTGTGGGCTTTCCATGCGTGGTCCCTGGAGTGGCATTTGCTGATGATAACAGCGGTGATCCAGGGAAGATGGGTGCCTCTTACCCTTTTTGTGCGCAGGGGGCATGTTTGTCCCAGACTTTTAGAAATTTGGCCTTGAAAGTTTCAAGTGCAACGTGAATAGATGTGGTCACTGGGATGAAGGACCAGTCTACTTGTCCTAGGTCTTGCATGAGCGATGCTTGGTCAGGGAATTATATGACCTTGTGTGCAGTGTCTTGGGGAGCTGTGGGTCTGTGCACTTTCCTGATCAGGAAAATCATGTGGTGGTCACCCTAGGGCTAATGCTCATGATGACAGTGGCATGGGTGTGGCAATGATCCTTGGCCATTGGGGACTAGCATGGGAAGGAGTAATGAGTGTCCCAGAGGACAATCTCCTCAAGTGGGGAGGGAGGGCCTTCATCCCAGCGGAATATTGCAACCTATGTGACCACAGGTGGTATAGCAGCTGAGGGCACTGAGTGGGAGTTGTAAAACATCAGCCAGGGATCTGTGCTGTGCACAGAGTGTGTGTGCATGTGCATTGCCCCCACTCACAAGCTGATAACTTTCAAGAAATGGGGACTAGAAGAAAGAAAAGTGCAGACCTGGTGCCAGATTCTGGGGACCCTCGTATAACCTGGATTTCCCCACCATCTCCTCTGTTGCCTGATGACTAGAACACTTGGGGTATATCCTCCCACCCAGTACCCTACCTGGAGGTGGAGAATGAGGCTCCATGGAGGCAGATGGATGACAGGTAGGTGGGACTGGGTGCAAGATGCAGACATTCCTGTGTGGCAGAACTTGATCAATGGGGAAAAACTGTAAATTGCCAAAAGTGATAACAATGGTACCAGGTGGAAAGGGTAGTGGCCTCCACCAGGGAAGAACCATCAACTACTGTACTGTGCAATGTCCTGTGTGTGAGTGTTGAGAAAATGGACTGGGTCTGTTAGAGTTTTATTAGTGCAACCTTTTACTGGACTGAGCATGCAAAAGCAAGTAATAGTAGTCACCATTAGAATGTGTTTAGGTGAGCAGTGAAAACCATCTGGGGACACTGTACAACAATCTGTCATTAGTAACAACCCAGCATTCTTACCATTCAGAGCACAGGGCCTTACATAAAGATATTTGAGGTTGAATTCATCATTGGCTCATTAAGTATATTATTTGTGAGCATACAGTTTATTTTTACTTTTGCCACCTATTCGTCTGACCTCCCCATCTGATCAGCCCTGTCACCCAGTTTCTCCAGGGTGTACTTTGTTCAGTTTCATCCTCACCACAGGATCATCCTGGATGTGCCAGTTGCTGATGCAGGGCCTGTGGGGGATCGGGCTTCATCCTGCAGTTGGGGGCTCTGCAATTTCCTTCCCAGGCCCACCACACATACAATAGATGTGAAGTGCCCACTCAACCTCCACGGAGGCACCCCAGCATCCTGTGTTTTGGGGCCTGCCCCTGTACACTCCGCTATGCCTCCACCCAGCTTCAGGTGGCAAATGAGCAACAAGATACACTCACCCCTTCCCAATGGGAGGAGAGCTGTCTCATGGATGCTCAGTCCTCCATCCCTGGCCAGCCCCTAAGCGACCCTCCTCCATTCCTGAAGCAGTGACACCAGTGTGGTTGGAGGTAATGTGCTCAGCATTTTAGCCCTCCATACCACTGGGCCAGCTTAAGCATATTATTAGTAGAGTACTAATTATATTTTGTTAAAATTTTATTGCACTGTGTGGTCTCATAGGTGGGGTGCTCCAATGAGGAGATGGGCACATCCCAGGCTGGTACTGTACTGACACGGTGCATACAGAGCCCTCTAGGCTCCTGACCTGTAAAGATAAAAGCCCACAGAAAGGGTCATGATCCTACAAATCCATCAAATGACAAGTGAGGGGTAGAAATTAAGGACCCAACTCAGTCCAAAATTCAAGAGACCAGAAATATTTATTAAATATGATACATGACCAGACCTACTTAAAAAAACTGCCAACATTTCACCACACAATGGCTTCCAACAATGGGTTCAAGAAGGCAGGGGTCAGGGGCATTGTGGAGCTCGAGAAATATGGCAGCTGGTAGATTCTCTGCTGACTATTTCATTTACAAAGTTATTTTTCAGCGGTATTTACTGAACCAAGCTTGATAAAATTATAAAAATCTTGAAGCTGAACAACTCCAGTACAATATGGGAACCCCCGAAAAGATAAAGCAGAGGGAAGGTGTTAGACTCAAAATAGCTACTGGAACTCCAACCACACGGGTCACTCAGGGCCATGAGGTAGACCACGAAGATGGCAACAGTAAGGAAACTCTACAGACCCTAGGAACTAAACTTAACAGGCTCATTTCCTCAGTGATCAGGCTCTCCAACAAATTTGATGCCCTCATGAGCAGAGCAACCGCTGTAGAGTCTGCAATTGAAATGGTCACCATAGGGTCGGGTGAAGCCACAAAGAAAGTAGGTGCCACCATGGGAGCCATTACTACAGTGTTGAAGGAAAACACGTACCTCCAGTCCCGCTTGGAAACATTAGAGAATCGAGCACAAGCCCAGAATTTGTGGATCTGGGGTTGTCCAGGCTGTGAGGGTGATCACTTGTTGCTATTTTGCAGGACTGGCTTGCTCAGTAGTTGGGGAAGAAGTGATCCTTACAGTGCCAAGATTTCAGAACATCTACTGTGTTGCTTCTTGGGGCCATCCAAATAATCTGGAGGCCCCACACACAGTAGTGATCATCACAGATGGGGTGGGCTTCCGTGACTACTTCTTAGCCCTGGCCTGAAGGAAAAAAGCCTTGCCACACGATGGTCTGCAGATTCAAATGTTCCCCAATTTATCATATGCCACCAGGCAGAAGAGAAAGCAAATCGATGGGGCAAGGGGCAATGCTGAGGAAACAGGAGTCCCTCATGGCTTGGTTTTCCTAGCGCACCTGAGGATTGTGTGCCATGACAAAGTTTACCTCTTCTTGGAAGCCATGGAGGCCCTGAAGTGGTGTCAGTAGAATGTGCCTCCTAGACCATGCCCATCTACAGAAGAGGATCTTTCATCAGAGAAGAAACTCCTTGAATTTTCCAGTTTTATTCATAGCTTTAAAGATGGGTCTGTTTTGGTAATGGTGTAGGGGATGAAGGTTTGGCCCCAAGGTAAGCACACAGAATCTTTTGTCTTTCATCCAAGCAGATCACTAAAGCAGTAGGTAAGGCTAGGGGATGTTAGGGTGTATTAGTAGAATATCTAAGTCGGAAGAGGGTAATAATCCTTCTTTACAAGACACTGGTTAGGCCCCATCTGGAGTACTGCGTGCAGTACAGGAGGTCACATCTTCACAAGGACATTAACCAAATTGAGGCAGTCAGAGAAGGCAACCAAAATGGTACAGGGACTGCATCAGAAAACATATGAGGACAGATTAACGGAGCTCAATATGTATGCCCTAGAGCAAAGGAGGGAGAGAGGATATGATTGAAACATTCAAACACCTTAAGGGCATTAACAAGATGAAAGAGTTTTACATGTTTCAATATTAGAAAAATATCAGGACAAAAGGACACTGCATGAGATTAGAGGGAGGCCAATTAAGGGTGATGTAGGGAAATTCTTTTTCACAGAAAATGTGGTGGATGCATGGGCGGCCCACCTCAGGAAGTGGTGGATATGAATACAGTGCAGGGCTTCAAACAGGCATGGGATAGGCATAAGGAGCAATACAGATGAGTACGAATAGATAGGCCATTGACAGAGCAAAGGCCAATGGCACATTTATAAGGTAGAAAAGAAGCGGGCAGACTGGATGGGCCTTGCAGTCCTTATCTGCTGTCAACTTCTATGTTTCTATGTTTCCTGAGTGGATGTACCATTTATAAATATCTGGACTTGGGACTATAGATGCCCTCTCCACCCGAAGTTTTCTGACCCCTCATTCAGTGCTGAAGCATGTTTTCATTAGATTGTTAAGGAGCTCTTTGCTACTGTTACCTACTTCTGTACTAAAGCGCCTTGCATTTAATATATGATGTTATAGCACAGTAGTTCCATAACTTTATAATGTTTCAGCGCCAGCTTCTGGTTGATACTTATAGCAATAGCTGCATGAGCAGCATATCTCTGTTTAAGCAGTGGAGCGACTTTCTTGTTAGAGTAGCATGTTTCAAGTGCATTTACTTTGATTAAGCATGATGTAATACCTTTTCCCTTGGGGTAAGGATCTGAACTTTATGGACTTTGAATATTTTTAGTTAAATATCATGCAGCTCATGAGCTTTTTGCAGCCAGTAGTTTATGTTACTGCAAAATCTATAGATTATCTTGTTATCCCCCATATGATGCACCTATTAACATTTAATAGGCAAATTAAATGTATTAAGAGGGTGGCACCCTCCTGGTTGAATTTGAAAAATATGTACCTCTGTAAAATGAAATGTTGGGAACGAACTATGTGTTTATGTCCTGGGAAACAAAATCAGTGATCTTCAGGTGATGATTTATTTATTTATTTTAATTTTGGTAATGGGTGGGCCACTGAGACAGTACAGTCCCTTTCTTCAGGGCAACCTGTGACCAAACAGACATTTACAAGGTTTGTACATCTAATAATGGTTACATGCCAAGTAAAGATAGATTACAGTGCTTACAGAATGAAAAGGAGCTGGGTTAACAGGAAATCTTCAACATATGCAGAGAACATCAGTCAAGCAAACAGTGCAACAATAGTTCAAAATATTACAACACAGTTAGATAAGGTAACGAATGTAATTCCACATGGCAGTGATGGATACAGCAGGTGTAGTATCACATGTGGCTGGCTACACCTAAAGAGGTGAGGCACAAGTGTATGGGTGCTGTCATCTGAAACAAAGTGCAGTGAGAGGAGGTCAGAGAGGTGAGCAAGAGGAGTGTTGGAACAGGGAGTGGGAAGTGCTGGATAAAATCACATGGTGAGGAGTTTGCTAGGATTACTAAGAAATATCAGACATAAGGGGCACAAGGCCCAACATGAATGTCTCTTACATGAGTGGGCCATTTATACCAACAGTTGTTTAGTACAGAAAAGCCTATCTAAGGTAGTTCTAAAGTTATCGAAGCTAGTACTATATATGACTGCTTGTGGAAGCCTATTCCATGCCTTTGCAGCTCGGATGGTGTAGAAATAATCTCTTATCTGTTAAGGCTGATCATAGATAGTTTTATTGTGAGATCTTAAGTTGCATCTAATATAACTATAATTTAGGCCACAGTCAAACATAAGCTCTTGATTTTGAAGTAATTTATACAGTAACAACAGGTCTCCCTTTGTCTCCTGGCTTCTAAAGAATGTAATCCTGTTTCAATAATCTTATTTGGTAGGTATAATGTTTAAGCCTTTATATACACTTAGTTAGAGATCTTATACTACTTCAACTACTTTGATGTCTTTAAGTAAGTAGGGGACCAAACCGGTGATCCATAGTCTAATAAGTACGAGCATAACTTTTATAAATTGGAATAATGAGTTGTTCTGATTTGTTCGTAAAAGAACATTTAATTCTGGTCACCATATTTCTGGTGGCTCTGGCAACTGTCAAACAATGGTCCAAAGAGACAGGAATTATTTATATTTATACTCAAGTCTTGTACTTTGAGCATTTAAGTAAACTTTGATTTAAAATACAGGAGTAGTTAGGATTGTTTTCCTATGATGTAATACAACACATTTATCAGTGTTTAGGATCATATCATTTTGACTTGCCCAAATCTCAAGTTTACCTAAATCATTAACTAGTGATAGGTACTTATTTAGCGTGTTAACCACCACACCTAATTTAGTGTCATCAGCAAATTTTACAATCAAGTTGTTGATATTTATATCCATGTCCTTAATATATATATATATATATATTGAAAAGTGTAGCTGAGTACTGATCTAGGGAACACCACTACTCACTGAACCCTCACTTGAGATGCTGTGTTAATATGAACTCGTTGGACCCTATTATTAAGCCAGTTCTGGATCCATCTAGTTAAATCCATATTTACACCTATATTAATACATTTGTTTATGAGATTATAGTGGGATACTTGTTCCATAAGTCCGTCTTGTCTTGTTCCATAAGGACAAGACAGAGGAGAACAAAATCTCCTGCCTACGGATAGGAGTTAGAAGAAGGTGAAGGGAGGAGGACCTAAGCATACAAGAGGACTGTCTGAGCTGAGTGATGTCCAAGACAGGTTGGAGTGTGGAGGTGAACCAGCTTATATACAAAGCCAAGGGTTATTAGTTGGTGTTTGGACTCATAGGGAGGCCACTCCAAGAATGAAAGGACATCACAGTGGTGGTGGCGTGTATTAGCCCCTAATGCAAACCTTCCAACTCAGTGATAAAGTTATCTAAGGTGCATGAGGATTGTGGCATTGGTTGAGAAAAGTAGCAGAGCACTATAGGTGAGCAGGGCAGAAGGGTGGAGGTTTTGATTTTGTGAAGAGACTGAGGAGAGGAATGGGTGAAGGTGGTAGAGCAGTCCCAGTTTCTGGTTAAATGTCTACGTAAGGAGAGGCTACGTGAGCATCAAAGGAGAGGGAGGTATCAAGAATGATACTCAGGTATTTAAAGGATTGCATAGACTCGAGGGCATCACCAGAGTGGGAGAAGATAGTGAGAATTGGGTGAGGTTGAAGAGTGGAAGCAGGGTTGAAGAATACCATACACTTATTTTTTTGGTGTTGAGAACTAGTTGGTTGTCCAAAAACAGTCTTCAAGGTTTGGAAATCAGAAGCTAGTGTCCTATTTCACCAGAAGATGTCTGAAGAGGAGCAGTATATGATGGCATCATCCACATAAAGTTGAACAGATGCCCACCACAGTTGTTAGGTAAATTGTTAATGAAAAGAAAGAATAACAGTGGTCCCAAAATGAACCCTTGGGGTACTCTGTGGGTAATGGATCTGAAGTCGAGGCACACAGACCACTAACCCATGAAGTGGCCTGTTAGGTAACTGTGAAATCAGTTCAGTGCACTCTGGTCTAGGCCTAGGGAGTGCAACTTCAGAATAGAAGGTTGTGTTTAACCAGGTTGAACACCTTTGTTAAGTCCATGAAGACTGCTCCTGTGACTAGGCCACAGTCTATCGGATCAAACAGGTTGATAGACACTTTTAAAAAGGCAGGAGGGGATGCTAGGACTCTTACAAAACTGATGCTGGAAAAACAGAGAAGGTGGGTATGAATCCAGGTATTCCTGGAGATCGTTGAATTCACTCTTGGTCTTAGCAAGAGGCAAAGGATGATATTGGCCCAGAAGTTGTCAACTATCGAGGTAGTCCCAGCCTAATGGACAGGGACAACCAAGGTGACTCTTCCACCTATCCAGCAATGTAACAGATAGGAAGGACCTGTTGATTAGATTGGGTACTGGAGATGCCAGAGCTGATGATAGCACACAGTGTGCTGGACCTCATAGCCATTACAGAAATGAAGGCCACAGAGAACAATGACTGCTACCTGATGGTCCTAGACTACTCCATGTAAAGCACAAATGTGTAAAACATTTTATTGTATTTGAATTATAACCAAGTATTTATATTGTATTGTGTTTAAAAGTTTTAAGATTGTAAAGACTAATGTCAAACAATAAATGGAGATGGAGAGAGGATCACAGATGTGAAGTGGGTAGCCATCTGGGAACTAGCGACCATCAGACAATATGATTCTAATAAACACAGCAATAGAGTCAAGCCATACAAAGGCAAAGTACTGGACTTTAGGAGGGCTGACTTTTACAAAATGGGTGAGTGCCTAAGGAATGCACTAGCAAATGGGCAGGAAGGAGGGTGGAAGAACAATGGGAATAATAAAAACTGCCATCACAGAGGTAATGAGGCTTTGGGTGAAGCAAATAAACAAAACAAAATGATATAAGAAACCACTATGGTTCTCAAAGGAAGTGGCAGTGAAGGTTCAAGAGAAAAAGAAAGCATTCAGAAGTACAGGAATAACAGAAGAAGCAGGACAGAGAACTGTATCAGTTAAAGCAAAAGGAAGCTGGGAAGGCAGTCAGAACAGCAAAGGCCCAAACCAAGGAAAAGATAGCCAACTCAGTCAAGAAGGGGATAAAACCTTTATAGGTACATCAGGGAGCGAAGGAAGACCAAGGGAGGGATAGTGAGGAGGCTTAATAAAAGGGAGGGAGGGTGGGCAGAGGGTGACTGTGAAAAGGCAGAGATACTAAACAAATATTTTTGCTCAGTATTTACAAATGAAGAGGGGAGGTACCTAAAACAAACAGTAGAAACACTCTGGATACAGAGTTGATACCAGCCCATTTACAGAAGAAAGGATTCTGAAAGAACTCTTAAAACTGAAGATGGACAAAGCAATGGGGTCTGATGAGTTCATCCCAGAATTCTAAAAGAACTAACGGTAGAACTAGTGACACCACTGACTACCCTCTTTAACAAATCATGGGAGGATGGGGTGGTACCTGAGGACTGGAGGAGGGCAGATGTGATTCCCTTCACAAAAGTGGAGCAAGGCAGAAGCAGGAAACTATAGACCTGTTAGTTTAACCTCAGTGATAGGAAAATGATGGAATCACTTCTGAAGGAAAGAAATGTCAGTATCTAGAGGCCAGAGGGGCACAGGACCCAAGGCAGCATGGATTCCCAGTGGGAAGGTCATGCCAGATGAATCTGATAGATTTCTTTGACTGGGTGACCAAAGCAGTAGATCAGGGAGGGGCTGTGGACATGGCCTACCTAGACTTTAGCAAGGCATTTGACACAGTCCCACACAAAGATTAATATACAAGTAAGCCAGCCTGGGAGTGGGTCCCAAGATGACAGCCTGGGTAAAGAATTGGCTGGAGAATAGGACACAAGAGTAACAGTAAATGGAGTCACTCTGAAGAAGGGGGTTATTAGTGGGGTGCCATGAGTTCAACATTAGGACCGGTCCTCTTCAATGTCTTTATAAGTGACATTGCGGGGGACTGAAGGACAATATGCCTCTTTGCAGATGACACAAAGATCTGCAACAGAGTTGATGCACAAGTGGGGTGGAAAGGATGAGAAGGGACTTGGCAAGGCTAGAGGAATGGTCAAATGTATGGCAGCTTAGATTCAATGCTAAGAAGTGCAAGGTAATGCACCTGGGAAACAAAAACCCAGGGAAGAGTACACAATGGGGGGTGAGATACTAACAACAACAAAAATGGAAAGCGACCTGGGGTAGTCATATCAGATGACCTAAAGGTGGGCAAGCAATGTGAGAGGGCAGCAAGGAGGGCTAGGAGATACTTGGATGCATAGGGAAAGGCATCACCAGTACAAACAGGAAGTTATTATCCCTCTGTACAGACAGCTGGTGAGACCCCATCTGGAGTACTGTGTGCAGTTCTGGAGACCCAATCTCCGCAAAGACATAGACAGGATGGAAGCTGTCCAGAGGAGGGCATCTAAAATGGTGCAGGGTCTGCACCAGAAGACATATGAAGAGACTAAAGGAGCTTAATATGTATAGCCTCGAGGAAAGGAGGGAGAGGGGGGACATGATAGAAACTTTCAAGTACTTCAAGGAATCAACAAAGTCCAAGAGGTAGCATCTTTCAAAAAAGGTGTGCAAGAACAAGGGGCACAATTTGAAGATTGAGGGGCGGCTCAGAGGTAATTTAGAAGTATTTTTCACGAGAGGGTTGTGGATGTATGGAATGGCCTTCTGGAGGAAGTTGTGGAGTCAAAACAGTGGTGGAATTCAAGCATGCATGGGACAGTCATAAGGCCATTCTAGGGGATGGGGGCAGGAAAAAGTAGGCTGCTGGTTAACTAGAATCTGCAGCTTATCCAGTAGGTAGGAAATGGGCAGACTGGTGGGCCAAGCGGTCCTTATCTGCCGTCAAATTCTATGTTTCTACTTACCTACCTACAATGTATAGACATGATGAGGTACAGGTAAAAGAGGAGGGTGGCACTCTGTGTCGGGGAAGGAACTGAGGCAGTGGAGGATGGATCCATCGGGAGGAATTGGGTAATAAAATTGCTGGGGTTCAGCTAGCAGAGGTATAAATAAGGTAAGAATTGTTCATGGTGGTCTACAGACCACCAGGATGAGGGGAAGTAATAGGGAACTAGGGAAGAAGTAGAAGGACAGAAAGAGGAGGAGGTAGTAGTGGGGATCTCAACCTGCCAGACATTGACTGGGACATTCTGTAAGCTAGGAACATCTGAATTATGGCCCTGCTAGATATCTGTGGGATTGCATGCTGGTGCAGCTTGTTCAGGGACCCACAAGACAGGCCGCCATTCTCAACACGGTGCTCCCAGTCTCAGCAAGAGTAGGCAGAATGTGGTTTGGAGAACCACTGTGGTCCAGTAAGCATAACACTATATGGTTCAAGGTGGCCCTTGATATCAGTAAGTGCTCATCAGAGGCTGAAGTTCTGGATTTTAGCAGGGCAGACTTCAACTAGATAAGGGATTAGTCCAGAACAGGTTAATTGAAGTGGGAAGTATCAGGGAGTGGAGGAAAGATGGGGAAAATAAAAGGGCTATTTTGAGATAAAAATATATGAATGAGAACTGCTACCAAGAGAAACAGGTACAAAACCAATATGGTTCTTTGAAAAGGTCAGGGAGGCAGTGAGGCCAAAAGAAGGCCTTCATCGGGTATAAGGAGAAGCAGAGGATAAAAGTGGGGAGTACCAAGTAAGAAACAGAGAGGCTAAGATGACAGTCAGGGATGCAAAAACAGGCACAAAGTGACATATAGCAGAGGGGTCAAGGGCAGAGAAAAGCAGTTTTCACATATATAAGGAAAAAAGAAAGAAAGAAAGATGTGGGGAAATTGATGGACTAACAGAGGAGGCAGAGTAATAGAGGAGGACAAACAGAAAGCAGACATTCTGAGTGACTACTTCTACTCAGTATTCACTAGGAGGACAGTGTGCCTCTGCTAGAGAGTGGCATAAACGCTGCTGAAAGGGGACCCTGGAAATGCAACAGCAAGTATTTACTACTAGTACAAAGGTCAGAAAAGGCGAGCAGCCCTAATGATAGATAGTGCTCTGGGGTCGGATGGGATGGTGCTCAGGCAACAAGCATCAGAATTAGCTGAATGTCTGTCAGGGCTATTCAATAGCAGTATTCAGTTAGGGGTGGTTCTGAAAACTAGAGGGTAGTGGACATAGTTCTGCTACATGGGGGGACAAAGAGCAGTTGAGTAACTTCAGATCTGTCAGTCTTACCTCCGTGGTGAATAAACCGATGGAGACACTAGTCAAACAGGACCTTGTGGACTACCTGGAGAAAATGGGCTCCGGGGAGCAAAGAGCAGGGTTTCATGGCAGGGAGGTCTTGTCACAGCAACCTGGTAGTATTCTTGAATCGATAACTAGGACAGTGGATAAGGGCCATGGGTGAATTTCTGTACTTCAACATCAGCAAGGCTTTCTACTCGGTGCCACAAAGAAGGTTGCTGAAGAAGCTAGAGGATCTGTGTGCAGCAAAGAAAATACTGCAGTTAAACTGGTAGGAAGTTGGTTGGAAGGAAAGCAGCAGAGGGTAGTGCTAAATGGAGTCAGATATGAGGAGGAGAGGTCACCAATGGAGTGCCACAGTGATCGATCCTAGGTCCAGTTCTTTCATCAGCGATACAGGAGAAGGATTACAAGGCAAGATGTGTCTAGTCATCGATGATACCATGCTCTGTGGTAGCGAGACAGAGAAGAGGGGTAAGAGAGATGCAGAAAGACCTGCAAAGGCTGGAGATGTGGACCAGGGTTTGGCAGCTGAAATTCAACAACAAAAAGTACAAAGTGATGCACAGAGAACAAGAACCCCAGAACAGAGTCTTGGATGGGAGGGTTAAGCTGGATACCAGTTTTGTGGAAAGGGATCTGAAAGTCATCATAACTGACTCCTTAAACAATATAGAAACATAGAAATATAGACTTTGATGGCTGATAAGGACCACTTGGCCCACCTAGTCTGCCCATTTCCCTACTTTCAGGATAAACTGCAGATCTTAGTTAACCAACAGCCTATTTCTTCCTACCCCCAACAAAATTGCCTTGTGTCTGTCCATGCATTCTTGAATTCTCCCACAGTTTTAGACCCCCAACCTCCTCTGGAAGGCTGTTCCATGAGTCCACCACCCTCTCTGTGAAAAATACTTCCTCACATTGCCCCTGAACCACCCACCCATCTTCAAACTATGCCCCTTGTTCTTGCACATCTCTTTTCTGAAAGATGCTACCTTTTGGACTTTGTTGATTCCACTGAGGTACTTAAAAGTTTCTATCATGTTCCCCCTCCCTCCTTTCCTCAAGGGTATACATATTAAACTCCTTTAGTCTCTCCTCGTGGCTTCTCTTGCAGATTCTGTACCATTTTAGTTGCCCTCCTCTGGACTACCTCTATCCTGTCTATGTCCTTGTGGAGATGGGATCTCAGAACCGGACACAGTACTCCAGATGGGGTCTCAACAACTGTCTGTACAGAGGGATAACAACTTCCTGTTTTCTGCTGGTGATGCCTCTCCCTATACATCCCAGTATCCCCAGCCCTTTCTACTGCCTTCTCACATTGCTTGCTAACCTTAAGGTCATCTGATATGATTACCCCAGGTCCTTTCCATTTTTGTTGTTGTTACTACATCTCCCCCATTGTGTAATCTTTCCTGGGTTTTTGTTTCCCAGGTGCATTATTTTACCTTCTTTGCATTGAATCCTAGCTGCCATACTTCTGACCATTCCTCCAACCTTGCCAAGTCCCTTCTCATCTTTTCCACACATCCTTGTGTATCAACCCTGTTGCAGATCTTTGTGTCATCTGCAAATATAGCCAGTGCAACTAGGCCTACAGTAAGGTAAACAGGATGCTAGGGTGTATTGGGAGGGGTTTTGACAGCAGGAGGAGAGGTAGTAATACCTCTCTGGAGCTCACTGGTGAGATTACACCTAGAGTACTGTGCCCATTTGCGGAGTCCTCACCAAAGGAAAGACAAAGGTCAAGCTGGAATGTGCAGTATAGTGTAAACTAGACAAATATTCAGGGCTAGCGGGCAGACCTTACAAGGCTCGGCTTACTGCACTGAACATTTATTTGCTCAATGCCAGATGAAAGAGGGTGATATGATAGAAACCTTCCTGGAAGGAATGAACAAGGTGAACTGCAAGGAACCATGCAACAATATTAGTGAATCTAAAACATGAGGTCACGAGTGGAAGCTGGTGGGGGTGGTTCAGGAGGGACATTAGAAAGTTTTGTTGTACAAAGTGGCTGAACCATGGAACAGTCTGCCAGTGAAGGTGGTGGGTGCTAAAACCATTAATGGTTTCAAAATAGTTGGAACTGAGTTAAAGGGATTAGTTGTTACTCATGGGGATAGTAGTAATGCAGGGAGCAAGGTGGTGGATAGTGTAGACAAAGAGCCAATATGGACAAAAAGTCTTGGGGTATAATAGGGTGTTAGAGGCAGACTAGATAGACCATTGGACTTCTTCTGTTGTACATGTCTAGTAGGGTCAGAGGCCGCAAACAAGGGTAGGGTTTATGGCAGACTAGATGGGCCTAGCGGTCCTTATCTGCCATCAGTTTCTATGTTTCTATGTGACTATGGTTGAAAGGATGGTTCTGGGATCACATTATGAGGACTACAAGAGGACAATAATTCTAAAAAAGCAGAGTTACTGTCATGGATTATTGTCTCTGATAATAATAAACCTACTCAACTTTTCCACACTGTAGACAGATTAATACATCTGTTGTGTCTGCTCTACAATGCCGATTCGACAACCCTTTTGTCGACGGCATATCGCTGACAGGAATCATGCTGACAGCAAGTTGCATTTATCATGATTCCTATTTGTCTCCCTGGTCCTTTTTTTTAATCAGGAAAACGGCACAAGACCCCCAAACAGAGGCTCTTCCCACCCCGACTTTAAGATTCTTAACTCCAGTTGGAGTTAGTTTGGGAACAGAGGTGCAGGACTTGAAGACAGTGTGCCCCTTTCTCAGGCACACCAACACAGAGACCTGTTGGCAAAGTGTTGATTTTGCCGACAGGATTGTAGTTCGTTTGTTGGTGTCACCCTAAGTGGCTCATACCATTGTGTCTATAGTCCAGGGTGTTTTGTCACAGACTGCTATAAGGAGTTTGATCATTTCTTCTTGGACAAAATGTCTCCAGTTAGGGCTGGGATCTCTACAGGAAGCCTTTTAAGGACCAGAGTGAGCTGAGCTGAAAGCTATTTTTATTTATTAATTTATTTGAGTATTTGGAAATAACCTTTGAGCAATGTGCTCTTTTCAAAGGTTCCACATCAGCAAAAGTGGGTGACAATATATTCAGAGAACACAACACTCAATAGAGAATAACATAACATTGTTTTATATTGCATTACGAATGAGGAAGCAATAAACTTAGTACACATTGCATTTATATAGTATCTTAATGGTTACAGGAAAGGTTAAACTATGGTGAGAAAAGTAGGTCTAAGAAATAGAAAAAGGCTGTAAGGTGTGGAAAGAGGTTGACCTAACTTTAAATTACAGCTGCAGCCATGAGGTAAGCTTTGTCAGGTAGCAGAGGCAGTAGGGGGTATGGAAGAAGGATGGAAGGTTAAGGTAGCCAAAGAAAGGGTGGCATGCTAGGAGCCGCTAGTTAACCAATTGGTGGATATAGAGTACTTCAGTGTTGTGGGAGTTTCAACCAGTATCTTTGGGAGGCACTCAGGGAATCTCTGGTCTCACGCCTTGCTGTGCCCTGGACCTGGGGCCCACATGTTGTGGTGGAGTGTGTGAGGTTCTCAGTCCAGCATTTGCTGGCATTGTTAGGTGTTCCTCTCAGATCTTTGTTTCACGAGATTGCTTAGAAGGCCTTGGTAAGATTCCTTCTGAAGAAACCATCTTTGGAACCAGACATGCTAGTGAATTACAAGCCTGTCTTGGACCTTTCCTGTCTGGGAAAGATCATCAGGAAGGTGGTGGTGATGCAGCTAGAGGTGCACCTTAAGTAATACAAGGGCAAGACCATCTTATTTATACATTGCCTTTTGCCCAAGGACTCAGCATGATGTACAAATAATGTAAATCGAAGGTGCAGACATACAACATGTATGAACCCTTACAGTCAGATTTCTGACCTCATCACAACACAAAACTGCATTTGCCAAGGTGCGCAATGACCTGTTTCTGGTGAGGCATAGGTGGGTGGGAATGATCTGTTGTCATTATCCTTGATCTCTCTGTGCATTTGACACCATGGATCATGGGGTTTCATGAAGTGCCTTGAGGAATATGTTGGACAGCCATTAAATGGTTTAGTCCTTCCTTTTAGGTAGATCACAGATGGTTATGATGGGCACTTACTTGTTGCCACCAGCAGCGGTCATCTGTAGTGTTCTTCAGGGATCCATTCTGTTCCCCATGTTATTCACAGTGTATATGCTACAACCAGGACAGGTCATTAGGTGATACTGCATGAGGTTTCACTGCTACACAGGTGATACTAAGCTGTACCTGTCCTTTACACTGGATTTGCATGGGGCAATCTCAGTGCTGGAGCAATGCCTGCAAGAGATTTCTAACTGGATGGTCTCCAGCTGGTTGAGCTAAAATCCAACCTAGATGGTGTTTCTACTGGTGGAACTAACTCCTTGCAGGTCAGCTGCCAGTTGAGATACTATTGGTTTGCCTGTATTGAATGGCACTGTCCTGACATCCGTAGATAGGGTGAAGAATCTGGGAGTCATTGTGGGTCTGACACTCAAACATAAAGTGTCAGTTGTGGCCAAAGTAGATACTGGATTACACCATATCAAGTGCAAGAGGACCTAGCGGAGCCTGGTGCATACGTTTATAACCTCAAGACTGAAATACTGTAATGCTCTTTACCTGCAGATATCCAAGAGTTTAATTCACTGCCCACATAATTGATGTAGAATGCTGCTGCCAGGCTAATCACCAGATCATCTTATGTGGAGCATATAATGCCTGTGCTGCAGCATCTACATTGGCTACAAGTTAGGTGGTGTAAACCTTTAAAATTGCTTGACTAACTGCTAGACCTAATGGATGACACAGTTAACCAACAAGCTTTGTCCCCACAGAAGAAAAGATGGCTATCAGAACTAGGAAGGTAGTCAGTTTTAAGCGAGTTCAGTTTGCAACCTCTGGTAAACTGGAGTAATATTCAAACTTTGGAGTAGCTTCCTGTCTTCCAAATACCACCACATCCCTACAGGTAGCTTCATCACTACACATCTCAGTCAGTTAGCACACAACCAAGGGAATCAGGAATCTTTACAACAGCAGGCAGATAATGGATAAGGCACCGTAAAAGTACAAGCATAGAAGGAGAGGACAAAACAGGGGCATAGATGCAGGGGCGCTATCTGATACCTTAGACAAGGCACCCACTAAACAAACTCATATTGGTATCTTGCATGTAGAATGGGATTAGCCCTACAAGTCTGAATGAATACGATACCTAGGGCTTATAAATATCCCACCTGAGGTGACAGTAGTCTTGAAATGGACTATGAAGTTAATATCCACTGAGTATCAAGTTTAAATGTGGACCAGTACATTCATCTGTTACAATATGTGTTTTTACTGTATTCATGTCCATCTCTAGTGTTGTATAAATTTCCGTAACAGTATGTTTCCAAGGGGTCACTGGCCTGCCTAGAAAAGCCTACTGTACTGTATTGCTTTTATGCCATATATTTATATTAGTAAAATGTTTAGTTAAAAAGAAAAACAATTCAGGACATGGACAAAAATGGACAGTCTTACCCCAAGGGTCACAACTCTGCAAACCGAGACTGAATAGTGAGGATCAAGTTGTGTAGCACTCAGAGGACTCTATTTAAATCACAGGACACCACAGCACACATGGTCAAAGAAACTATGCCACTCCACCTGAGACTGGAAATCCTTGAGAACCAAGCTGCAGAAATGGAGCAGAAATAAGGCAGTACAGCATAGTGGTTAATGGCACTGAGCTGCAAGCCTAGAGTCATGGGTTTGAATCCCATCAACCTCCATTTGCATACTATGTGACCCTGGGCAAGTCACTTCACTTCCTTGTGCTCCTAGGTTACACCTAGAAACAAACTTTGGTTTAGTGTGCCATTCTTGGTTAAATAATTTCCCTTCCCTTTCCTACAGAAAATAATTTAATGGTAGTGGGTCTCCTGAAATCAGCAGAGGTGGAGGATTACCCTGGATTTTGCCCATACATTTTGCCTCAGCTGCTGGGACTCATGATGTAAGATCAAGGCTTTCCCATAGAAAAGGCCTAGAGGAAACTTGGGAGGGGGGCAAATTTGCTCTTTATCCCAGTTTATGCAAACCTGAAATTCTTGTCAGGGATGGAAGACCCAGGGTTCCAGCAATGGCAGGAGAATGGAATAAATTACATGTCACCTGGGTGAAGGTAAGAGATCTCGGACCCACTAATAAATGGGCCCTAGGACCAAGATGACCACCAGACTTGGTGCTGCCAGGTTCGTATGAGAAAAGTCCCAATCTGACATTTCTGGAGTGGTTTGCAGTCATAATAAAACATCACACAAAAACATATATGTATAGTGAAGCCCACCACAATGAAGTGCAGCACTGCAGAATTCTGCAGTAGAGTTACTGCAGCAAACAATGTAATTTCAGTGGAAGTTAATCCCTTTGTCATGCAGTAAACGTGTGACACTGCACTTCATCCTGGTGGGCTTCACTGTATATAGAAGAATGACTTCAATTTTCCAAGCAAATAAGCAAAACATTACAGTCTTGTATTTCTCATAGTCTTACATATTTCCAAGAACAATAAGCAATAATAAACATCTCATGTACACTGAATATAGCCTATGAGCTATGACCACTTGTTTCTCTGTATGAGAGTCATACTAAAGCTAGAGCTGATTAGTTTCTATCTTACCATATTATGTGTCTGTTTGTGGCTATATCTGTTTGTCTGTCTGTCTGTGATCCATTAGCAAGTTAGCCCATAGACCCAGCTGGATCTTATATGGCAGTCATCTTGGAGCCTTCCACCAGCGATTCCCAGTGCAAAATCAACACCCTTCTTATAGTCTCCTCTTGCCACAGAGAACAAAATGGACATTTCTAGCAAGTCTATGTGCCAATAATTGGTCTTCTCATGTCATTGCACAATAATACTAGAAACAACTTGGGATTTTCCAGGTTAGTGATTTGCCTGCCAGAAACTTGTTCTCATCTCTAGTGGGGAACATCCCACAATGTAGGTGTTCAGTTATATTTGTATGCCCAATTAGTGAGGAACTGTTCACTGACAAGGGTAAACACTGCATTATTCTATTTTTGCAAGAATGTCTTTGGTGGGGCTAACCTGACTAAACTGACAGGATTCTGCTTTTCTGTTAGAAATACAGTATGAAGCCTTATTCACACTGAGATCCTTACTCAGCCTGTGGAACACAGGACCTTTTTTCACTTTTTGCTATGCCTGGACATTCCATAAATATCTCAGGTCATTAGGGAGCCTGCCCTAATGACATATGGGACCTCTTAAGAGACAGTGAAACAAAGCCATTCCAAATTCTAAAAGAGGAACTAGATATCCCTCAAATGCATATGTTTCAATACATCCAAGCTAGACTCATTATCCAGAGAATGGGTAGACTTAAACCACCAGAATCCTATTGGCTGAAATAGAAAGAGTGATAATGGTGGAGAGAGCAACCTCACAAGACTTATGTCCAATGTATACTCCACACTTAGAGACAAATCACAAGATATATTTCAGAAGATCAGAAGCATTGAGGAAAGGTCCTTGAATGTCAAATACCTGACAAAGCCTGGAGCACAATCTACGAGTCACCGTGGGGCTCACCATGTGTAATCTCTATAAAGTCACAGTATAACTTTATCAATTGGTTGTATATGCACCCTGACACAGTAAACAAGTTCAACACAGGGCTAGCACCTCTTTGTGGGAGGTATACAAAGGAAAAGGGAGCATACATTCATTATCTCTGAGAATGTGAGACCCTGAGACCATTCCAGGCTGAGATGAGCAGGAAACTTTCCCAAATCATGGGATTAAATGTGAGAGATTTATGCCTGCAACTCCTGTTTGGGATAAAGGATGCAGAGAGGAGGACTGGGAACCATATCCCAGAGTGGTTTGCATCTTACGTCTCATGGCAAAGAAGTGTATACAGAACTCATGGGTGTCCAACCAGCAACCCAAATAAGGTATGTGGCACTCTTTAATCCTGAAAGTACTGCCTCTTGAAGATTAATTTATAAGTTTAAAGATTGGGCAGATAAATTCAAAAGGCAATTGGCCCTGTACATAAACTCTCTGCCTCTACAGGAAGCCATGTTGATCAGAAAGGTTGCCGAAATGAGGGTGCCCAGGGGCTATGTACTTCCACACTCTTCTTCTCTCTTCAAAGGTGCAGTAACACAAAAAAGATTCAAAACACTTAGAAAAAGTTAATATAATGTAGCTTTATTCTTGGAATCAAATACAGTGGGTGATGGTTGTTCTTTGGTTCTAGCTGAGCTAGTATTGACTTGCATATTTGATAATAATGTTTTCACAATGTTCTATGAAATTACATTAATGTTCTGTCCAGTTGGTATGTGTACTCAGAACATGCTTTTACAACTCTAGCATAAATGTAACCAGTCAGCCTTTCTGTAGGTTCTTGACACTTATGAAATGCAATAAAAGAATTAGAAAAAAGGGCCTACAGCTTACCCTGAAGGCATAGGCTAACACTTCCCTACCCAAATATTTATAGTGGTTACATGAGAATGAAGATTGAGACCAAACTCTTAGTAATGGCAAGAAGGCTAAAAGGAGGATGCACACCTTTCTGTTTTCTCCATATACAGCACCCACCTGCACCACAAAGCATTTAATATAGTGCACAGTACCTTACATACTCTGAAGATTGAACACCAGCTGCTACTGCTGGCAAAATCGCAGGTGGCATAGAATGGCCATACACATTTTCAACTAACAAAGAGACACTCATAAACTGGCCTGAAGAATAGAACAGAAATGGGATCAGCAGAAGAAGAAGATTTGGAGGGATCGGAGAATCCTTGACCGTGCTTCTTTGTGTGAGAGGCTTTTGTTAGCAGCACATAAGTGGGGGTTGAAGCAGAGTAATGCCCCCAGTAATTCTTTGATTTAAATGCCCTGTTACCTGTTTCTAATTTACTCTAAATTGATCGTCACCACATCAACTCCAGGTACCACATCAACTCCAGGTACAGACTATTAATTTAGTATACAGTGTCTGGGGAGGGGCTGTGTCCAGATAGTTCATCTTCTAGAAGCTAATTTTGTAACCAGGAATTTGCCATAGTGACTACAATGTTGGGACTGCATTCAATGTTTAGGATGTACTTTTTGATCGATGCCATGTGGGTAAGATGGTGGATTTCTAATGGCACTGTTATTTTTCTTGCAGGTACCATAACAGACTTTTGGTGGGATTTACTCCACCTATAGTTTATTAATCTCTGGACTTTCTCTATAACAGGAGAATTGTTGTGGTGCCTTAAATTTATTTATCCTAGCTTAAAATGACAGTGTTGTAAGGTTATAAATACTGTATAACTCTATTGATTAGACAGGAATGTTTGATGGTGTGTTTTGTTTACTCTAAAAGAGTGCAACCTCAAACTTAAATGATTTTTTTTAGCTATGAGTCACTCTTGGTAGAAATACTTGTAAGAGCTACAAGCTAAACTGCAATATGAGGAAAACATAAGGCAGGTGCCTGCATGGTTGTATTACATACTTTCCCACATCCTTATGTGGCATCTCTGTATAGCTCCTGGGATGTATGCCTAATATATTAACTGTTTGGATGTTATTGTGAAATAAATGCTTTACGCCCCACTGAGTAACAAGCATGAAGGTGTCTGAGATTCCATTTGTAAGAGATGTTATTTGTAAATTCTTTTTATGGTTATCCTTCTGTGAGGAGTCAATTGTAAGTGTTTGTACTTGCAAAATGATACAAAAATGCTTTAGTAATGTATAAATGCCTGCAAGAACTGAGTCCATCCAGACTATCTTAATGATCCACGTGACTCAGTATACTCAAGCATCATTCCGCTTCACAAAGGGATTGCTTTTGGCCATCCTGAGATCATGATTGAAGCATTCAGGAGATAGTGCTTTTGGTTTGATCCACTTATCAGAACTCCTTGTCTTATCACATCAGGAGTTCTTCCTCAGTGGAGCATTTAAAATAGGATTACAATATTTATTTCCATCAGCCTTTGGAGACTCTTGTACTATCTGTTTCATCTTTCCCTCAGCATTTCTTTTGTTTTGTTTCATACTGTGTTTGTGTCATATGTTGTACAGGAGTGATGAAAAGCCATTGATCACATAGGGTCAGTGGCCACATACAGTGTATAGGTCCTACGGGCAGACTGATTGGGTCTGGTGGTCCTATCTGCTGACAATTTCTGTTTCTATGTTTCTATGGACACTGCTCTGTGAAGTCCTGAGCCCTTGAGATATAGTAGGGTGCTATACAAATGAATAATGCTTTGTCTTGTCTGTGCCCATGTTCCCACCTAAATGTGTGAACCCTGGTCCCCTCTAAAACTAGAGGGACCTATAGTAATCCTTTTTCAGTTCAGGGGCTAGGGTGTGAAACATAGGTCCTCCTTGCTCCACTCTTGTGAAAGGGGACCACTTTCACCCTCCTCCAATCCTCTGGGACTGCTCCAGTCTCCAGAATGTGGTTGAAACACAATCATAAGAGGCCATCCTATTTATACCTTAATTCCCTCAGCACTCTGGGTGCAATCCATATGGTTCTGGATACTTGTGCACTCTGATTGCCCTTAGTCCCTAAGTATACTATCATCTAGCTTTGATCCCATTTCAGTTCTCTCTGCTCCTGTCCTTAGCCTGCCTTCTGCTGCTGGGATTCAGCACCACTTTTTCTTAGACAGAGCAAAAGTACTCATTAAGGATGTCAGCCTTCTTCTCATCCTCCAATACACACACATTTCCAGAGTTTAGCCCCATAATACCCTCTTTAGTTTTTCTATTTTCATCGATATTTCTAAAGAAGGCATTGTCATTTTCTTTGACACCTAGGCTATCCTCAGTTCCATCTTGGCTTTTGTCCTCTTTATGACTCTTCTTGCCTCCTTCATTTTCACTTAGAGACTTCTGTTATCCTTTGACTGTTCCCTTGTATCTCTTAAATGCAGCCCTCTTGCCCTGACTGCTTCTCCCACTTCTCTGGAGAACCAGAGTGGTATCTTGTGTTTTGTTCTTACATGCTTCAAAAAGGTTTTATAACCTCCAAAAGACTACTACTAAGTTCCCACTTTTCTCCACCTGCTCAGTTTGTTTTGGAGGTTCTCCTTTATTCTTCCCAAATCTGCCATCCTGAAGTTTATTTTCTTAGACTTAGTATTCCTGTCTTCTAGGGCTAGGGTGAACCAAACTGAATCACTCATCCCAGAGGCTCCCTTACCCTAACTTCCACCCTGTTGTGGTTCAGCAGAACCTGGTCAAGGAAGACTCCCCACCTGGTGGGTTCTTTCACTCACTGTGCAAGGAAGCCCTCTTGTAATTTATCTGCTGGGGTCTGGCTCTGCACCCTAGTTGATGATGTTTCCCAGTCCATATCAGGAGATTAAGATCTCCCAGTAGTACTATATTCCATAATGTGGTACCCTTTCTGATCATCTCCTAAGTTCTCTGTCACTCTCCTCACACTGGTTTGGTAGCCTCTAAACCACAGCCTACTATGAGGTTCTTCTCTTCTTCAGCACCCAGCTGCATCTTCCCTACTTCTGTTACCCCTCCTCTCCCAGATCATAGATTTCCATCACATTAATGCTGTCCTAATGTCCTTAATGTTGTCCTTAATGTAAAGTGCCATCCCTCCTCCTGTCTATATCCCTACCCTTCTGAATAAGGCAAATCCTCAGAAACTGAGGATCCAGTAATGGTTCTGCATTTTCCATGTTTCCATGATTGCAATTAACTCTGGTTAGCTTCCACCACCACTGCCCGGTAGTCTTCCATTTTGTTCCAGAGGCTTCTAGAATTAATTAAAACTACCTTCCATAAGTTATAGTAAATTTGTCCATCCCTTCTTTACTGCTGCCTCAAAACATCCTTGCTTCTCACTACTTCCTCCATTATCATGTACCCTCCTTAACTTTCCTCCATGTCTGTCATTGCTTGAGAGAGAGATATTGTTAATATGTTTAAGGGGAGCCATTTCTGATGTGTGTGTGAGTGTGATTCAAGATCTGCCAACTGATACTACCCTCCCTACTTAGTTTCAATATTTGCTAATTTGGTAATTCACATCTGTCTTCTGCCCCACGGTTGGTGCCATCCCTGCACAGATGCTTCCCATTCCCAGCAAACAACCAGTGCACCTCCTAGAACATTTCCAAGTCCCCCAGAAAGAAAAATTCCTCTTCCCCACACCATCTCTTTAGCCATGTGTTGAACTCCCTAGTTTGTTTTCTGTTCTGTCCCTCACATGGCACCAGCAGTACCTCACAGAAGGTTACTGTCTCAGCTTCTACCCTTAGTCTTGTTCCTGGTTCTCAGAATCTGTCTTTTGTCCTAGCTACATTGTTGCCCACCAGGTCATTGGTGCCTACAGTAAGATGAATCACTACATGTGGCTTTTCCTCCCCTACGTGAGGCTTCATTAACCAAAGAGAGCACACGCTCACAGCTGTGCCTCATAAACAGCAGACAGTATTTTCCTCCTGGCTGTTGATGCACAACCTCTCATTACCTTTGATTATAGAATCTCCCATTACTAAGCGTCCTCATCTTGCTTCTATTGTGTTCCTCCTTCTTCACACTCTTTTCCAGTACAGCCTCCTACGCTGAGGATTCCAGTAGTACTTCCTCTTTTGGGTCAGTAGCCTGAATTGTTTCCACCAGTGGTGCAGACCAGTTCCTTGTATCTACCCTGGAAGTCCACCCCATCTCACTACAGTCCATCCACCTGCATTAACCTGAAGGGTATTTAGGACTGTGGAACTATAATCACTGTAGCACCATGCCTTAACACTCCTCAGGAACCTCACTTCACTCCTGAGGGCAGTGACCTCATCAGAAAGGGCCCAATCCTCCCACACAGTGCATAATCATCATGTATTTAGAGTAGTCTGTGGAAGACAACAGCACCACACCCCTGCAGCTCACCAACTCTCCCTCCCTCCCCCCTCATCCCTGCTTGCTCAAATATGGTGCTAATGTGTGCTACTGATGACCTAACTCTGGAGTGCAGTGTCCTTATCTTGACATACTTCACTCCCTGGTTTTGTGGTGTCCCATTATTAGAGCACAGTGGCTGCCCCCCACCTCTTCTGCTAGGTCTGTCTTTGATTAATTGGCTTCCCTGCCCCTCTTCCTTTAAGTCTCTCTTTGATTGGGTCCCTAAGGAAATTACCTAGTGGTACTTCAATGAGTGGCACACTCTCAGGTATGACTCTCTATGCTCATAAGAGGTGCCCATATATACTTCTAGTGCCTCCAGGCTTGGAAATACTCCTCCTAAGTACCTATTGAAGATCCCTCCTACCAGGCCTCTGTTTGGTCCATGTCCCCTACCACTACAAGGAAAGCAACCACTGAAAACAAAATTGAAAAGCATTTACCTCTCCTAATAGTACTCACCCTCACTGCCACTTAAGTAATAAAGAAAGACCTTACTTGGTGCAGGTTAGGTGCTCTGTTCTCACCTCTCTTTCAGTTCTCCCAGCATATTACAGTACCAGGGCACAGATGGGTGGGCAAATAAATATGCTAGTGCCCTACCAGGTCACATATTGTGAGGAAAGTAAACTATGCCATCGCACCACCAGGTCACATGCAGTATGGGAACCTTAACAATATATCATACCACCAGGTTACTGAAGGTGTGGGTACTTCTACAGTGCCATTGCACCACCAGGTTACAGGTAATGTGGGAAACTAAACAATGTTATCACACTTGCAGGCCATGGACAGTCTGGGCAATACAGTAACAATTCTGAAAAGCCTTAAATCTATTGAGGAATGGAGAAATGTGTATCTCTCTCACTTCTCTAAATATAAACCTTCAGAAGTGCTGATTCAATCAATCTTTTCTGACTAAAACAGAGTTCCGTTTTCTACTCACATAAAGGCAGAAGTAGTCAGACCAGTTGAAAGTCTGTGGGCAACTCCATGGATAGGAATGAAGAGATGTTTAGATTGCTGACATTTCTCCTGATTTGTAAGTATTCTTTATTTATAAGAAGAAAAAATGCTTACGCTGCAATAATTTAATTATGGCTACTAAACTAGTAATATGAATATTTAGATGTATCTTAGAAGGTGTGTGTCTACTATTTCTTAAAACTCAAAGAAGGATGACATTGGAACTTGCAACTCTCAGAGATCATGGTTAAAGCACTTTCACCCAGTGCATCTCACTGCACCTCCGAACAGAAGGAGGACCACGGTGAAAATGAGATGTTGCATCTAAGATGAGCTATCATGAGTAAATAATGTATATATAAAAATGGTCTGCAAGTCCAGTATCACAACATATCAGCTGGGCTTACTGTATTTCACAGAGCAGAGTAGTACTGTGCAACACAAGCTCTGTTAGGGCAAATGTATTGCTCTGACAGGGTTAAGCAAACTACACAAATGTCTAATTTCCAATTATATTTTAAAAACAAGTCAGTTTCTGTTTCCTTTTGGGAGGACTTCTATTAAATTTTCTCAATGGCATAAACTAATGTCAAGCTAATTCATTCATATTTCCTCATCTTTTAATATATTTAACAAACTTCATGCACCAGCAGTCTGTGCACAGTTCTAGCATTCCTTTACAGTATCTATTCCTTTATCAGGTTGTTATTTACAGTTCATATGTTTAGGTTACCCATATGAGTCCAAGCACAGTCATGTTTTATCAGGCATCTGTTTTTTTTGGACTCCATGGTGCTGTGCACCAGTGTGCCTCAGAGTCAGACAAGACCACTAGTTTTGTGGAATGGCATCATGCATTCATGGTTCTGCGTAAACCTTAGGCCTCCATTCAGAGATAAAAGTCTATTTTGTCAAATCCTTTGGAATCCCGTGAGTTGTTTTCTGGGGACTGCTTTCCAATAGAAACTTCCTCCAGTCCCACTCAGTAGGGGCCCCGTTCATAGTTGCAAAGGTAGAAGCACAAAAATGGGGGTAGGGAGAGAGCAAACAGTCACCCCATTGAATTGTGACTTTCTGGAGCTACTGTGTGCAAAACAAAAGCATTGTCCCACTGGGGAGGAGTCTCCCTGGGACTACCTCACAATGGGAATGACATGCCCAGATGTTAGTGGGTGTGAGCAGAGTTTGCACCCACTAACTTGCTATGGTATGTGACTCTCACAGCTTCTTGGCTTGGTACAGTACCAGTCGCACAGAGCTATGCCATGCTAAGGGACTGTGAGTCCAGGCAGTATTGCCAAGAAGTGTCCCCATTCACCCTCTTCTTACTTTTTGTCCATATCAGTGCAACATCATGTCAGTGCAAGTACAAAGACAGATGGACGACACCCAGCATTGAATTGTTCCTCTCATCAGCTTTCATCTCAACTGATTCTGCCTCTACATGGCCATCAGGCTCCAGTTTGTTCAAGCAGGTGATGCCTTTCTCCTCTCCATCTGCTCAAAAACTCCAGGGCCCAATTCCAAGTCAGATTTTGCATGTCACAAGGCAACTTCCACCAAACCCGATGGCACAAGTCACACCTTGTGACATGTACGCTTGGCTGGGATTCCGGAGGCAGCCTGCGCCATGGTATGGGCAGCCTGCACCCAAGAGTCTTCTGTCAGCTGCAGCCCCTATGGCATGGTGGAAGGGGGTTACGGCAGCAGCTGTGCCCTATTCTGAAAGGGCGCCTGCCATAACCCACCTATGCTATTCTAAGACACACTCGCGTGCACTGCAGGGTAGACCAGCTGTTTGTTGGTGCAAGGCATCCGGCTCCTAGCCAAACGGCAGTTGCCCCCAGAGTGCTGCAACCTGCACACAGTTGTGCCCTCATGGACCCCAAATCACTGAGAAGCCCCCTGCGATACTGGGGTGCCACCCACCCACTCCTGGGTCCATTTTTTGTAGCCCTTGTGCCTGTGCCACACTGCCAACTCCGCCCATGACCCACAGGGCTTGCAAGTTTGTTTTGGGGCTGAGGGCTGTTCCTCATGATCAGTAGCTTGTGGCACCCAGGTCCGTTGCACCATTCCCTGTGGCTGCTATAAGTGGCAGGGCATAAGTGCCGGGGACCTTGCCTGTTCTGGAATAGGGAGCAGGGTCCCAGGCATGGCGCCAAATGTTACAACTCACATCGCCTCAGAGTTGCAACATTAGTCTTGGAATCAGGCCCCAGGGGTCATCCTGGGCCCAATCTAGTTCTCTGTTTTCCATAATGACTCCCCAGTCTCTGTCTCCTTGAAACACAACACTACTCTGTTCCTCAGGTACCTTAGTCCCTAAACTGGAAACATATTTGCAGTATGAGCTTAATATGTGCAATGCCAGTTCTGCTCAAACCAGCTCTCAGTAAATGCCAAAAAATGGCCTGTGTGACCTTTGGTAGCAAGCAGAGACTTGCTTAGCTCCTAAAAACCCATCTTCGTGGCACAGATTGTTCCCCTTCAAAGAAATTCCCAACTTTAAGTGCCTTGCGGTGTGGCGGATTACAACCTCAATTTCTCTTACTGCATGCCATTCATTAAAAGCTGATCCACAGCCTTAACATATTGTACCACAACAAATCCTGCCTCCTTCTTGAATCAATCTGAAGATCATCCTCAAGATGATCCTCCAACATTGACTACATGGACATGGTGTACATTGCGGCCACAGTATCTTCCCTGCTAGGCTGGATCCAGTATTCCACTCTTTCCATCATTTTGCCAACTGTCTTCTGCATACTCACTACTGCTCCCTCTACTATAAGCTCTCCTTCCCTTTCTTGAGATCAAGTGACTTTCTCCTATACCTCCTTCCTTCCCTTCCATCCTCTTACTTTCTGCATTCCCCACTTCCTGCTTCTTCTCAATCCCCCATTGTAAAATCTATGCTAGGCAATCTGTTTTCTTCTGTATGCCAACCAAACATTGAAACCCACATGGTGAAATCCTCACAGTGACAATCTCAACAAGTTTCGAGATTGTCACTGAAAACTCAGTGAAATTTGCCCTTTGCCACCACCCCCAAATCAACTCCGACTCGGGAGTTAGATATCTATAGAAAGGGCGCGGGGAATGCAGTTCCCTGCATGGGGGGTTCAGGGGCACAGCCCCCGATGAGAAAAACACATAATGTATCTGACAGAGCGAAATTTTGGCTGTCGACATTGGGATCTTACTGCATCCAGACCTAAACAACACTGTTGTCGATTCGCATGGTAGAACCGCTTCTTCTACTACTCCCATCCTCTAGAATAACCTCCATCCAGCTCGCCCTCCTTCTCTGCCTTATCTTTCAGAGTTCTTCTCCATGACCTCTCTATATATACCTTCTCTGCAACTGGCATCCGTCTTTGCCCCAACAGCATACTTCTCCCCTTTTGGTAGCTTTTGCTCTTCCCTTTCTATGCCCTTTCTGCCACTTCTGGACCACTACAGCACTCAGTTTATGTTTCTTCAATGCAGTCTCAGATAATCTTTCTAATTTATTGAATTTTACTCTTTCGCTCAAGTGTTAATTTTATAGTATTTACAACTTATTTATATTTCTTGATATTGCCATGTACACTATTCTTTTATACCTGTTAATGCACTGTATCTTATTTGATGGTTGTTGCTGTGCTTTCATCTCCTCTGTAACCCCCACAACTCAGGTTGATTTTCCCTGTCAACAAATCATAATATAAGCAACCTTCCCCACCAAGAAAAAACAGTACAATATAAATTTCAGATGAGGTTTTGAAAAGCAAGTTGAGCACAGGTCCAGTGTACAAATGCATCCATTACAGCTGGGAGAAAATTACAGCAGGTAATCACAGTAAAGGAACAAAGCAACATAGCTACTGGCAGTGTGTTTAAAAGTGACATAAATAAAAAAACTGTGCACTTTCCCTTCAGTCAACGTGTGCCCAAATTTAATTTATTTTGAATCAGAATAAGAGGTCAAGGAATAACTAGGGTACCAATATGGTTTATCTGGTACCGTAAGCCCATCCCTATTGCAGAGTCCCCAGAGAACATAGATCACCTCGCACCCACTGTGCAATGCCACCAACATCCTTTACATCAATCTTATTAAGACATTTCCAAGAACAATAACAATACATTATCAAGCGTCATCCTCTCAGATCTATTGCACAGAAAACAAGCTCCCCTGCTGCTAACTGCAAAGCACTGAATGTGTGCTCACTAAGGGTGAAGCATGAAATAGCCCACCAATGATGCCTGCTGGGGTATGCATCATGGTTGTGCTAATTCATAGGATTCCTTTTTGTAGGAGCCTGTATTCTTTGCAACATACAGAGGATGAGGCTGGTGCCAAGGGATGTATCATTGTTGAACAGTTTTAATAAAGTTGTTTCAGGGCTGTGGGACTAGCTTAGCAATTGAATTGCAGAGTGGGAGTGCTGCAGGTGGGTGATCTGTGTTTCTTGTAAAGGTGCTGCAGGAACCAGGTATGGGCTAACAGTGCTTGTTTTATAACATGCAACCTACTACACAATATATGCAGTGCCATAGAATTCACTTTTATGGTGATTCTTCATTAACATTTATCATTTTTCCATAGCACCTGCTTCCTTTCCTCATCATTTTATCCAACAATCATTCTCTATGCTCAGCAAGTGTTGTTATCAATGACACAGACAATTCATCATATTTTAGCCAATGAGAGAGCTGAATTCTGCCTCAGAAATTAATAATTCATAATCTGCTAAAAGTAAACAAATAAACAGAATAATATAAAATGGCAGTTTTACCTAATGTAGAGCCACATTTACCACTAAAAGGATTTTACATCTGCATGGGCCTGGTTTCCACAAACATGAAGACTTCTGTGGTTGACTCAGATTTGTAAGTGCTCACTGCAGCAATATAAACTCTGTGCTGTTTATATCATTTGTAGTATTTATACTGTCAGGTATCGGTGCACTTTTTTATTTTTCATTTATTTTTTATTCAGGCTTTGTCTTTTACTCCATCACTTCCCCATTGGCAGCAACACCCAGCCCCACATACACATACTCGTCATTTACCCAGGCCTACTAGTAGTAGGTGGATAGCCAATCAGTAGTGAAATGTGCCTGTGGGTGGGCTTGTTGACATCAAAGCCAATGACTTGGAGGCATTGTTCCTTTTACGCTGTGGGTGGAACCTACTGCCAATTTGGGATCCATCTGTTGCCTTAAAATGGCTGATAGTGGGAATGCTTCTGTTGGACATTTGGCAGCATCCTTCTGAAAGTCCAACAGAGCTTGTACACTCACCATGATCAGCTGCTATGGAGTAACATCCACACTATTTTGGCTATTACTTCCATATTCTGGGACAAGAACTGTGCATACACAACTCACACTCATGTGCAGTTCTGCTGGCACTTCCATCTTGTGAATGGCAGCATGCCATTCACCGCAACTATGCATGCGCAATGCAGCATATGTGCAGTTGCTTCACCGCCATCATCTTGCAGATGGCACTCCTCCCATACCCTCCCACTGCTCCTGTCCTCCCCACTCCCTCCATTCCCTCCCAGCATCGCAGCAATAAAACCCTTCTGCTCCCTCCCACTGCTGCTGTCCTCCCCACTCCCCATTCCCTGTCCCCATGCTGACATCGGGTGCCCAATCCCCATGCTGGCATCATGGACCCCTCAACTCATGTGGCACACTGGGCCCACCCCAGTGTGCCCAAATTGGTTTTCTTTTCTTGTTTTCTTATAAATAAAGCTATCCATACCCCAGTGCCTTTTATTTTTTTACCTGTAAAAAGAAAATGATCCCTCGCCTTTGCCCCAGTCCCCCTTCTCCATCCCCACCCTCCTACTGAGCACCTACCTCCCACACCTCCTGCCCTTTACCCCACGCTTAAATCCAGAAGTCAGCGCTGTCATCTTCTTTGGATCAGGACATGTCTGCACTCTTCAAAGCTGAACCACAAACTGCTGATTCAAAGATAAGCATGGTATAATGGCAGTCAATGGGTTTTAAACTTATGTTGATATAGCAGCCATTTTAGGAATTTTGGTCCTAACTTTTCAACATGGGGTTCTTTGGACACCACCCCATGAACACCATCACTGTGATTTTGTTACTCGATCCTGATAGGTGATCTTGCAGTCACTGCATAGAATCACCTTTTGAGACTGATTAATGAAACGAATGAAGCTCATGTTCCAAATCTGGTGAAAAATTCCGAAAAGTGCGCATTACAAGCATGCATTGAAGCAGTTTCTATTCATGCTCCTATCTTCACCGATTTTTAATATTTCCACTCCAGATTTTCAACATTGCCATTTTTGCACACCTCCTTAACAGTACAGCTGTCATTTTCACATCCTGACCAAAATGTGCTTTTTGAACCTGTGGCACAGAATGGCATGGTCGTGCTGCAAAATCACCTTTGGGACAAGTGAATGAAATGACAGTGACACTGCATGAGGTGGGGTCCCAAAAGGCCATGTTGAAAATTTGGTGAAACAACTTCAAACAAGTATTTGTCAATGCCGAATGTTGCTTGCTTCTATGTGCTGTTTAGATATTTGGAAGTCATTGGAGTGCAAATATTGAAAGAATTTGTGAACTTCTGGCGTGCGTAAAGACTACGCAAGCAATACCTGAATCATCGTCGTTAGGAAATTTTTCTCGAAATGTTCAACATAGCCATTTAAGACCTCTGTTCATGAACAGTGTCAGTGTGATTTTGTTAATGTATCCCATACATTGAGTTTGCGCACGACTAGCGCCATTGTATGCGCTTCATGTGGGGCGGAAACATGTTTTAGGCAGGATGTGAAAAATGACAGCTGTACTTCTCATGAGGAGGTGTGGTAAAATGGCAATGTTGAAAATCTGGAGTGAAAATATTGAAAATTTGTGAACTTACGTGAGCTCATGCGAGGAACTGCATGACGCACTCCTAAAACAGTCAATTTTAGGAATTTTTCCCAAATTTTCAACATAGCCATTTTAAGACCTCTGCTCATGAACAGTGTCACTGTGATTTTTCTTAATTTGTCCCATACATTGAATTCAAGACAATTATCATGCCGCCCCATGCTACAAGGGCGAAACACATTTTGGGTGAGAGATGAAAATGACAGCTATACTACTCATAAGAAGGTGTGGTAAAATGGCAATGTTGAAAATCTGGAGTGAAAATATTGAAATTTCACGAACTTACGAGCCTGCGTAGGAACTGCATAACGCATGCTCGTAAAAACAGTCATTTGGAATTTTTGGACCAAATTTTAACATGGGGTTTTGGGACCCCTTCTCATGAATGATGTCACTGTCATGGTGGTATTCAGGCCCAAAGGGTGATTTTGCAGTCACTGCGCGAAATCACCCTTCCGGCCTGAATAACGCCATGACAGTGACATCATTCATGAGAAGGTCCTAACCCATGTTGAAATTTGGCAAAATTCCCAAAATGCCTGAGATATGCACAAAGTTGAACCCCCCATCTAGCCCATATATACAGCTCTTGGCCGCATTTCCTCAGTTCGTGGTCGGCTTTGAAGAGTGCAGAGCGTGTTCCCGGGTCCACCAAGATCGTCGCACGGAGTCTGGAGGTAAGTATGGGGTGAAGGGGTGTGGGGAGGCTGGTGCACAGTGGGTGGGTGTGGGTTGTGGGAGGGGGGTGGGAGGCACGCATGAGACGTTTTTGTTTTATAGGTTAAAAAAAAAAAAAAACGTCGTGAGGCGTTTGCCATGGGGTGAGCTCTCAGCATGGCACAAGGATGGGGGCCGTTCAGCCGATGGGGGATTGGGCACCCCGTTATCAAGGACTGATTGCCAGCTGGGGTGGGCTCTGGCGTGGCACCAACTGGGGGGGCGGCAGCTCAGCGGCGGGGATTGGGCACCCGTTGGCTACCACAGTATGTATGCAGCGCTGTGTGTGGGGGAGCTACGCTCTTATTGGTGCTCACTGAAGCATAGCTCCCCTTTCAACTGTATGCCACTGCATTTTGGAGCGTGTCATGAACAGCTCCAAAATGCATAACTACAGATGCCGTGCCAGCTCACTAACTGAATTGGAGGAGGAGGTGACACACCTCCAAATCTCCGATGATGGCACTATGTTTCTTGCACATGCGCAAGCAACATAAAATGGCTGAGTTACATCTAATAGTTCAAATTTTTCCATGCATGTGTGAAACTTTGGTCATTTGGCAGCTCACCACACCCGTATCAGCTCAGGCTAGAACCTGTTATCTCCAGGGGCATCAGCAATGCCACTATGCCTACACACTGCACTGTTCATTGCCATTCACAAATCTGGGCATGGCCCTCCCCTTTTGTTGGCCACAGCTGCGACTAGTGGTAACTACTGCACTAGCAATTAGCCTGCACTGGGTTAGTTTCAAGCACAGGAAGTTGGGGACTTGAAATAATGGTCAGTTATCTACCACTGCTCTCATTCCCTGAGAAAGTGGCAGAGAACAGAAGGTACTATGATATTCAGTCAGCTTGTACTAAAACCTGATAAAGTTGTCAGGTCTTTAGTTATACTGGAGCCAACTTAAATGACTACTTGACAATAACTTAGACCTGTTAAAAGAGTATTTTACTGTACATAGATTCATTTGTGCTTTTACAGTAGGTATTGGAAAGCCCTCTGAAAATGAGTATTTGGTAAAGAAGATAACCTGTTTTTATATGAAAGAATTATGCCCAGAATATAGAATATGATGTTTAGATCTGCTGAAAAACAGATATGTTGATTACATTTTAATATGAGTTGATAGTATTGCCTTAATAAAAAATTAATTTGTGGTATGACAGATGTTCTTTGTCAATTAATGCTAATTAATGAAGGGAGTCACAGGGCAGGAAATGTGTGCCACAAAAGGCCCAAAACAGGCATTTCAATCTTCCACAGAAATCAGAAACCACCACCACAAAAGTTCTATGGAAACCAGAACACCCACCACAGAACTTAGGCCCAAATTGCTACAGAGAAACTGGGGCATTGAGATACCAAGTTTTGGTGGGACCAGGAGCAAATAATATGCTCACAAGAAGCATCAGAAAACATTAACTACATTGAACATAGAGAATAATGGTTGGGATCGGGTGATAACACACTATAATCACCTTGAGTGGTTGCTAGGGCAACGTGGTAAACCTTGAGGGTGCAGCTCAAGAGGTTTACTGTAGCCCCTAGCAACCACGAGAGGTGATTTGTGCTGGTTGTCACATGACCCCAGCCACCATCTTTTTAGTGTATGGTCAAAAACACTGTTTGCATTCTATGTGAGAATTATGGAACTCTGGTGCATTCTTTTTCTTATACCACTGTTTGGAAGTTCTGAAGTGTGGTTAACAACTTTTAAAACTCTAAACAGTGCATAACCAAGCTGTGTGATTGCTGATTATGGTGGTTAATAGGCACTTACCATACATTATAAACCTGTTATCCACACAAAGTTCTCCAGCTAAGCAGAAGGTGTTTATTTGCTGTTAGAAAATCCTGGAAAGGCATTTGCTTGGTGATAAGACAGGCAATTCCCTCCATGGATGCTGTCACAGTACACTGGGGTTTCAGATCTCATTTCTCATTGTTTACATCCCCAGAGGTGTGATTTTAGGTTACAAACCTCACAAGAGCTATAATATAATATAATACTCACACTCAGCCACTGGCTCCCTGGGCAGACAAACTAAATGGTACCTAAGGGTGTCATAAGACAACTAAAATGCCCACACCATGACCATGTTTGTTACAGCAGGAACTGGTAAATGTGGATGCCATACATTGTTTCCTCAGACACCCACATACTACCCCAGAGCCTGATATGTCATATGGTCCCGGGATGCAAAGACAATCTAAGTGGAAATCCTTTCTAATTTTGACTCCCAAGAATAAAAGTACGGAAAAGATAATCTGGTCCTGTGTTGCATTGCATGGAACAAAAGCAACAGTGCAGAGCCATGTTGTTGCCCCATAAAATAAAATTGTACTTCACAAAGCATAGAGTATGTCTTCCTATACCCAAAGACCTTCCTGAACAACAGTGACTCTCCTACTGTTCAGAGGTCAGCACATGTGTGACCCCCGGAGCATATACTATTAATGGATATGGGAGGATATCTCTGGGGCTCCCCACACCACGGTTGTACTTCCCTTTAGAACATCCCTTCCATCTACCTGGAATTAGGACTAGCTCTTTATTCCTCAGCACTTTACTCACAATTTAGGAGGATACATTAGGGGCACTTAATAGGAATTGTCTCACTATCAAGTTCCCATTACATAGGTCAACTAACTTCCTCTCTTTCTCTCTTTCTTTCTCTGCTACTGTTCTGTTTACACTGAGCAGGGCCCTCTGGGGACTGAAACTTAACAGGAAGCCTGAGAAATATCCATGTCTGCCACCACTCCAGATCCAGCAGATCCACTTCTGGCTGAATACCTCGGAGACCAGGGTCCCTGAGACAGCTACTATTTCTGTTAGCTACTGCTCACTTTCTTAGCACCAATTCTAGACTCTTAAGCAACTAGAAGTTTCTAGCTATCTGTATCTTGCTTCTTCTAGCTTCTCCCACTTCCTGTAGCTGTGCACCCTGCTCCTATCTCAGGGTAGGGAGGGTCTCTTCACTAACCTACATTTAGCCCTTTGTTCCCTTGGACCTTTATAGTAACCTGCCTTTTAATAGTGGTGATATTTGTAAGCAGGATGGGTTATTTTCTGTCATTGGAGATGGGCTCCCAGTGCCAGACTAATCTTTTGGGGAATGGTTGCTGGCCAGCATCAAGGATGGACTCGAGTTTGGTTGAGATTATTTGTAAGTTGAGAGGGTTGTAGTTTGCTGGCATTGGGGATGGGCTCATAATTTCAGACTGATCTTTATTATACTTTACAATGAAGGTATAGGCAATTTTTATGTTGAATGAATGTTGGTCATGAATCTAAAACCAAAATCAGAACCTAAACTAAGGTGATTTGGCAAAACCAAAACTGAATCTCCATGGTTTTGCCCACCTCTACTCTTTATATGATGCACTGAACTGGATTTCCTACTACAAGCACAATAATGCTTAAAACTTTACATAGAAACATAGAATTTGATAGCAGATAAGGACCACTTGGCTCACCCAGTCTGCCCATTTCCTAAATATTGGATAAGCTGTAGATCCTAGTTAATCAACAGCCTACTTCCTCCAACCCACCCCTAGAATTGCCTTAAGTCTGTCCCATGCATTCTTGGATTCCCCACTGTTTTTGACCCCATAGCCTCCTCAGGAAGGCAGTTCCATGCATCCACCACTCGCTCTGTGAAAAATACATCCTCACATTGCCCCTGAGCTGTCCCCATCTTCCAATTGTGCCCCATTGTTCTTGCACATCTCGTTTTCTGAAAGATGTGACCCTCTTGGATTTTGTTGATTCCTTGAGGTACTTGAAAGTTTCTATCATGTCCCCTCTTCCTCCTTCAGCCCCTTTAGTCTCTCTTCATATGGCTTCTGTTGCAGACCCTGCTCAGAGGTAATGTGAGAAGTATTTCTTCACAGAGAGGGTTGTAGATGCATGGAACAGCCTTCCTGAGGAGGGTTGTAGAGTCAAAAACAGTGGGGAATTCAAGAATGCATGGGACAGACATAAGGCAATTCTAGTGGGGGTAGGAGGAAGTAGGCTGTTGGTTAACTGGGATCTGCAGCTTATCCATTAGGCAGAGAAATGGACAGACTAGGTGGGCCAGGCAGCCCTTATCCAGTGTGGTGCTAGTGCCTTTCTAGAATTTCTTAGTGCTGAATCCCAAAGGGACCAGAGCACCCCCATCTCACCTCTGCTCCCAGAAGCAAATCCAGTGGTGAGCAAGGGAACTGTTCTTTTAACACTATCTCCATTATTCTATGCTCTTCCACCCAGAATACTTGAATTTTGTACAACCAAAGGCCATGTGAAAGAAAGTGCCCTCATTCATATTGCGCTTCAGACACATAAGGAATTTTTCAAGCCATGTCTTGGGCAACTTGTGGGTGAGAAGTACATCCTATATAGAAAATTATATTGAATCTAAGGTGGCTGCTTTTAGCACATGTGGCATATGTTGCACTGCATTGTGCCATAATTCTGGGGTAATGGGTTCCCCAACTCTACCATTCACTTATCACCATCTTGCCACTCTGGATTGTTCTACTCCCTATAACAGTCTTTAATTAGCCAATATGGAGTTCAAGCTAGGCTGAGGAGCTATAACTATGTTTTCAAACAGGCAGATACAGGACCATACTTTTCACTCCCTGCCTATTTAGGATCCCTCTCACTTATAGGTACACAAAGAAGGCATTCAGGTTCAGTGCTAATGTTTGCTTTAGGGCAGCAAATGACATAAGGACATCACCTTGTAGAGATCCCTAGTTTGTCTAAGACCTCTGCGACCCATTTCAACAGGCCATGGTGGATAAGCACCATATATCCAAGGAGCCCTTTAAGGATTTGAGTTATAGTCTCTCAGGAGATAACCCCATTTTATGATTAATAAACTGGTGAACTTTAAGAAGGAATCTAAGTGTAGTCCTAGTAAATGGGTTTACTATGAACTAGGCCTGCCCCACATGGACATAGTATACCCACCAGTAGATGAAGTCCTTCCCTTGCCCTTCCTGCAATTGCCTCTAGGGGGCTTAACCTCCTGTTGCTAGGATCCAGAAACACCAACTGAGATGCCCAACAGTACCATTTTATACTGAGGAGAGCCGTCTCACACTTATGGGCTCTTGTAAGATGGATGCCTTTATGGAGCTGGCATGATCCTCCACATAAAGGCCTGCAGCAGGCTGTTGGTCCATTTGAAGAACTTCTGCATTTTTATATCACTGTGTGCACACTTGCAGTGATTATTTTGTTAGAGAGTGGCATTTGAGGGGTATGACACTGTCAGTCCAATGCACAGTAGTCTGGGGCTCGTCAGTGTCACACCAATCATCAGCCAGGCTGATCATGACACTGTTCTGACTTGCTGGGTGGAAACTTTGTATATTTCTAAGGAAAGAGATAACCAAACATAGGCCATCTCTTCCTTTGCTCTACATTGCCCAGCAAACACAGCTAATCTGTCATGAACAGCCTGATGAGGAATTACACCCTGTAAGAAGGAAAACCATCCATCAATGTCTGTTGCTGCCCCACCCTTACTATCCATCCCACCCAACTCTCCCTCTCAGCACCCACCACCCCATGCCCCTCCACAAACATAACATCGACACTGGGGTGCCCAGTTCCCGCTGTCACCACCTGAAATTAAGAAAACCATCCTCATACTTTTTAAATACACCCTGCCAAAGAGCACACCATTGACTGATGTCTGTTGCAGCTTCT
This sequence comes from Neoceratodus forsteri, assembly GCA_016271365.2. Taxonomy (NCBI): domain Eukaryota; kingdom Metazoa; phylum Chordata; order Ceratodontiformes; family Ceratodontidae; genus Neoceratodus; species Neoceratodus forsteri. Next base: position 329,857,595 of record CM057449.1, on the reverse strand, counting down.
GCTGTAATTGCTACCCTCCCAAGCCTAACCCATATTATCATTACGGCACAGAGGTGCCTAATCCCTGTGCCAGCTGCTACCCCGATCCTGCCCGTTTCAGTTATGCAGCACCAGGGTGTTCACCTCCAGTGCTGTCAGATATAACAGTGACACTGTGGGTGCCTAATCCCCAGTGTCACCACCTAAAATATATAAAAAATGTCAAATATATATATTAGAAGCTGCTTAAAGGGATGGCTCCATGGAGAACTTTCGTTCCCTTTAAGAAGTCATCTCCATTATCAGAAGTAGTACTTGTGACACATGCAGTCAGAATCAGCACTTGCACTCATGCTCACACTCAGAAAAATAAGAACACACAAAGAAGTGAATTGCAACTCTTTTAGATGACGTGCTGGATTTGTAGATGTGTTAATTTTATTCCGTATTGTAGTGCTTAAAAGGTTAAAACAGCAAATGTATCTCTGATACTGTAATGTACAATATCTGGTCTCCTCCAGTCTCCAGTCTCCTATGCATTGACATCTGTTGTTTCTGTTAAAAAATCTTGTTACAGTATTTTCTTCTGCTTGGACTCCAATGTCATTTGTTTTATGATAAGTCCCTCAGTATCAAGCAATTGCTCCCACTGTTCAATGTGCTCATGCTGTAAGCACCAGTTCCTCAAGTGGTCAGATATGCTCCTTCACTTCCACGTTTGTCACTGGAGCAGATGTAGTGTTGTCCATGTCCTCCTCTTTGCTGCAGCTCTTGATGACTAATTTTATCTACCAGAGGCAGATTAATCCATTTAGAAGCCATAATCACAGAGGATTAAAACCCAGCGTGGGACATAGATAATGGAGACATCAAAGCTCTGGAGACAGTGGCCATTTTTAAATGCTCCTGAAAAGTTGCTAATGAGCCACAAATTGGGGACCACTGAGCACTGCTTAGCAAATTTGTCCCAGTTAAATGAAATATGCATCCTCAGTATGAGAAGTGCTGCTTATCAGATTTAATTGCCACTTAATCTGTGCCTAGGGACCATCCCATTTAAACTAACATCCCATTTAAGTGTGTTCTGATTAAGTGGCTTGTACTGTATATAATGTATATGATATATAGGGTGTATATATATATATATATATATATATATATACTGTATCAAACAGACGAGGCATACTAATGAGTCCTAATAGGACAAAACACGTGTCTATGTCTTCTGTTGGCACCCTTTACAACTGTGCGAGAGGCCTTTCAGCACCATGCATTTCTGCTTAAAGTTGAACCAGCATAATATTCTGTGGTGATTTGCATATGCAGCCCATGATGCTTTGCTATTATGGAGGCATGTGTGATTTTGTGTATATATATATATATATATATATATCTATATCTATATCTATATATATATAATTTTAACATTTTAACTTTGTAAAAAGAAAAACATCCATCGATGTCTGATGCGCCATTACTGTCCCCCACTCAACTCTCTTCCACTAGCACCACCACTCCACACCCCACAAGCCCTTACTTACCCACTGGGGTCCAATGCCATAATCTTTTCTGGACTGCAGACATGTCTTCACTCTTCAAAGCTGGCTGCAAACTGAGGAAATCAGGTATGTGGTTGAATGTATTTCAGTGGGGTTATGAACTTTAGTGGCATAACCTGGTAATTTTAAATATTTTTCCCCATATTTTCAACATGCTTTTGCCCCCCAACATGAACAATGGCAGCGAAATTAGGCAGATCTGTCCCAAGAGATGATTTTTGTTGGTGCTGCATGAAACCACCTCTTGGGCAGGATTTAAAAATTTCTCCATGCTTGTTCATGAAGTAAGGTCATAAGAATGCTATGTTACAAATTTGCATACAAATATTAAAAACAACAACATTATGAGCCTATGTTGTACTTTGTTAATGCAGACTTGTAACTTTGGTAATTTTCAATATTTTGACTCTAAATTTTCAACATACCCATTTCTTCACAGCACCTCATGAATGTGACTGCTGTCATTTTGAAATCCTCTTAAAATGTGTTTTTGTGTACTGAAAGGTGATTTTGTGCTCACTGCATAAAATTACCTTTTGTCAGGGAGTTGAACATTTCTCTGCCCTTGTTCATGAGGTGGGGTCATAAGAGGCTATGTTGAAAATTTGGGGTAAAAATATTGAAAAACAACAAAGTTATGAGCCTACGTTGGAATTTATGAATGCAGGCTTGTAACTTTGGTAATTTTCAGTATTTTACCTCAAATTTTCAATATAGCAATTTTTCACAGCACTCATGACATTGACAGCTGTCCTATTTCAAATCCTGGTCAAAATGTGTTTTTGCATTTGTGACGTGAAATCACCTTGGGTAGGATTTTAAAATGTTCTCTGTCTTTGTTCATGAGGTGGGCTCATAAGAAGGCTATGGGGGTCATAAGAAGGCTATGTTGGCAATTTGGGGTAAAAATAGAGAAAACAACAAAGTTATGAATCTACGCTGTAATTTGTTAATGCACACATGTAATCATGTGTAGTTTTCAATATTTTGACCCCAACATTTCAACATAGTCATTTTTCACACCACCTCATTAATATGACAGCTATCATTTCTCAAATCCTACCCAAAATGTGTTTTAACACTTAATGAACATACAAAATTTGCCAGCAGATAAAGGCCTAGAGGTCTATCAAGTCTGCTCGAATGTGCAGCTGGCACTCCTTATTCTACAGCTTGTGGTGTACAATGACATTTCAGCTACTGCTTTATAAATGATACCTATCAAGTTGAGAAGGAGTGGTCATAAAACGACTGTTAAAAATGGGTAAAATGTGAAAAACTAAGTTACTAGGAAATTCATTGTTCCAACATTAACTCATAACTTTGTTTTTTGTACAATTGGCCCCTAATGTTCAACATATCCCTTGTGTTACCCCACTTCCTGAACATAGAGATGTCATTTTTCAAACCCTCCAAAATTTGTTTCCACACTTACACAGCAAAATCACCTTTGGAATGAGATTTTAAAATTCCACCTGTTTTGTTCATAACATCACATCATTAAACAACTATTTGACATTTGGGTCAAACTGTGAGAGCACACTTACAAGTAGAATATTGCCTCTCAGCTGCCCTGTCCTGGTAATTACAATCTAACAATGTGTCAGAGCAGGACACCACTGAAAATGAGATAGTGCATCTCATCTGTTCTATCCTGGGTAAATGTATAGTACATATGTGTACAAGCAAGACCCAGTACAACAGCAATACCAGTGTCAAACATTCAGCATTGACAAATGCTTGTTTTAATCCTTGAGGCCTTCAGTACAGGCAGCAATTTGGGAAGATGCACATTTTGTAGTATTTACGTTGCTTAACAGGGATAATGGTAAGGCTGTCCACCGCCATTATCAGCCTTTAATTTTCTTAAAAGGGAGGAAGATTCACCTCATATGCTCAAGACAACTTTTTGGGAACATATATTCCTAAATATTTAAGCAGCTACACTTCCTTTAGAGTGAGAGTTACTCAAGACACTTGGCATACTGCTCATGCCTAAATACATGATCTCGCTCTTACCCCACTTGATCTTGTGTCCAGACAGAGATATTTATTTTGCCCAGACTAGCTACATGGGGTAGGGTGATGGGGCCATTTACATATAGTAGCAGATCATGCACAAACAAAGATTGTTTGTGTGCCCCTCCCCTGCCTATAGGACCTGGATGTTTTGATTATGTCTCATTGCCAATTGCAAACAAAACATTAAACACAAAAGATTGGGAACAATATAAAGTACATCAAAATAGTCTGAGAGCAAAATCAGAAATTCAGAAAAATATATATTTTGATAAAGCTAAAGTCTCTGAGACTACAAACCTTAGGAAATATTGGGCCTTGATTTGCTCCTAGAGAAACCAGTCACAAATAAACCATCTATTCAAATACAGCAAAATGGGGTGCTTCAAATGTGGTTGATTCTGCTAATGTTTTAAATTTTATTTTGTAAAGTCATCCGACATAGATATCCCAACAGTTAATCTGACACTAGATTCTATACCTCCATCCGACTTTCCCTGAATTCACAAGACTTAGATTCAAAGTAATTACTTGCAGTGAGGTTAAAAAGGAGCTACGTAGGTTAAAACACCTAAAGCATGTGGTCCAGATGCCATTTAAAATAGGTTTTAAAGGACTTCATTGATTTAATGGCTCTATTTTAACAAAATATTTAACTGGAGCTAATTGAAAGGAAATTCCCATCTAGCTGGAAAAGAGCTAAAATCATTCCAGTACATAAAGGCAGGGATCCAACGAATCCCACAAATGCTAAAACTATAGCCTTGTAAGGAACATATATGGACTATATGAATACGGACATTTGTTGGACCCAAATGGGGACCTTGTGTACAATACAGAGAAGGACACTATCAAAGCTCCTCTAACAGTACAGTACAGTATTAAGAGCGTTAACTACAATATAATTGGAGTTGTAACATATTAAGTGATGTATGTCAATTTGGTGTATTTTCTGTGCATCAATAAAAATTGAATAGCAAAAAAAAACTATAGCCTTGTCCACTGTGTCAAGGTAATGGAGAGGCTGGTACAGAAACAACTGTGTGATTATTTGGTAAAACTACCTGCTGTCTGAGTCCCAATCTGGTTTTCGAGGGCATTCCATTGACACTGCACTCACTGACCTAATAGATCTTGTCCTTCCCCAATTAGAAGAGGGCAGGAGTAGGCGAGTGTCCATGGATTTGTCTAAGGCCTTTGACACCATGGACCACAGGGTTTTACTCCAGAGATTGGGGTCTCTTGGTGTGGCTCATTTATATCCTATTTAACAGAGAAAACACAACAGGCACAACTTGAGGATACCCATCTCTAAACTGATCAAGGTAATTAGATGAGTTCCACAGGGCTCCATTAGGGGCCAACCCTGTTCCTAGTTTATGTAAACAATCTAGTGAAAACTGCAACCCAAAACTATTATTAAACTATATGCAGACAATACAGTCCTGTTTGCACATGAGGAAAACATCAGTGAGGTAGAAATGGGACTTCAAACTGGCTTTCTAGGATTAGAAAATTGGATAGTTCACTCAAAGCTAATATTAAATAATAAAAACAGAAACAATTATCTTTAAATCAATGAGGAAGGGAAAGTTGGATCTAAAACAAGGATTAAACATAATCACCACAAAACATGAAGTTTTGAAACAGGTCCCTCATTATAAATATTTAGGGGTGTGGGTCGATCAGGGACTTAAATTTGAGGTACATGATAAATAAAATAAACAAGAAATGTGGGGCCTTCAAAGGACAAGTTTCTGTACTGACATAAAAATTTGGAAACAATCATTAATCAGTTAATTATTCCTAACAAATCTGGAGACCTGGGTTTGAATCCCACAGTCCCACTTGCTTACTGTGTGACCCTGAGCAAGTCACTTAACTTCCTGTGCTCCCAGGTTGCACCTGTAAACATGCTTTCAGCTTAGTGTGTCTCTCCTGGCTAAACAATTGAAAAAAGAAAATAACATTGATTATGACAGTCATATTTATGGATTGGCTAATAAATCCCTTTTTAAAAAGTTAGATGTCATCTACAACAATTTAGCCAGATTCACTCTCCGTGTGACCCTAGAACTCACTATTGTGAAGTGTACCAAAACTTAGGATGGCTAATGCCAGAAAACAGGAGGAAATTAATCTGGACCACTCAAATACATAAAATTTAAAGACAGGAAAACCTAAGTACTCAAAGGTAAAATAGAAGGAAATACCCCTAATCATAAATATCAGCTAAGAAAATTTAAAAACACACCCCTTAGGCAAAAAATAAAAAATATTTTACTCACATGATATTCAAGGGCAGTTTATGCCTCAAACTGGCCTTTGTAAATTACATCTTAACAAAATAGACTACAAATCTACTTTCTTTGTAAAGTCCTTAAAAGAAGAACTGAGAGTTAGATGCATGTGCAATGGGTGACAAAAAAAAATGCCTTGAAAATCACAGGTAGAGTAATTTATTACTGTAGAACTAGTTTATACCACTGTGAAACAAACATCGCTATTACCGTGCTGTCCCTTTAATGCGCAATGTTTGTTTGACAGCGTTAGGTAGAAGTGTCATAAACAACGGCCGACAATGGCGCCTTTGGTGTGTGTGACTGTAAATGCAAGAAAGTACTGTGACTGGTAAGTAATCAACAATAAAGCAGTAAATGCTGCTGTGGCAACAAACTTTATTTGCAAGTGTCCAAAATAATTAAAATAAGCTGGTTAAGTTCTCGGTTCAGTGCCAAACATCTTGTGTGCTCCAAGATGCAGCTGCAGCTGTGGCTAAGCTTCAGCTGAGTCTAGGTGGGAAAAAAGAGGCATAATCACAACAAATTTGAGCAAACTAGAAAAATATTATAAGGAACAGTAGCAATAAAATACCTACCACCAATACTACTGTAAATGTCACTGAGGCTCAATGTTTTTCTTTTGCTGGTGGTGAGCGGCAGATGAGGCAAGCTCTTGTGTTACAGAGTCCGCTATAAGCCGTGAGATACCGCGGTCACACTGAGCACTTCGAATCTATATCAGCAATCTGCAGGGTATGGAAGTCTCTTTACCACTTTTCTGGGAGGGGTTGCCAACCATCGAACCAGAGACCATTTGGAATGCAGCAGGTATCAGCAGGTACAGTATTAGTGAGAAGCTGCAGAGCTGTTGCTGTATTTGACAGGATTTGATAAACAGCTGATCAGTCAGCAGCTAGTCATGGGCACACGATATTAGATTGGCGCGAGTGTTCTGAGTCAGGGGACCACGATACTAAGTTGACATGATCATTTATAGTTCTGCAGTATTTCTTTGGTCTGTTAATGCTGTACCTGCATATTTTATTTTAAATCAGTTAACTGTAGATATTTATGTATTTCCTGTATATTGTGTACATAAGGTGTTTGAAAATTTGAAACATGCTTTTCAGGATCATCTTGAAAAAGGCCATTTGTCCTAAAGTTGTGAATGTAAGATCTGTATCCTGATTAAAAATAGAGTTTTGTACTACTGCTAGTAACTATAGGGTCAGTACATACAACAGGGGTGACGGTGGGCACTTCTCTCTGATGCCCCTGGTTAGGTTAAAGGTTGGTGTTAGGGTTGCTATTCACCATGACCTTGGTCATGGGCCTCTCACATAATCATTTCACCCAGCTCCTGAACCACACACCAAGCCCAAATGTTTGCAGGATATGGCATGTACCTCGCTCCATGTAGTCAAATGTGTTTTGGCATCAAAAGCCAAGACTCCCACCTCTGACCTCCCCTTGTTGTGCCCATCTCCAGACTACATTCATAGTGCACCTAATGTTGCTTCCTTGCCACCCCTTTACAAATGTGGACTAATGAGGATGGCAATGGTAGGTAACACCTTTGCCAGCCCAGCAGTCATAACTTTGGGGCTGAGTTTTTAATCATCCTTCAGGAGTGAGATCAGTCAGTAGGAAGAACACAGTCATTACCCAGTCTGGGCAGCACTATGGTCACTGACCGTGTGTTGGGGCAAACACCAACTTCCATACTCTCTGTAAACATACCTCTCAAAGGGTCCTGCAGGCATGGAGACCATCCAATTCCGCTCCCCTTTGCCCTGTATGGGATTGAGTTAATTTAAAAAGACAGTTAGCACTATGCAAAAGGGGCAGAGTGGTTACGTGCCACATATAGTGGGTGCATAGCCACTCTGCATATATTGTGCCCCACGTGGGATGTACAAATGGGAGGCACACAAACCCAAAGCACCCGATCCCCACATCCTCAGACCGCACCACGCTGGGGCATCTCAGGGGCATACCAGCACTATGCGGTGGCGCACTATACTGTGTAGTGCTGGCTGCATGGATGCAGAGATGAACGCAGGTTATGGCAGCTGGGACCCTGCCCAGAACTCCACTGAGTGCCCCCATGGACATCATCCACTGGATGTGATGGGACTGAAGTGATCTCAGTGCTGCTCCAGCCCACGAGGCAGACATGGAGGACTGAAGCAGCTGGATGGGTAAGGGCTGTGGTACTGGCAACATGTACAGGGACCGGGGTGTCGGTGCTGTGGGGTGGGGCATGCTGGCTGCATTGCCGGACAGAGCTGCTCTGTGCCAGGGGTGGGGTGTCAGTTTCCTGGGATGGCCGGGCTCCAGGGTATGGCCACGAGGGTCTGGGTGCCCACACGGGCTAAGCACAACTTGGACCCACACCAGCTACAAGGAATCTGTCCTGGACCCAGAACCGAACTGATTGATGTCCACCTGGGTCCACGACAGGTGGGCCCCAGTTGTGAATACTGGCTTGTGCATGCCTGTCCACAGATGTGCAGCTCCACTTGTTAGGATAAGTGATTTTTCCACATACCACAGCCCCTAATCGTGCATAGCACCCACGGAGCGGAGTTGAACTTGTCTTCTGTTCTGAGGTGTAGAGGATCCATAGTAATCCTTCAAACTTCTACCTATATCACCCAGTGCTGTGGATTCCACATCTTCCTAAGTAATGATCTTGCATACAAAGGAGGTGCCCACTCTTGGCATTTAACTGCCACTAAAGCTATTGCCTCCTGTCCCCTCAAAGTAGACTCCATCCTTGACAAGCAGAATCTATCTTCAAGGGCCTGTGTCATTACTGTTACATCTTTCAAACATATGGCCTGGAACATATACCTTAGCCAAATAGAGGCCCCTGCCCTTAAGTTAAAACATTCTGCTGTCCAACTCCTTCCCCAGTTGCTCATCACATGAGCCAATGCAGTCACTAACATGTGCCTCTCCTACAGTAATACCACATCTGAGGTTTTATAGCAGCTAAACTTTTCCTCTGAACAGTCATTTTCAAGCCGTTAATGTTCCAGGTCAGTACTGTGATCTGGTCATCCATTATCAAGCAGTTTAATAAGAAGTGACCCCTTGACCAGTTCAGAACCCCAGTAACCATTGAATGAATACCCACAGCTCCTAAATGTGCTCCTTCATGTCATATTTCAACCCTTGTATAGATCATACATTTACCTTTTTATTCAGTAACTTCTGTACACCCTAACCAACCTCCAGTTTGGTCTCACCTTCCCTTTCCTACTCCTAGCTCTACTCCTCCTACAACTTATCCCCACCTGGAATCCCTTCCAACTGGGTCCTTCTTCATCCTTTTCCCACAAACCTGTCATAACACCGCCCCTTCCCCTTGCCTAGACCTGACCCCAACTTGGTCCCACACATTCTCCCAAACCTGGTGGATGGCAGTGTCAGGTATTCTTCCATGGGCACACACGATCCCAACCCATATCAGAGGCCAGCACCTTTGGACCCAGGCATAGTCTTCTCAAATAGTAGGTAAATCTGCTCCCCTGTGCCACCGAAAATATCCACCATCGCAGAGGGGCAGACACTAGCGCCACTCCAAGGACCCAGCTGCCACTAAACAGCTTATTTTAGACAGCCTCCTCCATGCAGTCATTATCTGCACCCTCTGTGCGATCACAGAGCTGCGAAACCGCTGTGGGTGAGGTCCTTGTTCAATCACCCTCCCCACCTCACTCATATCTAGGTCCTTCAAAGGTGGCAAAACCAATGGATAGCAAGAAAAAACAGTAAACTTTGGCAAGTCATTAAGATAACTCTATCTGCTAAAACATAGTGCAGGAAAACTATTTCCATGCAGCTGCAGGTATTACATGTCCCAGTGTTTGTACTGTCATTTTGTCACATATTCAGTGCCATTATAATAGTGCCAGAATACAGACAGTAGCTCAACGTGGCTCCATTAAACTAAGCCAGGGGTTACTGCTTCATGGGATACATCCAATGGTCTCACAGGCTTGAAATTAAGTTTAAAGTGCAAGTTTAGAAGCAAAAGTATTAAACAAAACTTTTTTCTGGTTTCTTCCTTCTCAACAGGAAGTGAACTACAGCTATTTTAAAAGATGTCCTGCTTCGCTTACCACATTGTCCACAGCAAGTCCGATGTATTACGCAACCCCCCATCACCATTATGCCCCCATTGACTCCTCCACCTCAACATTTGCTTTGTAGTCATAGTCTGCCAGTCACGTAGGGAGAAAAATGGGCAAAATCTTATTCTGAACCCACCCTTAATGGCAGAATTAGGATTGATACAGTCAAGGAGAGTATGAGGGACACAGTACCCAGGTTGGGGAGCACTAAATTTCTGCAAAACTTGTGGCACCAAATGTCTCTCCTCTTCACTTTGCTGGGGCTGTGGGTTGATTAGAGGAATGTCCAGCAATGGCTGTGTTGTCAGTATTAATGAACTCCTTGCTCTCCAACATCGTAGCTCAAATCTTTGGTGGAAAACATGCTTTGTGGATCTTCAGTTTAGAAAGGTTTAGAAAGATTTAAAAATAAGTTGAAATTGCCATCCTCTTGTTGTAGTTTAGCATTAGCATCCACATACATTTGACGCCGCTCTGTGGCTGCCTGCTGTAGTCTGTAAACATCATCACACAGCTCTCATCATCCATTACATGCCCTTCACTTGAGCTGCTCTCTCACCAGCTCCTTAACCTGGGTAATGCAGAACTTAACCAGGAAGTGGTGGACCTTCATATCATCTCTTGGCTTACCTCCCAGGGTATGGTGCACTTTCTCGATCTCGCATTGCCGGCCTTCTTACCCAATGTCTAGAACACTGCCAAGCATTTCTGGATAAAGCACTCAGGATCATGGCTTTCTAAGCTCTCCTGTGGCCTACTGTGTAAACACTGGTGCATTTCACATTATTTTCCTGGTTGTTAATACAATCAAGCAGCTAAACAAACATTTATTGTAGCATGTAGCACTCCTACTCCAGTTTGCTAACTTGTCCTCTGCAACACTAAGCCTTTCCTCTACCTCTGTAAGTCCAACAACATGTGTAGCCATTGTCTCTTTTCACCACCAATCATATTTTGCAACTGAATCATTTGTGAAGTGATACTATTAAAACCTGCCCATATCTCATTCTGCAGGTTTGTAAAAAGAGTAGAAAGTTGTGATTCAAGCTCCTGAGTAGGATGATTCAGGGCCTCTGTTCCCACAGCCATATTGCTTGCTGGAGTTCTGGTGTTGGGCTGGGAGCTTGAGCTTCTCGAGAAGTAGCCATGTCAAACTACAATTGCACGTGTTTCTTTTGAGACATGTTGTTGCTTGCAGAGAGATATTGTCACCTGTAGTTATTTTGCTGCTTATCTCATACAGTAGATGCCTGTTTTCACCATAGATTGTGCGACTCTGGGAAGAGCTCAGAATTAAGAATCCACCATGTTCACAGGCCAAGCCATAAAAACATGTTTTTTGCAGAGTTTTTGATTTATGTTTGTAGACTGTGTCCTTTACTTTGATTGCATTTAGGAGTTCTTTCTTAATTTGCTTGCTTTGTTTTATTGTCCCTGAGACTCACTAAATTTGATTTTTTATTGCTCTTCTTTTTCTTACAGTACCGCCTATGTGACAGTGATGTGTCAAGGACCACTGATTCACTGAGAAAGCTACAGCAGCACATCTGCTGTTAGAAGCCTGATGTTTGGGCTTCAACTAAATGCCTTCCTAATTCAATCTTTTCAAGATATGTGTCCAGATCTAACTTGCAGGGGACAGTTTCTTGTTTTAAATCTTTTATTTTATCAAACTACATACAGCCATAAAAGACACACAAATCACCCCATCGCCACCAATACTTTAACTGGTGAAGACTCTATTTCCTACAGAATAGCCACTCAGTTATCCCTCAGATGTTTATTAAACTGTGAATGTTGTCTTTAGTGCTCACTGGAAAAACATATTTAAGATCCTAACTCTGCAAAACTGACTCTATACAAATACTTTGTTGAATCTAAGGTAATGGACATATCACTGTCACATGGGACAGGATGCATTCTAGCAAAAAGAGCAATAAACAATTCAGACACGGAGCTCCCCAGGGCCATGAAACAAATAGGCACATTTTAAAAACCATTCCTAATAGCAAACAAAGGAAGAACAAAGAAGGACTACACATGCAAATCAAAACATTCTGCACAACATATGTTTTTGCAAATTTTGACTGTAGTAGTGCTGTAATGTGGAACTAGATAGTCTTCAAATTTGGACCTAATAAAAAGTCTTCATATTTGGACCAAATAAAAAAACACTTGAGACAGTGTTGTAGCACACATAAGACTTTAAAAGGGTAATTTCATGAAATGGAATTCCAACATGCCAAATACTTGCACATTAATTAAAAAAATATCAACAGCCACTGCAGTCATGCTAAGTGAATTAAAAGGTAGCCACAAGTACAGATACATTCCAGGTACACCCATTTTATTTTATTCAGTCTCCAGCTCCAACATGTCCAATTTTTCCAAGCAAATTGTGACATGTAAAAACACAGTAAAGTTATGTTGAAAACTGCCTCTGGTATTGTCTTTTGTTAATTAAGACATTTTCACCCTAATTTTTCAATGCATATGAAATTTCTGGTTAACTCAAAGTTTTGTGTGGCATGCAACACTGGTGTCCAAACAGACTGCATTTTTACATGTTCTCCTAAAATTTCAGCAAAAGCATCCAGCTCCTTTTGAGTCAATTTTCTCTTGGATGGGATCTTAAAATACTGCAGGACTTTCATCAGAGGAGGCACAGGCAATATTTTTTCAGTTAAACGGCTATGTGATGTTCATTGTTGTACACATTTGATGTCCACTGTTGCACGAGCAACACTGAAGGTTCTTTTTTTCAAGTGTGATATGGAGTTATCCCACAACATAGTTCCTTTTTTATTCTTGAGTCATAGTGTGTTGAAATGCTTAGTAAAATAAAGAAAAGTAAGTTTTTTTTTCAAGTTAAAGACCTGTTGTGTCCACTGTTGCATATTCAACGTTTGGTGTCCACTGTTGCATGCACAACACTAAAGGTGATTTTTCTCAAATCTCTGCTGGGGAGTTATCTCACAATCTGATCCCTTTTTCACTCTTGGGTCACAGTGTCTTGACAAGCTTATTAAACCTGATCTATTGTGGATTTGAAAATGACCCTCATGTGACACTTTGGCAACCCTTTTCGGGAACTGACCCAAAATTAACTGTGGAAGGTCATACTTATTGACAGCATGCTCCAGGGCAGCCAGTTTCTTCAGTCACAGTAATTCACCCATATGGTTGCAGTTAAAATTAGTGAAGGTGGCTCCACTAGGCTAGCACCTCATAACTGCAACTCAATTTAAAGCACTTCCAGCATTAGCAATATTTATCTTCAGGAAAACTTGCTGGGATGAATGAGACCCACAGATGAGAGCACATGTTAAAGAGCAACTATGGTAAAAATTTACAGAAAGATATGTCAACAGAGTGCTTTGATTTGTGTGTGCATCCCTAGCACATCCTTTCCCTTTTTTCCTGATAGGATTTTTCTAAATTTACCTACTCATTTTCTGACCTCTGGAGAACTTCATCATTGTATCTTTTGTTTCCTTTCCTTTTCCCATTATGCTTCCTGTCCAGTGTGAATGTGATGCATTTTAAAACCATTGATTCATTGAGTTCTGATACAGCCTGTTCTTTTAATTGCCCCTTCTTATCCAAATGAACACTAGTAAAGGATGCATTCAGAGTTCAGCAAACACCTCAGTGATAATTGAGTCTTCACTAATTATAGCAGTGATGACCTGGATGATTTGTGTGCTTTTCATGACTATGTTTGTTTTGCTGAAAAGAATACCTTTAAAGGCAAAGTTTGCTTCTGCTGGCTAGACCTAGGCATACACCTAGAAAACAGATTGGATTAGGAAAACAGGCTACTCACCTGTACCTATTGTTCTGGGAGTGACATATTGTTCAAGTTCACACTCTGGCAGTTCCACTAGGACAGTCTGATTTGCCAGATGTCTTTAAGCTAGCTTCTCCCACCGCCCAGGCAGCACCCCTCAGAAAGCTGCCTGCAGGAGTGGAATCCACCATGGTGCCAGAGGTAATAAACACCTCTTCTACTGCACCCTTGTGTGGGCAGACTTACTTTGATTATGTTTGCCCCTGGAGTAATGTAAGCTCCTGGCTCTCAAACTAGTGCACTGCTACTCTGGGGATCTGTTACTTCCTAAAACTGTACTGTGCTGCCCAGGCTAACTTTTGTGGGGGAGGTGGAGAGACAAGTGATCACTATTTCTACTGCTCTGGGCTATATCTGTGTATTAGGAACAGTGGTACATGGTTAAATCTCAATTTGCTAAGCAGCATCTTAAACCTGTAAGCTTACCAAATGTATTTTGATCTGCCTGTCTCCCGGCTGCTGTATTGGGATACCTTTCTCTCACACATGCACTGTGAAACAATCCAGTCTCCCACTGCATTCTGATTACTCCTTTGTTCTTCCTCCCAATATAGGCCTGCATTGCCTCCCCTACTCAGCCAGCCAATAACCCCCCTCCAGGAGCATAAGATCCTGCGTGGGTGCCAGAGGTAATAAACACCTCTTCTACTGCACTCTTGTTGTGGGGATAGCCCATTGACGCATCACTGTGCTGGTCAACTGCCCCACTCCACTCCAGGCTCGCATTACCTTTATAGTCACTGTCTAATGATGTCATTTCCTGTTCCCAAATTTACTAAGTCTCCACTTCCCCATTTGCAGGTTATACCAGATAGCCTCTAGAGGGACCCTCTGTCTCTATCACCTCAGCCTCCCCTCTCCTACTTCCTTTACCTCTTACCTGCCTAGGTACATCTGTCCCCTATCCCACCCTGCCTCTGTCCACTCCTTACCCTTGTCCTGTGTCCAGCTGCCCATCCCTCTGGACCTCGCCTAGCTAGCCACTACCAACAGTGCCCACTAGATCGCTATTCTCACTTCTGTTCTAGCCTAATTCCAGCCACTGTAAGCCTCTCTGTACCTGGCTTCCCTCTCTCTGCCAGGCCTTCTTCCAACTGCCCAGCTTGAGATTCAAACCTTGTACCCTGTCCACCAGAGTCAGTGACCATACCACTACTCCAAAGTGGTATCTACACTCTCTGAAGGCAGCAAACCACTTGCCCTTCACCACCCACTTACCCTGTCACTATGTTCAGGCACCTTCTCCCCAAAATTGGTATATCGGACCCATCTAGAGCCCTCAGATTACTGCTCTCATCCATCTTACTGTCCCTTTCCTTGTTAACTCCTCCCCAAGTGGCTTCCCAGCATCCTCCCCTTCACCTACCATTCTGACCCATCCGACAAAGCCCCTATAAGTCCTCTGCTTCCTTCCAGCCATTCCATGGTCTCACTTCCCACCCCTCCTCTGGCTATTCCTTTGGCTGCCTTCTGGCCTCCCTCCTACCTCAGCTCCCTCCCTCCCTCACTCCCTCTCCCTGCCCCAGCACCTCCACCAACCTGAGCAGGGCTGCACCTCCCCTCTCCTCCACACTTTATGCTGCCACTAACTTTGCCCTACTTCTGCTGGCAGCAGAGGATATACCCCCAACCCTGGCCTACCCTGTCCTCAAGCCCCAACCACCACCCCCAACCCCAGCCTCAGACAGGGACATCCACCAACTCTCGCTGTGACTATCTTCCTCGTGGCCTCCGCTTTCTCCATTTAAATATTCATAGCCTAGCCCCTAAACTCAAACAGCTCCAGGTCCTAGCAGCCCACCATGTCCCTGACATAATCATCCTATCAAGACCTGGCTAAACCCCAGCCTCCCAGACAATACCATCACTATTCCAGGGTACACCATCACACAGCAAGACCGGCCCTCCAGAGGTGGAGGTATGGCTATGTACATCAAATCAACCCTACACTTCACTGTCTCCCTCACTAAAGCCGAACCCAAAGCCTTCAAGCTACTAATGGTAACTGCCCCCTCCTTTACCTATCTATGTGGCTGGAATCTACTGCTGCCAGGCACTTCCACCACTCAGTCACCAACCTCCTAGGTCAACTCTCATCTCTCACACAGTCAGGTGAACTATACATCCTGGGTGATTTCAACCACAACTGGCTAGCATCCACCTTCAACAAAATCCAAACAGAAATAACCACCCTAAAGCTCAGTCAAACCATCCTGGAACCCACTCGCTCTAATCATAAGTCCGTAATCACTCCCTCCTTGACTGGGCGCTACTTCCACCACCGTGTGGTCAGTTCAGGCCTCTTCCTGATTCCATCAGCGACCACCATATAATCTACTTGGTCCGTAAGAGCCACAGAACTAAACTCCTCCCAAATTCATATCCCAATGGTCTTACAAATCTCTTAACCTCCCCTCCTCCTGGCTGACTTGGCCCCTCAGATTGGGTCCCAAGCCCTACCTGCTCTAACATGGATATAGCCCTCTCTCACTTTCGAACCACTTTCCTTGCCATCTGGGATAAACATGCCCCCTGTGCCAGACTAGAGTCCAGGGGTCTCACCTACCCTGGATCTCCCTGAGCTGTTAGCTTGCCAACAGGCCCGTGATAAGGCCTGGTGAATCTACAAATCCTCATCCCTCCCAGATAACTCATTACCTACCGCACATTCTGCAACAAATGCACAAAGGCCACCCATTTAGCTAAGGCTGATTACTTCAACAATACCCTAAATAAAAACCTCAAGTGCCCCTCTAAATTCTGGAAGGTCATCAACTCCCTCTTCACACCCCAAACAACAAGCCCCCTCCTCTCCTCCTCTCCCATGGGACTCTTCCTCCAACCCCTGTTGGTTGCTTCTGAGTTTAATACCTATTTTACTACCTGTGCTAGGCCTCCTAAAATCCCTCCCCAACAACCTCTCCCACTCCTCAGTCACCTACCCACCTTCCAACTAGTAGGAACACCTTTTCCTTCAGACCCTATCTCCCCTGCGAAACCCTCACTGCCCTTCACTCCCTGAACCCCTCAAAGGTAAATCCCCGATGGCCTGGATAACAAACTCCTCTTCCTTTCTGCCCCCACCATTGCTACTCCCCTCACAGCCCTACTAAACCTCTCTTTCTGCACTGAGAACTCCCCTCCAAATGGAAGCATGCCACTGTCATTCCCCCCAAAGGTGGTGATCCTACCTCCACTACTAACTTCCACCGCCCATCTCCCTCCTCCCACCCTCGCCAAACTCAGGAACACCTAGTGCTTTCCAACTCTCTGCCTTTCTCGAGGAAACTAACTTCTTCACCCTTTTCAGTCTGGTTTCCAAAAACACCACTTGACCACCTCCTCCTTCTATGACTCACAGATTCCATCCTCACTGGGATGGATAATGGACTAATCACTGCCGCTATCTTCATTGACCTAGCAAAAGCTTTTGACACAGTATCCCACCCTCTCCTCCTATCCCACCTATCTGGTGCTGGGTTAACTGAATCTGCCACTAACTGGTTCAGGGCCTGCCTTATAAATAGAACCCAATCCACTAAAATTGCTGACCACATCTCCCCCACATCACCACCAGTGTCCCCCAAGGTTCAGTTCTTGGCCCCATCCTCTTCTCCATCCTTCTAAATGACTTGCTAACTCCTGTTCCTCTACCGAATCCATATGTATGCGGATGACACAGTCCTCTATACCTCTGGCGGACCATAAAGAAGACTCCTCCAATCTCCAAACTGATTGCGACAAAATCCAACATCGGTTCAATTCCAACCAGCTATCCCTAAGCATAAAAAAAATTGTCTCTATGACTTTCGGCACTAGACAGCAGCTATCAAAATTCACTTTCCCCTCAGCTTCCATACCTAAACAACTCCATCCTCAAGGATGTGCCCTCTTTCAGATATCTAGGGGTTTGGCTGGATCGACACCTCACCTTCTTCTCTCACGTGGATGCCATAATTTCTAAACTGTGTCCAAAACTAGGTACCCTTTATCACAACCTCTCTTGTCTCCCTCTACGGTCAGAAGGAACTAGTCAAGAAAATGATCTTACCCTCCTTTGACTACTGTGATGTCATTTATAACTCTGCCCCAAGACCACCTAACTAAACTTGACCCTTCTTTAATGCCTTCTGCGTTTCACCTCGATGCTCCCCAGCTCTCATCACTGCAGGCTCTATCAATCTCTGGGCCTACCTTCCTGAGCAACCAGTGCTTAATTCACTGTGCCAAATTCACTTCCAACTTTAGGCTTGGCTCTTCCTCCTACCTCCCATCCTTCCTATCTTCCCCTCACCCCATCCACTCCCTCCAATCTTCTGATGCAAGACTATTGGTCATCCCTCTCCATGAGGACCACTGCCGGCCAGTCAGCCTTCTCTTACCACTTCCCAAACCTCTGGAATCACCTGCCAGCTCAGATCCACCTTTCATCATCCAAACCTCCCTATCCTCGGCTCTCACTAATTTCCTTGCACTAACTGCAACTGCCCCTGACCCCTTCCTCCTGCTTCCTCCCACCATCCCTCCCTTGTGCCTGACCAGTGCTTGGCCTTCGCCATATTGCCTGGATTATACACTGCCCTTCGCACTTCATCTCTCCCGTAATTGTTTCCTCCTTACCTCCCTACCTTCCTCACTCCTTCCTTCCCTCCGTTACCTTTGCTGTCACCCTCATGCTACTACTGCTCTCCCTCCCAGCCTTGTTACCCCATCTCCTACTCCTACTGTCAACTTGCTCTATCTCACTTCAGCTCCAGTCCTGCTACCGCCACTCATGCTTTGCTACTGGCACTAAACATGTTTTAATCCAGAATGTTCCATGTTATGTATACAGTACCTTATCCTTCATGTATGATCTCTGTACTGTTTCATCTATTGTTAAATGCATTATAGTTCTACTGTATTGTTTCACCTCGGCGCATATATGTGCTCATGCTTATCCTGCCAGTTATGTACATCACCTGTATTGCAATATATTCTTTTTGTCTGTTATATGATCTGCCTCCACTGTAACCCTTCCCTAGGTCGCACCGGGAGATGAGCATCTTGTTGCTCAGTGTGCCTTTCCTGGTGAAACAATTTCAATAAATAAAATAAACAAATATGCCCTGGCTCTGCCCTGTGACATCAGATCTTGCATGTTAGCAACAGGGATCTGTGTACCACTTGCCAGGGAAGCTGGGGTGGGTTGTGTGGATGGGAACCATATACCTTTCCTAGAAATACAGTTACAGGTGAGGAACCTATTTTCCAGGATTGTGGGTATCATTCACTATCCAAACTCTGGCAGACTCCTAGGAGTTCTCTGGAAGAAGGGATCAAGACACTCACCCTACTTTAGCGAACAGAGATTGGAGAACTGAAGTCCCAAAACCGGCAACCTGGTGTGACTCAAAGTCAATGTGGTAGTGGGAAGCGAAGGTGTGTGCTCACTTCAGGTAGCAGCCCTGCACATTTCCTGGTTAGGACATTCCTGGAAGCAGCCACCAAGCAGAGACAGATGACCATTTGTGCTACTGGTCCCACCCAGGCCGTCACTACAAAGAATGTTCACGTAAAGGTTTGACTTTTCTTTTCTTTTTTTTCTTTTGTTTTACAGATTTCTCCAGTTTCATCATAGCTCACCTAGCATAGCAGCAAGGGCATGGTTGGGGGTTTGCAGAAGAAGAGTAGCAGAGCCTGCAGAGGTCAGTTAGGTCAGTAGTAATTCCAATCAACTGCCTGTAGGAGGGGTGTGTGGTTGTAGCACTCAGTCGTGGGAGTTTAGTGAGAGCTGTTCAGATAGGTACTATTGGATTGTGGCACTGAAGTTTGTGCACAGTAACCATTTGCAAAAACACATGGCTGGCAGCTGAGAGCTGAGGACTCCAGCCAGTGTGGTGGTCTCTTTAGTTTTAAATTTTTTTCAAAGACTTATAGCTTGGGATTACTAGGCGCAGTCGCGTGGTGGGTTTGAAATTTGAGCCTGTAACCTCACTGGTGGTGGCAAGCAGGTAAACTATGGAGTGGGAGGTGGGTAGGAACTTTACAAATGTTGGGCAATAGCCTGCCAACAAACAATAGAAGAGCTGGAAATCACTGCAGCAGTTGAAGTCAGGCACTGCAGGGAATGCAACTGGCTATTAAAATATCCCAGACCGCATGGGTATTCAGTTAGGAGCCGAAGTGCAGCCTGGGGTTCTACTAAGAGAGCAAACAGATGTTCATGGGTTTAAAGCAGAGGGTGGCTCTTCAGGTACATACAAACATACGAATGTGCCAGCAGAAATGCACCACCGGTCTATATAAGTCTGCTCGAGTGTGCAGCTAGCACCCCTACTCTTCAGCTGCTAGTTATAACAAATGGAGGAAGGAAAAGTTCAATGTTCCAAGACTCCTCATCACTCTGTTCCATCTTCGACTAGTCTCTCTCAGTTGCACAAACCACATGGGATCAGCCAATGGCCTGGATTGCTATTATTGTGTAGCAGCGGATAATATGAATATAACCAAAATAACCCTTGTATCTCTGAAACTGAGATAGATCCCAGATCAGCCCAACTTGCTCTTCTATAACAAACAATACCAATCTGAGCATCCAATCTCAATAATAGTTAAGCTTGGGCAACCCTTCATTGCCCCCACCCCATGGAATTCTTTTACTCACATTTTATAAAACTATGCTTTTCCCAGCCGCCATGTGCTGCTATGTCATCAGAGCACACTTTGTGGAATTATGGTCCAGTTCCTATTACATTTTTGTGTATATAGGGGTGAGTCAGCATGGGGTTGAGGCACTCAGATTTAATAGAACTTGATTGATTCCTGTGTATCACATTCTTTTTGTTTCTTTTGGTTGTGTTTAGAACCTCTTCCCCTCCCCAGCTCCATTATGCATTATAGTAAGGGAGAGCACTGGTCCACATAAAGAGCCCAAATGCACTGAGCTGGCAAGGCTGGGCTGGCACTGCACAACATTAGTGGCAACATCTCCATCTAGTACAACACCAGGAACATGGGCAGGAATGTCGTTAATCCTCCTTTCACAGAGTATTGAGCTGTATAGCAGCAGATGTCTTTGGCTGATGCACTGGCATGGCTGGTGTGGAAGATTGTGTTCCTGGAAACACTTGTGTAGGGTGGACTCAGAGGTCTACATATAGGATAGTGCATGAGACAGTTGACAACAGGGCTATTTTTCACCGAGTTGGCACCATGATGATGGATTACCCTCAAGAGCGCAGCTCGAGAGATAATCCGTCATAGTGCCAACGAGGTGAAAGATGCCCTGTTGTCAACTTGTTTCCTATGCACTTTTCTTTATAGTGTATGGTAGAACGTCGTTTTTTGGGGAAAAAATCACTACAGCATGTTTCTGCTTCAAAACATTTTTACTGGGTTACTACTGTAGAAGGAAAAAAGAACTTTACATTTTGAACGTTTTCACGCTTGACATTTTAACTGTTTAAGAACTTTACAATTTGTGCGTTTAACACTAAACATTAGTACTGCCGCCAACATTGCTGCTTTCACTATGTGTCCTGTCTATGGGTGAGTCCTAACTGTCAAATGCTGCTCAAGGACACAGTGTAATGTTCGCAGTGCAGTAGAAAAAATCATTCTGCTGCACTACGAGCGTCACTAATATGTGATGACTACAAAGTTCCGACAACGATGGATTTTGGTGGAGAAACGACGTTCCACCATACACTATATACTCTGGAAGCAGGCACTAATAGTGCCTAAGTATTTAAAAATAATGAGAGAAGAACTGCAAGAAGGCGGGGATTGAAAACAGTGGGCCAGGCAGTTGCATAAAGTGAGATGGAGAGGTCACTGCTAGTAGTGTCTAAAATGTTCTTTTAAAGTTTAAAGAAATACAAGACAGGGACTGGAATTTTGAAGAGAGTAAGGACTGGTGGAACAAGCAGCAGTGGCATAAAGTACTGAGGATGGGAACTACTTGGGAGGGTCACTAATAGTGCTACTGGTAGTGCCTAACTGCCTAAGAAAACTGTATTTGTTAAAATTCAAAGAAAACAAGACAGGAATTGAAATTTGGGAAGGGAGTGATGGGACACGTAGCAGTGGCAAAAGTGAGCAAGCCAGCCCTAGAGGTAGAAAAGCCCCCTATAGCAAACAGTTCAGGCTAGCATGGATAATGAGAATTACCTCACCATCCTTGTTAAATTTCAAGCGACACAAAAGGACGGTAATGCGGGAACAAAGAGCTGTTTACACACTACCACCAGCTAGCACCCAAATCTAGTCAGCCAGCCCAAAGAGCCTAGGCAAACCCTCATCAGATTAGTGGAACAAGGATGATGACAGCCAATCAGGGTGAGCCGCCTCTGCTGTGAAATTGGGTTGGGTCCCCAGAATACCCTACTGCTACCATTTACCATCACCACCCTCCCCATAGCAATGCATGGTGCTCAGCCACAGGCTATTTGTTTCTCCCTACCCTTTGGTAACAATACCACCAGACTAGTTAAAGCAGACCCAGCACTGGATGGTACTGAGCCCCATTGTGGGGCAGTATTTCCTCATGGACGTGCCTGTCCAACTTGCCACAAGAGGTTGTTTATTCCCAAAATGGGACAGTATATAGAACTGCCTGTACCACAACCATCTCTGGTGTCACCTGATTTCCCTTCCTGTATCCCCTACAGCTTTAAGCCCTGGAGCTTATGGCACCACTTACCAACAATGTCCTTAGAGAGCCTGCATCTCTAGAGCCTACCACATGGTCAACACAAGTTAGATATGGCTCTCTACAGTTCTGGTGCCAATGGGCAAAATACTAGACTACTGGGACTCTGGGGAGGGGACAAAGTTGCAACTTACTGGGCATGGGTAGGTAGTAACAGGATAGTAAAATTCTGTTTGAAATTACCTCCAAAATGTGCCAGAATGCACCACATTTTAAAAGTTTCTGGGGCCCTAGGTGGACCACACCCTATAGTTTACAGTATTCATGCCAGCATCAGCACCCCATCTATTTCATGAGAAGCCCAAACACAACATTGTTGCCTGGGGACCCAATGGGTCTCAGTCCGCCTCTGCCACCATGGCAGTGGTATGTCTGGTGGAATCACCTCTAAGCCCTACAAGAGGCTTCCTACCAGCCAAACTATAGCAGAGGTCAATGTAGGATGTGATCCACCTACCAGTCAGCTGCTTTGCTGCCAGTCTGCCATGCTTAGCTTCAGTGTAAGCAACAAAGAGTTGGCAAGCCTCCCCTGAACTCCAGCTGCATGCTCTACATAATAAGAGGCATCCTCCACAGGTCCAGGGTGAGGAGCTTGCAGTCAGCCTCAAAGATGGTTTAGTAAAGTATACCGGTAAGTTAATCACCTGGCTAATGTGAAACTCCAATACAGCCTTCAGTGAGGAACTTGGTTGGAAAGAAGGATAATTTTAACCCTGTGTAAGACCAGGTAAGAAGACACAACTGACACAACTCTAATACAACCTTCAAGAGTCACTTCAGGTTGGAAAGAAGGATGATTTTGACCCTTGGTAAGACCAGGTAAGAAGACACAACTGAGAGCACACTGAGTTTCCTGATTCTTCTGGCTGACATGATGTCCACCATCATCTTAACAGTCTGCACCCAATAAGCAGAGATGGCAAATGCTGAACCTTAAGGGTGTTGCTCGCAGTCCCAGTCAAGGGAGGGACCAGAGGTAGTCCAAGATGCTCACCACAGGACAGACAAATGGGGCAAATTCTGAGCTCTGGCACCAAATGGAAAACTTCTTCAGTGAATCGACTCTTTCTGGGAGACCCCTACAACATGGAGCACTTCAAATGAAAGACCTAAGGTCTGGAACTCTAGCCCTTCAGGGACAAGGCTATGAGGTGTAAAGACTGCTGATCAGGTGCAGGATATGCCCGTTGCCTGGTCAGCAGGTCTTGGCAGAGAGACAGCCAGCATGGAGGTCTGCTGCCACAACTGGGGAGATCTGGGTACCAGAACTGCCTTTGCTAGTCTGAAGCAATACAAATCATCCATGTTTTGTCTTTCCAGACCTTCACTACTACCTTGTGGATCATGGGGAAGGGAGGATGGCATACACAGGCCCAGGGTACAGGACCTCACAAAGGCATCCCCAACAGTATCCTGGACTGTGGGAGGCAGACACAGAACAGTCTCAGGTTGGGATTCTCACTGGAGGCAAACAGGTCCACCAGAGGAGTGCCCCACTGAAAGAATTGGTGGTTCATCACCTCATAATGCAAGGCCCATTCATGCAGTGTCTCTCCTACCCAGCTGAGAGTGTCTGCCAGCTAATTGTTCTGTCCTGGATCACCAGGAAATCTACACCACCAGATGTTGCATGAGGGTCCAAGTGTGGAGGGCCTCCCAACACAAGGGAAGGAAATGAGGTAGAACAAAGTTGTGGTGTTGTCTGTTTGGACCTGCGACTTGACCCTGACCAGAGGAGCTACTGTAATTCTGTCAGCACAAGATGCACTGTGCAAACATCCAGCAGGTTTATGTGGTGACAGGGTTCCTGGGGTGAACAGAAAATGTGGGCTCTGTGGTTGTGCTCCTACTGCACCTAAAATGTGTCTATTGTGAGCATGACAGTTGGTTCTGGTCCAACAAATGGGACTCCATCTTTCAGGTGTTCAGGGATCAGCCACCACTGGATGGCATACCACATCAGCTGGGTTACTGTGACCTGGTGGTCCAAGTGGCCTAGGCACTGGGTCCACTGATGGTCCAAATTGCACTGGAGGTGGCAGATCTGACAACGTGCCCAACAGACCATGTTGTTGCAGGACACCATGTACCCCAGCAGCATCAGGAAATCCAGAACAGGTGTGGAGGAAACTTTAAATAATTGGGCAAAGGAGATAAGATCCAGTGCCCAATCCTCAGGAAAGTGGACCTTGGCCTGCAGGGAATCTAGTTCTGCCCCAATGAACTGGATCACCTGCATGGGTACCAGTTCAGATTTTATTGACCAACAGGCCCATGTCTCATCAGGTCAGGAGAGACTAATCTCTGGACCTCTCCACAGCCTTTCTGGATGAACCCTGTTAGCAGCCAGTCATCCATGTAGGGATGCACCCAGACACCTAGGCACCACAGCTGTCTTGCCACCACTGCCATGCACTTGGTAAAAACCCTGAGTGCTGAGGAGAGGCCAAAGAGCATGTCTTGGAACTGGTACAAGACCCCTCTATGGTACCAGTGGTGGGACAGACTTACTGAGATATGGAAGAATGCATCCTGGAGATCTAGGGAGAAAAACACATATTCTGCTCCAGCAACCGAATGATCTGATTCAGGTGACCATCCACAAGTTGTGTTTTCATCAATCACTCAATGAAAATATTTAACCAGGCGATCTTGAGCAGAGCTCATTTTCAAGGTGGACCTGGGTTTTCAGTACAAACAAATTATAATAACAGACACAAGACTCCTACAAGGATGTACAATAAGTAAACAGTAGGACTATATACATCCGTGGCATATATACAAAGAGTAAGCAGTAGGGTATATACAATAAGAAATATGTAGGTATAGTCGAGGTATGCAACAGTTAGGTGCTGGCACAATTATTAATTATACAGTATATATTATGCACCATGATAAGGGTCAGTACTACAGATCTAGTCTAGAGGAAAACTTAGGATGAAAGGATACAAAAGGAGTAGTGATACCAGACAGACCAGCAACAACAGTGTAGTCAGAGGAGGGGAAGAATGGAGAGGTAATGCAATGTCAGTGGCTCAGTAGGTAGCACACTTGCCTTTGAGGCTGGGAGATCAGAGGGCTGTGGGTTTAGTTCCCACATCTGGCACCTGGGTTATAGCCCAGTATTGACACTGTAGTGTAGCATGAGGGGTGCTGCACTTCTGAGGTGCTGTCTCCCGGCTGAGACATTAAACCGAGGTCCCATCTGCCTGGATTGGTGGTAGTTCAGGTGACTGTTAAAGATTCCATGGCACTTATCGAAAAGAGTAGAGAATTTTTATTAAAACTCGAAAGCAAAACATATACACAACAGTGTTACAGCACACAAAATCATAATACAAAACAAATATAAACAAAAATAAGTTTTACAGCATACAGTCAGGAATAAAAAGAAACAGCACTGTTGTGGAGTTCTACAATAACTACAAAACAAAAATGTATTGCATCATACAAAGCATAAGTAAACAAATCCCCAAAAATTAAAGATAAATATAACAACCTACCTAAAACTTAAACATAAAACCTATAATTCCTGAAATCTCTCCCACCAAAGGAAATATATACATTATCAAAATGTGGAAAAACAAACATCTAGCAATACATACTTTCTCTGCATAAAAGTAACATATGCAACGTTTGTACAAAGCAAAAGTCACTCTAAATTGTATAAAAATAAATAAAAAAGCAAAAATAAATAAAAAGAAAGAAAAATCTCTGTCCCTCCTCCCACTGATATATCAATAAAAAAGAAAACCCCTCATCAAACAGTATGAGACCCACAATAAAGAAAACAACAGAAAACATTCTGAATTATTATGTCAATAAATGTCCCATCTGTATACCTTATAAATGCTAAAATTTCCCAAATGAAAACCTAAAGCCAATTATAAATGCCCCACCCCTTCCAAAAATTAAGTATTATAATATACATTCCTTTGTATAATCTATGGATATGTATACCCTTCCCCATCCCACCAAAATGACGAGAAAGTTCTCCTTAAATCAAAACCTTCAGGAAAGAACAACAGGAAAGAATATAAGGAAAGCCTTCATGAACTTCAACCCGTATCTAGCCAAGACATCTTTCTCCACCAAAGTTTATATAGATCTAGATGCACTACTCCCTTTAACAGCTGCCACCTAATTACATCTTTCTTAATGTTGTACAAAATCTGACTTTCTGACTTCAGCTGTTTTCTAAGTTTTAGACTACAATAGGCCTGCCAAAGCTGATAGCTGATAAACCCCATCAGAAGTCTTATTGTAGTCGATCATAAATCACCCAAGAGCCGGAAGCACACCCTCAGTCCAAATATCTGAAGACTGACCTGAAAGGGTTCAGTGGCCAGGCAGCATGAAAGGCAGACCAAAAGACACAGCAAAAGGACATTCAGTGAAGAAATGTGATAAGGATTCAACTATGCCTATACATGTCCCCTCTTTGGCAAATCTCTCTGATAGTTCCTTATGCTTTAAATTCCTTTCATTCCCAATTTATTATGCATACAGAGCCACAAAAGTCCCATAAATATTTAGGGATTCTCCTACTAGACAAAAATCTCAGCTTGGAGATCAGGTCATCTATGGGCAAGTCCAGGAACCATGGAGCAGCATAAAAAAAATCCTGTACCACTCCAGTATAAATTTGTTTCCGGGAACATACACAGAAAGATTTTTAACCATCTGCCAAGCCTTCAATTTCCCAATCATTCCCTGAAATGACTAGGAAACTGAGACATCCTAGTTTGGTGGTGTAAAATCAGAGAGATCCCAATTGTCGATTAGTTGACCTATAACATCCTCCACCCATGGGGTCCATACCTTGTCCTCCCCTTCAATAGAGATATCAAATTATAAGTCATAAAAGTAACATAAAAAAACACCACAGGGTTCAACATCCCTAAACCAAACTCACTAATGGGTAAATATGTGATGCCCCACTTCACCAGGTTCAGTCTGCTTCCCACAAACATAGAAAAACACAATAGCAAAGCCTCCAAGGATTGTGGGGAGGATGCACCACTGCCAAAAACAAAAATAAGGTAATAAATAAGTTTTGATAAGATAAATATGTTTAGCTTTCAACATCTGACCCATATTCCAAAGGACCACCCTATCTCGAGCTGCCATCAACTGCCTAACCTAGTTATACCTATGAGCATCTGTACCACCATAGTAGATCCCAAGTATTCTTCTGTAACCTAAATCCACAGGCATGTTCCAGATTAAGGCAACATCAGCAGCATCATAACCTAATGGTAGTATTCCACTTTCTAAATTGTTAATAGATGACCCAGATATTTCAAAAAGGTCTCCAATAGCAGATGAGCTTCAGTAGCAGAAGAACTGTCTGCTAAAACCAAAACTAAATCATCTGCATATGCCACAGAGACAATCTGTTTATCATCACAACCTACAGATAGGCCGTAATCCATTGTGACATGTTCAAGGCACGATGTAAGGGGTCCAAAGACAGCACATATAACAGAGGGCTCAGTGGACACCCTGTTGTATGCCTCTATGCACCATTACCTGTTGCCCTATCCATCCATTAATGCTGGGTAGTAAACTAATACCTCTATAGCACGTCTTTAACCAGCTTATAAACTCAAAAGGCAACCCATAACTATACAGTGTCTCCCACAGGTATGCATACTCCACATGATCAAAGGCCTTTGATTGATCAAGGCAAACAAAGTGACCATATATGTCCTGTGAGACCCCTTACATAGAATCTCCTGAGAAGGATAAGTGTATCCTGAACTCGCCTTTTGGGACTCCACTAAATTGTGAGGGATGTATCAGTGTATCCAAAACCCTCCATAACCTATTTCCCAAAACCTTCATTAGGATCTTATAATCAGTATTAAGGAGTTACAAAGGGCCTCCAATTTTCCAAATCACCCTTTCCCTTTTTATAAATTAGCAACAAAAGACCCTGTAGCATGCTTTCAGGGAGATTCCCAGCCTTCAATCCAACATTCAAAACCTCGCCCAGTTCTACCCCAAAGTTTCCCATATCTCTTTATATACTACGTGAGGAAGCCCATCTGAACCAGGAGCAGTCCTTGCTTTAAGTGCCCAGATTACAGACCTGAGTTCTTCCTGAGATATAGGATCTATCAGAGTATCTTGTAAGTCAGGTGATACCTGTGGTAACTGCCTACTACTCAACCAAAATCACATGGAAGTGATCGGGAGGGTTTGCTCATAAAGGATTTAGAAGCATAAGTATATATCTCATGTAAAATACACTTATTAGATGTCACTCGCCCTCCTCTGCAGTATTCAATTACGTCATACTCCGTGATTCCCTTAAAAGCCGTGCTGCTTCAAATGGTAATGTATCCTTTTGACCCAGAAATCTCATACTTGTGCTTTTGTTCCATATTACTTAAAACTTTCGATTGCAAATTACCCAGTTCAGCCTTTAACCCTTTAATCTTATTGTGGCACTCAGAACCTAAATGCTGTCAAAAGTTGTCCAGAAACTTATACGATCCCTCAAGTACCTCAGTTCATCATGCCGCTGTTCCCATTTATGTGGCCAATTTTCTGAAAATACTCCCTTATTTCTATTTTGTTTCCTCCACCATTTATTCGTATCATCACACAGAAAAAAAACTGACTGACATGCAACCAAAAGAGAATGAAACCCTCCTCACTAGAGGGATATCCAACAATGTTATATTCAACTTCCATATCCCAGGACCTCTCTGAGTCTCAGGCATATCCCCCAAGACAAGCTTAAGAAGCCTATGGTCAGATGTAGCTACCTCTTGCAATGATCGTGACTGTAAGATAAAACCAGAGGAAAGAAAAAATAATTGATCCGAGAAGCCCTGGGACCACAAAATAGATGTTTCTGTTCCCACCAGCATAAAACCTGAAAGCATCAACCAAACCAGCATCAGAAATAACCTGGCCAAACAAGAAGGTCACAATAAACCATCTTCCCAAGACAGAAGGTATCTGGGAGCCTGGGCAATTAAAATCATCCCCAAAATGACTGGATAAGAAGTGCACAAAAATGGGAAAAGGGACTTAAACAAAGCAACCCGATCAAATTTATTTTGGGCGCATATATATTGATTAAGTGTAAAAGGTAGTACCCCTTTAATATCCAAGAGCAAAGCTCTACCTTCTACAACCTCTATATGATGTACCACTTGAATATGTGAAAGGAAAGAACAGATCCCAACCCCACTGCATAAATCCTTTCCTTGAGACCAGAAACAGTCTCCCATATCCACCCAGTAGTAGCAGCAGTCAAGTCTTCTAGAGAGTGTAACTGGACATCCTGAAAAAGACACATTCTAAGTTCTCATGCACAAACTGTGAAAAGGTGTTTCAATGCTTGACAGGTGATTTAATGCTATTAGCATTCAAGGACACCACAGGAAAGTGAAAAGGAGCCATATGTCATCCTAAAACCTCACTTCACCTTACTAGAGGCCCTCATCACTCTACCACTCATACAATCCTGAGGTCTTGGTTCCTTCTAACCTTCTGGAAGTATCAGTGTCACAGGCTGTGAGGGAGGCACAGTCTCATCCATACCCGATGATTCATCCACCAAAATGTCATATATATTAGAGTCCGCCAGAGGAAGAGATGTGGCAGAGACAGTAGTTTTTTGACTGTTTAGCTTTTCCTTTCGTAGCTTCTCTTTCTTACCCACAACCAAAGTGTAGTCCTCCCTGGGGATGTCTGGGCAGGGGCTGGGGGAATTCACTAGCACCTTCTGTGCCTCCTATGACAGGATCCTTAGGCACTGGAACCATAGGTATGGGATCTGTATCAGGGCAGGAGCTATCTTGTCTCTCAGAGTCTGCTTAGCCGACTGCATACCCTTGGAAGGGTAACATGAGATACCCTTCCCAAAGGAGAGTGGCCTTGCTTGACTGCCAGCCTTATGTAGTGGTCTTGCACTTCAAAGTCTGCTTCCTCTGTGTTTTGAGCAGCAACCAGGCAAGACCCAAAAGCATGCCCTATCTCATCACAGAGATTACATCTAGCTTGCTGGAAGCAGTGAGCACTAGGGTGGCCTGTGTCTCTGCAGTGAGTGGATTTAGTATTTTATAAGTGGTGCTAATATGCATTTTAGACCCACAATTAAAGCAAACTCTGGGTTGCCCTGGGTAAAAAGAAAACCTCTATCCCTACCCAGGAAAAACAATTAGGCAGATGAATGAGGTCAGTATCAGTAAATTGTAGTTAAACCTGAAACGTCCAACACCCATTCCAAAACCCCATATCATCCAAAATAGGAACAGGATTGCCCTGAATCTCACACCTCTTTTCTAACCAGTGCACAATATCGACTATATTAGCCCTTCATTCTGGGAAAGGATAGTTATTACTCGGAAGGGTTGCTTAGTTAGAGGCAAAACAATAAAATCTGACCATAGGGGTTTGTTTTCAGATTCATATATCAATGCTAAAATGTTTCCAACATAGCTGGAGTGTGAAAACTAATGTCAAACGTAAACTCCCCGGACATGAATTAGTGCATAGACCTCCGAGGAGAAAACCCATACTTTGCTTTAGCAGAAATTTTCCAACGAAAAACAATCAGGGGATTATCCTGAGGCCCACATAGCTCAGCCAAATGGCATTACGCCACTTAGCTTGCGCCACAGATTGTCTAAAGTGACTGGCATAAGTTGGCCTTGCAGGTGCCTCTGAAGCCGGCAGCTGGACTGAATCAGTAACCTCAGCTCTCCACCCACCCTCTGGAGCCACGGGAGGAATAGGCTTCACTTCAAGGGAAGCTTGCCTCTCTGATTTAGGCAAAGGTAAATCAGTGGAAATGTTACTTATCTGTGAAACAAACCCATCCATTGTTCTATCGACAACACCCACTGGTTTCCAGTGGCCTCCGACATAGGATCCAACCTGTGTTCTGCAGGGCCCTATCAGGCGACAACGCTGCATCCATCATGTCTCCCCAAGCCATTCTAGAGGAAGCTGCATCCGCTCAGGCTTCTCCTCAGCTGCATGAATTTTACTAGGGCCGGATGACGGAAGCACCCGGCGAATATCATCAGCTCGCCTTCGATCATCATCTTGAATGTGCTTGTTCTTTTGCCATTAATTCACTTACTCAGAGCAATTCCTCTTCCAAACATTGGACGCTTTTCAGCCAGATTTAAAGGTTGCTCGCTTTCCACCTCTGAGGACCACCAACACGGGCGATGTGTTGGCTACTCAACGGATGCATCCCAGCCGCCTCTGCAGCAGATCCCTCCTCCTGTGGTAATTCCAACTCTATGCATTCCTGGGCCATCGTAGCCTCACCTGCAGACCTTCCAACTCCAGGTTCTGCTGCAGAATGATCACGACTCATTAGCGTCAGGGTCCCCTACTGCAAGAGTGGGGACATTTTTATTAGACATCAAAACAAATATACCAAAGAAAGCAGCAGACGTAATGTTATACAGGGAAAAAACAAGAATTCCAAACATCATATGTAATAATAAACAAGAAAAAGAGAGAAAACAGTAATTCATCCTACCCATCCAATATTTCGCCATAAAAAGCACCTACTTCTTCACCTAAAGTGCGAATTCATATTCGTAAAGAGTGTCCAGTTCTTCCTGTATATGAAAAACAACAACTTGCAGCTGTAAAACAGTTCTGGAGCACTCTCAACACCTGGCCTGCCAAATATGCCATTTTAGGCAGGCTAACAAAACTATTATTGTGCTTTTATGCCATTTGTTCCACTCTGCTGGAATCTGCCCTAATACCAAAATATCATAAGAAAGTAAACCAAATAGTTACTCTCCCACCAGTGTGCTAATGCAGACCAAAGATTCTGAGTAAGAGAACATTCAAAGAACAAGTGCTGCATTGTCTCAAACTTCCCTGGCAGGATTGTTCCTGACTAACCCTATCACTAAGCTGCTTGTGCTTGTGATTGGCTCTCACATTGAGCTTTTGATGAGCACACAGCCAAACCACATCCTGCATTTTTAGGGATTCTAGGTTCTATGACACTTGCTAATAATGAAACTGTGTTTATGCTAGCAGGTACAATAAAAGAGGGTCTTCAAAATAACAAGAGGATGCAACATAAGTGTAAAAGGATTTCCTTCATGAGAAACAAACCAGCTGAGCTCCACTTTCCACATCCCAATATTCTTCAATGTATGCTGAACATAAATAGGGAGTTGTTTATCTGTAGAATGCCACTCATCCTGTCCCCAGGCTGTTAAAAGGCCTGACCCACAGTGACATACACATTCGGCCCATTTCATCTTGCTCTAATAACATAGGCCTAACTGAACTATAAAAAAATTACCAAAAATAGTCAATGGGATGTATCATACCCAATCCACCTGCACTCCAGGGTCAGTAGGTGTGTGCCCTCTTCACAGGGTTCAAGCGACTG
Organism: Neoceratodus forsteri; assembly: GCA_016271365.2. Classification (NCBI taxonomy): domain Eukaryota; kingdom Metazoa; phylum Chordata; order Ceratodontiformes; family Ceratodontidae; genus Neoceratodus; species Neoceratodus forsteri. Next base: position 329,824,676 of record CM057449.1, on the reverse strand, counting down.
CCCCACAGTAGTTGAAAAAAAGACTCATAATTTTTGTATGCATGCAAAGCGGCAATGGAAATATATGAGAAATAAACAAAAAAGAGGAGCAATATAGGATTTCAAGAGAAATACTCATTTTTATGTGTCATCTTCCAAGATTGCCATTTTTAACCTTGTGAGTACGCTTTGTCATAAGCCATGTCCCAATTACTCTGTACAGACACTTGAGAACCAAAATATACACCAAGGAGTTTCAAATTATCTGTAACAACCGGAATATCAAAGGGCTTATACTAGGGGCCGTACCTAAGGGCATCAATGAACACTTAGAAGTATTAATCTTAATTCCAGTACTGGCTTGGAAAGAATCCAAAAGGACAAGGACTTGCTTTCCGAATCCATATCGGCTATAAAGCATATACAGTCATCCGCATAAGCCAACATTTTAGAAAAGTAATAACCATCTGAGGAAACATTAGCCAAAATATCGTCATTTATTTCAGTGGAACACAACAAAGGATCCAAACCAAAAACAAACAACAACGGGCTCAGAGGACAGCCCTGGCAAACCCCAACCTGATAAGGAACAGGAAACCCAAATGCCCATTAACCAAAGGTGTCACCTTTGCTGAACTGTAGAGGTTTGAATCAAGGCCAAAAAATGAACAGGAATACCATAGTGTGTCAGAACAGCCCAAAGATAATCATGGCGTATGGCATCAAAGGCTTTCTTGATCTAGGGCTGATAGCCAGATAGCCTATTCTGAAGACCCTGATCTATTAATTCCTAATATAGACTAAGTTCTGAGAGATGTTTCTGCCAGGAACTGCACAAGTTTGCATGGAAATTAACAATTTGTTGGCAATCTTGAGAGACAGTGAGTTAAAATATTAGCCAGAATTTTATAATCAGAGGTTAACAAACTCAATGGTCTCCAATTTTGTAATAAGCAGGATTCCCCTTTTATATAAAAAATCATTATATCATGGCTCATACTAGCAGTAAGTCTTTTTTCTGCCCAGACAGCTTGAAAAACTAAAAGTAACCACGGTGAGAGAATATCTACATATGCTTTGTAAAATTCATTCGATGAGCCATCTATCTCTGGTTCAGTGCGTAGACAAATGGCCTATGGCTTGAGTAATTATGTCTAAAGAAATAGGGACTCAAGTGCATCAATTTCTGAGGTGACAGTGATGGAATTTCAAGACATCGAAAAAAGATGGAAAGAATCAAAATTGGGCTTTTAAAGTCTGAAAAACATAGGACTGAACTACAGTCCGTAATCCTCTGGTGTCGTGGACAAATGACCCATCAGGAGCCTGTAAAGCAGACATACACAATTTTGGCAATTCCTGCTCAGAAAGATCAAGTGGGTTTACCTGCTCATGAGTACCAGTAATAACATATTTCTGTTGATACCTATACCTACGTTCTCAGTGTTTTGAGAAAGTCAATCATCTTAGTTTTAATAGCTAAAACTGTTGGCGCATAGTACCTGGTGAGGAGCATGCCTGTGACAACATTTTTAAATACTGTGCTCTATAATCCAGATAAGTTAAACAGGAATTCCTGGCTTTAGTCCAAGACACTTGTGAAGAAAAAGTGTCTTCAGATCATTTTAGTGTCTTCCCACCAATCAAGTGTACTATCATACAAAAACAACATCTGATCTGATCGAAAAAGTAATGTATCTGTGAGGAAAGACCATCATCTCATAATAAGGACATATTCAACCTCCACTAACACGTTCTATCAGAAGTTCTTGAAATGAGCCAACAGTTAATTTGAGAATTAAATGATCAGAAGTCTCTAATGGTAATGTTGTAATGGTAAAACATGTAAGTCTCTCTGACAAAACAGAAATCTATTCTGGAAGAAATGGCACCTTTAAAAAGGTATGTACTGGTATCAGTTGTAATTTATCATAAGCATCTACTAAATTATTACTTTGTAAGACTTGCAATAACGCATTAGTATCACAAAACAGCTTCTGGGTTTATGACCCCAATCTCTAGCAGCAAGACACAATTAAAACACTGCCCCACAGGACCAGCTTTGAAGTATGCAAACACGGGAGATGCGATGAAACAAAGCTGACCTGTCAGCCTTGACTAAGGAGCATAAACATTAATAAGGCGGTATGCACAATGGGAAACAATGATATCCAAAAGCATAGCTCTACCAGGTAGAAGGTCTAAGACTTGCAAAACTCGTACTTATATATTAGAAAATAATATATCCAAACCATCACAAACATCCTCTCCTAGCGACCAGAAGGAGACACCCCACCACCAATCCTTTTCTGCATCTTTTATGTCTTTCAGTGAACTCAATCTGATATCCTGTAAGAGGATAATTGAACCAGAATGTTCACTTAGGCTGGCAAAAGTAATACGTCTCCTTAATTGAGATTTGATACTGTTCACATTAACAGTAAGAAAGGAAATGTCTTTGCCGTAAAATTAAGGAAGGTAAGGGTAAAAGACTAGGAGAAAAAGCAAGTCATTTCCTTTCTTCCTCTTTTTGGTTTAGGTTTATCCTTAACCTCTGTATCAGGAGAAGGTTCTGGAAGTGAGGAGGCAAACGAGGAGAAATCAGAGTCTCACCCATCATCATCTCCACCATGATCCAATAAGGGGCAAAAGGATTAGGAGCTACAACTAGATCAGTCTCGGAAAAGGAGAAAGGGCTTGAACTAGATTTCAAAGACCTAGACCGAAAGTGACCCTTTGAAAGGAATTTCACACTGCACTCCTGGGGTATACTTTTAGTCACCTGTTCTTCCACAGGTACACTAGTCCGGGGAACATCAAGTGGAGGGACCCCTATCAACCAAAGGAAGAGCCACTTGTTCGGAGTTTGTAGGGAGAGAAACAGGAATAAGTTCAGCACCTTCACTAATGGTAGGAGGAGGAGGAAAAGAAACTGGGGCAGTAGTGTCCATGTGCTCTAGGGCCTGAGCCTGAGTTGTCCTTCTTCAGCAGGAACTGAAGAAGAGGTGGATAGTATGGGGAACAGTAGTAGGTAAATCAGTATGGGAAGCAAATCCGCATCTTCTGGTGCTCCTTTTGAGCATTAGCAAATACACATCTTGTTCAGCACGGAGATGAGGATCAGCCTGATTATGAGAAGCCCAAGAGCAAGAGCGGAAAGTGTGGCCTTTCTCATCACAGAGGTTACACCTCATTGGACGGCTGCAGTGACCCTATATGGTCTAAGTCTCCACAAAGCCCACACTTCTGTTGGTCACACACATTACTCAAATGCCCCAATGCCCCACACTTATAACAGGCCCTTGGTTTCCAGATAAAAAAGAACACCCTGTCCCATCCTAGGAAAAAACAGTTAGGCAGGTGTTTAGTTAAGCCATTCTCCAAACGCAGGTCGATTAAATAACGCAACCCCCATCCAAAGATGTTCATCATCAAGAATGGGCTCAGGGGGCCTTTAACAGTACAGTGCTGCTGTAACCAGTAGGTTATATCAGCAACGTTGACTCTTCTGCTATGAAACAAAATCATAATTTTCTTTGTAACAGGTTTAGTTAGGGAATAGCTATAAAAGGTTTCCATAAAGGAGTGTTTTTAAAACCTAATATTGTTTCCAAAACTGGTCCAACCCTGCAGGATGCTTGAAACTGATGTCAAAAATAGAATACCCAGGCATATGAATTAATGCATAGATCTCATATGCATAAAACCTCACACTTTTCTTCAGTAATTCACGTCCTATAAAAGTCTACTAGGAATATCATCCATTGATCCCCTAAATTTCAACCTTACTGCATTACGTCTGGCTGCAGGCTCATTTAATAAACCAAACGTAGCAGGAAACAGTTTTTCATTCACCTTGGCATGCATACAGATGAGGTAGTTTGTTGCTCAGGTTCAGTCAATGGAGGTGCTGCAGGATCAGACTGTTGAGATGCAAGGCCATCATTCAAGGCCTCAGCGGGGAGGTTGGTAAGTGGTAGGCCATCTTCTTCTAGCTGCCTAATATCATCCATTAAATCAGGACAGGGAACAAGTGAAACAGGAGCAGACCTTTCAGTGGGTAACTGACCTGGAAGAATTCCGTGAGTCTGCAACTGGAGAAGAGAGAGCTTTGTCCCTCCAGCTGGTAATTTGCATTCCAAGAGTTCCCATCAGGGAGTTCACCCATCCTGCAGCTTCTAAGGCTGCAGCTACCCAGGTAGCAGGGCTTTAGCTTCCCCATCTATCGATTGCCTAGTTGGTGTAAAACAGGCGCAGCCACAGGCAAAGAAGGATATACACCCTTTAACAACTTTCATACTTGCCCCCAGCCGAGGCGGTTATCCTTTGGGAGAGGCCTATAGAGAAAAGCCCCAATTTCAAGCCTTCAGAAGTAACAGTCAAACTACCGTAGTAGCAATCCCCACAGATTCAGTAATCGGATGCCGTAGTACAGTGGCAGAAAGAACCTCAGACTCGCCCTTTCCATTCGTGGTGTCTTAGTGGAGCAAGAATGTTGTTCGGGTAGCAGCTCCATGGGTTCCATAACTGGTGCTTCAAAGAAAGAAACTGGTGCGGTGTTACATGACTTTTCCTGTTCCGGATCGCGGAGCATCCTCCCAAGTCTGCTGCAGTTCCAAAAGCAAAGGTTCCATTGGCAGTCCAGCTCAGCGAGCCTAGAACTAATTCCAACAGCAGCACTGGCCAACAAAGACTCTCCTGCTTCCAAAGGAACATTGCAGGAGCAAACCTCAGCAGGTAACTGCAACTATCTGTAGAAACTGGCTGGTCCATAGCCGAGTCGGATACCATTTTGATCATGTCGTCCATCAGGAGCTGAGGAGGTGATTGGTTCCTTAGCCTCCCACACATCTGATCTCTCAAAAAACTCCCACACTGAAGAGATATCACAAGGATGCAGCACCCTCTGTCTCACAGAGTAGGGAAATTTTCCGTGTCCTGGCCAAATTTCCTCATTCACTAAAAAATGCCACCAACAGCTTACTCTGGTTCAAGGTCAGTTGGCATTCATCTGTATCCCCTCCTCGGGTCGTGCCTGAAAACAGGCAGGATTTTTCTAGTGCACTTACCGGTCAACAAAACTAAATAAAAGAAATAAATAAATAGTAATGTATTAGGGACTCCCTGATGCTAAGGTTATTTGGTTCAGATCAGCAGGATTCTAAGCACAAAGGCGATTTGAAAGGTCTAAATCAAGGAGATGGGTACAAGACTCCTTATTGTGGTGCAGGTATAGGGATTTGAAGGCAGCTAGGCTGATAGGGTAAGTTATTTTCAGTGTTTTTGCTGGTTGTTCCATAATTGAGGTAACACATAGCTTAATGACACCCTGCCAAACCGTGATTTGACCTTGTACACAGACAAAGAAAATGTGGGAAGTACTTCTCAGAGCATACCTACCAAGTGTGCATAATGGAAGGCAAGCAGAGATGATATGGGACAGTTTTTCAATGATAGCTTTGTAGGTCCAGGTTGCTGCATTTACACATCGTCTATTACTGAGGGATGACCATCCCACTGCAGTGTACAAGGAACAACGATGTATGGTGTAAGGAGTCCTGTAATGAACCACAAGCATGATGGTAAAGTGTTATCAAGTTTGGCTAATGCACTGGCCAGACCCTGGCTATATAAAAGTCTGTGTAATCTAGTAATGCCAGAAAGGTAGTTTGACCAGTCTCAGCTTAGCATCTCTTGAGAAGATTACTGATCCTAAAAGAAAGATGAAGTCTCTGCCTGAACTTTGTCAGCTCATCTATATGGTCAGTGAAGGAAAGGCTGTGGTCTAACCAGACCCCAGATATTTGAACTTTGTTACATATTCCAGCTGTTCACCAAGGATAGTGGTGATTTGTGGGAGCATCCCAGCTGCAACAGGATTTGGGGCATGAGGAAAGGACGAGAGGAAAATTGCTTTTTTTTTTTGCATTAAGAAGTAACTTCTGATTCAGGAGCTGAAGCTGGAGCAGGTTGAATTACATTGAAGAGCTTTATAAGCAGTGTCAGGAGTAGGGCTACTAGCATAGAGTAATGTGTTGTCAGCAAATAAGTGTATTTGCTCCTTTGATGTAGCATCAATGTTGTTTATATAAATGGCAAAAGTAAGGGACCAAGATAGAGCCTTGTGGAACACCCTCAGAAGAGATTTTAGAAGAGAAACTTCCTTCTGCCTTAACTTGCGGAGTCGGCCAGAGAGATACTTAATAAACCATTGTAGGGATAACCAATCCAATCCAATGTCCTGGAGAGATAAAAGGTGCACACTGTGTTCTACAGTGTCAAATGCCTACGTAAGTCCAAAAATACTGTGCAGACATAGGTTTTGTTATCCAGTTCATGTTGCCAGTCATTAGCCACCTTGGCTAAAGCTGAAATTGTACTATGCTGTGCTCTAAAGACTGATTGTAACGGGTTGAGTATTCTAGCTGATTCAAGGTGGTTTTGAAGCTGGGTGCTTACAATTTTCTCCAGCATCTTTGACAGGATCAGCAGTAAGGAGATTGGCCTATAATTGCTAAGGTCACAGGGATCTCTAGCAAACAGAGGGACAACATGTGCTGTTTTCCAGATGGGTGGAAGGTCACTTTGGGACAGGGATTGGATAAACAGATGCTATTGAACTCATAGAACCCGTAACTGACCTTTAAGAAATATGGGCCTATGTGGTCAGCTCCGTGCTTTTCCTAGTGTCTAACTGTAGCAGAATATCTCTGACTTCTTTCAGCAATGTAGGCTGTAGGGAGAATTTCAGGCTGATGGTATGACTATTTTGAGTCCCTCTCCAAGTTGTGAGCGGAACGTATTGGTGAGAGAGGAATCGAGCAAGCCCTGCAGTGGCAAAATGATTGTTGAGAGAGTCAAGGATTGTCTGTTTATCATAGATTTCAGAATTACCAATCAATATTTTAGCTGGAAGTTATTGCCAGAGGTATGGCCTTCTATATCCTTGATTATTCTCCAAAATTTGGAGGAACACTTAGATGAGAGCTCTAGCTATGATCGTAGAAATTAGCTTTAGCTTCTGAAGTAATTTTATTGCAAAGGTTCCTTGCCCTTCTGAATAAGTTCCATTCATTTGCAAGTTTAGTTTTTCTGGCAGTTTTCCAAAGTCCATCCTTATTCTGCATGGTATTTTTCAGTTTCTCTGTAAACCACCTACAGGGCTTACTTCTGGTGTGGACTTTCACAAGAGGGGCATGTTTATTTATAGCTCCTAACACAATCCCAGAGAAGATGTCATCACGGCGATCAGAGATTTGGCTAAGTAAAAGTCTTGCCACTGCATGGAGTATCTCTGTGATAAGCCCATTGGTATCAAAGTTACGTGTACACCTTTTAAAGGAAAACTTGGTCCCAGTGCAGCTTTGTGGGTTAACCGTACACATGCAATAAAAACAATGAACACTGATTTCAGAAAAGAAGGCACCAGCATGAGAGAATAAGTGGGCTTACTGACTAAAATTATATCCAACAGAGTAATTTTGCTAGGTTGCTCTTATTAGGATGTGTGGTTTCACTTAGAAGCTGCAACAGCCCAAGGGAGTCACAAACTGTTTTAGAGGAGCAGATGCGCTGGACAGCCAGTCTAGGTTGAAGTCCACTAGTATGATAAACTCTGAGGATGCAGAACTCAGTATGTTGCAAAGATGTTTCAGCAGCTGCAATCTGGCTGATGGGTGCATATAGCAACCTATTACACAAACTGAAACTCCACTTGCAATTTCTATTTTCAGCGACAGACTTTCAAACTCATTTGGGACTGAGGTAGAGTCAATACTTGAAACAGGAAATTTATCTTTGACTTATTTGGCTACTTCACCCCCTCTATTCAGCCTGTCAGCTCTATAGAGAGTAAGAGGAGGTTCAATTCATTATTAGTGGTTGCCGATCTGAGCCAAGTCTCCATAACTACTAAAACATCCGGAGCGGTATGAAATGCCCAAGCCTGTATGGATGTCATTTTATTTAACAGGCTGCACACATTCACATGCAAGAAGCTTAACCCCTTAAGATTTTGTAGGTCGGCAGGGAATACAGTGGCAACAGGGGCCTGGATTAAGCTCAACATTACCTTAGTGGAACAATAACAACAGCAGAAGTTTCTGCACAGACCTGAGAGGAATTTAGACGCTTGGATCCTTCCAGATTTGCCGGGTTCATAAGAAGTACTTGGGAGCCTTAAGACTACCACCCTAGCTGACCTAGCCCTGAATATAGTAACACCTTGGTGAGAGAAGCAAGTGGAACTGGGGAATGAATGCAGACAGAGCCATGTCCCTAGAGGACAACTCTGTAAATGTTCCTGCATGCCATGGTAGGTGTAGGACCAACTGCAGGATGGGTAATTTTAGGATGCATACAAATTGCTCTTTAAGGTTGAGAGTGTCCATTCTAGGCAACTGAGGATAAGAATCATACTCCAGCCTAGATGAGTCTTGAATGAATGAGTTTGAGTCCATAAAACACAAGGTGAGCATGGACAAGCGAGGAATCAGATAAAGTGCCTCATGATGACACATGCACCCAGATCCCACTACTTGGATTTATTAGAGAGGGATTATCAGAGGAGGAACATACACTGTTGTTTGTTGCTTCCACTACTTTGGGTGGTAGTGCTTGGGAGCAGTTTTCCCAATTATCTCACTTTAGCCAAGTTATATAATGACAAAGTTGCATTATATGCCCAGAATGGCTTACATGTGGAGAGGACTGAGCAGTAACAACTATAGTAGGCTTATAGAAACAATGGCGATAGGAGGGACAGTTATGGATTGATTCTACCAATAGAAAACAGTCTGGATAAGGAAGGCAGGGATAGTGCACATTTAAAGGTGGCCTGAGGAGGGGTGGGGCAGGCCAAATTTTCAGCATTAACAGAAGACAAATCCCAATTTGGATGAGTCACGCCTCTGGGACGAATTTCATGAACAGAAGTCCCAATCTGGAGAAGCCACGGCTCTGAGACTAATTTCTGTACCTGAAGGGCAGACTCTGGGGCAGGTAACATGGCTCCTTGAGCCATGGAGGTGCTTCCACTCATATCCTGACTGCAGCAGCAGTCTCAGCCCAAGGGGGCTTGTGGATGCCTGCAGAGAAAGGGACAGAATGAGATAAATACATCTTCCATGGAAAGAGGATGGGTTCGATAATTCAAAAGGTGATCACAAGCTGGACACAAAGAATTGTGTCCTAAATCGGGGCAGCCTCAGACAGCACCGGTACCAGCTAGGTCTGGAGGAACACAAAAGAACTGGAAAGGGAGGCAGGTAGAGAGAACAGGAAGGACACAAAGCTATCACACAAGTGAAAAAAAGATTTTGAGTCAGGGCTGCAGTCAGGTAGATCAGGATAAAAAGAAAGAAAGAACAAACTTAATAATTCAACTTAGTCTACAGTCTTACAATAGGCTCAGCATATTATGCAGTACACAGTGTAACTAAACAGTATACAGTTCTCACACTTATAAACACAACACCCCAGAGCAGATTTCTGAAAACACAGAAAATCTAAAGTATGGCTATAGAGCCTGCAGATTTGAAATGTAAAAGGGTTGTCCACTCCTGACAGGAGGCGGTTCACTACATAACCAGAAATTGGGCACAGTACGGGACGGACTGTGAACTATTTGTAACCAAGTAACAAACTAATTTAAGTAAAATAAATGTACAATTCAAGGGATAGGGAGTGAAAAGTTATAAAACTATCTGGCTACAAGGATGAAAATCCGAGCTAAAGCAGCCAACCGACATAAACTGATTCAGAGCATGCAGATCCACTATGGGGCACAAGTCCCCTCTGTTTCAGGACCAGGAAGTACCTGGACACATAATCCTGACTGACAGGGCATCTGGGACATGGGCTATCACCCCTTCTGCAAGGAGCTGAGCAATGTCTTCCCAAAGGGTGAATAAATGTCCTGTGACGCCCTGGATTCCCAAGGTGCATGGAGGAGGTAAGGCAGGAGAGCCTCAAAGTCCAGAGGCAACCCTCTGTTAAGGACATTCAACACCCACTTGTTCATTATGATAGGGACTAATGCGGCAAAAGTGATGTAGCCAACCTCCTACAGGAGTGCAGACAGGGATAGAATGAGTGGAGGATGACACCCCCAATCCCTCACTGGGCAGCTTTGTGGGGGCACTGGCAGCTTCAGCTGGAGGGGCACCACCGCTCATTGCCCCCATTTTTGAGACCTTGGTCTCCCAATCTTGGGATTGGAGCACCAGGCCTGGTATTGCCCTGCTGGGCTGCTGCCAAGACGGCTGTGACTGAAAGGATGAATACCAGAAAGCCTACTTATTGGGCTTCATTTTGTGTCCATCTGGAACAATGTCACAGAATCCAGGGTGGCATTGGACTTCTCAGTATGAGTGAGATGTCCTTCCACCCCAGGGCCAAATTGGTCGGTGCTCAGGAAAGAGACATTGGCCAGCTTGTGCTGGGTATCTGCCGTGAAAGTGGACAGGTGCAGCCACACCCTGCAACTCATGGAAATGGCCACTGCCATGAGAGGCAGCCATGAATATAGTACCCACCTACCTTCCCCATGACATGAATTCCCCATGTCCAGGGCTATCTGGAGCTGGTGCTTAGCCAGTGATTGGCCTTGGTCTCTGTTGACCACCGCTGACTGCTGATCAGCCAGGAGGTGAGGATGATGGAATCAAAACCCCAGGGCATGACCAAAATTGACCATCATAATGGCGTAACCAGCCTGACATAGACCAAAGGTCACTGCAGTGTACACCATTTTGTGGGGTGGTCAGTCTATGGGACTCCTTGTCTATGCCCTCCTGGTGTCCAGACCTGTGGAAAATGGAATCAGTCACCATCCCTCCATGGAAAGGTAGACCAAGAACCCAGAAAGGGACCCAGAATGAGCATGTGGACCATACAGGTAGAGGTGCAGGGCAAGATGCTGGATGCTACAAAGCTCAGGTAGGCCCCAAAATGGCTTTAGCCATGGGAAGAGCAACCTGGGATCTATCCCTATCCAAAATGTCCATAAGGGTGTACTTATTTTGGACTGGCTTTAAGCGGGACTGACATGGACTCTGATATTAGGTGGAGAAGCACAGAAGGACACCTGGCTAAGCTTGGTCAATAGCCTCAACCAATCCCCAGTTGAGGAGGAGAGTCCAACAGCAGTCCATGGACTCATGGTCTGAGTCATCCAAGTGCTCCTCAAAAATGTCCTCGTCTGTTTCTTGCCACAGAACACATGGGTATCCTCCCCAGGAGTGATCTGCACCAACAACTGGCCTGACAAATTGGTGGCCAAATAGGCCTTCTTAAATGTACACCCATCTTCTGCTGCAGTGGTGGCAGTTCCACCCTAAGTGGTAGAGAAGTGGTTGTGGAGAGAATCTGCATAGCGTGGACTGGTGGGGCACCACTGAAAGCTTCCAGGTGACAGGAGGTCCAGAGCTAGAGCCCCACCCTGCCCCATAATGTTCCACTGCTGCCAGAGGAGCTCCTCATAGCACTGGCACAGCTTGTGATGGTGCCTCTCCTCATCTAAGGACAAGGAGGTCTCGTTGCCTCAATGGCAATGCCTCCCTGAATGGGATCAGGAGCAGGAATGCATCAATCTTGACCTTAGCCATGACCTCAACTGTTAACTGGATAATCAATGGCAAGGGGGCATTCCAGCTGGTTGTGGTATACCACGTGCCTGCCCACATTAAGCAGCATGGGTGTGGAAGTCTCGGCTGTTAGTGGAAGCTGCTACTGACAAGGACCAGATGGGGACACTGACTGAACCATCCTCTTGAGTAAGGACCTGGAGCACCAGGCCTGTAAGATTAATTCTTCAATCTCATACATCCAACAACTGGTCAACAGGCTCGAGGAAATGTCTGTGGCCTGCTTGACAGGAGTTAGTCAACTGGCTCAGCAGAGGTACTAAAGAGCCCTTGACCTACTCGACCTACCCCTTGACTGAAGGGCACTCAAATATGTCGCAAAACACATCACTGCCAACTTTATGCAGAGATGAGTTTGATAAGGTTAAAAGAACTTGAAAATATGCATGTGCTGATCTTTATTTACAACTGTCAAAAGAAACATTTCTGGAATACTTACTGGAAAATATTAATAAAATAATAGAGAAGGATGGGCTAAGATCCTCAATAGGTCTGGAGTGTACTGTACCTAACTGTAATCTGGAAATGGGATGGCTCTCTGTATATTATCTAGGAGTGAGCCTATGGAACTCAACCCCTGCATCTTGAGAAGGGAACAGGAACATTAACCTGGGAAAAGTTTAAAACTGGGTGACTAAGAGGCTTCTAAGGTGTTGCCTTGCTGCCAAGGTTAAGTACAGTCTAGATTATGTTACTTATAGTAGGGACTAATTATATAATTGAAAAATTCTAAACCCTGATTTTAACACTTGGAAGAGTACAATGTAATTTAATGAAGTCATTCTGATTCAACTTGCTAATAAATTAGTACTAATGCAAATGTGTTACCTGTATGAATTCATTATATACAATGATTGCATGTTGTATATACTGTGGATTATATTTATTATGGAAATGTCATTAGTGCAATGTATAATTAGGATTTGTATGCCCTGTTGAATGTCTGTTATCTGTTTTATTCTTTAGATTGATACTGTAACTTACAAAGCACATCAAGGACCTCACTGAAAATGAGTTAAGGTTCAATTGAGTCTTTTAGCCCTGTTCATATATTATGAATAGAATTTTACTACTACTACTGTCAAGTAGTTGGGTGAGTCAATGGACTGGTAGGAGATTTGATCTCTCCCGGTCCCACGACTGGTGCCGTGGCACTGGTCCTTTGAACCATAGTGGGCAGGGCTCTCCCCAAAGGTCTGGAGGGCCAAATACATGTCCCAGAAGTGTCCAATGAATGGCCCTCTGATGCTGGCCCCAACCAGGAAACCAGGAACAGCACTGAGTCTGTTGCAGTAGCTGCTGCTTCAGTCTCAAGGGCCACAAGCTGCTAGCTGACCTGGTCACAGCCAAGGCCATCTTGAAGCCCTTAGGGCAGTCTTTGATCCCATTTTGAAGGCTAACATAGCAAGAGCCAGAGATTCCTGTCCTCAAGGGACTCAGGAAGCATGCTAAGACAAAGACCCCACCTGTCCTTGTCATACTACCCACCCAAGCAATGCACGCACTTATCATGTTGGTTAGTGACTGACATTTTCTGCCAGCACCAAACACAAAACTTGAACCCTGGCTTCTATAGATTCATCAGTGATTGAAGAGGGAGTCAGAGGAACCAAGGAAACAAATCCAACTACTATAACTAGATAACTTTGAAAACAAAGTGCACCTATGGCGACTAAATCCTAAGCAACATCTGCGAAGGAAGTGACCTGTTCTTTCAGTGGAAAGAAAGATCTGACATCACGGGATGGAGTCACAGAATATACTGCCCCTTTGGTGGGAGGAACTTAACTTAAAGACATCCAGCTAATCAGACTGTTCCAGTGGAATTGCCAGAGTGTGGATAGTGAACCATTTCCACACCCCTAGAAAGAGCTATTTATTTGAAGCTAGAACAACAGCCTCTTGAAGCACTTGCTGCTGTAGAACAGGACATCAGCACTAAATGAATTAATTGTCTTGCAGTTATTATAGTCACATGGAACATGAGGCACTGTGGTAACAAGAAAGGCAATAGAGGACACTAGCATGGAGATCCCAGTGGCTACAAAACAAGTAGACAAATTTAGAAAAATCCTAATGGCAAACACAGGAAAGGACACACTAGGACTACAAACAAATTAAAACATTGCACAACATACTGTTTTGTAAATTTTGACTGCAGTTCTCCATTAACTCTAGCTCACTCCCACCCCCATCCCCACATGCACATATCTATGCTATCTCCTAGCAGTTGTTCAACATCAGTGTTACTTGATCAGTGACCGTCCAACTGTGTCTCTGTTCATTTTGACTGGCATGTCAGATCAAGGAGATCTGCTATTTCCTGGCACATTCTCTTGTGACAAGAGGTTGTAAAGCCAGAATCAGCATAAGCATTTGTCATAAAGGAGCAAAGCTTAAGGGACCACAATACTCTGCTAGCAACAACCTACCTGCAAGCTCTCACTGGTACTTTGATAAAGATAAAAGCATTCTGCCATATTTATGAAGGTCAGGCATCAGATTAAACTCTTTCTTTAAATGCTGACGTTTACCTATATTGGGTGATCTGTAGACATGCAGACTTTCTAGAATATATCTCTAGTTGAATAGAACAAGTCAAATCAGCTTCACAGCAAGCAACTGTTGTCCCCAATCATCATAGCAGCTTCATATCCTGGGGTCCCTCTGCCTCAGGATTCTCAAGGCTGAAGACTGAGCATCACCTACCTTAATGCAGCCAGTCTTCACTCTGGTTCTTCCACACTCCTCTTGTATGTCCTCCTCCTCCTCCTCCTCCTCGTGGCATGGATACCAACTGACAATTCCTTCAAAAGATCTCCTTCTGTCTTTGAGCAAAGCACTTTTATGCCAGCTAGCTATCAGAATGCTCCCATTAAGGTGAACCACCCCCTTCCATGCTCCCCACACCCAACCAGTGGTCACGCTACATGCTGGACTGCTCCTCTGGAGGTCTGCTCCATCTTTTTGTTTCACTGACACCCAGATCTAGGAGTAACTCTGACTGACTTGCTGTCTGCCCCAGATTAAACTTTACCTAAGCTCCTTCCACTGACATAAACCCCCTCCCGACAGACTAAAATACAAATGTCAGTCTTAACATGGCAGCTACAAGTAACCAATCACCTCTCCTGTTGATATGAGGGGTTGCTACACATAAAGCTATCCTAATGAACCTGTCACTTTCAGAGAGTTAGATGCTCATGCAATTTAAGAAGCAATTCTGTGTTGTATTTCAAAATCTCCAGATATCGCACATCTTATGGATATCAACATTCTGCTGTCTCACCCCAACTCTTGGGCTTAAACCACAAGGCACATGAAGACTGGAAAGTAACACATTGAGTGCCTTTATAATTCTGATTGACAGCCATTGCACAGAGAAATGTTATTGCTATTCGTTCATATTATCCTACCCATGCACTGTAGCTTATATTATCTGCTCTCTGTCTCAAGAGTATGTCTGTACTATGATTTCTGATTTTAGCCATGCCACTTCCTGCCCCTCCATCTGATAGATAATGTATTGCCTTTTCCTTGCACAGTTTATTTATTATAAGGGCAGCAGTGCCCATAGTTACAGTTGAGTAGGCTTTTTATTTTAAGCTCCATTTTTACACCTTAATAACATTGGTGTCATTTGACAAAATAGCTCAAACTTGACATTTGCTGTCAGCCATGTAAAGTGTGCAAAATATGAAAAGTTTGTGCTGGCATCTTGTTTGCTTCCTGAGATACAGACTGACAAAAATGGGAAAAATGTCTGTACTTAACATTGCATATTTTTGCTCTCACCTACAGCCTAGATGGTGTGGATTTTGTTCATGAAATTTTCAGGATTGAAAGGGCCTGTGCCAAGGGTGTACCTTTTGAAGGTTTACTGAAAAAATATTGTATCAGTTTAGAGCTCTAAGGATTTTTGTGTTAACTAAAAAATGGCGACAGTAAAAACGTAACTTAACATGTTTCATTTACATTTTTTATTTTTATACTTGAAAGCGAGATGAGTATTACTGCCCATTTTCACAAGCGCCAAGTAGAACATGTAATTTGCAAAATGTAGTTTATGACATGTTATTTGCGAGATGTAATTTGTGACATGCATTTTTATGTTCAATGTATTTCAATGGGGTTTTGAACTTGATTCATAACGTTGTCATTTTGCATATATTGACCCCAAATTTTGAACATATCATTTTAGGACCTCATGTCATGTCCAATGGTGATGGATTATGCAAATCAATCCTGAATGGTGGTTTCATGATCACTTAGTGAAATCACATTTCAGGTGGGATTTGAACATTTTCACTGCCTTTGTTCATGATCTGGGTCAAAATATGTAAAAATGACAAAGTTATGAGCATACGCTTATTTTCTACTCTCACTTGTAACTTTGGTGATTTTAACTTGCATTCTCTTGCGGGGTGTGTGTGTGCAGGCCCTGCAGTTCTGTAGGTGGATGGAGTCTTACCTCAGGACCTGTGTGAATGAGGATATGAGTCCACTATCTAAAAAGAAAGGAAATTCTTTGCAAAAATGTAATTAATGCACCAGTTATATTTTGTCCTATACTTCATGATTTAGACCAACAGAAGGCATAGTGCCTATTTAGTCAGTTTCCTAATTTTAACAGGGCCATTTTGTAATCTTTATAGGTAGTAAGTGATGATCTAGTCTTTTCTGAACAGACTGAAAGAGTCAGCATTCAATATTTCACCAGGGAGATTGTTCCATATTGATATAACCCTCTGTGTAAAGAAATGCCTTCTAGGATTCTTTTCGATAGGTTAACTTAGGATGATATTTGTGACTCCTAAGGGCTGTGTTTCTATTATTCAGTTCAAGTCCAAGATTTGGTATCCCCAATTATTTTGTACATTTCCAAAGATCACCTCTCCTCCATCTCTAGTGGGTAATGTCTTAATTGTTGTAATCTAGACTCGTAGGACACATCACTTCTTTTTTTTTTTGGTTAGTTGTTTAACCAGGACTAGCACACTAAGCTGAAAGCTTTTCTACAGGTGTGACCTGGGAGTACCAGGAAGTTAAGTGACTTGCTCAGGGTCACATGGTCTGCAAGTGGAAGCTGTGGGAATCAAACCCAGGTCTGGTCTGCTGGATGTCACCAGATTTGCAGCTCAGAGCCTTAAACCACTGCATTATACTGCCTCCTCACTACTTAGCCCATGAATAATTTTGTGTAGCCCTCTACTGGACTCTTTCCAGATTATCAACATCCCTTGACCCCTAGTGTAACTTAATGCCACAAAGTAGGGAAATGTGGCATTAGGATTTCCAACCCTAACTCCTCACCCCACTGCTCTAGCAACAAAAGGATTGGAAACCCTAACGCCAGATTTCACTACTTTTGTGGCACTGATTTACCATAACTGGTGCATATGCAAAGTTTTCTGCAAATAATATATACAGTATATAATTTACTTGTACTAAAACTCCTGTACACAGTTTGTTTGTACTGCAATTCCAGTTTGTAGCTCTGACTGTCCTATTTAGTACCGCAAATGAGAATCGCTCAGTGAAGTTTCATTCCTGACAAAATAAATAAATACAAATATAAATAGAATGTAAGCCTGCAAAACAGTACATTGCAGTAATAACAAGCAGTAGCAAACAGGCATTGCACCTTGAGCGTATATAGTAGTTGTAATGCCCACTCCTCTGGGGACATCTTCTGTAAACTGAATTTCCAGACTCAGGGATTGATATGCTATACTTACACCCTGGTGTCCATCCTCAAAATTGATAAGTCTTGCCCCAAGCAGTTGGTCAGGGCTGAACTTGGCTGTGTGCCATTAAAGCACTTAGCAAAATGGAGATTGCTGTATCACTGGCTACATATTCTAAACAATTTTAGTAATTTATTTATTTATTTATTTATGTTTAACCAGGAAGGCATGCTGAGCAGGTTACTGCTCGATTCCAGATGCATCCTGGGGAGGGGAACATAGACAACAGTTGAAGACAGCATCATACAAGTGAATACATAGTGTGGAGACACTAACATTTGGTCCTGGTAGTTAGACATATTGGGTTGAGAAACAGCAGATAGACAACAGTAGAGACAGCATAATACAAGTAATTACATAGTGTGGAACTCTAACAAATTGGTCCTGGTAAAAGACAAAGTGGATTGAGAGAACAATAGTAGAAGCACAGATTGATTGCATTACTAAGTGCAGACATACTCAGTTATTCCACTCAGTGAACTGAGAAATTGCCTAGACACATGAGCAGGTAGGGGCAAAATGAGCTTGGAGCAAGGAGTTAAGGTGCAGGTTGGAGAAGTGATGAATGTTTGCTGGGAGGAGTTCCACTATGTTGGTATGTGGTGGCTGAATGCTGCCTGACCAGCAGTAGTGGACTGTTGAGGGTCAGCTAGGGACCGAGAGTTCAAGTTTCTGGAGAGTATGCTAGGGTGCAGGGGTTGGCTAAAGCATCGTGAGGTAAGAGGGGAGTAGCTGGGACCAAAACTTGGCTGGGATCTTGGCACAGTGTTACTGTCTTTGATTATCTAGAGAGGTGAGGTCCATAGATTGACATAGGGCACAGTGGTGTGTAGAGTAAGGACAGTTCAGGACAAAACGATAGAAAGAATGGAAAGAGGGTCCAATCTCGCTAAGGTGGATTTAGGGCTGGCAATGTAGACTATGTCCCCATAATCCAAGGTGGGCAGGACCATCTTCTGCACAATGGCCCTTGGGGCAGGTTCAGGGATGCTGTCACGATTCCAGTAAAGTGCACTAAGCCTGAGGTGCAGCTTCTTGAGTATGGAGTCAATGTGTGCAGAAAAGTTTAGGTGCTGGTCAAGCAAGATGCCGAGGTATCTGAAGGAGACACAGGCCTCCAGGGAGACTCATCCAGAGTGTGGAATGTGATCAGGGAGGGAGCCTAGAAAGTCTCTGCCTTCTGCCAAAGGTTAGTGAGACTATTTTCTTGGAATTGAGGAGAAGGTGATTTGAGTGAATCCAGTGCTTCACCATGATAAACTCTTGCTGCAGTCTGGTCGTAACCTCAGAGGTTGAGGGGCCAGATGCATACAGCACAGTGTCATCTGCATACAAGTGGATTGAGGTGTGTTGGCAGGCAGAGGGCAGGTCATTCAGAAAGATTGAGAACAGGAGAGGGCCTAGGACAGAACCTTGTGGTACCCTGTGGTGACTGGGAGGGGTGCTGAGCTGGACAAACTGATATGGATGGATTGGGACCTGCCAGCAAGGTATGAGTGGAACCAAGAAGTGGCCCAGCTGGATAGTCCAGCGTTGGCGAGTTTGGCCAGGAGGAGAGAGTGTGAGACTGTGTCAAATGCCTTGGCCAGGTCAATGAAGATGGCAGCTGTGATGTGGCCAGCATCCATCCCAGTGAGGATGGAATCAGTAAGCCTTAGAAGGGAGGTAGTGGTAGAGTGGGATTTCCTAAAATCAGACTGGTAGGGAGAGAAAAAGGAGGAGGAATCCAGAAAGGGTGATAGGTGAGAGAGTACCAGGCACTCCTGTAGTTTAGCCAGGATTGGTAGGAGGGAGACAGGCCGACAGTTGTTTGGGTAATCCCTGGCTTAAACTGTGTCTGGAAAAGACAAGCATTTGTCAATACCGAATGTTAGCTTGCTGGCACTGGCATTGGTAATGCAGGAGTTGGAGAGATGCACAATAGGATTGGCAGTGAAGCAGTGAACTGAAGCCGGCTCCAGCCCCACCCTGCAGAGAGTGACAGGCATTGGTGTGTGCCTTTGGGTCATCGGCCATAAGCTCATGCCATTTCACCTCACACTACCCTATAGACACCGACTAGTGCAGCGGTGTGCCTTGAGGTCTTCAGGCCTTACATTTACCCCATTTCATAAGGGAATATGCTGATATGGGTGCAGTATAGAAGAATGGATGAACTTTGAGTCGAAGAGTCCAAGGCACACCTCAACGCCTGTCACCAGCTGCAGGGTGGGGTGGAATGGCATGAGCATTACAGCTGACAATGCCAAGTCACATCCCTGACACATGTCAGTCTTTACAGGGTGGGCCATTATGGCTGGAAACCCTAATGCCCCTGGCGTTGGTTGGTGCTCTCACTCCAAATTTTCAACATGGGCCATTTGTGGCGCCACCTCATGAACAGTGGCTCTCTGTGTTAGTTTGCCAAAAGGTGATTTTGTACAGTGACTGTGCATTTTGGCACCACAGGTGCAAAAACAATTTTGGGCAGGATGTGAAAAATGACACCTGCACAGTTAATGAGGAGGTGTAAAAATGGCATTGTTGAAAATCTGGAATGAAAATATGAAAAATTGGTGACGTCATGAGCGCGCATAGAAACTGTGCAATGCACACCTGTAACACAATTATTTGGGAGAATTCTTTGCCAAATTTTCAACATAGACATTTTGGTAACTCCAGTCATGAACAAAGTCACTGTGATTTTGTTTATCTGTCCCGAACATTGATTTCCACAGCAACCATGCCATTGTGTGACAAGTGTGAAAAAACACATTTCAGGCAGGAAGTGAAAATGACAGCTGTACTGTTCATAAGGAGGTGTACAAAAATAACAATGATGAAAATCTGGAGTGAAAATATGAAAAATTGGTGACATCATGAGCATGTATAGAAACTGCACAACACACAACCGTAGCACCAATTATTTGGGGATTGTTTTTACCAAATTTACAACATAGGCATTTTGGGACCTCCATTCATGAACAGTGTCACTGCGATTTGTTAATTTGTCCTGTTTCTAAGCCATTGTACCACATGCGCAAAAACACATTTGGGCAGGATGTGAAAAATGACAGTTATACCCTTCATAAGGAGTTGTGAAAAATGGCAATGTTGAAAACCTGGAGTGAAAATATTAACAATCGTCAAAGTTACAAGCGTGTGCTGAAACTGTGCAACACACACTCATAACACAGTCAGTTTTGGGAATTTTTCCACTAAATTTGCAAGACAGAGTTTTGGGATCCCACCTCATGAACAGTGGCATTATCATTTCATTAATCAATCCCAAAAGGTGATTTTGTGTAGTGACCACAAAATGACTTTTGGGGATGAGTAATGAGATGACATGTATGTGTTCATGATGTGGGTTCCAAGCACCCATGTTGAAAATTTGGAGGAAAAATTCAAAACATGGTTGAGCTATCCACCTAAGTTGAACCCCCAAAAAATGTATGCCATTATACAGCTTACCGCATTTCTTCAGTTTGGTGTCGGCTTTGAAGAGTGCAGGCGTGTTCCTGCTCCACCAAAGATCGCCACCAGGCTCCAGAGGTAAGTATGGGTGAGGGTATGTGGAGAGGCAGGGTATGCAGAGCGTGGATGCAGGTTGTGGGGACAGAGAACACGAGGGACCATTTTCTTTGTTTCAGAATAAAAAAAGAAAAGAAAACATCATGGACGTGTTTTTTTTCAGGTATGACAACAATGTTGAGCACACTGGGTGACTTAGGGGTGGGGTGATGTTGGCCACACTGGGGTGGGCTCCCAGTGTGGCACACAATGCGGGTGGAGTGGGGTCAGGAACATGCCGGCGGGGTTGGCTTTTGTAAAACAGAGCACACTGGGTTGGGCTCCAGTGTGCCACACAATCTTTGGGGGTTATTTAACACGCTGGCAGGGATTAGGCACCTCAAAGTCAGCTTTATAGGGTTCATGCAAGAGACAGCGGCAGACGCTGCTGCCATGTTTATTTCAATGCTTCACCAGGAAAGCAGGCAAGTCAGTAGGTGTGTTATTGTGCTGCTGCATGATGAGCATGTCTCTGATTTCAGTGGCACTTTCTTTAAAAGTTTTGTCCACTTACATATTAGTTGTGCCTGCATGCCCACACTGTCACACTTCCAAAATCTGACACTATCAAAGATGTTGGCTTGCGCCAAGAGCAAGCCAACACAGAAAAGAGTTGGACACAAACTCAGAAAGGATCATTATGGCTATATAATGTAAAGGGAGTCTTAAAGCAAATGAATGCATGGCACCTTTGGCAATATTCTCTCAACAGGATAATTTCCTAGACTTATAAAAATTGAATGAAAACTAGATTTATGGAAATTGCACACAATTTAAATAGTGCCAGTTTTGTTAAGTTAAAATTGGCACATTGGTATCTTAAGTTTAAACATGTATATGACTGTGGGAGGAGGATTCAAACTGTGAACCTCTTGTTAGCATACCCAATGCACAGGCTCAGATAATTCTGCCTTGGGGGCCAGATATCTTTGCCTCACGGTCACCTAACCAGGTGTATAGAAATGAACACTTAAAACTGTAATAAAAGACCTCAGATTAAACAGCTTATCTTTCCAGTTTGGTATCACCATTCAAGCTTATGCCTAGTGTCAGCTATAACCATATATACTCTACTTGTAAAGGAAATAAATCAAAGACAGACCAAGTAAGCTTTGAAAATAGTTTCACTAAAATAGATAAAAATATGTAAAACATAAAATACAGAACTATTATATCACAAGACATACAAATCTTTTAAAAGAACAAGGTTTAAACAGTGCAATTCCTACTACAGTACTTACTGTAGATTGTCGTCTCTCTCTCTAAGTACCTGCGTAAAGTGCTCCAAAGATGTTTCATTGTCAGAGTCTAGATAGAAGTGTCTCTAAAGAAAAACAGAATAATATTTAAAAGCTGCTTTTCCCCATGATTTTGCATGAGGCCACCTAGCTCCTCCTGTCAGAATATATATAATATATATAAATATATATATATGTATATGTATATATATATATATATATATAGATATAGATATATAAAGACAGGATGTCTTTTCCAAAATTAAATTCTGTAACCTCAGCATAACTCATGTTTTCAAATGACTCTGTTTGATCTGTGGGCAGTATCCTCTCTCACACAGACACCAAAGCATTTATGATTTTGCACCAGTGTACTAAACCTGGGTTCTCCCTTGAAACATCATAAGCGCGATGCTTGATTTCCTTTTAGCAGCTAAAGCTATAATGAACTTAGAAAAGTCCGTAATTAGCTTCTGACCTGCCATGTAATGAGGTTGTACTGTTATACTGGAGCAATTCTTGTTGATCTCTCAGGGCTTTCGTCACAGTTGATCATCAGAATCTGCTTATGAGACTGTCTGAGGTAGGGATGAGCCATTCAGTTTTGGATTGGTTTATCACATGTCTTTCTGACAGATGGCAGGTAACAGCTGTAAATGGAACTGTGTCGGCTATGAAGGTGGTACAGAGAGGAGTGCCCAAGGATCAGTTATGGGCCCTTCATTATTTTTAGTATATCTGAAAGATCTTGGACATTATGTGGGGGCCTCTCATTACCACCTGTATGCCAATGACACCACTTTATACTGTTCGGATGAATCAGTTTCAGTAATACAACATACACTGCAGAAAAGTTTTATCAATATGGAAAAGTACCTTGTCAACTTGAAGTTAAAACTTAATTCCTCAAAAACTAAATGTATGTTCTTTGGGTCTTCTATGAAACAGAAAGATGACTTGACTTTGGAAATTGTGGATAATAGAGGGAGGGTTACAATTAGTTAATCAATATAAATACTTGGGATTTTGGTTAGATAATTATGAGTTAGGAAATTTGCATGTAGATAATTTGATCTCCCAGGTTAATAAGCGGGTGGGTTTCCTGTTTTGGAACAAAAACTGGTTAGATTATGTGACATTGGACCTGATAGTTAAGATGTAGATTTTCCCTTTAATCGATTATGGGGACGCTTTATATGACGGAGCCACTAGGGATCGAATAACAAAGTTAGATGTTCTAGTTAATCTTCTTGACAGACTGATTCTCAGGTGTCCAAAACTTACTCATCATTGCGAATTGTATGAAAGCTTAGGTTGGTTATCATTAAGTAGGAGAAGAATGATACACAAACAGCCATTTGCTTATAAATGTGGGCTGGGTTCCGTCCCTATATATCTAAAGAATATATTTTTGTTTAGAAGTGTTGAATTGACATTGAGAAATCAAGTTGTTAAGGATATGGTTGTCCCCCTTGTAAAATCAAAACGTTCCCAATATTTATTTAGTAATTATATTCCAATATGTTGGAATAATCTTCCTCATGAATATAAGCAAAAGATTGGTAAGCCCTTAACAACATTCCATCTAAGAAGACACCTGATATCTATACAGGAACTTTGTAATTGTTATTGATATTCTTTTTTCTTTTATGTTTTGTATTGATGTTTGTTGTTTGACTGTATTTATTATGTTGAGTGTTGACCTGCATTTTGTATTTTTGTAAAGGTTACCACTGCAAATGAGTTTTACTCAATTGGTTTTACCCTGAATAAACAAACAAACTTGTAACACCATGGCCCCAGCTATTCAAACTGCACCATGCTGTGGAGCAAGCTTGGGCGCAGCTCAACATAGCTGCACAGGGGTGTGAACTAAAGCGGTATTCAAAGGAGCTGTGCCATGGCTCAGCAGCTTTGAATATCTCACCCTGGCCACCCCAGTGTGCATGGCGCAGTGGCACTGCGCCAGCGCAAGTGACCAGAGTGGAGCATGGAGATGTGCTGGTGCAAGTTCCATTGCGCCATGCACAGCACCCACGATATTCAAAAGTTGACATGCAAATGGGGCCATAATGTATGCAAGGTGCACATGGGACCATTGCATGTCATCGTCTCTTCATTTATGCGTGGGTGGGCGATCCCCAGCGACTTATGCCTGGCGCCCTGCCGGCTGCAGCCGATGAGGACCCGATGCCCCCCTGCAGCCGATATGACATCTGTAAAAATAAAACCCCATCCCATATCCCTGGTGGTCCAGTGGACTGCTTTCTGCCTGATCGTGGGCATCTGTTTAATAAAGGTCCATAGTCCTGGTTTGTCCAGTGGACCATTTTCTGTCTGATTGTGGCATCTGCATTAATAAAGGTCACATGCTGGTGGTCCAGTGGACCGCTTTCTGTAGTTGCAGGCATCTGTAAACAAAAGGTCCAATGTCCTCTGGTGGCCTATGGGCCCCCTCACCTGCCCACTGAGCTCTCACCACCCCGCTCCCCAGTCAGCCAGCAGGCGGCAGCACCCACCTGCCTGCCACCCGGCCGCCACCGACTGACACCTTTGGTAGGGCTGCCGCCCATTGGTTCCACATATCTGCTTCACATATCTGGAATGTGTAATGCGGTATGGGCTGCATGCCCATTGGCTCACGCTGTGATCCATGGGCATGCAGCCCTACGAGGTCGTCGGTGGGCTGCGGGGGCAAGCAGGTGGGGTGCCCACCCGCCGGCTGACTGGGGGAAAGTGGGGTGGTGGGGCCTAGTGGTGGGTGTGGGGAGGGGGTACCACTAGACCACCAAGGACATTGACCTTTCTTTGTTTACAGATGCCCGTGATCGGGCAGAAAGCGTCCACTGGACCACCAGGATATTGGACCTTTTATTAATACAGATGCCCGTGATCAGGAAGAAAGCAGTCCACTGGACCACCAGGATATGGGATGGGGTTTTTTTTTTTTTACAGATGCCCGCGATCTACAGAAAGTGATCCACTGGACCACCAGGATATGGGCAGGGTTTTCTGGTTTTACAGATGCCCACAATCGGGCAGATAGCAGTCCACTGGACCACCAGGGATCTAGGATGAAGTATTTTTTAAAATGTCCATGATTGGGCATGGGGGTGCTGCCAGGTGCAGCCAGAACTCAGGTGGCCATCCACAGGTGGCAGCTGTCGTGTTGTGCCCTGCAATGTGGCAGCTCACCTGTGGAGTAGCCATCAGTTGTTCCTTTTTTGGCTTAACTTTGTGCTGGCACATGTAGGGGTTGCGCATGCATGGCTCTGCACATCCCAGGCTGAATATCCAGGCTGTGCAGGTTATGCATGGGCACGCCCCCCCACCTGTGCCTGCATACATTACTGATGCACTCCATCGCATCGGGATTTGTGCCGCACTTTTCCTTTGAATATCACACTGAGGTGCATCAGAGGGTTGTGTATGGTGTAACAGTGTTGCACCATGTGCAACCCTTTGAATATCTGGACCCCAGTATCTAAAACCTGTGTGTGTGTGTGTATGTGATCTCACATGCTGTTTCAGCATTTCTCATGGGAGACAGTCCATACACATTTTTATGTTTCTTGCACACATGTGCAAAAACATAGTGCCATCATCTGAGTTTTCAGAGGTGTGTCACCCCTCTTCCAATTCAGTCAGTGTGTTGGCAGGCTGCCCTCTCCGCCAATGCATGCTGGAGCTGTCTATGACAAGATCCAAAATGCAGTGGCTTACAGTTGAAAGGGGAGCTACACTTCAGTGAGTAGTGATAAGATTTTGCCTGCTCATGCGCAGCTCCCCTTCACATACACACAAACACGCACACACACACACACACACACACACACACACACACACACATCACAGCATGCATCTGGGTGCTGCCCCCCCCGCACACACTCTATAGCTGACAGGGTGCCCAATCCCCATCAGCTGTGCAGCTTCCCCAAAAAGTCTTCCAAATGCCAAGCTGGGTGCCCACCCCAGCATGGCAGAGTGTCATATAGCCGACAGGGTGCTCAATCCCCGTCGGCTCCACCTCCCTGAAAGTACCGGGCGCCACGCTTGGAGCCCACCTCAGCATGGCAACTGATGCTATGGTCAGCAGGGGTGCCCAATCCCCCATCAGCTTCACGCCTCCCCAGCCATCCTTGTGCCACACTGGGAGCCCACCCCTTAGCGCTAACATCCCTCGTCTTTAAATCAAAAAAACCCTGAAAAGCAAAAACGGTCCCACGCAGTCTCCCCAGCCCTCCCCACAACCTGCACCTACCCACTGCGCACCTGCCTCCCACAGCCCCCTCATCCCATACTTACCTCGGAGCAGTGGCGCAATGATCTTCGTGGACCGAACACGTCTGCACTTTTCAAAGCCGACCGCAAACTGAGGAAATGCCGTAAGCTGTATAATGGGCTAGATAGGTTTTTCAACTTTATTGCATATCTCAGGCATTTCTTGGAATTTTGCACCAAATTGTCAACATGGGGTTTTGGGACCCCTCCTCATGAATTCTTTCACTGTCATGGCGTTACTTGGGCCCTAAAGGTGATTTCGAGCCACTGCATGAAATCATCTTTCTGGAATGATTAATGAAATGCCACTGCCAGTGTTCATAAGGTGGGCTCTCAAAAGACTATTTTGAAAATTTGGTGGAAAATTCCTAAAAATGACTGCTTTATTTAGGGTGGTGCTATGCAGTTCTTATGCATGCTCATAAGTTTGTGAAATTTCAATATTTTCACTCCAGATTTTCAGCACTGCCATTTTACCACACCTTCTTATGAGCAGTATAGCTGTCATTTTCACATCTCACCCAAAACATGTTTCCACCCATGTAGCGCACAATGGCGCAGTTGGTGTCAAAATTAATGTACAGGACACATTAATAAAATCACAGTGACACTGTTCATGAGCAGAGGTCTTAACATGGCTATGTTGAAAATTTGGTGAAAAATTCTAAAATGACTGTTTTCACGGTGTCGTTGCACAGTTCCTCACGCCTCGTAAGTTCATGAATTTTCAATATTTTCACTCAGACTTTCCAACATTGCCATTTTACCACCCTCCTTATGAGCAGTGTAGCTGTCATTTTCACATCTCACCCAAAATGTGTTTCCGCCCATGTAGCGCATATGCAGTCGGACATGGAAATCAATGTATGGGACACATTAAGAAAATCACAGAGACACTGTTCATGAGCAGAGGTCTTAAAATGGCTATGTTGAAAATTTGGTGAAAAATTCCTAAAATGACTGTTTTCACGTCGTCGTTGCGCAGTTCCTGTGTATGCTTCGTAAGTTTGCGAATTTAATATTTTCACTCCAGATTTTCAATATTGCCATTTTATTAGACTTCCTTATGAACAGTACAGCTGCCATTTTATATGTCGCCTAAAATGTGTTTCCGCACATGTAGCGCACAAATGGTGCTTGCGGCGAAAGCAATGTTTGGGACAGATTAAGAAAATCACAGTTCCACTGTTCATGAGCAGAGGTCTTAAAATGGCTATGTTAAAAATTTGGTGACAAAAGTCCATAAAATGACTGTGTTATGAGTGAGCATTAGCAGTTTCCACGCACCCTCGTAAGTTCATGACTTTGTAATATTTTCAGTCCAGATTTTCACCAGTGGCATTTTCCACACTTCCTTATGAACAGTACAGCTGTCATTTTTCTCAACATGGCCAAAGTGTGTTTTCACACTTTCAGCGCGAAGATGCATGGTCACTGTGGGAAATCATTGTTCGGGACCGATAAAAAATCACTGTGACACTGTTCATGATCGGAGGCACCAGAATGCCTGAGTTGACAATCTGCTGTAAAAATCCCCAACCTAATTACATTATGGTGTGTTGCACAGTTTCTATGTCTGCGTTACTTCACCATTTTTTAAATATTTTTGCTGCAGATTTGCAACATTGCCATTTTACACCTCCCCATGAACAGTACAGCTGTCATTTTTACATCCTGTTCAGAATGTTTTTGCACCTGTGGTGCTAAATGCCGTAGTCGCTGTGCATAAGCAGCTTTAGGCTAACAAACTGATATTCCCCTGTTCATGAGGTGGGGTCACAAAAAACATGTTGAAAATTTGGGTGAAAATACCAAGAATGCCTGAGGTATTAGGGTTTCCAACCATAACGCCCAACCCTGTAGAGAATGACAGGCATCAGAGGTGTGACTTAGGATTCTTGCCTGTAATGCTTATACCATTCCACACCCTGCAGCCAGTGAGGCATCGAGGTATGCCTTGGACTCTTTTGCCCCAAAGTTCACCCCATTCTGCTATATCGCACCCATCTCACCATATTTTCTAATGGAATGGGTGCGCATAAGGGTCAAAGACCCAAGGAACACTGTGACACTTGTCAGTGTCTGCAGGGTGGGTGTGTTGAAATGGCATGGCAGTTATGCCTGACAACCCAAAAGCACACCCAATGCCTGTCACTTTCTGCAGGGTGGTGGTGGGGTTGGCTTCAGTTCAAACTTCACTGCCATTCCTATTACCAGCTCTGTAACTTCTGCACTACCACTGCCAATGCCAGCAAGCAAACATTCAGCATTGACAAATGCTTGTTTTATATTACAAAAAAATCATACAGCACTCAGAACTGGCTGCCCATGTCACAATTATCACTCGAGGTCCAAATATTACTATAGTAGGTCAGGATTGACTCATTCAGAACTAATGAATGTTTGGCTTCAATAATAATACTAACTGCGTAAAGGTGTTGGCGTGGCCAGTTGGTAGCACATCCACCTCTGGACCAGAAGGTCGTGTGTTCTAGTCCCACACCAGGATTGGACTTGCACCTAAAAATCACTGGCATCTGAGTGCAGTATTGGGGTGCTGTACTGCTGAGATGTTAAACTGAGGTCCCTTCTACCCATCCTGGTGTTGTCCTGGCGGGTGTCCAGGTGGAAGTAAAAGAACCCAGGGCACTCTTCGCAAAGAGTAGGAAACATTCCTGGTGTCCTGGCCAACTTTCCCTTCCCATAAACTGGTTCATGCAATTATCCAGGCTGTATGTGGGTGATGATGTGCGATATGGCTGCCACCACACATTCAGTCACTTCACTACCAGTCTAACATTGCTTGTAAAGCGCTTTGGATGTATGAAAAGTGCTATATAAATGCTTCTTCTTCTAACTGTATTCAAATGCAAATAACTTTGAAAAATGATAGCATGAAAGCTGTCAGCACTAAAATGTCTACAAAATGAGAGGTGTTTCATTTATAGCTACCTTTTATTTTTGTGACTGGCAAAGAAAACAGTAGAAAATGCAATTTTATTCATTTTTTCAAGAAAGAAAGAACTGTAGATTTGGATTTAGACCATTCTTAAAAATGTTTGCTTTTTAAAACCTGTCAAAATGTTATTATTCCATATCATTTAAATCTCAGCAACCACTGGAGGGAGTACAGTGACATTTTGTAGAATTTGTAGATCTTGCATCATGTCTGATCTCTTAGTAACCTACCACCATGTCCTTAAATATATGGGTACACAATATTGGCATTATATGGAAGTGACCAGTGAAACTGTACCATTATCACACAAATGTTCCCCATATTATCAAGAGAAAAGGAAAATGTTCAAATAATACATTTTATTCCTGAAAAGAAATGTAGGTGTGCAGAGTCATTCATTGTTTGAAAACTCATTACGTTCTTTGTTACATTAGGTATTTGGCTTATTTATAGGTGTCAGCAGTCTAGAGATATCACCATCTAAAGCTGTCCTTTCTTAAACCAAGACCACATCCATATCACACAGCAGAAGTACTAAAACAGAGTGCGCCTAGTACAGGAGAGGGTGTGGTTACCAGGACAAGCTAGCCTAAAAAACACTATGAAGCAAAGGGAACCCATGATCCTGGAAGCCCCAGACCGGGGACGCTATGGTGAGGCCCACTAGCATACTTGCATGTTTTACACCTTTGCTTATTTTGAACATTTTGAATCTTGAATGGATGGTGTATTTATTTATTTTTATTTATTAGCTTTTGATGACAGGTAAGTGCATTAGGCAAATAACCTGCCTGTTTTCAAGCACGACCGGGAGAGTACAAGATATAGGGAGGCAATATTAGAACAGTGAACAGGCAAGTAAAAGTCAATATAACAGATAGCAGGACTCACACAGGGAAGGTCAGAGACATAATTACAAGTTGACATATGGCCCAACATAGGAGTGTTTCCCAAAACATATGGCCTTACGTAGGAGTGTTTACCAAAACAGAGAACGGTCATGTAGTACAAAAATGGTGATATTTACAGCCAAGGTAGGCATTGAGCATATAAGGAATCTGGAACAAAATTAAGAGCAATGGCAAGCACCAAGTGCACTCAGGTGAGAAAAAGAGTTTTCTTAAAAGTGTTGTGAGATGAGGCACACCAGATTTGAGGAGGTAGGAGTTCCAGATTTTGGGAGCGAAGTGGGAGAAAGCTTGCTCACTCAACTTTGTAGAGCAGAGAGAGGGACAGAGAGTTGAGGGAGGCAGATGACCTGATGGATCGAGAGTGGGTCACAGGGTTGAGCATTGCTCCAAGACAGTCAGGTTGGGGGTGTCAGGTTAAGGAGTCAATGAAGCATCCAAGGATTTAGGGTGCACTTTGCAATAAATGTCACCATTCTGAATCCTGCTTCTACAGCATATACTATTTTTGTTGCTGCCTTCTATGCCTGACTTATAGGAGTGTCGTTCCTTTGCTTCAAACTATTTCATAGAAGCTTGCAATAGAAAGTAATGTTACAGTTGGGCAAACGGTGCTGAACAACATTCAACTTATCCAAGAATGGCATCCCTTTCTGTCCCAAAGTTCCATGAAATGGCTGTTGCCTTGATTAAAGATAAGATAAGTTTAGACAGGGATAGTTCTGTCCTGCTGACACTTACAGTTCCTCATTTAAAAATTCTGTTCATGACCTTTTACCCTTTAAGGGATCCTGCACCTAAATTCCCCTTTAACTATCTGTTTTTTATTGGTACACCATTTCTTTCTTCCATGAAGATGTACCTTTTTCTTTGTGTTTTACAACCCATGTTTCTTCATTTCTAGCTTTATCTCATCAAGACAAAAATCAGCGTGTTTCATGTAAGTATACTAAATTATATACCATATATTACATTTCACTATGTCTACCTGTTATCAGTATTGCTTCATACGGTGTGTGCTTCATGCATCACTGTGAAATCATTTGTCAGTGTGACTGTACTGGTGGCTCCCTGCCCTCTGGGACATAAACCTGTTGGCTCAAGTCCCACACTCAAGACAGAGCCACAGATCCAGGGTTAAAACAGTATGCAGACCTGGGGAGAGGTTGTTGCACTGTTGGAGGGCGATCCATCAGTTGAAACATTAAACCAAGTGACAGTCATTTCTCCCAATCTCTGCTGGTTGCCCATCTGGAAGTTAGAAATCTCTTGGCACTTTTGAAAATAGTAGGGAGCTGGCCCACCAGCACAGTGGTAAAGCTACCATAACCCAGGTTTGAGGACAAGTATAACTCATCAGAGGAAAGCATGGGAAACAGGAGGAGGACTGAGCATTCCAGAGGATGCTGTCTTCTTTGAGGAGAAGGATCATAGACACTGTTTCTCTATCGCCACCTGGGTGATCATGGGTGGTGGTGCAGCTGGAGCACAAGAAGAAAGGACACTGATTGGCTGTAGTGTGCACTGGCATGCAAGTGCCCACATGTCACTGAGCCCCTGCCGACATCCTATAGGAAATGAGAAAAACAAGTGGAACATCCTCCCAACAAGGCAGCATGAAGCCTCTGCTCCACGGTTTATGCACTGCTGATGAAGGTATACACCTCTGAACTATGCTCACGTTATGTCAGGGGCCTCATCCTACCTCCCAATGGACCCACTATAGAGGTTAAACCAGGGAGGACCAGGAGGTGGGGTGAGTCCAGAAGAAGACAGGAGACAGGGCTGGAAGCAGGGGTATGGCAGAGAGAGGTCCGTGTGAGAGAATGGGATGAAGGTACGTAAGCTAGCAATAGAAAAGCATTGTGGACACCCCCAATGTCTTGGCCAAGCTTCCTTCAGTCAGTAAAAACAGATTCTATAACAACTGAAAATTGGTGGGACATCTGTGTAACGAAATTGGGCAATCAATTTAACCAAATATGTTTTCACTATAAAAGATTCCAGGCATCTTTAAGTTTTATTTGGTTGTACAATTTTCCAATTCCACCAACATTTTTGAGTATTTTGTTAATGTTTCAATTTCTTTACTTTTTTCTTAAAAAGAAAAAAGATAGGCTGCCACATTTTGCATAGAGATAGCATTGTAGATCTGGCAATTATTAGGATCAAGAAAATGAAAAAAACTCATGGTGCACAGCATAAGAGGTACCTAGACAAGTGCATTTGGCAGGTACACTAATGTTTTATTAACTGTAGATGAAATTAGCCTTTTTGGGAAAAAAATTTTTCATTCAATTCTGCTTTAATAACTGATGCTGCTGTGTTTGTACACATGCAGTCACTACATACAATACCTTATTCATTGGTACTGAAAATACTTAGAGATCACCAGGACAGTATTAAGAACTCTTATCATTTCTTATTCGTCTTTTTTTAATTTAATCATGATTCATAATGTGGGATTTTGAAAAAAGGACAGTGGGCGGGATATTCAGAAGGGTTGCGTAGGCGCAACCAGTTAGCCATGGGCAACCCACTGATGCACCTGGCGTGATATGCAAGGGGATTGGGCCTGGCACAAATCCCGATGCACCAGGCGCATCAGTAATGTATGTGGCGCTTGGGTAGGGGGGCCTGCCCATGCATACTCCACACATCCTAGTCTTCAGCCCAGGATGTGCTGGGCAGCCTGTCTGCAACCCCACTTGCGCTGCACACAGGTGAGCCAAAAAGGAGCAACAGCCAGCCACCCACAGGTGAGCTTCGCGTTGCAGGGTGCAACACAGCAGCTGCCACCTGTGGGTGGCCACCTGAGCTCTGGTGGCACTTTGTGGCGGTGGCGTTTCTACACCATCAAGGGCATATATAGTAAACTCAATAGTCCTATATCCTTGGTGGTCCAGTGGACCACTCGCATAATCGTGGGCATATGTAGAAGGATTAATAGTCTTATATCCCTGGTGGTCCAGGGGACCACTCAACCCGATCTCGGGCGTTAGTGATAAATAATGACACACCAATCCAACCCTGGTGGTCCAGCGGTACCCCCTCCCCACCAGCCCACTGAGCCCCTGCCCTCACCCCCAGTCAGCGGGCGGCAGCTCACATCCATTTGCCACCCGCTGCCCGCTGACTGACTCTGTCTGATGGGGCTGTACACCCATTAGTCTGGCGTGAGCAATGGGTGTGCAACCATCACCGTACTACACAATCAGATATGTGAATGGATCCATCGGTGATTCCTAGGCCTTCTGGGATTCTGCTGGTGAGTAGATGCTGGGCCGGGGCGCTGCTATGGACCTGACTGGGGCAGTGACTTCTTGAGAGGTGGTTATTCTCCCTTCACATTGTTGGCCTCTCGCTGATAGTGTTTCTGGAAGAGAGACCCTATTTGGCATCAACATTTGAGTAAACCCACAGCATCTCTGAGGACATCATCTATACCATACTGGTTTGAACTTTCTATTTTCATTTTACTCTATGCTCATCTCTCAGACTCTTAGTGAGAGTGTAGTCTAAGATTGAAATTCTGGAATTGTTGGCTAAGGGGTGAGAGATCGTTTGGCCTTTCATTAAATTATTTAAAGCCATCTGCCTGGTTTACGTTGAGGAGTGCTGGACTTTTGGTACTGAAATTGAAACTGAAGACCAAGATTTTTATAATTAGGAATTGTGAGAGGACTTTTATATGTGGACTGAATAGGAACTGGAAACCTTCTGTAGGACCTAACTTTGAGTTGTTGTTTTAATAATTCTGTTTATTTATGTTTTGAGGATAAATTGTTGGAAAGTTTAATAGGGGAGGAAGTATATTGGGTGAGTGGAGGTGTGAGTGGAATGACTGGGCTGTGAGGAGTGTCTGAAATATGTGCTGAGTATTAGGGACACAGTCAGGCAGTATATCCCTTAGGACTAAAGGATCTTCATCCCTTTGAACATCCTCTACTCCGGTGGAAGTTTATAATTGATGTCGAGCCTTGGCATCTTGAGACGAGGGCAGAAGGAGTCGGAGATCTCCTGGAACTCTTGGGAGGATGGGAAAGGAATGGGTGGATAGAGGCATTGAGAACCAGGAGACACCCTGGGGCAAAATGGGCACAGGAACAAGGTTATCCTTGCCTTGTGCCCATACCAAGGCTCTGACTTGGTCAGGCAGGAAGTGGGGCCATCCTTGGATTCCTGTCCCTTCGGGTGGTGATAAACAATGCCAGGTCGATTAGGAATAAGCAGTGGATTACAGATCTTGTTGCTTTTGTTGACCTGGCTTACATCACTGAGACCTGGCTGGATGGAAGTGCGGGCCCTATTTTGGAGTCTGCAGTTCGGTTGGGTAGTGATTCACTGCCCAAGTGGACTGTAGGGGCGGGGGGGTTCAGTCTGTTTTAGACAGGAACGGATCTCAGGGAGGTGCCAGTTGGAGACACCAACTCCTTTGAGTGTATAGTGGGTGCAGGTGCAGGCTACATGACCCTTCTCATCTACCGTCCACCAAGTGATGGGAGGGTTCCTGAAGGAGGTTGCAGACTTCAATGCCGAGATGGTATTGGAATCTCCCAGATGGTTAATTCTGGGGACTTCAATGCCTGGGTCAACGATGAGCTCTCACCATTTGGACAAAATCTCCTCCAATTGATGGATTCATTGGGCCTGCACAGGTTATTACCTCTGAAACCCACAAGGGAGGCACACATTGGACTTGGTGTTCCACCTGGGATGGAGATCTCTGATGTGGAGGTGGAGCCAATCAGTTGGTCTGACCATCACACCCTGAGATTCAGTTTGCAGCCCCCAAAGTAGGCCTGCCCTAAGGAGTTAGTACAGTTCTGTCCTTTGAGAGGAGTTACCTCAGAGGGCCTAATGGCGGAGCTGGACTTCTTGGAATTTCCAATGGAACACTGACCCAGGGCCCCATTGTTGGCCTATCATAGGGCTGTTGTGGGGGCTTGGATGACATTGCTCCAACTCATATTGCCCTCTTACCCTTCGCTCAGGGCCCCTGGTTTAATGGGGGATCCGTGAGCTGAAGAGACGAGGATGAATATTGGAAACGCTGGCAGAAAACTCTCCTGGAGGTGAATAAGCTTAGATTGTTGGATCACTATAAGATCTGCCAATCAGCAATTTCCATAAAAGGCAGAGTTCCTGTCCAGGAAGTGCTACAACAAAGAATAGGCCAGACCAGCTCTTCCGGACTAACATAGAAACATAGATTTTGACAGCAGATAAGGACCTCTTGGCCACCTAGTCTGCCCATTTCCCTACCATACAGGATAGGCCATAGATCCTAGTTAACCAACAGCCTATTTCTTCCTACCCCACAAGAATTGCCTTATGTCTGTCCCATACATTCTTGAATTCTCCACAGTTTTAGACCCACGACCTCCTCAGGAAGGCTGTTCCATGCATCCACTACAGTCTCTGTGAAAAATACTTCCTCACATTGCCCTGAACCTCTTCCCTCTATCTTTAAATTGTGTCCCCTTGTTCTTGCACGTCTCTTTTCTGAAAGATGCTACCTCTTGGACTTTGTTGATTCCACTGAGATACTTAAAAGTTTCTATCATGTCCCCATTCTCCCTCCTTTCCTCCAGGGTATACATATTAAGCTCCTTTTGACTCTCCTCATATGGCTTCTCTTGCAGGCCCTGCACCATTTTGGTGCCCTCCTCTGGACTGCCTCCTGTGGACAGACTGTGCAATCCAGCCTGTTTCCATGCCAGTCAAGCATTATCACAAGTACAGTGTGAGGAGTTTGCACAATTTTTCACTGATAAGGTGTCCACCATCAGGAATGAGATCTGCCAGTGCCTTCCCATTGGACTTTGCACTGATCAGTCGGAGTGGTACTAATGCCCAGTTGACTTGGTTCACCTTTAGCCAACCGGCAGTCATGGATGTAGTGAAGATTATCCAGACTCTGAGCCAACCTACCGTAGTTTGGATCTGGGCCCTATACACCTACTAGTGGGGTGTGTAGGGTAATCAGCCTGCCTCCTTGCTGGGATAGTGTCAGTTTCATTGGAGAGAGGATCTTTCCAGATCCCTTAAAGGAGCAGTAGTATACCCCCTTCTGAAAAAGCCTCCCTTGATCCCAACTGCCCAGCTAACTACAGACCAGTCCCGAACTTACCCTTTGTAGGGAAAGTTATTGAGAAGGTGGTCATTTTGCAGCTGGAGGATCATTTAACCAGCCACAATATCTATTACCCTCTCAGTCTGGGTTCAGGAAATGGTATAGCACTGAGACGGCTCTGGTGCGGGTACTAAATGATCTCCTGATGGCGAAGGTCAAATAGCCCATTCCATCTTGGTTTTCCTTGATCTCCCAGTGGCATTTGACACTGTGGATCATGGAGTGATGCTCAAGCACCTGTGGTTTTTCTGTGGACTGAGGGGGCAGTCCTCAGTTGGTTTCAATCCTGCCTTGAGGGCAGATCACAGAGAGTGGTGTCGGGATTCATTCCTCGCCCCTCACTGGCTGCCCCTGCGGGTTCCACAGGATCTGCTGTCCCCCATGTTATTCACGGTGTATATGCTTCCATTAGGGGACATTACAAGATGGTATGGGCTGAGTTTTCATTGCTATGCTGATGACTCTCAGCTCTACATGTGTTTTGTGCCTGAACAGAGTCCAATTCAATCACAGTGTTTAACAACTGCCTGCTGGAGATACAGAACTGGATGAGTACCAACCGGCCGGATGAACTCGAGTAAAACAGAGTATTGGTGGTGGACCCTGGTTTTAGGATGACAGGGGCATGGGCAGGGGAAACCCTCAGGTTTAAACCTGGGGGATCCACGTTGTAACCTCAGGCCATATGCGTAACCTGGGCGTGATATTTGATGAGGGTCTGACCCTGAGGGCACAGGTGGCGGCCGTGAGTCAAATCTTCCTTTTCCATCTAAGGAATACAGCCCAGGTGAAACACCTTGTTCTGCCTGAAGATCTTCCTACCTTGGTCCATGCCTTTGTCACCAGTCATTTTGATTACTGCAATGCCCTCTATCTAGGGCTACCAGTGGGTGAACATCCACACGCCTGCAGCTAGTGCAGAACGTGACGCAGGTTGTTGACTGCAATTTCTAGATCCAGTCATATAACACCTGTGCTGTGTGAACTGCACTGGATGTCTATACAGTGGCATATCACCTTCAAGGTCACATTGCTGACCTATAAGGCCCTACACAAGTTGGGACCCCACTACCTGAAAGAACTCTTGTTTTCTTACTGCCCTCCCTCTCCTCTGATCCTCTGGTGAGGGTTTGCTAGAGATTCCCAGGGTATCCCTGAAAACATCTGGAGGAAGATCTTTTGCCTTTATGGCACCGACCCTGTGGAATTCTCTACCTCACCAGATACGAGATAGCCTGACAGTGGAAGGATTTAAAATTCCTTAAAAGCGTATCTGTTTAACCAGGCATTTTCAGGGTTTTACTGAGTGGTTGTTACTGCTTTGTTATCAGTTGTACTGATTTTAAATATTGTTATGGTATTGTATTGTAAAGGTGCCCTGAGCTCAAGAAGGTGCCCTATATAAATCAATTTTACCTTATCTTACCATTATCCTTTGTTTTAGCAGTTGATTCCATAATTTTCCCCACCACTGAGGTCAGGCTGATAGGTCTATAGTTTCCAGCCTCCTCCCCACTCCCACTTTTGTGGAGAGGGACTTCATCTGCCCTCCTGAGTCCTCTAGAATCACTCCATATCCAGAGACTCATTGAACAGGGCTGCCAGTGGTGCTGCCATTACCTCTCTTAATTCCTCCAGTATTCTAAGGTGTACCCAGTCTGGTCCCATTGCTTTGTCCACCTTTAGTTTTGTGAGTTCTTTAAGGACACTCTCCTCTGTGAATGTCGTGTGTCCACCTCCCTTCAATTCTCTTACTTAGTTATGGTCCCTCCCTTCACTTTCTTCTGTGAAATGAATGGAGATATATGTTCAGGATTGATCGTTTTCCTGGTCCCCTACCATGCAGTGGCCCTCCTCCCATTTCAGCCTTTCTTCTCTTGCTAATGTACCTATAGAAGGTCTTGTCCCACTTTGTCATTTCCTTTGCTATTTTTCCTCTGTCTGCACCTTTGCACTCCTGACCGCTTTTCCTGCCTCCCTTTGTTTCTCTAGATACAGTGCTCTGTCCTCCTCCTCTATGTTTCCTTATATTTCCTGAAATACACCTTTTTAGCCCCTACTTTCCAGCCACTTCCTTTGAGAACCACAGTGGCTTTCTTTTCTCCTGCCTTTGTTTATTTGCTGAATGCAAAGGTTTGGTGATCCGTGACCACAGCGACTGAGATTGAGCATCTAGAAAAGCGGAGAGACAATCTCGACAACTGTGATCAAAACTACCTAGGGATGAGGGACGACCGGATACATAGTTGGCAAAACCACAACAGGAACTTGTGCATATACACGTGCGCATGTGCCGTGATGGGGAAGACACAGGGAGGATGGCACGTGGGAGGGTTATGAGCAGCTGCCAAGCTGGATCACTGGCATTGTGGGGAGGTGCTCCTTGCTAGGAGTCCAGGATGTCCCTGTCCCTGGCTGTGGCTGCTGCTGAGGTGTTCCAATCTACATCTGGCAGATCAAAGTCACCTATTACCAGAACCTCCCTTTAACCACCATTTTATGTATGGCCTCCAATAGGTCCCTGTCCTATTCCTCCCCTTGTGCTGGGTGTCTGTAGATCACTCCTGTGCAGAAGACTGTGCAACTGCCTGCCTCAGGGTGATCCTCAGTGCCTCTGCTTCCCCTTACATTCCTTGAGCTTCTGTTGCTTTTATCCATTCTTTGACATAAAAACCCCTCCCACCCATCCTTTTTCCCTCCCTGTCTCTTCTGAATAAAGTATAACCTGGTATAGCTACTTCCCAGTCATGGTTACCACTGTACCATGTTTTAGTAATAGCTATGATATCCAGGTCATACTCTGTCATCAAGGCTACTGAGGTCTGGAATTTTACTTCCTAGGCTATGGCATTCGCACACATGGCCCTCCGTTTTCTTCACATCCCCTCCTGACTTCCTCTTTTCCCTTTTGCTTCCCCCCAACCTGATCAGTCTTCCCTGGCGATTTTGTAATGTTATTGTCCTCCTGCTGGTTACATAATCCTGTGGGGTGGGCAGTATGTTTTACACTGCTTCCTTCCTTCACCCCTTGGCTAATTTAATGCTTGCCAGTGAAGCATCTAAACCTAAAGGACTATT
This sequence comes from Neoceratodus forsteri, assembly GCA_016271365.2. Classification (NCBI taxonomy): domain Eukaryota; kingdom Metazoa; phylum Chordata; order Ceratodontiformes; family Ceratodontidae; genus Neoceratodus; species Neoceratodus forsteri. Next base: position 329,785,153 of record CM057449.1, on the reverse strand, counting down.
CATTCGATCTGCCTCGGTGAAAACAATCAGCTTACTGTAGTCAGGTTCAGAACCCCAGCAGTCTACAAAGTATCACAGTTACCCAACAAGAATTAAAACATTAGCTCATCTCCGGTCTCCTGGCTCCACCATAGTTTCACTATGTAGAAGGTTGTTGCCCACAGTTCCTCCTTTAATCCCTCAGTGCTGTGTTTCTGCTTTGGAAAGTTGCCCTCACTTTTATCGTTACCGTTTACCTCTCTGACCTCTTCCTTTAAGTCAGCGTCTACTGTTAATATAGCTAAGGTGCCTTGCTTTATATGCTACACTCAGACTTTCAAATGCAGTACCTTTTATTACCCTCTCTATTGGCTATCCCCTGCCCTCGTCACCTGAACAGAATTCCTTTGTCAGCTACCACCACTCCATGTAGCGCTCCTACCTATGCCAAAACAGCAGCTGCACTAAAAGTAAAACACAGACTCAGGACTCCATAAACAGAAAAGTTAAGCTTAGATAACCACGATACACAGGACAGTGGTACAAATCAAGCAATAAATGAATAATTAAACAAAACAAAGCCAACCCAGTGTAATCTGGCTAAGCCCGATATCTCTAGTCACTGATACCCCCATTCACTCAATCTGCCTCTGGTGAAAACAATCAGCTCACTGTTTATATATTTATTTCAAATTACTTACTAGGAAAGAAAGACTGAGCTGAATAGCTGCTTGTTTCAGCTGCATCCTGGGGTGAGGGACAGGAGAAAACATATAACAAAAATATAACATAATGGTGAGCGGTAGACTATCCGGTGAAAAGAAGAAGGATGCATAATAAACAAGCAGATTATAGCAATATAAGCAATTTAGCATTTACAATTTTATATGCAACTGAATTTATAAGTTATGGATAATTGTTTGTAGAGACCTATACAGACGTCCAGCAAGGGGCCAAAGTGCCTAAGCATATTACAGCCAAATGCAGAGCGGTACACAGGTGGGATATAATAATTAGGTGGAAGGGTTGAGCTATGAGTTAGTGGTGCAGGGGCATAGGTCAGGGTGAGGGAAGAGGAAGAGGAGAATAGGGAGGGGTATTTGGAAGGAACAATCAAGAGCAGTTGCAGGTGGGCAAGTAAAGCTCATGGAGAAGGTGGGAGAGGGAGTGAAGAGAAGTGGCAGAGCAGGTGGTTAGGGGAGGAAGTTCCACAGTTTGGGGAGATGGTAGGAGAAAGCTGCCTGACCAACTGTAGTTGGCCTAGGCGGAAGAGTGAAGAGGCAACAGTTAGAGCTTCGTAAGCAATAGGAGGAGGAGGAGGAATCAGATGAGAGGAGGAAGAGAGATAGGAGGGACAAGAACCAAGCCAGTGTCTGGTCAGGAAGGAGGAGCAATGAGTAAGACGTCTGGCCTCAGGAGGGAGAGAGAGCACAGAGTAAAGGGAGTAATGGTGGGTGTAGAGGGGCAGTCAAGAACAAAGCAGCAGAATAAGTGGAAGAGTGGGTCCAGTTTGGTCAGCATAGATGTAGGAGCAGCACTGTATTCTATGTGTCTGTAGTCAAAGATAGGGGCACTCATTCTCTGTAATATGGTTCTGTGAGCAGGTAAGGGATGCAGCCACAGTTATGATACAAAGCCCTTAGTTTTGGGTGTAACATTTTGTGAATTGCCTCAACATGAACTGAGAAGTCCAGGTGCTGGTCTAGCCATACCCCCAGGTACCTGAAGGATTGGACATCTTCAAGAGTGGACCCATCAAGGGTGTGAAAGGAAGGGGTGGTTGTAAGTCTGGAGAGTTTTTGCCTGGTTTCAAAGGTCATGGAGACTGTCTTTTGCATTTAGGACCAACTGATTTGAATGGAGCCAGTGCTGGACAATGTCAAAGTCCTGCGGAGTCTGGCCATCAGATCAAGGGGAGAATCCAGAGGCAAACAGTACTGTATCATCAGCGTACATGTGGATGGATGCAGAGGTGCAGACTATAGGGAGTGTTTTTGAGAAACTAGGAAAGGATGGGGCCAAGCACAGAGCCTTGGGGGATTCCAGTGCTGATAGGAAGGGATGGGGAAGTGGCTTAGTCAATTTTAACTGATTGGGTTCTGCCCAGAAGGTATGAACAGAACCAATGAATGGAATGGGACAGTCCTGCAGTGGTAAGCTTGACAAGGAGAATGGGGTGAGTGATGGTGCGAATGCTTTGGCCAAATTGACAAAAATAGTGGATGTGATTTGGCCCTGGTCCATCCCAGAGAATGGAGTCAGTTAAACTGAGAAGGTAGGTGGAGATGGAATGGTATTTGAAGAAGCCAGATTGGAATGGTGCGAAGAAAGAAGATTAGTCTAGGAGGGGAGAGTTGAGAAAGGACTAGGTGTTCTTGTAGTTAAAGCATGTCATCTAGTCCTAGGTGCTGACAGACTGGCACACACCTGTGACCTCTACATCATTACAGGATGGCTATCTCTTGACCAATGCATCAAATACCAAATGATCCTACCTGCAAAAAGATCCTCCTTGGTCTCTCCTCCCTCTCTTAACTAAGCTTATCTGCCCAGCTCATCACAAACATTCCACCTGAGTGCCCTCAGGAAATTCCTACAAGTACCTTTTTAGGACCAACTTAGCTAAGCACCTTCCCTGTTAGATGCTGACTTGACTAAATGAGCTGCCAGCTGCTATGCTGGACTTGCTCACTCCTGGTCATTTTAAATCTGCCTTGAGAAAGTACTAAACACCTAATTCAGCCCCATTTTGGGACTACATAATCCAGCTCAAGCCTCCCTTCCTCTTCTCCCCCTCATCCCCTACACCTGCCCTTATCTTCCCTCCTCCTCCTATTCCTCTCCTACGTTCCTGCCTACTTGACAATGCTACATTGTAGTGGCTGTTTACCTATTTTAGATCGAATGAAGGTCATTTTGTTGAAATGCTTGTCCAAATCATTGTATTGCTTGTGACTCATCGAAATATGGCTCTGTGATGTATGACATGGAACCTTTGTAAATGAGCCATGGCTCAAAGGTGTATCTCGAAATATTAATAAAGTTTGGCAACAGTGCAGTGTAGTAGAGAGATAGGGCGATAGTTGCCTAGAAACAGAGGGTCTCCACCTTTAGGAAGGGGTATTACTGTAGCATGTTTCCAGGAACCTGGGACTGAAGCAAGAGGAGAGGTTCAGAAGGGAGGATAGCAGAAGACAGATAGCAGGGCAGAGATGCAAGAGTTTAGGGTCAAGTGCAGAACCCGAGCACTATACAAAGTATCACAGTTGCCCGATAAGGAATTAAAACTTTAGTTCAGCTCCGTCTCCTGACTCCACTGTAGTTTCACTATGTAGAAGGTTGTTTGCCTACAGTTCCTCTTTTAATCCCTCAGTACTGTATTTTCTCCTTGGAGGTTGCCTTGCTTTCACCGTTACTCCATTCACCCTCAAACTCTTCCTCTAAGTCAAACTATTAGGTGATCTGGCACCTTGGAACTTAATATCTCACTTAAGATACTGATCACATACATATTAGAATTACAATAGGAGACCCTAAGGTACATCATTTACCTATATAAATAATGTTAGAATGTTTCATCATTTTTGCAGTAGTAGTGGTAACCAGTCAATCTCCTCATTTGTTCCATATTCTTTACTTAATGCTCCAAATCTTTCTATCCAGTGGGCTTCTACTAAAAGTATGAAGAGAGTCCTGCATAAAGGATTATGTTTTGCCCTATAGCTACCACTAATTATTATCAGATAAAGTTGATCTACAGAGGTTTTACTGAAAGTTAAAGTTAAATATAATTTTTGGCAGATGAAATGGCTGTAGACCCCATGAAATTAGAATTTAGGCAAAACTTGCAAGTTAAATCTAAGTTTATGCCACCTGGGCCAATCCCACAAGTAATTTACACATTTATGAAACCTGTAGATAAAGAACCTGAGTCTTTGCTACATAGAATTATTACCAGAAATCTAACTAAGATGGAAAGGAAGCTGTTAAATCTTTGGAGACGATAACTCCATAGTTATTAACTAAGCAGATAAGGAGAGCACAACAATTCTTTGTGCAGGACATTTGGAATGATAGAACAACTTTTAGAAAATTAAGAACAACTTCAAATACTCAGCTGTGATCATTAGCAGCGCAAATTCTAGAGACAGTAATTCGGTCTTATTTTTTTCAGAGCTGTTTGTCTCCCTCCACACCCTGACTGGACCCCATCTCAACAGTCTCCCTGCCCCTCTCACCCAACTTCTCTGGTACTTACCTTCTCAGTGGTCCTACCACAGGACCCTGGATTAAAGGTGCCCAGTCATCACTGCGGGGTCAATGAGGAGACAGTATAACAGACTGTTTTAGGCTCTGAGCTGCAAACCTAGAGACCCGGGTTTGAATCCCAGAGCCCCCATTTGCATAATCTGTAACCCTGAGCAAATCACTTAACTTCCATGTGCTCCCAGGCTGCACCTGCAAACAAGCTTTCAGGTTGGTGTGTCTCTCCTGGTTAAAAAAAAAACAACGAGAGACTGGGCTGTCGCAGTGCTATGGTTGGCGGGTTTTTCCTCCTATTTTCTCCCTTTTGGGCCCACACACATGCAATGGCTCATGTATACATTCTGCCTAAGTTGAGATGCCCCTGGCTTCTGGACATGGAGTAACTTCCTATTTTGTCCCATGGTGCCACCACCTAGGTTTCTAGGTGACAGGCAAGCTGTGAGATGTCAAGTCCCCCTTCCTGAGGGATGAGAGCTATGCTACAGATGCTCAATCCCACCCCAGCTAGCCCTTGGAGCGACCATGTCCATTCCTGAACCTGGGCTGCCAGCATGACAAGAGTTAAGGTACCCAGTGCCTCAACCCTCAGTACCACTGGCCACGTCAGTGAGTCAACCTTTTACTACAAAAGAGTTCTTCATCAATTTGCCAGATAAAACTAAAATGCTAGTGTGCAACTTTCAAACCCAAAGTGAATTCCTCTTTTGTGCACACTTCCCTCAATTACAATTGGCATTACTGTTGGCAAGCCTTACTTTTCCTATGATAGGATTACTCGACTATGCAAAACACAACTTGTTCAGATTGCAAAATTCACAGGTGCTCACCCAGACCCTTCCACCCTCTGTCCCACAGCCATCGTGTACTTACAGTCCAGAAAACTGTGTTCTAGAGAAGTTAAGTGGTAAAAACAATGCAATCTAACATATTATAAAAATATAAAAACACTAAAATGTGAAAAACTCACTGGTTCCACACCTCGTGGAGTGCTGGGATATCACTGAATATTGCAAGCTTTGTTCTGATGTCACAACACCGCTATGTTTACAAACCAGCTTGTTCTTCACTGTTTTGTGTTATTTATTTTCTATATTATATATGAGGTTATTATGCATATTATTAACACATGGAGTTCATTTTGTAAACAATGGTGTCAATGTGAATTTATACTTTAACATAGTTTTTATGGAATACCAATAAGGGTAGCTTTAAGTGTTTCTCTTTCAGGTGAATCTTAGAGCATTCCATTTTAGTTTTGCACACTTACAATTAAAGAAATAGACTAGATCAACTATTAAAGTTTTAGACTGTGTTGTTTTGGTTCACATACAGCAGGGTACACTAGATTACCATTTATTTACCTGAGCTGGTACAGCTGAGAGGCAGCATCTCATTCTCAGTGGGGTCCTGCTTTTACCAGTTGTGTGGTAAGGTAAGTGCAGCAGACAATGATTGATAGACCTGTTCAAGGCCATGCAGTGCCCACTGATGCAGTAGGATTAGAACCTGTAATATCCTGTAGAAGAGTTTGGTGCTTGACCACTACACCACAATGTCTTCCTGTGGTGTCCTAACTAAGAAATGGATTGGGTAAAGTTCAGAAGTTATAATGTCACCCCTTCAATATATTATTTCAGTGGTGACCTCCTACAGTTCATCGAAGCAATAATACCCGACAGGGTGGGCGGTATTAGGCAACACCGGACAGCTCAGGAGCTAATGAGGCCGGCCACTGCAGGCGGAGGGCCTTATAGCCTCTGGAAGGTCCAGTATTGCCCATACCGCCCACCCTGAAGGGTATTATTGTACTTAGAAATTGGTCCATAAGTAACATTTTTACTGTTTTAAATAAAAGATTAAAAATTCTAATAAAGACATCAAAAGTATAAAAATACGGGTTCTTGTTAAGTAGTCCTCTACTACAGTGTCAATGTATTTGTCAGTAGAGGTGCTGCGGTTTAGTTTTCTAGCATTAAAATTTTATAAGGCGATTTTGCAGCTTTCTGTACCTGACTTCCAGCCATCCCTGCTCTCCCAAATACTTGGGCAATCACCATTAGTTAGCCATGAAATGTTTTTTTTTTATTTCGATGCCCTTTCTTGAAATTGAGCCAGAGCTGTTGTGGTCCACGATCACTATCGGGACCAGTGACTAGGAACACGGTCAGTTTGAGGCACAGCAGTACTGCACCAATGCCGTGAGTAAAATAATTTTTATTGAGTTTCGTCAGCTTTGTGTACTCATTTAGCCATCCCTGCTCTCTCAGTCACCCAGGCAACTGCCATTAGAGCTGAAAAGGACTTTTCTCATTTTGATCCTCCCTTTTTTAATCAGAAACAAAGCTGTTGTGGTCGTATGGGAATGCAGTCAGTCTGAGACACACAGCAGTACAGTTCAGCGACGGGGGACTTACAGGTGTGTTTTGTGGTCATCATGGGCAGTATAAGGTACTGCTGGATTTTATCTTGCAGGCTTTTCCATCTTTTTATGCGTTTCTGCAGGGTGCTAAATGTTGCAGTTATTTGTTACAGAGAAACGCATGCTGCCGTTTAAACGCCAGTACCCGCGTAATGAGTGAAGCCGATTAGCATGATGGCTTGCTTTTGTTTTAAAATATATGGTAACTTTTTCTTTTGTGTAATGTGAAGTGAGCCCAGGGAAGGTTGGTGTGTGGGTTTGTGTGGTAGATGCCACTGAATTTGCAGTGGAGGGGGAAGTATCTCTCGCTAAGCGTGATAAAAATGCTAGGATTTCAAATTCACTGGGGTGCTTTTTGCTCAATTACGAAGCAGTGATGGGCAGTAGGATATTTCAGTGGGTGAAAGGGCACTGTGAGGCTGGCACTTTTTATTTCCTGGGCATCTATTGAAAGTTAATGTACCCCCTGGCAAGGTACTAGCCAATCAGATGCCAGGCAATAAAAGCCCATTTTCTAAACAACTATACAGAACTGTACCAGACCACAAGCAAGTCAAAGCCTGTATTTCATAGGAAGGGAGTTTGCAGCCATGTTGGTGTTTGGAAAACAGAGTCAATGGACAGTTTGATACCTTTCATTGGAACAACATATTGTGTGTCTTGTACAGGGTGGTTTAGTATGCAAGCTGTCAGAGCCACACAGGTCCCTTCACCTGGTACAATGGTATTCTGAAAAGAGAAAAGCTGAATTTGTATTGAAAGTTACACTGTTTTAAAATAATTTCTGACAGATTTATTTGGGTAAGATGCAAAATGTTAGAGGGTGGATAAAAAATATTTATTTAGTTATGTACTGTATGTATGTATTTTTATTAAGTTGTTGGATCCAGGAGAAACAATTAGAAATACATTGGAAAATCTTATTTACAGATGTGTCCTGGAGGAAGGATTGGGATAACATCATAGTACAAAATTATAGAAATAGATATCAGAAGTTTTTTATATCATATATTTATGTGCCTCTCATACCTCTGAAAAGTTCATGAAAATAGCATCCCTGATACTTCTTCCCTTGCACTGAGGCAGAGCCAAATGGTCAGAGAAATCAGTAGGTCCCTTCATTTAGTAGCTGTAGAGTGAATCAATGGATTTAACCTCCCACCCACCACACACACACACACACACACACACACATTTCAATCAAATAAAGTCTGGTAGAACGTTGCATTAAAATATCTTTATAAAACAATGGCTGAAAATGGAAGATTCTGATTGGCCAACAGCATTTTAAAAGGATTAGGTTAGCACCTTATAATCATCTTACAATAGAATTATTTGAATTTTAACTATAAAGATATATTTTATTATTTTTGTAACTCAACTTTATTTGACAGCACATGTAGAAAGAGTAGTGACATACCATACGACATTTGTTTCAGGAAACACAATTCATAGCATCTCATGCATTAAGTACAATCATCTCACAATTAACATAGTATAGTACAGAAGGTGCTCGTATGTCAGTTATTTCCAATTGATTAGTTTCTCAGTTTTTATTATGCATTATGAGTCCTGTGAATTCATATGTCTTAGCACATAATAAAAAATATTTCTTCCTGTTCTCTTCTTCTCATGTGTTTAAAAACAAAATAACTTATATATTTTAACATGCAACAGAATAGAAACTTTGCTATGTGATTGTTGTGCCAGTTAAACAACTTTATTTTATTTATTTAGTTTTTGATAACCCGAGTGGGTGTGCTGAACACAAGCTGTGACTATTTTAGACACGACTCGGTAGGTTACAAAGTTACAAACAGCGTTACATCAAAATACAGTTTCAAATTAGAGCATCAACACAGTGCAGTACATACGATGGTATAACAAGGTAAGGTATACAAATTAACAATTACATTTGGTCATAGACAAAAATGACATCACAAACATTGTACAGCAGGATTTGAAAAACAAATGGTAATACAAAGCAATAGGCAGACATAGTAATTAAGGCAAATGCTATAACAGTTGTCAGCAGAGGGCCATGTTATACAGCATATATACATGACTCACCACTGACTCAGCTCAACTGGCAAAAACAGAACTAAATGGCATAAGAATTGGTTTACAGATAGCATCATAAGTACTGTGAGTAAACCAGTGGTGGTAACAGCGGAAAGGGAAGGCGATAAGCATAAGTAGGGAGGGAGGCTATAATCCAGGTGGCAAGGGAGGCAGGTGTTTGAGGAAGATGTGAGTAATAGGGTTACAGCTTGAGAAGATTAGGGAGGTTTAAAGCAGGTGCACGATTCAGGGTTGATGAGGAAACTGCATAGTTTGTGTTGAAGATGGTATGTGTGGGTTCAATACGAGCTACCATGGGTATGGAGTTCAGTGCTTAGGGGCTGCATGAAGAAAGCAGTGCCACCCTTAGTGGTGTTGCACCTGGGCATGTAGTAGGGCTAGGTCAGTGGAATGTAGGCCATGGGTGGAGCAGTGAGGCATTAGAAGGGTGTTTAGTGACATTGGGGTGTTAGACCTGATTATGTTGCCAACCAGAGGCAGAGGAGAAGGCCGATGGGTGGAGGGAAGGCCAGTTGAGGTCAGCATAGAGTTGATAGCAGTGTTTTAACTGAGGAAAGTCAAGGCATATCAGCAGATGTTGTTATAGATGGTGTCCCATTTGTGAAGCAAGGCTTTAGAGGTATTGATGTAGGTGCGGAACCATAGGCAAGTGATGGTAATAGAATACCACGTGCAATGGCCAGTCTAGCAGAGGGAGCGCATGACTTTTTTGTAGGCAATCCCAATTTTGCTGTTTTCTGCCTTGCAGGTGGCCTGGATGTGTTGGTCAAAGTCTAGTGTTTCATCAGTAGTCCCCAAGGTATTTAAATGCACTCACAGTGTTCAAGAGGAGCCATCAGGACCAGGAATCTTAAGCCTGACCACAACAAGTTTCCAGTTTGGCAGCAAAGCCAAAGATCATGGCCTGTGTCTTGGAGACATTGAGAAGAAGTTTGTTGTCAGTGAGCCAGGACTGGACATGAAGAAAAGTAGAGGATAGTTTCAAGTTTATGTCTTATATAGAGCTGGAACTATAATGCAGGACAATATAATCTGCATAGAGGATGGTTGAGCAAGAGGGATGTTGAATGCAATCCGGTTTATGAAAATAGAAAAGAGGAGAGGCCCCAGTATTGACCCCTGGGGATGCCGAGTTTAATAGTGGATTCACAAGACATTGCAGAATTGAATTTAACAACTTAATATCAATTGGATAGATAGCTATTTATCCAGGTAACAGAGCTTTGTGAGAAGCCAAGGGATGTAAGATTGGTCAGCAGAAGGGGTGGTCAACTTGATTGAAAGCTTTTGTGAGGTCAATAATATGGCCTGAGTTAGAAGGCTAGAGTCCCTAGCATGAAGTATGTCATTTGTGAGCTGGAGCAGGGCAGTGGAGGTGCTATACCCTTTATGGAAGCCATGCTGATAAGGTGAGAGCAAGCTGTAGTTGGAGAGGAATTTAGTGATTTGGGTGGCTACAATCTTTTCAAGGATATTGCTCAGTACCGATAGAATGGCAATGGGATGATGGTTGGAGATGTCCTTTTTATCCCTTTCATGTAAGTTGGGGTGACTCTGGTGATTTTACAGATGCTTGAGACATGTCCTTGGCAAAGATACAGGGTGAAAATTCTGGCTAATGGTGCCACAGTGAAGGGGCCACCAGCTTGAGCAGTTCTGGCTCAAGGCCATCAGATCCAACTCCTGTGTAGTCTGAGATGGTGCCTAAATGTGATGGCGTCAAGTCTGGAGATGGCTTTAAAGTGGAAAGGGAATGTTTGTGCAGGTGGTTCTCAGTTTCATGTCTGTTTATGGGTGGTGGTGATGATGGGAAAACTGCTGTGTATTTGGAGAGGTCGGAGAAATGAATGTTAAAAGCATTGGCAATAGTAGATGGTTGTTACAGTGAGTACTGTTCAGGACCGTGTTGTTATCTGGGTGTTGTTGTTCAGAGCCCAGAAATGTTTTGATGTAAGCCAGAACTTTCTAGAGTCTCAGATGTATCAACAGAAGTCCTTTATAATAGAGCTTTTGGCTAGCCTGATTTGCCTTTTCAGGTGTTTTGTAGGGCACTGTAGTTATTAAAGTCAGACATGAGGCCTGATTTTTTAAAACTTCTCCAGTTTTGTCCCTGGTCTGAAGGAGACCAGATGATCTTTGTGAAGTCATCTGGTTTGTTTTCTTGGACACACTGTAAGGTGAGAGGAAGGTGTTTATCTTGTAGGGTCATAAATGTTTCCAATAAAGAAGTCGAGAGCTGCTTCAATATCGAGGGTTTGATATGAGTAGGTCCAAGCAATGAGGAGATCTCATTAAGGAAGATAGCGTGGTCTAGTTTTGCATAGTCACGGAAGGTAATTACCTGTGGTGGAGGGAGGGAGTCAGAGAGGGACTCCAAATGCACAGAATCTGAGTGTGGTCAGAGATAACATCAGGCAGGTACCTGCAGCTGTGATCCTGTCAATGTGATTAGACAGTATTCAGTCAATAATTGTACTAGGCATAGAAGTGAATGTCACTCTAATTGGATTAGAGATGATTTGGTGAAGGTTAAAATCTTGGACCAAGGACAGAAGAGTGTTATGTGTGAGCTTCATCCTGTTCAGGTTCATATCCCAAGAATGAGCAGTTCACTGCGTCCAGATATGGAGACAGAGGCTCAAGTAGCTCAGTGAGACCTGAGATGCCACTACGGGGTGGGTTGTAGGCCACATACTATGTGCAGCTTTTTTAAGCCAAGTAGGAGGACAGTGTGGAGAGATTCACATGAATGTTCTGAGGGTTGGGGCTAGGGACAGATTAAAATGGTTCCTAAAATAGATTGCCACTCCCCGTCCCATTTAAGGGATGCTCTCTCCTTCCTAATAAGACTGTAGTTGTTTAGTGTGCACATAGCATCAGTGATAGAGGGCTTGAGCCAGGTCTCAGGTAGACAGAGGATATAAGGATGATATAGAACCATGAAGGCCTCTAGTTCAGAAAGATTTTTATGAGGCTTCTGATATCAAGGTGCATGATTCATAGCCCTTTTTTATTGGACCAATTCCTATTTCTCCTGCAGGTGGTGACAAAGGGCCTGAATTTGTTCTATGTCCCCAATAGTAATAGGGTAAGGGCAGCAGGTACCAGAGCTTGCTGTATATATAAGCAGAGTGGGTCAGGAGAGATTTGATTCTTATTTGTTTGGCTGTAAATAACAAAGCGTGGTACAGCAGGAACCTCAGGAGGATCATAGGGGTAAAGATCAGCACAGTTGTGAGAGGCAGTAATCATGCTGGAGAAAGTAAAATCATTTCAATTCAAAGCTGATTTTGGTATGGCTATGGGAAAAAAACAACAGAGAGTTGTTGTAGGATGAGTATTGTTAGCCCAGTGATCAACAAGGATCTCAACAGTTTGGTCATGCTATTAAAAAGGTAGGTAGAGATACACAGAAAAGGAGAACTGCCATCAACTGTAACAGCAGAGACAGAAGGGTTAAAGAAGGGTGTAGCTTGGATGGAGGAGGCAGGTTTGTGGTGCAGGAAGGTACTTAATAAGGACTAAGGTGGTGAGGACAGGTGGGCGAAAAACCTGCATACATGTTGTCACTGAAAGTGCCCACAGGGAGGTGCCAAAAAGCAGCAAGGCACAGCTAGTTTAAAATAAGATAACTGTAGCCAATGGCAGGCTGGTGTCGATCATAGAAAGCCAATGGAAACTCAGGTTACAAGCCGGAGAGCCCAGTCAGTTCAGTACCTTGAGTCTGGGTTGGGGTGCAGCCATCAGCACTAGCTGGATGCATTCTGTGGGGTGCTTGACTTTACTCCAGGCAGAGGCAGCCACTGGAGCCGTAGCTGGCAGGAGCCCTGGGACGGCTTGTTTGCTCCTACAACACAGGGAGATGAGACAAAAGGGATTAAAACAGGTCTGAGACAAAGGAATGTCTAAATGGTGGGAGGGACACAGTTTAAAATAATTTCAGGAAGGTAAGGAGGTAGCAATCGGGAGTAGCTAGGGAAAGGTCAAGGAGGGATGTCTACACTATGGACCCACAAAGAAATAATAGATACAGTGGCACAAAAGAAGGCAGGTCCAGGGATTAAAATAAAATAAAAAAAGTGTTAATTGGAGGCACAGAGCAAGTGAAACAGACAGTTTGTACAGTCGAGTTAGGTAGGTGAGGAAAAGCAGGTTTCAGGGGAAGGGACCAGATAAGCAGGAGGCACAGAGACAATAGTTAGACAGGAACAATGTCAATTTCAGTCTAAGCAGCTCACTACAAGAAAATGATTGCTCAACTATTACAGAGCTTACAGACTGCAACATTAGGCTAGAAGCACAGGTAGAGCAAGCAGTGCAAATTAAGTACAACTGTTTAAATAAAACTGTATACAATACAACAAATAGCAGGTTGTACATAAAGTTTAAATAAGGCTGTTTTAAAATTTGATTACTAGCAGGCAGTTTCAAATGGTTTAAGTTAGGTTGTCGTGAAAAATCTGCATACATGTTTGTCACAGAAAGTGCCCACAGGAAAGAGTGCCAAAAGCAGCAAGGCACAGTTAGTTTAAAATAAGATAACTGTAGCCAATGCAGGCTAGCGTCGATCATAGAAAGCCAATGGAAACCCCAGGTTACAAGCAGGGAGAGCCCAGTCAGTTCAGTACCTTGAGTCTGGGTTGGGGAGTGCGGCCGTTGGCACCACTGGCTGGAGGTGTTCGTGGGGTGTTTGGCTTTGCTCCAGGTGGTGGAGCAGCAGCCAGGCAGACTGTTTTGGCTCCTTGAGTCCGGAATGGGAGTGCAGCTGTCGCGCTGCTGGCTGGAGGCGTTTGTGAGGGTGTTTGGCTTTGCTCCAGGCAGACAGCAGCCACTAGAACCATAGCTGGCAGGAGCCCCAAGTGGACTGTTTCAGCTCCTTGGGTCAGGGTTGGGGAGCATGGCCATCGGCGCCACTGGCTGGAGGCATTCCATGGGGTGTTTGACTTTGCAATTAGCCCATAAGAAGTATGTTTTCCACAGTCATGTTTAGTTCTGCTCTTATGTGTTCCACTGCTTGTATCTCTAATGCTCTAGTTTGCCATTCCCCACTGCTGGGGGTGCTAAGCCAGTGAGAGTAATGCATTTACAAGGTGCCATACACAGAGGGTATGTAATTGTCTATATCTGTGGGCTTGATTCCATCATGGGCACTAATATCATAGACTTAAAACTATGGGGCAAATGTTTGCCCAGATCAGAATCCAACTCTGCCTGAGCACCTCTCCAAAAGTACTCAGTTCTGAGCACTGCCAAAAATATGGAAATGTGTTCCCACTTGACCACAGTTAAATGCGACATAAAAATAAATTTTTCCCATGAAAGTGTTGTGTGATGGTGGGAACATGTAAAAATCTAGTACAGATTTTGCACCTGAATTCCCTCTAACTAAGGGAGGCTGATAATTTCCAGCTTTGTAGCAAAGACTGTCCCATTCCTCCACCACTAGAAGAACTCTTACTGTCTCAATTTTATTCTAGTGTAGTCGGAGTGGTGGGCTCCTGCTGTCAGAAATACTGTATAAAGCTATGATATCAGTCCCTCTCTTCTCTTAATTTTGCCATCGAATAAAAACAGTCTTCTAGTGTAGACAGGTCCCTGGTTATATTGGACAAGCTTGCTTCCATGAGTTTGCAATGCCTTATTTGGAGGAACTGGGAAAAATCAGTTTGAGGTAGCCCAAAGGTTTGGCTTATCTGGACAAAGGAAAGAAACTGATCACCATCCTTCAGTTGTTTATAATGGATCAAGGCTTAGTGATTCCATCTCTTGAAGGCTTTGTGAGTCCATCTCTTGAAACTATTGTCAATTTTGGGAAAGGAGAACTCTGGGTTTACCTATTATGAGTGTCAGGGTTCTCAGAGAGTTAGAAGTATCCATAGCTAATCAAAATTTTGGATTGCTCTTAGGGTTTGTCTCATCCAGGGTTCTTTATGTTTTCTATATCTCAGGAATATCGTAATAAAAGGCAAGGTATATAAAGGAGCATGGAGGAAGTCATGGTCTCCAGTTGGTGCAACCTGTACTTTCCTTTTGTTTAAGCCAGGAGACTACTGGTACTGCGATAGTTGTGCTGTGAGATAATAAAATTTTAAATTCAGCAGCCCAAACTTTCATGCTCCCAAGGCTGTTCCAGAATGTTTTGGCTGATTGGCATTCCTCTATTCAGACAAATCTGATGCAGGGGTGCCTACCTTTTTCCAGTATGTGTCTGGAATCTTGAATGGGAGGGTTTGGAATAGAAATTGAAGTCAGAGCAGAATATTCATTTTCAGAATACAAATTCTGCCTGCCAGGAAAAAGGAGCACAGACCAACTATTGAGGTCAGGCGTGATGCTCTGTATTATGTTGTAGTTTAGATGGAAAAGCTTGTGAGGAGTTGTAGTAATGTTCACCTCTAGGTTCCTCACTGCCTTACCCTTGTCAAGTGAATGGGAAAGTCACTGAAAATTGTTATGGGCTATGATCAGTAAGTTTCAGGGCTTCAGATTTATCATAATTTATTTTATATCCCAACAAAGTTCCATAAACCTCTAGTAACTCACAAACCTTCAGTATAGAGTGTGTCAGGTTACTCAGACAGAATAGGGCATCATCGAATACAAGTAGAATTATTTAAAAATATTAAAACATTTAGGTTAATAAGTGCATTCGGTACTTCAGGGTTGGGTTGCCTTCATTATTCTAACATTAAGTCATATTCCATGTGGCTGTACACCAAGCCTCATGACCAGGGCCCTACTTTCTGCAAGTGGGACCAAGTTCTGAAGCAAGACCTACCATTTGCCGCAGAAACTTCGGCGGAAATGGTTTGTAATTTCTGCAGAAGTTCTGTGGCACTAACAAACAATCACATCACAGTGTCAGCTTGTCATCCTGACTTCACTTTCATGACAGTGGTTATTGCAATCAGGATGGTGGAAAGCACAGTAGCACTAGTTCAAAAATAACAGACTTACAAAAATAATTTTATGCCTAAAAAGCAAAACAAATGTCTCTCCTTAAGGTCCTAGCCTGTTGCACAAATGAGATAGGCAGAGGAATCTTACATGATAAATAATGTATTTCTATATGCATGCTATCTATCCCACTAATGAGGTTTCACTGTCTATCACTTATATATTTGTATGTGCTTTCTACACCACTCATGAGGTTCCCACTGTGTATCCTTATACATTTATATGTAATCTGTAACATACATACAAATATGTGTGTGTGTGTGTGTGTGTGGTGAGAGAAGACAGAATACTGTGTTGTGTGTATGTATGTGTATGTATGTGTATATATATATATATATATATTTTTATTATTTTTATTTTTATTTCCATGAACTTGCATCCTCATTCATATAGGTCCCATTGAAAATGGAATAGAGATTATTGCAAAACTCATTTTCATGTCAGCCTGCTTTCCCTGACACACTCGTAACACCATCAGGCCATGACATGCATGTGAACTGATAGTGAGATAGTGCTCTCAGCCCATCACAGTGTGTTCACCATGTGACAGAACACTGCACCATACCTTCCCAGGCTCCGAGCAGTGATGTGTTCCACCAATCCTTGTGCTGCCAGCCAGCTCCCAGAGCTAATCTCTGAACCTGAGTTGCCGGCATGGAAACACAGCATGCTACCCTCTGGCCCAACAGCTGTCCCTGCACACAACATTTCTCCATAACTTTGAGGTGATTCTATCAACCAATGACAATATGTAATCAATAACCCTGGCAAAATGTGTACAGTGCAATTATTTATTTAACTGGTCTATTCTTTCAACAGGTCTACACATTATTGTATTCCACTTTTCTGGGCATAATTACTTTATTTTTCTTAAAAATGACAGTTAAATTCATTTTACCAGTTATTCATTTCAGATGGCATCTCTATACCTTAAAGGCACAAATAGGTTTGTACAAAGTGAGGCATGGACTTAACAGGTCTATGCTATTGACAAGGTTTTTGTATAAGTTGGCCCTAGTGCAATAATGTAAGACTGAAAATTGTATTAGGCTGTAGGGCAGGTTGAGCAAATATCACCATGCATGATGTGCTGTGCCACCATCTCTGGCAGTAGGAGCTGTGGTAGATAAGTGACTGTTCATTTCTGTTGCAGAATGCAGCCATTTCATTAGCTAATGTATGATGTTATACAATGATAACATCACATTCTGAAATATATGGGGTGGGGTTTGGATATAAAAAGGGGAAGGAAACAAATTCTATGGATAAACAGAAATATAAATAAAAACTCACCAAGAAGAGTGAATTCTAATACACATGAGAAGTTCTCCTGATAGATTGCAAGTTCTGCGCAAAATTCTGCGGCCACTTGAGATTCTAGGGAGCCTTGCTCATGACCCACTAGGGTTATGTTAACTGATGAAATGCAACCACTGGTCATGCTTCTGGGCTTGTTCCACAAAGGGCATGCAGCCATGGAGGGCTGTGGGAAGCTGAAGAGTGCCCCTATGCACAAGATGCCCACCATCAGGGCACCACCTGGCATCCACTGCCATATCTGCATACCTTCTCCGACCTGTCCCAAGCAACCAGTTACATGCCCATCTGGCTCGGGTGGGCTTGAAAGTGGGACATACACTCATCTGATCCACAGCATTTCTGGGCATCCAACATGCTGGCAGAGCGGGAGTAAGTTACAGAGCCTAGAAATGTCATAGCCTACATGCTCCACCTCCACTCAGCCATCCCACCATGAACTGGGCCTAAATAACCATCCAACCACTGACCCCTAACCCACATGGCATAGGTATGGTGGGTATCGTCAACACCAAAACATTACTTCATGCCCATAGGGGATATGGCAACCCTTGGAAGACTGACAAGTGATGCCATAGTATGTGAACCCCACAACTATGGGTTGCTCTTCTCCTATTAATCTAACCTAGGAGCCATGAGGTCAAAACTCAGTGCCTTATGACCCCAAGATTAGACTTACAAAGGTAAAGGAACCATGGAAATGTCTTGACATAATTAGTAAATTACTTGTTTTCTTATTAATGTTTTATAGTTTAAATTCTAATCATTTCACTGTATGTGCAGATTTCCAGCCGTTATTGCCGTATAACCCTTTAGGATGTGAGTCAGTCAATTAGAATGCTCTGTTTTCAGGCATTGTTTTACTGCTCGGGGCAGCGAGGGAGCTGAATCTGTCCGTGGACCTCCCGTAGCTGCTGCATCCAAAGACTGCTGATATCAAGGAGACTCTTCCTGTACCTGAACAGGCGCCGAACAACAAAGCTGAATAGCATATTGAGCCCCTTTGTTTGCTTTGGCACCTCTGGAGATTCAAACAAGGCACCTGAGCCCATTGGCTGAGAGGGGGTTGTTCAGGAGCAGCCAGCAGTTAAGGCTGCTTCCCCTCAGCTAGAGAGACAGACTGTACCGCTCAGTGTGGCGAGGGTGACTGACTGCATCAGGTCCCCCACCACCAGCGTCTGGAACCATGGGGTGAAGGCACCGACAGCTGAATTTGTCCAGCGGACCTCCCGTAGCTGCTGCATCCAAAGACTGCTGATTTAAAAATCTCCCACTCTCCGCCCCTCTCCTTGTCCCATTAAATATCGATAGCTCCACCCTCGGCTTCCCCTTCACCAATAGGGAAGGCTGAGGCCAGAACTCAAGGAGGAGCTTAGTTTCACAAGCAGTAGCCAGGTCACTTCTACACTTGGCTACATCTGCAGAGTCATATTTGGAGAAAGATAGGTCTGTCTAATCCCTAACACCAGATGTGATGATAATACCAATGTTAATCTCGAGTGTTCACAAATATTAGATGTAATATCACTACCAATGTTTAATTTGAATGGTCTTAAGTATTTGTTGTGCTATTAACTAGTCAAGTAGTTATACTAACTGCCTAAGTTCCACTTCTACATATTGTATCTCATATTAAGGACCAAGGTGTGCTCTGATCTGAAATCCACGGCTCTACGCCTGTATTTGAGCCTTATTGTTTTAAATCCTGGTCCTGGTCCTGTATTTGAACCTGTGAGTTTTAAACCCTGGTCCTATTTAGCCCAGGCTGTATCATCCAGAGTATGTATCCAGACAGTAGGATGTCAAACTTGGTGTTATTTAAGTCCCGGAGATCGGGCCAATGTAGACCTGCCAGAGGTCTCCTTCCAACCATCTATATATCTCTCCCTGTGCTCTGGTCGACTGGCTAGTTGGTTGTCTTGGTCCCCTACCCAGACCCCACATGGACCTGGCATCCAACAGACTGGACACCTGAATTGCCCATCCCTTGCGGACAATATATCCCTCTAATTGCCTACAAACTCACTAGGCGGGATATGCTACAAGTCCCTCCTCCTAACTATGAATAAACCTAGGAAAACAGGGTTTCCACCCCTAACTTTACTCTCCGTCTCCTGCTATTTGCTCTACTGTTACTAGCGGGTAACATCCAAACCAACCCAGGTCCTGGTATAGATAACATCTCTATCTCTTCCTCACAAGATCTGGCCTGGACAGCACCCAGGGCCCTGAGGCTAGCCCACATGAATATCTGTAGTCTTCTGCCTAAGATTCCTGAAGAACAAGCATGGCTAGCCCTCTATAATCCTGATGTGCTAGCTGTTTCCGAGACCTGGCTTAAACCTCAGGTTCTTGACCATGAAATAGCGCCTCTGGATATGTCTGTTACCATAAGGACAGAATCCAGAAAGGGAGTACTAATCTACGTAAGAGCTACCCTTATTTCATCCCTTGTGTCTGAATCACACCATGCCCCTCAAAATTGAAACCATCTTCATACAGCTCACCCTAGGTGGTGCCAAACACCTTAACATGGGGCGTGTATACAGCCCTCCATATATGCTCTCCAATCCCTGAGACACTCACTAAAAACCTAACTACAGAGTTTGCCTGGGAACTTATCATCCTGGGTGACTTCAGACTTAACTGGACCCAGAGGCGAGGTCCTCTTTAAAGGGTCTATTACAGGAGGCAAATCTAGCCCAGATTATCACCCTTCCCACCAGGGTGAACTGTCTGAGCAGTCACTCTACCATTGACTGGGCACTAGTGTCTAACTCAAGTAACGTCCAATCCGTGGGACCATGGCTGATGCTCTCAGTGACCACTCGCCTATCTTCTGTGTCTAGAAGAACAGGATGGACAAGGTTCCACCTAGAATACTTACCTCTAGCGACTACTCCAAGTTCTCTCTGGAGTACTATAATGACCTTCTCAATAACTTGGACTGGAGCCCACTACGTAGTCTCCCAACCCTGGAAGATGCAGTTGCATTCTTTAACAAATCTGTCACATGGGCTGCGGACCTCACGGGCTCCAAAGAAGACATATCGAGAAAAGGCAACTGTTGTAAGTGGATCACCCTTCCTCAAAGGCCCTTATGATAAGCGCGACAAAGCCTGCAAAAGTTTAAGGGCTCTACACCCCCAGCAGACCGGGTAATCTACAGAGCACTCAGAAACCAATGTAAGCAGGCAGAAAGCAAGCGAAAAGGCCTACCTCAATCATATAGAAATCTAACCTCAGCAACCTGAAGACTTTCTGGTCCCACATCAATGAATTGATAAAGGAAATAAACAGAGAGCTTCAGGCCCTATAAGACTAATGGGCTGGTACTACAGGATCATACACAAATTGCTGAAGCCTTCAATTCATACTTCAAGACCCGGTTAACCATAAGGCAGGGCCCTCGGTGCCAACAAAGGGTCCTTCCCTCAGGTTCCCTAAACTTAGACGCCCTCTCTTACACTTGAGGATGGCTAAAATGAAAGAGGTCTGGCCATCCTAAAAACCTTGAAATCAAGAGGTTCTGGAGGCCAGGACAGTATCCAACCTGGACTGCTCAAAGTTGGTGCCCTGCACTCGCAAGGCCACTTACCTGGCTCATTAACAGGTCCTTTCAGAAGGGTCGGTCACTGATCTGTGGAAACAGGCTCAAGTGGTCCCTATTCACAAGAGGCGGGCCTCGTGGAGCCAATAGAGAACTACAGGCCCATCTCTCTGCTGTGTACCCTGGCAAAAATCCAGGAGAAACTGGTCTACACCCAACTTAGGGAGTATCTAGAGGCACATATGCTTCTTTCCTGTCGCAACATGGCTTCAGAGCCAAAAAGCAGGACTGATACTGCCTTAACCAAACTTTCTACCGATGTGCTCAGAGAAATTGACTCTGGATCCAACATTGGTGCGGTCTTCATAGACCTCTCCAAGGCCTTCGACTCGGTAGATCACAGACTTCTACTCCATAAACTCTCCCACATAGGTCTTGACACCCATGCTCTCAAATGGTTTGCAGGTTACCTCTCTGAGTACACACAGAGTGTCAGGTGGCAGGACATACTCTCCAACCCACAGTCCCTAAAGTGGGTGTAAGGCTCCATACTTGGGCCCCTGTTATTCTCACTGTTTGTGAATGACTTGCACAAACACTGTGGGATGTAATGTCATCCAATATGCGGATGATGCTGTGATCTATAAAGCCTCCGTGAACCTGAATGCCCTTGGTACATCCCTCAAGTGGACTTGCACACTATGGAGGAATGGCTCATCAAGAAAGAACAGTCCTCAATACCAATAAAACCAAAGCCATGTTGTTCAGACCCAGAGCTCTTGGGCAAGACAGATCACAACTACTTCAACTCAAGTCCTTGGAGGCAACAAACTTGAAGTGGTCTCGGACACGAGTACCTTGGCCTTACCCTTGACCAAGGCCTCACCTTCAAACAGCATGTAGACCAAGTCACTAAAGTAATCCTGCAAATTTGGATTACTATACGGCATGAACAGCTGACTCCCGAAGCCAGGATCATGATAAGCCTCTAGTGTCCCTAATCCCAGCACTAACATACGCTGCCCGGTCATTCAGGGAATCACAAAGCTGGAGTTCAGCAAACTGCAGGCACTACATAACAAGGTGGTCTGCTTGCCTTGTCATCCCACTCTAGGAGCCACCACTGTGAGTCTTAATGAGACCCAGTTGGCCAAAGTTCGAGTCTCACCTCAGGTACCCTGTACTCTGTATGGCAAAAAAGCTAATTAGCCTAAGCCTCCCCAAGTCTTGAAGGACTCCTGACCCTAAAGAGTAACCTCGCGCAACCTCAGATCCTCAGGCGAGACGCTACTTGAGGTCCCAAGATCAGGACCAAGGCAGGCTACAAGTCCTTTTCACATGCTGCCCTTCCTCTGGAACAACCTCCTACTGGCGGTGCGAGAAACTCCATCCTTACCGTGTTTCTACACTAGAATTAAGTCTCATATGCTGGCAACAAGTAAATGCCAATGCTATAGTTCTTGACACTCCAACCACAACCGAGCCTGTTGCACTTCACCACATGTATGGGCAGCACTTACTCCTTATGTAGCTCCTCCCTCTGATGGTTCTCAGATATATGTAACCCTTACAAAGACTGTTTCTACTTCACTTATATGTATGACTACTGCATGCCTACAAATTGCATAAAAATTGCTGATTACTAAGTTTATGTAAACCTTACTACCGCATGCCTTAACTCTGTTGTTTGTACTGCTGCTTATTAAGTGTATGTATTGTTAGTTCCTGGGTCACCCCTGAAAAAGGACCTCCGGGGCCCAGTGGGCCTAACTGGTCATCAAAATTCAATAAATAAATAAATAAATAAATAATTCTTTTAGCAGTAATTTGTGGGTTGCACTGTATGGTTATTTAGGCTTGTGAAGTAAGTTTAACCCTTACTGTGCCTCAGACTTCTATACAAGTCCCGAATGCCAATACTTTTAAATCTTGATTTCAATTCAAGTAAACTCTAAATCATTAGCTGGCCTGGTGGCGCTGAGGGTTGAGGCACTGGATGCTACACCTCACACCACACTGGTGACCTGGGTTTGGGAACAGACCTGGGCCATTAGGGGTCAGCAGGGAGGAAGAGGATTGAGCATCCAAAGGACTGCTCTCCTCTCCGGGTAGGTTGGTGGGGATTCACAGTGCAGGAGCAGCCTCTGGTGGAGACCTGGGGTGGCACTAGCATCTGGACATAGAAGGGGTGGGACAATGGCAGGCTCCAGTGGTATAAGGCATTGAGGTATAGCCATGCAGGAAGCAATTGTGTGCCATGTCCGAGGGAGGAAACTGCGGCAGGAAAAACCCTGCCTCAGTGGTAGGCGATGGTGGGATCTGTGGCAGGCCCCATGCCCAGTGTCAGGCTCTACCATCCCGTACTCCTAGTCTCCTCCTCCTTCCCAGTCACTCCACTTGATTCTAGATAGTGTGCTGGAGGAGATAGTGGCCCTGCCTCGGGGGTTTCAGAGCTGGAGGGTCATGAGGCCAGGTGAGGTTGGGGAGAGAGCCTAAACTGAAGCATGCAAGAGTCGGAGGCTTCAGGTGGGCAACAGAGCTGTTGCATGAATCCACACCTGAGAGACTCCATCGAGGTTGGTAATAAATAAAGTTGACAAAAAAATTCTAAATTGTTGTCTGCAATTGGCTTACACAACTCACATGGCAGTACATCACTTCATTACATATGACCAGCTTTGTAAACAAACATTTGCATGTTATCAAGCAAAAAGTAATCAACTAAAAGTTCTGTAAAACTCTATAGTAACAATGTACTCACATTTTACAAAGATCATTAAATAACCTTCTGCATCATAGCCACATGAGCTGAAGAAGCAGGATAACCTAATGCTTAGAGCATAGAGCAGTAAACCTGGGTTTCCATTTCACATAGAGGTGTGCGAAATTAAAATTTCACCCAGTGAAATATTTTGCACAATCCCCATTTTGCAAAATATTTCACGATACGATATGTGAAATCCCCATGAATGCAGAATTTCACCTATAAAATGCTAATTTCGCCACCAGGTGAAATTCTGCATTTGAGATCCAGGGAGAAGATAATATTTAACAAAAGTGTTTTCCCCTGCCATCTACCCAACATGAAATGTTTATCTCCCATTAAGATCCCACATCCCTGGCTATCAGTGGTCCTACCCCACTCGGACGATTGCCAGCCCACAATATGAAGAATCCCCACCTGCTGAGATTCAGCCCCTCCCCATCCGTAATTTCAAATAAAAATAAATTTTCCAAATCCTGATACCTGGTGGCCCCACCCCTAGCCAATCACCAGCCAAATGAAGAATGGCTCCCCAGATTCACACCCATCCCCCCTTGTCCATAACTGCAGCCTACTGGGGCCAACATCAGTTATGCTGATGTAAATGAAAAAACTTTCCTGGTATCTAGGGGATTGCATATAGCTCAAGGGATGTTGCTAGAGATGTTGTCATCAGGTGAAATGAACAAGTGCTTGAGCGAGTAGTGAATGGGGCTATTAGGATGGCCAAGGTTGGAGTATAAATAGATGAATGGGGAGTAGATGGAATAGTGGCCAGAGATGGCTATAAAATGCTAAAAGGGCCACAGCAAACAGGATGAAGCCCCGAGCCACCAGTGCAGCGAGGAGAGGCAGCTGACCAAGGATGAAGGGAAAGTACCAAGTGGATGGCCATAGACTGGAGGAAGGAGTCCTAGAAGACTGCATGGTCAAGCCATACTGACATCTTGTGCAGGAAGGAACAGGATTGGGTCAGCACCACAGTAAACTCAAGTAGAATGTAACAAAGCCACTGTAGGCCAGGAGTGGTGGATCCAAGTAAGACTAGAAGTGAATCCAGGTACCAAGTGCTATGAAGTTGAGGTATGAAAGTCCCACAGCCACAGAAGATGGTGAACAGCAGGTGCAGAGTACAGAAGGCACTGCAGTGATGAGGCACAAGGTTCCCACCTCTGAAGGAGAAGAAGAACTCAAAGGGCAGACAGGAAGGGGTGACCAGTAGCAAGGAATTCAGGAGGCAGTTGATCAGAATGGAGTAGAGACTAAACAAGTTGATGGATTCCAAGTCCAGAGCACAAGGAGGCCAAGGCAGGGATAAGTATGATGAGTCCATGGAAGTGCAGGATGCAGACTGGTGAGGTAGAAATATGGAAGGCGATTGGGGTGCAGAGGTCCGTTCCTGAAGGAAGCACAACTGGGTATCAGGTAGAGAATGTATGAGGTTGAAACAGTTAATTGCAGAAATAGTCTCCCATCCCTGGTATTCTAGTCAAGATGATTTTCATTCAATGTTACCGAGGCAAAGGTGGGATGGTGCAGACAAATGGTTACAGTGATCCCATTCCGGCGGAAGCGTCAAATTGTATTCAGGTAGAGAATGCATAAGGTTAAAATAGTGGATTGCAGACACAGGTTTTCATTCAGGGAGATGGTGCAAGATAACCTTCATTTGATGCCATTGGGCAGAATGCAAATGAAGTACAGTGGTCCTGTTCCGAAGGAAAGTGGCAGCTGGTAGTAGGTAGAGAATGCATCAAAGATGAAACAGTTGATTGTAGACTCAGGTTCCCAACCCTGGTAGGTGAGGCTAGACAACTTTCACTCAATGCTGCCAGGCAGTGGTAGGATGTTGAAGGCAAATGGGGTAAAGTGGTCCCATTCCCAAAGGGAATCAGCAACCGGGTGTTCAGGTAGAGAATGCATAAGGTTGAAACAGCCCTGGTAGGCAAGATGACTTTCACTTGATGCCGGCAGGCAGAGGTGAGAATATGAAATACAAATGGTGTATAGTGGTCCTGTTCCTGAAGAGAAGCGGCAACGGTATCAAGCAAAAATGCGTAAGGTTGAAACAGTCAGATGTAGATTCAGGTTCCCATCCCTGATAGTGGAGGTGAGACAACCTTGACTTGAGGCTGGTAAACAGAGGTAGAAAGCTGAAGGCATGTGGGACAAAGAGGTCCCATTCCTGAAGAGAAAAGCAACCAGTATCAGGTAGAGAATGCAGAAGTATGACACAGTAGATTTCAGACATGGCTCCCATCCTTGGTAGTAGGAGCGAGCTAACCTTCACCTGATGCCACCAGGCAGAGTTAGGGATAGAGAATGTCAGGTTTGGAAGTAGTAGGTAGTAGTGAGTGTAATGTAATTCCATCCCGGTGAGACAGGGCAAGCCTACCTTCGCTCAGTACCTCAGAACGTCACAGTTAGAGATGGAGTCTGGACAAACTGCTGATATGGGCTGAGCAAGGAAAAGGCAGCTGGATGCATAGCCTTAGGTAGGTAAATTGTGAGGCAGTATAAATGGGAAGGAAGCAAGGCAGAGTAGGAGAACAGGAGGAGTCATCAGGAATGCCCATAAGGGGAGTTTAGAGTAATCCAGAAAGGAGCATACTGATAGCAATGGAATGCAACAAATGATCTATGCCATGAAGAGGGCCAATGATGCGGGCCTAGGGGTGCCACCAGGGGCATGGAAGAGGGATTAGGTATGAACATTGCAGGTAACTGGCAAGCTGGAAGGTGAAGAAACCAAGGGTAGAACAAGGAATCAAAATCTTGAAGATGAGTAGGGTATGGGTGCTGGGAGCAAATGGTAAGGAGAACAAATGCCAGACTAGGGTTGGGGTAGCACGGGTCTGGACAGGAGAAGGAGGCATAAATTGGAGATGGAATGTTGGTGAGGTGAAAGGCCCAAAAGAGAACCAGGGGGCATGGGATAAGGGCAGAAACAGGGGCGGAGGCTCAGAAAGAGACAGTGAGGGCAGACAAGGAGCCAGGGAGAAAAGAATGGAGAGGCATCGCAGGGAAGGGGGACAACTGATGTAGAATACAACATAATGGCAGTGGACTGCCTTCCTAACTGAAACAACCTTGCCTGCTTGAAGTGGGGGAAGCTTGTTGCCTGTAGCAACAAGGATAATTCAAGCCCCATCTGAGGCAATGACTAAAGGAGTACCACAGGGATTGGTCCTAGTACAAATTCTATGTAATAGGTATATTTGGGACAGGAACAATGGTATCCAGGGCAGTGGAAGTTTGATCACAGCTGATGCCAAGCTGTGGAGGAGGTTGACAGTGAGGAGGGAGTTAAAAGCATGAGAGGCATGGGAGGAATTAAGAGAAATGGTCTAGCGCTACATATGGGCAGGGAAATGCAATGCAAAAAGTTAAAGGTGATGCACATTAGGATGAAATCCTGGAACAGTGCACCACACTGACATGACACCAGTAGAAAGTTATCAATATCAGAAGGTATTGCAGAAGCATGTGCATGCAAGTGAGTTTGGGAACAGTGCACTCAGCTGTGGAAAGAGTACTAGGGAAAAGTACTGTGAAAAGAGAGCTGTACAGGCAGTCCTGAGAGAGAAAGTCAATGCACAAAAATGTAGAATAGAGGGAAAAAGTACTTGCAAAAGACATGACCCCCAAAGTTATAAAATAATATATCAATGATTCAGGTTACTCAAGTGGTGGTCCTTGAGAATTTGGCAGTGTGGTCTTCATGACATGCCCACCATGGAGATGTCAGGAAGCAGAGAAGTCTAGGAATAGCTCACAGGTGATGCTCCCAGCAGTGGACAAGAATCAGGCAGGAGTGGACCAGAGTAGGGCAGGTCATGCCATGCACAGTCAAGGAGGAACAACGCAATCCAGGTGCAGAAAGATGTGAACAGGGCACCCCATCTCCTAGGGTTTAGCAGCCAGCGAACAGCTCTGGGAAGGGGTACAATGGTGAAAGCAGGTGCAGGGGATGACATCACACCCAGGAAGAAGTAAACAGGAAGTGGTGACCCCCAAACAGAGAAGGAGCAGCAAAAGGATGTTCAGTGGGGAGGAGGGGCAAACTGAGGAAACGGAAGTGAGCGGACATGAACAGGAGGAGGGTGAGAATGTGGAGGACAAGAGGAAACTAAGGACAAAGAGGGCAGGGTGGGGGACAAGTGAGGGGAAGATGAAAAAAATGAAAGAGAAGAATGTGAGGAGCAGGGGAAGCAAGCAAAGAGCAGGGAGCAGAAAGGGGAGGAAAGGAGCTCAGCCTACAAGCCACACAGGAGCTCAGGCGCAGTTGGTTTTGCAACACACTAAGGGGAACTGCTGTGGGAGGCTGGCCTTTGTAGAGGATGTCAGAGGAGCTATTTCCCCACATTGAACCTCAGGCTTCAGCTCTGCCATTAGCAGATAAACTCATCGTGTTATAGCTCTGCATTTCTGTCTATTTAAGATTTATGTTTACTTCCTTTGTGCAATGTACTGTACTCCTACCTGTCTTGATTATTATTGAAAGCTAATAAAATTTCAAATTAAAAAAAACAGTGTTGAGGCATTACAAACACACAGCACTGTACCATGTAGTACTACCTGTGGCAGACATGACATATTCATTCTAGTAGTTGAGAAAAATTAAAGTGAATTTCAAGTTTATAAAAAAGGTATGTCTTACATTTTTTGCCAGCTTATGCTGGTGAAAGCCCATCTCTGTAATATTTATAATATTTTGAGCTGTCACTGTGGAAGTAGAAGGGACAATATTTTGGCCCTTCTGAGGCAGCCAGCCAGATGATCCGTTCCACTTCCCAGTCGATCGATCTGCCCTAATCCCCCTCTGCACTCAGGCACACAATGATGCTGCCCTGGGAGGCTGGCGCATTCCACAAAATCAATGGGGGCAGTCCAAAGAACATTCTATATACAACAATAGCCATTCGGTGATCAATCAAGGGCACTGATCAACCACCAAGGTCCTTGGTAGTCGACCAGTGCCCTTGATTAATCACAAACAGCCATTACCATACACAAAAACATTCTTAAAACTGCCCCCACAGACTTCAGTGAGCGCCCCCCGCTTTCCTCCGGGAGCACACATCGCCATGAGCACGGGGCAGATGGGTGGATTAATCAACTGAGACATGAAAGGGATTGTCTGGCTACCTCTGCAGGGCCAAATACAATCTCTTCCTTCCACTGTGGCAGCTCAAAATATCCTAAACACTACAGAGACGGACCTCCGCTCAGAACAAGCTGCCAAAATTCAAGATATATACTAATCCTGGTTAATTTCTTTATGGAAAGAGACAGTTATAGAGACGAAAGGTATCAAGAAAGAAAATATAGGTAGGAAATACTTTTTGGGAGGTTATATTTTTAAGACACAATAGCAAGGGCCAGCCTGGTGGCACTGAGGCTGAGGCACTAGGCGCCTTACCTCGTGCCACGCCTAGTGACCCATGTTCGAGGAAGAAGCATGGGTCACTGGGGGTGCTGAGGGAGGGCTGGGAGTGGACAGAGTGACCAACAGACAGCCAGGATCAGGGAGGTCAACACTACAGCCAAGACCACCACCACCTGGAGGCATGATGGTGGTGCAGACAGTGAGGAGTTGAGCGCTAGGCCAGTGGTGGGCAGAGTCAGCAGAGCCAAGGTGTCCAACCTTGTTTGGGGCTCAGGAAGTAAGGGAGAGAAAACACGGAAAAAAGCAGGGAAGTGGCTGGATGATGCCCTAGGCTGGCTCCAGTGGTACTGCTGGGAAGTGGGGTGGCCCAAGGGGCCACAGATGTCTGGTATGACAGCCAACATGAGCCACCAGTCCACCAGGAGGATAAAACCTATGCTGAAAAAGACAGTAGCAAGAGTACAGAAACAGATATAAAGACAAGAAACAATAAATTAAACAATACTGTTAGATACTAAAGATAGATTTAAATTGTTTGTAGTTTTTAAATGTTTTTGGTATTTTAGGAGGAACAAATGAGTAGGATAGTTGGAAGGAATAGAAAGAGGATAGGAAATAGTTAAAACAGCAACAGGGATTTAACATGCTTTAATGTGACAAGCTCACTGAAAGCCACTACCACCAGGATCCTTACTGGCACAACAGAACTTGGCCATCCCTCAGTAACTTCTCCTGTTTGGAGAGAATCATTTTATATTTTGCTCCATCTCTGTGAGCTGGCAATAGAGGTCCCCACTTCTTCACTTAAGTCAGTGAACGTCCATTCTGATGTTATTGCTGCTGGAGGTGTGGGTGTTTGATGCTGCTGGGTCAGCAGCTTGAAGCAGAACCAAGAGGTACAGCCACTTCAACAGGATTTACCCACCATCCCACTGTGTGATGCAAACTTCCTTATTCCTATTCAACACACCATTGATGGTAAAGACAGACCACCACCTCCACTTGTTAATTCCCTCTGTCATTCCTCCTACTTGGCCCAGTGATTTATTCTTAATTTTTTTTCATAAAGGTTTTCTCTGCAAGTCACCATGGGTGGGCTGTCAGCCCTGTCCCTAGCTCCTCTTGCCCAACACCTAGGTCTCCCGGTATCTGAGTTCTAGATCAAACACCAGGAAGGGAGGCCCTCCTCCCACACCAGGTGACTCTCATCCAGATTCAAGTTGGCCCTCCTGAAGTCCAGGACTCTTACCTTTGTGTGGTTCGATTCATCCACTGTCCTTATATTGAGCGACACCATATGGTGATCACTTGTCCCCAGGTGGACACCCATTGTGAAGTCTGCAACACTGTCCCTGTTGGCGAGTACAAGACCCAATATTGCCCCTTCATGTGTGAGCTCTCTACTACTTGCATCAGGAACACCCCTGCAGGGAGTCCAGGATGTAGAGAGCTGAGGTTGACCACAACTGCAGCACAGTGGGTGCAGCACCAGGGACAACAAGCCCAAAGTGAAGCATGAAGTCCAAAAAAAGATGCACTCCTCAGCCAAAAAAGCCAAGCACACTTCGCAACAGTATAAATTTTGAAAGAGTTATTGCTCAGTACAAAAATGTGCTGTGTGAATCAGACCACAAGCACCACTTGCCCCAGTGTGTCAGAACCTAGCCCTTCATCAGGGCCCCCTGATGAAGGGCTAGATCTGATCACTGGGGCATGTGGTGCTGGAAATCTAGAATGTCCCTGCTCCTAGATGAAACTGCTTCTGGGAGCGCTCCAATCTACATCTGTCAGATTGAAGTCCCCCACCAGCAACACCTCCTCTTATTTGCCATCTTTTACATGCCTTCACCAGAACCTTCTCCATCTCCTTCCCTGTGCTGGAGGTCTGTAGATCACACCAGTGTAAATACTGATTCCATTTCCTATCTCTAGGGTGACCCACAGTACCTCCGTCTCTCCAATATTCCCTATGTCTCTGTTGTATTAATGCTATCCTTACGTAAAAGCCACACCTCCCCTTTCTTGCTCACTCTGTCCTTCCTGTACAAGTATAGCCTGTTATGACAATATCCAGTCATAGTTCTCATTGCACCTTGACACAAATGTGTAACAATGTCAGTTCAGCCTCTGCTATAATTGCCATAAGTCTGGAATTTTATTTCCAGACTTCGACATCTACATACATGGCATTCCAAATTATGCTACCACCCTTCTTGTCAGGCCCCAATTTCCATTTTACTTACTTTCCTGTCTCACTCTGCCTTTATTTTCATCCTCTTCATTTCTACTTTCTTGTTGCTAGGGACTGTTGAGGTTTCTCTCCTTAGTGTTCTCTCTCTATTGACTATTTCAGCATTTGGGGGAACAGTTTATGACTCCCTGTTTCCTTCTACTACCCCCAGCTAGCTTAAATGCTAACAATATAAGCGCTTGCACATTCACTGAGGACTGTGGTTCCCCTCCTGGATAGATGCAGGCCATCCCTTGTATGAGCCCTCATCCCTCCATGCACCCCAGTCCCCAATAAAGCCAAATACCCTCCTTCTTGCACCACTTATTTAACCACAAGTTGAAGATCCTGGTGCAGATTACCTATCGTCTCCCTGTTATAGACAGGCAACACCTCATAAAAGCCCACTGGAGCATGCTGCCTGCCTAAGACCCTTCCCCAACTCCCCAAACTCCTCCTGCACTATCCTAGTCTTGTCCCTAGCCAGGTCATTAGTACCTAGGTGGAGAATAACATCCAGACTCCCTCCTGTCCTACTGCCCTAGTGATCCTCAGGATCTGCTTCCCATCCCTCTGAGCCATGGTGGTGGGTAGGCACCTAGCCTCTCTCTCTTGCCTTCACTTCCTGTTCCTAAATCTACACCTTTACAATGGTGTCCCCACCAGGTGTTACTTCTTCCTCCTCAGAGATCCTTGTCTGCCCTCCTTGGGGTCTCCACTACAGAGGACTCCCCATCCTCCCTGGTCATTACTGTGGGTGCCTCCATGGGAGAGTCCAGCCCCAGCAGAGCAGTGTAGGAGCTGTGTTGTGGTACCACCTGGGGATGTGCCTCTGACCCACCACCCTCACCCTTCCTGAGCCACAGCGTGGTCAGCCACTCCTCCTAACTGGCAAACTTTGAAGCAGCGATGGCAGGTTTGGTGGCCCCTGGGTAAGGAGGAGGCCCCAGAATCCTAGCCAACTCATCCTGGAGTTGGGCAAACCTCCTCCCTCAGCCCAGACAGGTGCATGCAGATGGGGCAACACCACAGTTTCAAAAGTCTCCCTGAAAATTGTCTCCCACAGCCACTGCACTGCACCACTCCCAGCATATCTATTGTCTGCCCTGCCTTTTACGGCTACATAGGTGGAGTCATGCAGATGTTTTGCCATCATCAGAAAAGGGATTTGAATTCCTAACACAGCAAAGCTTTTGTTGTTACAAGTGTGCAGAATGCAATCATGTCCATGTTTTCTGCATTTGCTAAACTGTGTTTCTTCTCCCTCCTTTTGTTTCCCCAGCTGTGTTGTTAGGAGAGAGTGGAATCCATCTGCACTGCAATCTGTTTGAGCTCATATTTCACAGTTGATTAGCAGCATATGGTAAAGGCAAAGTAATTCAATCACAGATTCCTTCCTTTTTCAAAAACTTCAATATACAGTGAATCCCACCAGAATGATGTGCAGCACTGCAGAATTCTGCAGTAGAGTTACTACAGCAAACAATGCAGCTTCAATGGGAATTAATCCTTTTGTCATTCAGTAAACCTGGGACACTGCACTTCATCCTGGCAGGCTTCACTGTAGTTTGCTATTTACAAATAAAAAAAAATCCTTGCCAAATAAGTGTCACTATATTTTCTGGGAGTAAACCACAAATATATTCTTTTACAGTGAATATTCCTTATCTTATTTCAGTGCCCTCATAGAAATCTCTGCAGGCACACTTTCAGATGTCTTCATGTCTTCAGTGATCACCTCACCACTTGCTGCATTCACAAAGTCCATAATCCCAATCCCCCCACCAGCTACTGTTGGATCTGCTCTTTCAAATTACTTGACACCAATACACTGCTACATGACCTAAATTCTACAGACTGGTCAGCGGTGTATGCTGCCCTGATGTGGATTCATCCCTTGCCTATTCGCTCATCTTCTTCACAACATCTGGAATCACCATGCCCTCGAAGGTCGCAGGAAAAACAGCCTCACCTTCTCCGGATCTCTGCTGGCCTTGTCCAGTTGTGTAAACCAGGAACAAAGCTTGAGCATGTCATAAAATTACTAAAGCCTGTCCAGAGCTGTGCAAATACAAGGTGTTAAGAAACAGTTGCACAGAGACAATCAGATCTGCCAAGGCAACTTACTTTTGCACCCTCCTGCATTCCAATCAGATATCACCCACCAACTTCTGGTCTACCTCTATTCTCTTCTTGACCCACCTGCCCAATCCACGCCCCTATGTTATCCATCAATGGCTCAGCTTTCTCTGACCCAGCTGCTGTAGCAACTGCTCTAAATTCCTTCTTTACTACATGTTCTCTACCCTCGACCTCCCTTCCCTCCCTCCCTCCCGTCCCCCTCTCAGCTACTCTTTCCCCCATCTCTGTCCACGAAGTCCTACAAGCCCTTGCCTCTTTGATCCCCAATAAGTCTAGCCCAGATGGTCTTGATCCTTACCTCCTGTGTATCTCCACCCTGTAATATCAATCCCTCTTACATTTTGAATCACTCTTTCTCCCACTGCACTGTCCTCAGGTATGGAAGTCAGCTCAAGTTATACCCTTGCATAAAGGTTGGGACACCTCACCCCAGGTAACTACTGTCCTATTTCTCTGGTCCCTACTTGGCCAAAATTCAAGAGACCCTTGTCTTCCGTGACTTATTGGATTTCTCAGCTCCTCGGATTTCCTATCCTCCTTCCAATACAGCTTTTAAATGTAAATCATTCCACCACTACCTCTCTCCTTCACATGACAAACTCCATCCTTTCTGGCATGGACCAAGACTACATAAATGCTACCATTTTCACTGGCCTTCCTAAGATTTTGAAATGAAAATGAAGAACCTGCACCTGCTCTAAAGTACACACAGTGTATTCGGCTCCAAAAGTAACACCAGCCAAGAAAGCTTGTGTATTTAAACAAAGCTTTATTACTTGTGCAAAATATCTGAAAAAGGACTCACGTTTTAAATGTATAGCTCAGAATCCAAATGCAGAGTCCAACAAAGTCCATCAAGTGATAACCATAAAAACTTCAAGTCAAAACAAACAGCCGGTACAATGTTCTAGCAGCAAGAGCAAAGGCTGAGGGTCGCTCCTCTGATGTCACCTGACTCATTTTGCACGTTGCTTTTCAAAAGCTGACTTATAGAGTAAATGCATTAATATTTAAACAACTTTCTTAAAGTGACATTACACATTATAACAACATATAGAAAAAGATAGAAACTGAGCTCAGTATACTTCATGCAGCACTAGCATAGATTTGCACATCTTATTGCTGGAAATATTCCACAAATCAACATATGATCCTGACTCACCCAGGCAGGTCGAAGTAAAATCTGTGCACTGCTGAAAGACAGAAAAAAGAAAGAAGTGTTTAGAAGAGAAAAACACCAACTTGAAAAACATGTTATTTTTCTAAGCATTAAAAGGTTTGATCTCAATTTTGTCATTCAATCCTGGTACATTCATTGCTTTCATAGCAAATATCCAATACTGTTCCTGTGTAAGAGAAGGTTATCATAGTCACCCCCCTTTCTGTTAAAACAGGTTTTCTATTGCTGTGAACACAAATCTGTACTCCCCTTATTTTAACCCTTAACATATGAAGAGCTAAAGCATTGGTGTTATCACCATTCAGAATGGCCCTAGCATATTCACCTATTTGTACTTTAAAGGGCTTTTTGTTTTACCAATATAAAGGCTATTACAATCACATTCAGCCATATATATAACCCCAAAGTACTACAAGTCACAAGGCCCCTACACTTTACATCTAATCCCGTGGCATGGTTTTAAAACTTTTGTAGTTTTACCCATGGACAATATTTACAGTTACCACATTTTTTTACATCCATCTACCTGTTTAGCAATCCAGTTCCTAGATTTTCTGGTGTTGGTTGGACTGAATGTACTACAAAGTCCTTAATATTTTACCCCTACAGCATACTAATTCAGTGGGCCCCAATATCAGCATTTTGCAACTTAGGATTAACAGAACCAAATGTCAGTGTTTTTAATAATTTTTGCTACTTCCTCTGATTGGGAGCTGTAGGTGGTGACAAACGTGGTCTCTAGGTTGCAGTCGTTATTTTGTGACCTGTTAGTTAACAAGGCCTCCTTGAAATCTCATCAACTGACCCTTGGGCTTTTCCAAAACATTGCTGTTATATCCCTATTCTGTAATTTAACAGTCAATTCCTTTGACCTTTTTGTATTCATCAAAATCACTGCAATTTCTTTTTGTCTGAATATATTGTCCCTTAGGTATTGCTTTTATGACATGCCACAGATGGCAACTACTTGCCAAAAGAATAGTGTTGCGGTCCATGTGTTTACAAAATAGATCAGTCTTCACACCTCCTTTGCCATCCTTATAAATCCTTAGATCAAAACATTAATTTCAGTCTTACTAAAACAAATACTAAACTGCAAGTTCTCGTTACTGGTTTCTAAGTATTTTACATATTCAAAAGTTTATCCTCCTGCCTTTCCACACTACAAAGATGTCATCAATAAAGCGTCTCCACAGATCAATATTTTGTAGGAAGGAATTATTGAAATTTCTTATTATGTCAAGTTCCCATTTTGCCATGTACAAGTTTGCATAATTAGGTGCCATACTTACCCATAGCTATTCCTTTTTCTGCAAATAAAAATCATTTTTATGGAAGAATGTATTATATTCAATATAATTTCAGTCAGCTGAACTAATACTTCAATAGAAGGTTCCTTTACAATTCTAGTATCCAAATAAAATTTCAAAACCTCAGGCCTCCACTATGTGGAATATTTGAATACAAAGATGTAACATCAAGTGTAACCAAAATGCTATCATCCTCAATTGCTAAGTCCTCAAGTACTGACAGAATGTCACTGGTATCTTTAATGTAAGCTGGTACCTCTTTTTACAATGTCTACTAAAAGAATCCACATATTTTGCCAGTGGTTCTGTTAGACTGTTTTACCTGAGACAATGGGTCTCCCAGGAGGTTCACCTGTCCTTGTGAATTTAGGAAGGACATAAAATGTAGATCTAGTTGGACACTCAACAGTTAAATATTTAGAAACTTGTTCTGAAATCAATTTTGCATCCTTCACTTTCTTAAGGTAGGAATCAATTATCTGTTTAAAAACAGTTTCTTATCAAACTTAAGTTTCTCATAGTATTTTGTATCTGATAACAGTCTTAGAACTTCAGAATCATATTTAGTAGTGTCATAACTACTACTACCCCTTTATCAGCTGCTTTAATGGTAATCTCTGTATTAGTTCCCAAACCTCTTAATGCTTCCTGTTCAATTTTACTAATGGTTGTGAAAATAATGTAAATTAATACCATTATTAAGGAGCATTAGATCTTCCTCACAACACTTTAAAAATATCTGTAATGCAGAAGATAAGGAGGACAAAGTCAGACATGGGTTTAAAACCTTCAAATTCTCAGGATTATATGTTAGTGACTGCATTTTCAATAACACCATTTCTTGACATTGCCCCCCGTAAAAAGGCTTTCAAACTCAGGTTACGTACCAGTCTATTAGGTCCAATACTGTCTCAAAGTGATTAAATCTTTGTGTAGGAGTAAAGAAAGACCACTGTTCAAGACTCAATTTCTATTTTATTTAACTGGTAGCTTGAAATATTGATCACAGAAATCTCCCTTGTCTCCATCTCCCTTCCAGCCTCTGCGTGGGGTTCCTCTTCTTATTCCTCTTTCTGCCGCCTCTCTTTGTCCATTTCTCTTGTGTTACTCCAGGGGCCCAAATACCCTTCATTCAGTGGAGAAGTCAGCGAATAAGGAAACAGAATATAGAACAAATTGGACAAAGAGGCGGCAGAAAGAGAATAAGAAGAGGAACCCAATGCAAAGGCTGGAAGGGAGATGGAGACAAGGAGATTTCTGTGATCAATATTTCAAGCTACCAGTTAAATAAAATAGAAATTGGAGTCTTGAATAGTGGTCTTTGTTTTACTCCTGCACAAAGATTTAATCACTTTGAGACAGTATTGGACTAATAGACTGGTACGTAACCTGGGTTTAAAGCCTTTTGAGGGGAGCAATGTCAAGAAAATGGTGTTATTGAAAATGCAGTCACTAACATAATACCTGAGAATTTGAAGGTTTTAAACCCATGTCTGACTTTGTCCTCCCTTATCTTCTGCATTACAGATATTTTTAAAGTGTTGTGAGGAAGATCTAATGCTCCTTAATAATGGTATTAATTTACATTATTTTCACAACCATTAGTAAAATTGAACAGGAAGCATTAAGAGGTTTGGGAACTAATACAGAGATTACCATTAAAGCAGCTGATAAAGGTGCAGTAGTAGTTATGGACACTACTAAATATGATTCTGAAGTTCTAAGACTGTTATCAGATACAAAATACTATGAGAAACTTAAGTCTGATAAGACACTGTTTTTAAACAGATCATTGATTCCTACCTTAAGAAAGTGAAGGATGAAAAATTGATTTCTGAACAAGTTTATAAATATTTAACTGTTGTGTGTCTGACTAGATCTACATCTTATGTCCTTCCTAAAATTCACAAGGACGTGGTGAACCCTCCTGGGAGACCCATTGTCTCAGGTAACAACAGTCTAACAGAACCACTGGCAAAATATGTGGATTCTTTTTGGTATACATTGTAAAAGAGGTACCAGCTTATATTAAAGATACCAGTGACATTGTGTCAGTACTTGAGGACTTAGCAATTGAGGATGATAGCATTTTGGTTACACTTGATGTTACACCTTTATATTCAAATATTCCACATAGTGGAGCCTGGAGGTTTTGAAATTTTATTTGGATACTGGAATTGTGAGGGAACCTTCTACTGAAGTATTAGTTCAGCTGACTCAATTTATATTGGAATATAATACATTCTTCTATAAAATTATTTTTATTTGCAGAAAAAGGAACAGCTATGAGTGCAAGTATGGCACCTAATTATGCAAACTTGTACATGGCAAAATGGGAACTTGATATAATAAGAAATTTCAATAATCCCTTCCTGCAAAAAACTGATCTGTGGAGACGCTTTATTGATGATGTCTTTATGGTGTGGAAAGACGGTGAAGATGAGCTTTGAACATGTAAAATACTTAGAAACCAGTAATGAGAACTTGCAGTTTAGTATTTGTTTTAGTAAGACTGAAATTAACTTTGGATCTAAGGATATATAAGGATGGCAAAGAGGTGTGAAAACTGATCTATTTTGTAAACAAATGGACCATAACACTATTCTTTTGGCAAGTAGTTACCATCCGTGACATGTCATAAAAGCAATACCTAAGGGACAATATATTCGGACAAAAAGAAATTGCAGTGATTTTGATGAATACAAAAGGGCAAAGGAGTTGACAGTTAAATTACAGAATAGGGATATAACAGCAATGTTTTGGAAAAAGCCCAAGGGTCAGTTGATGAGATTTCAAGGAAGCCTTGTTAACTAACAGGCCACAAAATAAAGACTGTGACCAAGAGACCACTTTGTCACCACCTACAGCTCCCAATCAGAGGAGTTAGTAAAAATTATTAAAAACACTGGCAATTGGTTCTGTTAGATTCTAAGTTGCAAAATGCTGATATTGGGGTCCACAAATAGTATACCATAGGGGTAAAAATATTAAAGACTCCGTAGTACAGTCAGTCCAACCAACACCAGAAAAACCTAGGAACTGGCTTGCTAAACAGGTAGATGGATGTAACAAATGTGGTAACTGTAAATATTGTCCATGGGTAAAACTACAAAAGTTTTAAAACCATGCCATGGGATTAGATGTAAGATTAGAGGCCTTGTGACTTGTAGTACTTCAGGGGTTATATATATGGCTGAATGTGATTGTAATAGCTTTTATATTGGTAAAACAAAAGCCCCTTTAATGTACGAACAGGTGAACATGCAAGGCCATTCTGAATGGTGATGACACCTATGCTTTAGCTCTTCATATGTTAAGGGTTAAAAATAAGGGTGAGCACAGATTTGTGTTCACAGCAATAGAAAAACCTGTTTTAACAGAAAGGGGGGTGACTATGATAACCTTCTTACACAGGAACAGTATTGGATATTTGCTATGAAAGCAATGACTGTACCAGGATTGAATGACAAATTGAGATCAAACCTTTTTAAAGCTTTGTAAAAATAATGTTTTCAAGTTGGTGTTTTTCTCTCATCTGAACACTTCTTTCTTTTTCTATCTTTCAGCAATGCCGGATTTTACTTTGACCTTCCTGGGTGAGTCAGGATCATAAGTTGACTGTGGAATATTTCCAGCAATAAGATGTGCAACTCTATACAGGTGCTGTATAAAGTATACTGAGCACAGTTTCTATCTTTTTCCTATACGTTGTTATAATGTGTAATGTCGCTTAAGGAAGTTGTTTAAATATTAATGTATTTACTCTATAAGTCAGTTTTGAAAAGCAACATGTGAAAGCGTCAGGTGATGTCATGAGGGAGCGACTCTCAGCCTTTGCTCTTACTGGTAGAACATTGTACCAGCCGTTTGTTTTTGGCTTGAAGTTTTTATGGTTACACTTGATGGACTTGATGGACTCTAATGGACTTTGTTGGACTCTGCATTTGGATTCTGATCTATACATTTAAAACGTGAGTCCTTTTTAGAGATTTTGCACAAGTAATAAAGTTTTGTTTGAATACACAAGCTTTCTTGGCTGGTGTTACTTTGGCGGACACACTGTGTGTACTTTAGAGCAGGTGCAGGTTCTTTGTTTTTCATTTCATGGTATTTTTCTGAACCTAGCACTGCTTGATCCCTAGTGCAGTCCCTCCTTCTCTTGACTTCCCAAGACTTTCCATTCTGTCTGTCATCCTCTCCTTCTGAACAAACTCCCTCTGCTGGCTTCTCCAAAAACTGTAAATTGATTCAAGTCCTGTCTCTTTGGTTGAACCCAACAAGGCGTTGTTGGCGGAGCCCTCTCACCTTTCTCCTTATCCATGCTGGTGAATGACTACAGTTTATTTGTTCAGCTATAAGTCATTTCAAATTAAAACAACAGATAAAAACTTCACAAATGCTTTTCACACAATATAACACCAAATATAAAATGGTGCAAGAAATACATCAGAACAAAACTTGTCTTCTATAGCAATAAATCAAAATTTCAAATTAACATATTGAATATTGGTTCCAGTAGGACCATTCTGTATAGTTAATAACTCAAAGTCTTTGGGTAAACTTCAGCTCCACAGATAGGTGGCACCTATTGGGAAACAAAGAATTACAGAAAAAATGCCCAACTTTCAGGTGTCAAGCTTTGTTAAAATGCATGTTTTGTATTGCCATTAGCAATCAACTTTCCTGTTACTCTTCTGAGACACACTATGTCACCTAAATTCTGAGTAATACCTGGTCTCCTGTATATAAGGAGGCTCATGGTATGCTGATAGGGCTAATTCTGTGTGGTCCAGTAAATCCGTGGGTGATATTTATCCTTACCAGATGCTAAACCACCATTATTCAGGAAAGGGCCCTGAAAGACCAAATTGCTAACAAGGCATGGAGTTACTAAAACCCTGTCCTGTTACATACATTTCATCCTTTATAAACATTTCTTGGTCTCACAATTTCTAGGAATAATAGATTATAGTGACATGGCAACATCATATAATTTCAACCAAAACCATAACCCTTACTCTAAGCAAAATTGTAGTGCAACCTTGGACCATATGCCGCTCCTAAAAGTATATGAATGACAAATTAAGATTTTGATACAGACTAACAATTTTAGCAAGTATTAGTGAATAGACCATATTTTAGTACTGAAGTATGAATATAAAAATATATCAAAAACTTAACTTTTAACACCTACTATGAATACACAATAAAAAAACTATAAAACATTGAGCCCCATTTTTTTAAAGGGCCAGAAGTTCCTATGGCTTAAAATTTATTTTAAAGTGACCCCAGTCTGCATATAGGCTCCATAGAGACGTAGATGGGAGTACTTGCATAAACCGTGTATTTAACTGATTTTCAAAAATCCTTTACTTTTTGCCATAACGGTCTCAGATAAATATCTCATCTCTGGGCCAAACCAGGCTGATCCAGTCCTGTGGCATGATAATCATCTCCATTGCCCAGAATCCCTTTGCGCTGACATTCTCAGATGATATATTTCATGCCAAGTCAAGCCAATAC
Source organism: Neoceratodus forsteri (assembly GCA_016271365.2). Lineage (NCBI taxonomy): Eukaryota > Metazoa > Chordata > Ceratodontiformes > Ceratodontidae > Neoceratodus > Neoceratodus forsteri. The sequence continues at coordinate 329,744,045 of CM057449.1, read as the reverse complement.
AATAATAGTGATTGGCTTCTTTACTAGGAGTCCCTTAAACCACAATTGTTCTTCTAATTTGTAGATTTAGTGTACATTTAATTATGGAGGTTAAAGCCAAATAAACAATCTTCACTAAAATAAAACGAATAGAAAATAGCCTCAGGAGGCTCCTGTCTTTAGAGGAACACCCATACATAAGCAGGCAGAGATCGGTCCATAGCCAGTCAAAAATACCTGCTGTAGCAGAGATTTAAATAGTTAAAATCTGCAAACAATTCATAACTTCAATTCCCAGTTTAAATCCTTTTTGCAGTAGCCTTACATCTCAGGATGACTGACTTTAACAGTTTTTTCGCCAGCCTCAATAACTCGATTCTACATACCAGCTTTCCCTTACCTGCAGCTGGCATCCCACCTTTAGTTAACTTTTGGTGTCACTGAGGGAGCATTTGAATAAAAATATATGGGAGGTCAGCAGTATAAGTGAGCAATCATGGCTCCCTTTTATAAACTGGGAGTCCCTCCATTAAGTTTGTTGCTTCTTAACAAGTCGCAAGCCTTCTCTACAATCACCTCACAAAGTTGGACCATATCTGTTGTGCACACCTAACAGAGAAAAAAAAAACAAAAGAAAAGCGCCCACTGAGCACAGTAACTTTCATACAGTACATCCAATGTAGCATTGATATCCCCACCAGGCAAAGGTGGCAAATCTTTTTAATATGTAGTTAGGCATGCCAGCTCATATTTTGCTAAATTAATAATGCACCACAGGGTGTGTATCATGCTGGGATAATGCCATGCCTGGGGTTGGACACGAGGCCGCAGGCGGTGATCAATGCCCCAGGCATGGTGTTATCCCAAACGACACACACCCTGGGGTGCATTATTCCTATTATACAATGGCTCATTGTTATACAGAATAAAAACATAATTTTAAAGATGTTTTGTGTGGAAAAATATTTTTGTTTTTAAGAGAAGATGAAACAATCAATCAAATGCTCATCTGCAGGTTCACAGTGAGGCTGAGACTAGACCTGTGGCGGCGTGCTGGGATAACGCCATGGGTCCAGCCCCAAACTGACCAATCACAATCCAAGATTCTTTCTTGCCATTGTATAATACTGTATAGCTTAGCTTCTTAACAGATATCACCTGCTTGCAACCTCTCAGGGATTTCTGTATGGCTGTTGGCTATTCTTCACATGGACATCCAGTCCAGTCTAGCCTTCAACTAGCATTCACCTCATTTGCCTCGGGCTGCTCTCTCCACTTCTCAAGTCCAGCTGGTACTGAAAACAAAACCGCCATTAGGGCACTATGGGCAGGTAAAAAAAAATAAAGCTGCTAACCAAAGTGCAAGCGAGCTTGTCTAAGATTACCACAACTCCTCTGGGTCCACAAAACTCGCGGTCACCCGATCGCTGCTTAATGGCCACCCAGCACAACCAAACGGTAATGAGCACAGCTCTCTAACATTTAATGTTATAACAAAAGCCCAGTTTGACAAGTAAAGGGCAAAGATAAAATGGATTTCGTTCATCAAAACTTGAACTGTATAAATACTAGAGGCTTTCTCAAATAAAGGCGTTCAAGACACCCAGGCGCCAAACTGCACAATACAGAGCACAGAGCGGCAAAATACAAAAGCAGTTGCTGAGCTCATTGTAGGCACTCCAGCTTCAAAATAATAGCAGTTTAATTCAAAATCTGCTAGCTAAAGCTCAGCCAGCCTAAACATGCTGGTCTTCCCCAAGGTTCCTTTCTAGGCCCCTATTATTCTCTATTTTTAAATGCTCTCCCGTCTGCTTGCTCTGTGGAAAACATACAAATGTATGCTGATGACACTGTCCATTTCACCTCTGGCTCCTCTGCATCGGCTGTTTATTCCCAGAGACAAGTGTACTTCCACTCAGTCCTTCACTGGTTCTGTAAACCTACTCAAGCTAAAAGTCAATAAAGCGGTGCCAATTACATTTTAACCCCTCAAAAACTGGCCACCATCCCATCCCCTCACGTACACCACCTTTGATGGATCCGTATTCGATGTAGTCCCCACTACAAGTACCTGGGGTCTACCTGACTCCAGGCTAGATTACTAAAAGCACACTGAACATATTCATGCAAAGTTATGCCCTAAGCTGGGCATGCTGCACAGAAACAAATATGTCCTCTCCTAAACACTCAGTCAGTTCCTCACCAAAATGATTATCCCCTCCTGATTATGCTGAAGTAATGTATGGCACTGCCCCAGCCTCCTCCCTAGCCAGGCTCGACTCCCTCTACAATGCTTTCTGCAGATTTGCTCTGAATGCCCCGCATCACATACATCACTGCTCCCTCTGCTCAGCCCTTTCCCTTACCTCCCTTCAACAATGCCAGTTATTCTACTCTTCTCTATTCATCTCTAAATTCTGGCTTGGGTCCCTGCCATCTTATCTCTCCTCACTCTTATCTCTCTCCTGAAGCCTCCCACCCTCTCTGGTCTAGCGACTCCGAGATTCTTCCTCCTGGCCTTCCTCCTGCTCTGGCTCAGCTACTTTCTCTCTAGACTGCCCGCTATGGAACACTCTATCCTTTTATATCAGACACTCACCTCCCTCCATCCCTCTCCTAAAACATGCTCCATCCCACTCATCTGTGTTCCTGGACCACTGCTCCTGTCAAAACTGACCTCCCCTTTGCTCCCCAAAACTTTCCTCTTGCTCAATTAGTTTTGTTTTAGCCCCAGCACTAAATCTCACCTTTCCCACTCTCTCTTTTCCTCGTAGCACTTTCCCTCCTCCTTTCCTCTCTCTCTTCCTGTCTCCCTTCCCCCAGGAATATTTTGTTGGCCAATGTTGTTTTATTCACTTATTTGTTTAGCCACATCACCCGTATCTCTGTATGCCCTATTACTGCCCTGTATTAATGAATTATATTGTCTCTCTACAATGTATATTTGCTTATATGTAGCTCTCTGTATACCTCTTAAACCCACTATTGTATTTACATTGTATATCTATCCAAATTATGTACTCTGTATACATTATATACCTATGTACTGTAACCTCCCCTCCCAACTCCCTTTTCCCTGGGTTACACCTGGAAATGAGCCTAGGCTCTGTGTGCCTCTCCTGGTTAACAATTTCAAATAAATAAAAATAAAAGTGCTCTAGCACATATGCACATCTGCGCATGCACACATACACACACACAAAGACATAGACACACATCTCTCCCACCCTCTGTCTAGCTCACACATGCACATGTATACACACACACACACACACACACACACACACACACGAGGGTTTGGAATCTGCAGTTGTTAAATTTGCCATATTAACTCTAACTATTGTGGTTTTATATGATTAATCTGATTTTGGAATTACAGTTTCTTCCAACGCAACACAGCTTTTATGAGGGGAGTGGTATGAAATCAAGTCTAGATTTTCTGCATTTGCTAAACTATGTTTCTTCCCCTAACCCCTCCAACCCCCAGCTATGTTGTTAGGAGGGAGTGAAATCCATCCATACAGCAATGTGACTGAGCTAAGATTTAAGAACATAAGAATTTGCTGGCAGAAGGGGCCTCTTGATCCATCTTGTCTGCCCAGAATACCTACCCCCTTTCTCTTAGACTATTTCCTTTTTGCACGTAGTGTTTAACCTTCACAAGTGTGAATTCCTTTAAATTTTTGAATCTACTACCTCTTGCGTTAGGCTATTCAAGGTCAACCACTCTCTCTCAGAAGAAAAGCACTTCCTGATGTTTCCTCTAAATTCACCTCCTGCCAGTCGTAGATTGTGGCCTCTTATACAACTCTCTGATTTAATCTGAAACAGGTTTTCCTTCCACGCTATGTTAATTCCTTCATGTACAGTGGCGTGAAAAGTATTGCCCCCCTTCCTGATTTTCTCTATTATTGCATATTTGTCACACTGGATGTTTTCAGGTCTTTAGACAAAATGTAATATTAGATAAAGGAACCTGAGTGAACAAATAACACTTGTTTTTTTTAATTTCACTTATTTAATGAAAAAAGTTAACCAACACCAACTGGCACTGTGTGAAAAGTAATTGCCCCTTACACTTAATAACTGGTTATGCCACATTTAGCTGCAATGACTGCAACCAAACACTTCCTATAATTCAATATCAGTCTTTCACATCGCTGTGGAGGAATTTTAACCCACTCTTCCTCTCAGAACTGCTTTAATTCAGTAACATTTGGTAGGTTTTCAAGCATGAACTGCTCGTTTCAGGTCCTGCCACAGCATCTCTATTAGGTTTCAGTCTGGACTTTGACTAGGCCACTCCAAAACTTTAATTTTACTTCTTTTAGCCATTCTGATGTGGACTTGCTTTTGTGTTTTGGATCATTGTCTTGCTGCATGACCCAACTCACGCTTCAGCTTCAGCTGACGGAAGGATGACTGGACATTCTCCTTAAGAATTTTCTGGTACAGAGCAGAATTCATGGTTCCTTTAATTATGGCAAGTCATCCAGGTCCTTGGCAGCAAAGCATCCCACACCATCACACTACCACCACCATGTTTGACTGTTGGTATGGTGTTCTTACTGTGGAATGCTGTGTTTGCTTTACGCGAGACATTATGGGATCCATGTTGTCCAAAAGTTCCACTTTGGACTCATCTGTCCATAGAACATTTTCCCAAAAGGTTGTGGATCATCCAGGTGCTTCTTGGCAAATAGAGACAAGCATTTATGTTCTTCTTGGTTAGCAGTGGTTTCCTGCTACTCTCACATGAAGACCATTTTGCCCAGTCTCTTTCTGATTGTGGAGTCATGAACACTGACCTTAGCTGAGGCAAGAGTAGCCTGCAGTTCTTTGGATGTTGTTTTAGGATCCTTTGAGACTTCTTGGATGATTTTACACTGTGCCCTTGGAGTAATTTTGTCAGGCCGCCCACTCCTGGGAAGGTTCACTACTGTTCCAAGTGTTCTCCATTTGGAGATTATGGCTCGCTGTGGTTCGATGGAGTCCCAGAGCCTTAGAAATAGCTTTGTAACCCTTTCCAGACTGACAGAGGGCAACAAATTTTTTCTGATCTTTTCAGGAACTTCCTTTGATCATGGCATAATGTGTTGAAATCTTTGTGCTGGCAATGTGACTCTGATGGTAAGGGCCAAAATAAGTGAGGTTTATATTGAGCAGGGCTGGCTGTAATCAAGCCTGGCTGTGTTCAATCAGCTGACTCTAATTATCCCTTTAATTGGGTTGATTTAACTAGGGGCAATTACTTTTCACACAGTGCCAGTTGGTGTTGGTTAACTTTTCATTAAATAAATGAAATAAGTAAAAAAAAAAGTGTTATTTGTCATCAGGTTCCCTTTATCTAATATTATATTTTGTCTAAAGACCTGAAAACATCCAGTGTGACAAATATGCAATAATAGAGAAAATCAGGAAGGGGCAAATACTTTTCACGCCACTGTATTTAAACATTTCTATCATGTTCCCCTGTCTCATCTCTGTTCAAGTGAGTACAGCTATACGTCAGTCAGTCTGGTTTCATATGGCTCCTGGTGCAAACCCTGCACCATCTTTGTAGCCCTTATCTGCACTGCCTCCAGTATGTTGATACCTTTCTTCAGGTGCGGCCTCCAGAACTGGACACAATATTTCATGTGCCGCTTGACCAGTGTGGTCTGTAGAGTGGCATTATCACCTCTTTTTCTACTACTTATACCCTTCCAAAGCATCTGAGGATGCCATTTGCTTTCTGTACTGCCCTTTCAAATTGCTTGCTCATCCTAAGGTCATCTGTAATGATTACGCCAAGATCCCTCTCACAGATTTCACAGTTGATTAGCAGCATAAGGTAATGGCAAGGTAATTCAATCACAGATTCCTTCCTTTTCAAAAAGTTTAACATAGTTTGCTATTTACAAATAAAAAAATCCTTGCCAAATAGCTTGGCAGAAGACACCAGGAGAAAGGACTGCTGTGTGACTGAACTTCTCTGCTGGGACTAAAGTAGAAGAACTTTTGTATTTGGACCTTTAATTTAGGGTAAAAAACTAACATACAAAAAAAAAGTGTGTGTTTGGGTTAACTGAACTGAATGGGTAACTGAAAGTCATCTAGGTGTAAATCTCAGGTGACTGAAAGGACTTAACTGCTGTGAGGTTTAAATTACTTGTAGAAAGATCTGGTAAGTAGGGGATGGCTTAGCTAGAAGGAAGCTACATTTAAAGACTGCCTTAGAAAGATTCTGATAATAGCTTGGCAGAAGACACCAGGAGAAAGGACTGCTGTGTGACTGAACTTCTCTACTGGGACTATATTGCCTCCTTCTCTCCCCACCCAAAGCTAGTTCTATTTTTATAGGCACAGGATTTGACTGACAACAGGAACTTCCTGTTTATGGGCAGGAAGTGAGTGATCACAGAACCACCAAGGACCCACCATCCTAGAAGGGCAAGAGTAGCCTCCGGCCCCTCTAGCTGCTGGAGGTCTGCCTCTGAACAAGTAAGTGGTCTACTGAGAAATATAGGATATTCTTGTCTCAGAACAGGACAATCAGGAGCTTAAAGGCACACAGGCAGAAAGTAAGGAGAGAGAAAAAAAAACAGAGGAAAGAGTAAGGATTGCAAACAGTTAGGGCCAGAAATAAGACATGATTGGAGTGGTGCAGTGCAGTGGCTGTGGAGCAGCAGTCTTCCGGGAGATGTTCTGGAGGATGCGGTGTTGTCCCATCTGCAGGCACCTCTCTGGGCTGAGGGAGGAGGTTGCTCATCTCCAGGCTGAGTTGGCCAGGATTTGTGGGACCTCCTCTTCCATCCAGGGACCACCAGTGCCACTGCCATTGCCTCAGAGGTTGCCAAGAAAGAGGAGCGGTTGGACCACAGTGGGCTCAGGGAGGGTGAGGGTGGTGGAACAGAGACACGTCCCTCAGTTGTACCTCTCCACATTCCTATGCCATTCTGGCAAAGTATGGTTCCTCTATGGAGGCACCTAGCAGGGGAGACCAAGGAGGATGCTGGGAACCTCCACAAAGGAGACCCACAGGAGGGTGGCAGGGGAACCTGCAGGGGAAGGAAACAACTCCTGGTGGGGACTCCATTGTTAGGAAGGTGGAACTGGGTAAGGAAGGGAGAGGAGGTAAGGTGCCTGCCTGGTGCCATGGCTTGGAAGGACAGGAGCGAATCCTCAGGATTGCTGAGCAGCTGCACAGGGAAGGAGCTGGATGTCATTGTCCACCTAGGGACAAATGACCTGGCTAAGAAAGGGATTAGAGAAGTGCAGGAAGAGTTTGTGGAATTGGGAGGGGCCTTAGTCAAGCAGCACGCATGGTAACCTTCTCGGAGGTGCTACCCATCTATGGCATAGGAGAGGCTAGGGTGTTCCGTACCATGGGATTCAATCAGTGGTTGAAAAACTGGTGTGGAGCTCAGGGATTTGGCTTCATTGGGGACTGGGGGTCCACTTGGAGTGATGCAAGCCTATACTGGCATGATGGGCTGCATCTGTCGGGAGGGAACCAGGATCCTAGGTGATAGGTTTAAATGCTTCATTGGCAAACTTTTAAACTAGCCAAGAGGGGGGCACTGGAAAGGAGCAGGAAAATTCTAGCCCCCCAAACAATCACGGTAGTAAGTGTGGCAAACACCAACATGGAGGTGTCGATAGGGAGAAGGGCAGGGGTAAATGGAGAAAGTGACAAAGGCAAGAAGGACAGGGATGGGGCAAAAGGGGTAAGGTCATCAGGAAATGGAGGTAATGAGTACCAATGCCCGTAGTCTGGGCAACAAGCTCCCTGAGCTGGTGGCCTTAATGGAAGAGGATGCCTGGATATCGTAGCAGTCACAGAAACATGGTACACAGAGAACCATGACTGGGATGTTAACATACCAGGTACATAACTACAGGAGAGACAGGTAGGGGAGAAGAGGGGAGGAGTAGCTCTCTATGTAAAGGAAGGGATAAAAGCAACTGAACAAAAGAGTAAACAGGGAGGAGAGGAGGCACTGTGGGTCACTTTGGAGACTGGAAAGGGCACCACAATCTGCACAGGGTTGTGTACAGACCCCCATGTCAGGGGAAGGAATGGACAAGCATATGATGGAAGGCATTCTTAGAATGGCAGAGAAAGGGGAGATACTGTTGATGGGAGACCCGAATATGCCAGATGTTAACTGGAGCACATTTACTGCAGCCACATCCAAGAGCAGGGCCATTCTTGGCCCTACAGGTGGCAGGTATTAGACAGCTGGTTTGGAACCCACTCGTGAGGGAGCAATCTTAGACCTCTCTCAAACGGGGCAGTGAGAGGATCTCAGATCTAGAAGTGGGTTGTCATCTGGGGACAAGTGACCATCAAACAGTGTGGTTCATGTTAAACTCAGCTACAGAGTCAAGCCATACAAAAGTGAGGGTACTGGACTTTAGGAGGGCTGACTTTGGTAAGATGGGAGAGTGCCTCAGAAAGCACTCAGCAAACAGGCTAGAAGGAGGTGTGGAGCAACAATGGGAATTATCAAAACTGCCATCACAGAGGCAACAAGCCTTTGTGTGAAGCAAATAAACAAATCAAAACGAAAGAAAAAGCCACTATGGTTCTCAAGAGAGGTGGCTGTGAAAGTCAGGAAGAAAAGATAGCATTCCGAAGTATAAGAAACACAGAAGGAGCAGGACAGAGAGCTGTACCAGTTAAGGCAGAAAGAAGCAGGAGGGAAGTCAGAATAGCAAAGGCCCAAACTGAGGAAAAGATAGCCAACTCAGTTAAGAAGGATAAAAACCTTTTATAGGTACATCAGCGGCGTAGAAAGACAAAGGAGGATAGTGAGGCTGAATAGAATGAATGGTGGGTGGGCAGAGGAACAGTGAAAAAGCAGGAATACTGAATGAATATTTCTGCTCAGTATTCACAAAGAGGAGGGAAGTGCCTAATCCAATTAACAGAAGCACTCTTGATAGGGGGTCGATCCCAGTCCTTTCACAGAAGAAAGGGTTCTGCAAAACTCCTAAAACTGAAGGTGGACAAAGCAATGGGTCCTGATGGAATTCACCCCAGAATTCTAAAAGAATTAAGGAAGGAACTAGTGAAACCACTGGCTACTCTTTTAATAAATCATGGGAGGATGGTGTGGTACCCGAGGACTGGAGGAAGGCGGATGTGATTCCCTTCACAAAAGTGGGACCAAGACAGAGGCAGGAAACTACAGACCTGTCAGTCTGACCTCTGTGGTAGGGAAAGTGATGGAGTCACTTCTGAAGGAAAGAATAGTTGAGTACCTAGGGGTCAGTGGAGCACAGGATCCAAGGCAGCATGGGTTCACAGCAGGAAGGTCATGTCAGACGAATCTAATAGATTTCTTTGACTGGGTGACCAAAGTAGTAAACCAGGGAGGGGCTGTGGACATGGCCTCCCTAGACTTTAGCAAGGCATTTGACACAGTCCCACACAAAGATTATTAGTCAAATTAACCAGCCTGGGAGTGGGTCCCAGGGTGGTAGCCTAGGTAAAACATTGGCTGGACAACAGGACACAGAAGGTAATTGTAAATGGAGTCCACTCTGAAGAAAGGGCGGTTACCAGTGGGGTACCCGCAGGGTTCAGTATTGGGTCCAGTCCTTTTAATGTCTTCATCAGTGACATTGCAGAGGACTGGAAGGAAAAGTATGCCTTTTGCAGATGACACAAAGATCTATAACATGGTTGATACACAAGGAGGCGTGGAAAGGATGAAAAGGGACTTGGCAAGGTTGGAGGAATGGTCAGACGTATGGCAGCTAGGATTCAATGCAAAAGTGCAAAATAATGCACCTGGGAAACAAGAACCCAGGGAAAGAATACACAATGGGTGGGGAGGTAGTAACAACAACAAAACAGGAAAGGAACTGGGGTAATCATATCAGATGACCTTAAGGTTAGCAAGCAATGTGAGAAGGCAGTAGGGAGGGCGAGGTATACTGGGATGTATAGGGAGAGGCATCAGCAGCAGAAAACAGGAAGTTGTTATCCCTCTGTACAGACAGTTGGTGAGACCCCATCTGGAATACTGTGTCCAGTTCTGGAGACCCCATCTCCGCAAGGACATAGACAGGATAGAGGCAGTCCAGAGGAGGCAACTAAAATGGTGCAGGGTCTGCAAGAGAAGCCGTATGAGGAGAGACTAAAGGAGCTTAATATGTATACCCTTGAGGAAAGAAGGGGGGACATGATAGAAACTTTCAAGTACCTCAAGGAATCAACAAAGTCCAAGAGGGTAGCATCTTTCAGAAAAAGAGACTTGCAAGAACAAGGGATACAATTTAAAGATAGAAGGAGGCGGTTCAGGGGCAATGTGAGGAAGTATTATTTCACAGAGAGGGTAGTGGATGCATGGAACAGCCTTCCTGAGGAAGTTGTGGGGTCTAAAACTGTGGGAGAATTCAAGAATGCATGGGACAGACATAAGGCAATTCTTGTGGGGCAGGAAAGATATAGGCTGTTGGTTAACTAGGATCTGCGGCCTATCCTGTAGGTAGGGAAATGGGCAGACTAGATGGGCCTAGCAGTCCCTTATCTGCAGTCAAAGTCTATGTTTCTATGTTTATATAAATGTTACTATATTTTCTGGGAGAAAGCCAATAACAGATTTATTTTAAGCGAATATTCCTTATCTTGGTTCAGTACGTAACATGCACACACACACAAACACATATCTATACATTGTAGGTTTGGTATCTGCAGTTGTTCAATGTGCCATCACATTATGTGTTTTAAGTGTTAACTCTGCCTACTGTGGTTTTATATGATTAATCAGATTTTGGTATTACTGTTTCTTCTAGCTTTTGCTTTTTTCAAATTTGTTCTGTTTATTAAATCATGATAAGTGTCTAAAATAAGAGGTAGGAATTTAGTCTTAATAGGCACAATAAGATCTAGTGCTGTAAAGGAGCATTAATCAAAAAATTGGGGATCTGGTACCAAATCAATCAGTATCCATTTAATCTGCCCACTAAACATGCTGTAGGTAAAATTAACAGCAGCAGTGATAGAGAATACAGTCACATTGCCAGTCACAAAATAACATATTCAAACATAACGTTGTGTGTGTGTGTATATATATATATATATATATATATAGATATATATTTATAAAATGGGATGTAAAATCATAGAAATTCCACTAACATGATTGGACAGAATGCATCACATGACCGTGCATTATTTCCCAATGACCGCACACCTCCCAGCATGACCACACGCCTGAACTACTTTTTATCCTCCAAAACCTTCTCACCAGTACTCACATCATTCCACATCTACCACAGATAGTCACCCACAAACCAAGTTCAAACTAACACTGACTAAAGAAAACAAAAAGCTTTGTATTCCTATTTCTTTTCAGTTCCTATTCTTACACTAAAAGCCATCCTCTTTACAGAGAGAGAAAGCAAGTGGGACCACTTTCACTTTTATATAGTTACATGCGTGACAGCGTGGTCAATAACACTACCTAATAACCACCCAGACACTGAAAGCATGTCCCTCAGTGTGAATAAGTAAAGTAACTGTATTTTACCTTACTATTATTCAGAATTGTTTTAAAAGAAGTAGCCAGCTCAAGCGAGTTGCAGACAGGACTTTCAGTTTTATGACTGAAGTGTAAGCGTGACAGCGTGCTGAAAAAGAGTTAATGTGCAGCCAAACAGTAAAAGTAAGTAACACTGTGTACTAGAAAAGCAAAAGAAACTCTGCATTTGAGCTTATTTAAATTAAAAGCATGTAAAAAGCTGCGTGGGAAGCATTAGAGATACGCAAACCAAGAGTGTTGGCAGCATCGGAGGCGTTCGTGGGACAGGCGGTGTTGCTCTGGCATGGTTGCTGAAACAACACTAAGCTCTGCCCTGCATTGCGTCTCACGATGCTGTATAAGCTGCTTCCGTCCTCCCATAACGCTTGTCTTTAGAAATTTAAATAGCTCAAATACTGGGACTACTCAGTACTGCATGATTACTACTCAGACTGGCTGCGACCTTCATTTCACCGCATTTCGGTCGCATACCTCGTCATAAAACTAAAACTGTCTAGAATCGCAAATCTTGACTCTCCCGACAGCTTTTTACATCGTTTTATTAAATAAGCTCCAAATGCAGAGTTTATTTCCTTTTCTACTACAAAGTGTCACTTACTTTCACTGTTTGCCTGCACATTACGTTTCACTTTCACCAGCTCAGTCACGTTATCGTCAGTGATAAAACCGAAAGTTTTGTCTGCCACTAGCCTCACCTCACTCCTTCTTTTACACAAATGTAAATAAAATAAGGCAAAATGCAATCCTTTTGCACAAATCCAAATAAAAATAAGCAAAATGCAACAATCCTTTTTCTTTTTTTTTTAATCTTATGCCACACAGGGACTACTTTTTGTTCTCCCACAAAACATTTATTTCCATTTTATAAGATAGAAATACCACTCTAGGGTGTGTGGTGAGTGCTCTGATATCGCGCGCCTTGGGTGGTTGAGCACATACCAAGGCGTGCGTATATCAGAGACCGACCGCACACCCTAGAGTGGTATATCTATTACATATAGGATGCACAGGGGACCTGTGTGATATACGATTTATGCACACAAGTGCTGTTTGACTTGCGGAACCTCACGAGTGGCATAAGCCACAAGTGAGGTGGCCAGGGCAAATAGCACAAGTGTGTATAAATCATATATTACACAAGGTCCCCCCTGCATGTTTCATTTATGCAATAGGGAAGGATCTCATGTGTTTGTGTAGTTTTTAAATAATTTTTTAAATAAAAAATATGGAAATTGTGTGTGTTCATTTTGCTTTGCCAGGTTGATCGTCATCCTCTGTGGTTCATTACAACTGATTGGCTGATAGTATGGCTTGACAGTTTTTAAAAGAAAAAATAGCAGCTGAGTTTAGCGGCTAATGGTATGAATAGAGGAAATCATCGGGAGGTTAGTGAGCTTCGCCGACAGAAAAGTAGTCACTGTCATGAAGTTTTTATTTTTATTTTTTAAAGCTATTTCTGTATGAGAGGTGGAAATTTGGACTACAGCAGACTACAGCGAGTGGCGTCAGGAAAAAGAGGTGACTGAGCTGATAGAATTGCACTGCCAATGTGAGCAAGTGGCGGGGAGAATTAAAAACAACGGCGGTTTGGAGAGACAAAATTTTTAATTTCATGTTAGCAGGTTAACAGTTCTGTTGCTTGTGGGTGATGGATGGAGGGAGATTTAAAAGAGGTGTGGTATGGGTATTCGGCAGTTCTTTAGAAAGTCAGGGGCTGAGGCAGTGCGGGCTGCAGTTAGGAAGGAAACAGTGGCAAGAAGAGTGCAGTGACACATGCTGCTTCATGGTGTGTGATTATACAATTTTTTTTGATGTGAGGAACGAATTTAGATAGATGATGGTGGGGAGAGATTTAAAAATAGAAAACAGACTTTGGAACTGGATGAGTTACTGTGGATTGGGAAAGATTTGTAAACAACAGTATTGACTGTGTGAGTGTGGAAAGTGTGTTAAACTAGGAAGTAGTCCAGCGTTGTATGTATAAATAGTCACTGTATGTATACATTTATTTATACATACAGTGACTCAGATAAATACATTTATCACACTGAATATATGCCCACCTCTATTGTATTTGTATATATATATATATATATATATATAAAACAAAGAACTCTGTGAGCAAGCACTGAGGCAATGGCTACCCCAAAAGGCATTTGGCTGGGAAGCCAAGTTTCAAAGAAATACAAAATCACACATGCCCACACAATGCAAAACATCATGGGCTGCATATGCAAATCACCACAGAATATTATGCTGGTTCAACTTTAAGCAGAAATGCATGGTGCCGAAAAGTCTCTCACACAATTTGCAAAGGGTGCTAACAGATGACATAGACATGTGTTTAGTCCTACCAGGACTCATCAGTATGCCTCGTCTGTTTGACACCCCAGTGGAATGAACCAGCTACCCTGTCTTAGGGTAGCTGGTTCATTCCACATATTATAAACTGCTTAAACTCCAGAACCCCCTGAAGCAAACTGACCCATCATACTATCACAGCACTTGATTTAATACACATAAAATTGAGAAATTACACTAATTTAGGAAATGGGTCACAATCAACACTTAAAAAAAGCTACATCACCCTCTCTAAGCTTCAAATCAGTATTCCAGAACAAAACACTATTAAACTGTAAACATTTAACACAATAAAACTAAAGTTATTCATCCCAAAACATTTGAACAAAAATAAAATCCCTTGTTGCATTGTAATTCAAAAGCTGTTTGAGACAGAATATTCACAGAAATCAAGAACAGATTCTACCTTGATTTGACTCCTGCACAACCATCAGGCACTTCAGGCCACATATTGAAAGAAGATGCGCAGCACATCCCTTGATGCACGCACATCTCCTGACATGCATGGCTGGTCAGGGGCATGGCCATATTCAGAGGCCCTGATGCACCACACAAACCCGACAGTGCAGTTGTGCACAATAGTATGATGCACCTATGCAAATGAGGGGTTCCTTATGCATAGGCTGCTCATCACAATGTTGAAAGGCACCCTGGCAAAGACACAATCGGCAGCGCAAAGATAAGTTTGCAAAACCCTACTTTAACTATTCACACGGCAGGATGGTGCCTCCCGCACAGTCCAGGGCCAGTCACATGTTCCCCCTTCCACAGCCCCGAGTGCCAGTCTGCCATAATGTCACCCCTCTCCCATGCGCTGATCAACATGACACAATGACTACCCCTCCCCAGCCCAAAGCCCCTTTTCCATAGTGTAGTGTCCCTCTCAAGCCCTGATCTCCATGAAACTATAAGAACACCCCTTCCATGCCCCATCTCTGCAAAACTATAGAAACACCCCCATGCCCCGATTGCGGTACAGCGATGTGAATGCCCCACTACTCCAGGCCCCAATCACTGGTACATTAAGTAAAGTGAAACCCTTTTCCATAGTGAACTGCCCTTGCCTGAGCACTAGGATGTAAGGCAAAACCCTGATCCCTGGTGGCTAGTGGTCCCTCACCCCAGTAGGCAGGCACCCACCAATCCGCCTCCCCATCTCGACCCATGCCAGAAACTGTCACAGCCCTCCTTACCCCGCCATGGCCAGCCACTGACTGATCAGTAACAGGCATGGTCACTCAATAAGTATGCACTTATTGGTTGTCGTATCAACCTATCAGCATGTACTATTTAATGTCTGCTCTCCGTTACTGATCAGTCAGGGGCTTGCCCAAGTGGGATGAGGAAGGCTGTGCCAGTCACTGGCCTGGGTCGGGATGGGGTTGCGGAGTGGTAGGTGCCTGCCTAGCAGGGTGGGGGACCACTAGTCACCAGGGAACGAGGATCAGGGTTTTGCCTTACATCCTAGTGCTTGGGGCTCCACTTTACTATGAAAAGGGTTTCACTTTTATTTATTAATGTACCAGTGACCAGGGACAGGTGGAGGGGATTCACATACCTGTAATGGTGATCAGGCATGGGGAGGTGTTCTTATAGTTTGATGGAGATCAGGCATGGGGTTGTTTCGACATTCGATGGAAATAGGGCAAGGGAGGGGGCTGTTCTTACATTTTAATGGGGATCAGGGCATGGGGAGTTGTCTTTGTGTGTCAGCAGTGCTTGTGGATGTGGGTCCACTGGACCACCAGTGATTTTCTCAGGTATTCATGTACAGGTGATCCGAGCTGGGGAAGCTACACCTGCGCATTCTGCCCGTGCAGCCATGCAAATGAACCTGTACTGGGCATGTATGAGGACCCTTTGCACCATGCATGTCCAATAGACCCATTTTGCATGTTTGGGCAGAATATCACCATGGGGGACATGGCACATCCAGATATGTTCCACTCCTCAAAACCTGTGTGCTCATTCAAGGTCTGAACCATGGTGCAGTGAAGAGGCAGCAAACCCCTTAATTACCATTTAGTATAGACAGTCTCTCTGCACTCTATTTGTGCAATTTACCTCAACACCAGGAGATTTCAACTTTTAAAGAATTTTATTGTAGCATCAAGCATACAGTCTGGAACATTACTCCAAGTGCCTCCATTACAATCGAATGATCACCCTGGCGCTCGACCCAGGTATGGTCTTCATCAGGCAGTAGAGATCATTCATAACAACCTCCTTAAATAGCCTTTTTAATTGGAACACTTTAACTGTTAGGTGTTCACATTTACCATTAGCTTTTTCTCTTTCATTTTAAGTGGCTCTGGAGAGCTTCAAACTTTAGTTTTTTTTATTCAAGTCTAGGATTACAAATGCCTTTGAGCTATGGCTCTTTACAAAAGGTTCCACGTCAGAGGCAAGAGACATACATGGGTAGTAATGTTACAACAATAGTCAACATATAGCACTATAGTTATGGAATAGAACAGAATAACATTTTAAGGCATGGTTACTAGCTGTTCAGATGAGAGCAGGATAACCTGCAGCGAGGATGAGATTAGATGAAGGAAACAGTGGTATAGAAGGCAGAGAAAGGGGTAGAAGGAAGGGCAACAACGATGCAGCCATGAGGCGGTTGTCATGTAAAACAGGGATAAGTGCTGGCAACAAGGGGTGGTGGGTAGGGGAGAGGTGGAAGGCAGGTGGAGGGGCAGAAGATGAAATAAGAGCATCAGTGGGGTTAGGGAGCAGCCAGATGGGTGGAGGGAGAGGCAGAAGTGACCCCAGGGACATGTCAGCTACAGTCATGGGGGGCAGTCACAGGAGCTGGAGGCAGTAAGGTGCAACTGTAGTCTAGATTTAAAAGTGCCCAGTGTAGGGGCAGTAGAGGTGGTAGGGTTGAGGCTGTTCAGCCAAAGAGGAGCTTTGTAAGTGAAAGAACGTTGACTCTGGGTGGGTGCGACAGTGGGGAACTTGCAGGAGTTGAGATTTTGAACCCCTGGTGACCTGCATGCTATTCCTATTATTTTGTAGCAGGGCAGTGACCCCTGAGGTGCAAGGCCAAGGCTGATTTTCTTGGCCATTGCAGGTCAGGTACTTTATGCGATTTGAGAGCTGGAGCCAGCCAGTTGTAGAATACAGATCGCAGGTGTGGGTGAGACGGTGTGCTCCAGGGATGAGCCGACATGACTTATTGAGGGCAGTTGAGATATGTCTGAGGGTAGTCGCTGTGGCAGAGTCATAAATGATGAGACCATAGTCAATAATTGAGACCACAGAACTCTTTAATGGCAATCTTCAAGGCTTCTGGGGTGAGATGTTGTCTGTGTCTGTAGAGGAGACCAACTCTGGTGTTCGCTGTCTTTGCCACAGAGTCGATATGGGCACCATATGAGAGGTTGGGGTCCAACAGTATCCTAGATATCTGAAGTGTGGAACCTGTTCCAGGGTATTCCCATGCAATGTCAAGATAGCCAAGGGATTCTCAATGTGAGAGAAAGGTAAGGAAGGCTGGGGGATACTGGGATGCATGGGAAGAGGCATCAATAGTAGAAAACAGGAAGTTGTTATCCTCTGTACAGACAGTTGGTGAGACCCCATCTGGAGTACTGTGTGCAGTTCTGAGACCCCATCTTCGCAAAGACATAGACAGAGTGGAGGCTGTCCAGAGGAAGGAACCAAAATGGTGCAGGGTCTGCACCAGAAGACATATGAAGAAAGACTAAAGGAGCTTAATATGTATACCCTTGAGGAAAGGAGGAGAGAGGGGACATGATAGAAACTTTCAAGTACTCAAGGAATCAACAAAGTCCAAGAGGGTGGCATCTTTCAGAAAAAGAGAGTGCAAGAACAAGGGGGCTCAATTTGAAGACAGAGGGGACGGCTCAGAGGTAATGTGAGGAAGTATTTTTCACAGAGAGGGTTGTGGATGCATGGAACAGCCTCCCGAGGCAGTCGGAGTCAAGAACAGTGGGGAATTCAAGAATGCATGGGACAGACATAAAGCAGTCCTAGTGGGGTAAGAGGAAGTAAGCTGTTGGTTAATTAGGATCTGCAGCTTATCTGTTAGGTGGGAAAATGGGCAGACTAGGTGGGCCAAATGGTCCTTATCTGCTGTCACATTCTGTTTCTATGTTTCTAAGGGGTGAAGCTTTGCTGATTGTGGAGTTGCAGAATAGTATGGAGTCTTTATGTGGTTAAGGACAAGTTTATGCTTAGAAACCACAACTCAACAGTACTGAGGCAAGTTGGAAATTCCGTTGTAAGGACATGGGATCTTTGAGAGGAGAAAACTACAGCATCATTGGTGTAGAGGATGATATTCTCAGTGCAGGATTGTGGTAGAGAGTTTAGAAAGAGACTGAAGAAAGAAGGCCCAGGATTGATCCTTGCAGGACACCGAACCAACTGGCAAGGTGTCAGAGTGGGCATTAGCAATTTCACCTTTTGTGAGCGGTTTCAAGGAGCTTTGGAACCATGAAGCTGAGCCAGGGGAGATCAATGTTCCAAAGTTGGTTGACCAACAGCTGGTGGTGGACAGTATTGAAAGCCTTGGAGAGGTCTATGAAAACCACCCCTGTAGCATGCCCTTATCAAAGAATTATGTACTGCCCCGGTGAATTCGAGCAGAGTGGAGGAGGTGCTGTGACCCTTTCTGAAACCGTGCTGTTGAGTGCACAGTAAGTTGTATTTGTCCAGATGGTTGGTTAACTGGTCAGCTATGACTCTGCTCAAGTGCCTTGGAGAGGGAGGTAGAATCGAGATTGGGCAATAGTTTGAGTGGCTAGACTTGTCGCCACTTTTGTGGACCGGGATGACTGAGGCAATTTTCCAAAGGTCTGGGAATTGACTGGAATGGAGAGAGAGATTCAGAATGCTGGTTAAAGGTAGAAGAACTTCCTCTAGAGTTAGTGACAGTATCTTCAGGTCAAGAGAGTCTCCACTGGATCTGGATTTGGAGATGGCAGTAGTGATGTAGCGTCAGCGGCATTCAAGGAGACTTCCGAAAGTAGAAATGGGGGTTATTGACCTGAGCAGGATGGATGTTAGGGGAGCTGTTGTCTACTTCACAAAAGTCAGGGGGAGAACGGCACTAAGGTTGGTAAAAGCAGAGTTAAAGGTTTTGGCAATGACCAGGGGTCCAGGGTAGTGATCCCATCAACTTTCATCATGACAGGAGAGTTTTTGGTTGTATCCCTGTGATTTCTTTAATGTTATCTCAAAAGGCACGACCGTTTCCCAGGAGTTGGTAAGTGTGTCTTTAAAGAAGGAGCTTTTCATAAGTTGGATGGCCTTGGTACAAGTATTACGGGCCTGTTTGTATTTTGTAGGTCGGCAGGGTGCCAGTGGTTTTGGCCACTGCCCAAAGGTGGTCCCTTAGTTTCAATTGTGAAAGGAGCTTGGCATTAATCCAGGGATTACAGAGTGTCTTGGCTTGCATTTTTAACTATAACAAAGAGGTCACAGGCCTTGTTGAACGTGGCAATGAAGAAGTCGAGGACCAAGTTAATATTTATAGCCTTGAAAATAGGTTGCCAGTCATTGAGATTCAGGTAGTGTTTAAGGTGAATAAGTTGTCCACGTGGGAGGACCCTACTGTAAATGAATTTGGGGGTTTGAGAAATTTGTTGGAGCATTCACATGTGACAGGGGAGTGGTCACTGAGGGAATCCAGCAGTACGGTGGTGCTGAGGATCCTGGATGGGTGGCTGGTAAGTACCCAGTTCAGAAGGACGCTAGTCCTGGTCTTATAGTTAGTTCTAGTCAGTGAGACCACCATCTGTGAGAGGTTAGCAGAGACAATAGATCTTTCAACTCCCCTGTATCAGGTGCTAACCAATTGATGTTGAAGTCACCTAGTAGGACAAGTTCAGCGCCTGGAGCTTGGGCACTGATAAACCTGAGGACACCATTGAGACCTTTGGCCTGGTTCCTAGGTGGGATGAGATGGATCCAATCATTAAGGCTTTTTGGTTTGGGCCAAGGAGAATTCTTATGGTAGCAACTGAGCCGAGGAGTCAAACTTTGGGGTGCAAAGGGGGCACCAATAGGGGAGTCTTTAACGAGATGGCACAGCCCCTCCTTTCTTGGTGACCCGTCCAGTCTAAAAATGTTGTAGCCTTGTAGTGTTATTGCCTGATCGGGAACTTCTGCAGTCAGCCAAGTTTCAATCACTGCTAGGACATCAGGGTTGTGGTTGTGTTGACTTATGAAGGATTGAAGAGCATCAAGCTTAGATAGCAGGCTGCAAATGTCAAACAAACGAAGAGCACTTGTATTAGATTTGTTGCATGGTTTGCATGGTCCAGGATTTGGATGGACATTGTCTGAGAGCAGTAGGAGGAGGAGGAGCAGTTTTAAAGAGGCCAAGGCGTAGCTTCTTAGGGATAATTTGAGTCAGTTTAGAGTGGGAGAGGTTGGTAGGTCCCAGATGGCAGTCTCAGTGGGATATAACAAAGTTGCAGTGTGGTTACCCCAGCCCACAATCCAGGCCTAGGGAATTAAGCAGTAGCTAAGTACTGGCAATAGGAGGGCCAGAAGGAGGACTGGGGAGTAATGGAGGGATCCTTTGAAGAGGTAGGTGTTGTCACGGAAGCAAGTGGGGTGGGAGAGGGGTCAGGATGGCAGGGCCAGGGAGGAAGAAGATGGGAGGAAGATCGAGGAGGAGGAGGGTAAGACAAAAGAGAGAGAGTGACCAAGAGGTAGGCATTTTACAAAGGAGATGTGGGGTAGCAAGGGACAAATGCAGAGGTGGGTAGATCTAGAGCCTAGTATGAGAGAAGAGCTGAAATCGAGGCAGGCACTGTAAGGGCAACAAACAGGAGGTGAGGTGAGAAGGACCAGAGACAGGAGAACCAATGGGCTATGGAAGGTGGGGGGAACAGGACAGGGGGCGGAGTTTAGGTGTATTTAATTAAGGTAGGAGGGGATGGGTGAAAAATTACAGCAAAGTCAAAGATTTTCAAAGGGCGAGAGCCTGGCAAGCAGAGCAAAAGCAGAAAGATACAGGGAGCCAATCAGGGGCAGAACAGGCAGTGGATGTCCAATCGGGAAGCAAGGCAGCAAGAGCTAGACCAATGGAAGCTGCTAGCGGCTTCCCGGCCCAGGCAGAAGTCTTACCCTGTGTCAGGAGCTCGGAGGCGGGCAGGAGGCGGCTGGTGCTGCCAGATTCAGGAGAGCCAGCAGCCTGAAAGATGGACCGGTGACCCCATTCAGGGCTTGATCTAGTGGGAGAAGAGAAAGGTGAATTAATTTAAGGGCAGAGCAGGACAAAAGTAGTAGAGGCCTGTAAAGAAATTAAGCCAGGGGACGTGGAGCGAGAGAAACTACAAAGGCAGAGAACTTAGCTAAACTGGGGGGCAGCCAAGGTCAGAAACAATGGATATTCCAGACCTGGTGCCAGGAAAGTGAGAGATGAAAATAAAAGAAGAAATAGTCACAGGGCTAGAGGGTCGAACAAGATTGAGCTGAGTGGGGGTGCAGAAAAGCAAGGAGAGGTAAATGGAGAAAGCAACTGAGCAACACAGTACAGTTTATCAGTCACAGTTTAAAATTAACAGCAAAAATAGGTAGTAGTCAAACAGTCATGCCAAATTACAGCAAGGCAATGCAGACATAAAAATTGAGGGCAAAATCAATGATTTTTAATGGGCACAGAGCCTGGCAAGCAGAGCAAAAGCAAAGAGATACAGGGGCAAGCAGGGGCTGCACAGGCAGCGGGTGTCGAATCGGGAAATGGGCAGTGAGAGCTAGACCAATGGAAGCTGCCAGTGGCTTTCCCAACCCCAGGCAGAAGTCTTACCCTGGTGCACTGGAACTCTGAGGCGGATGGGAGAGGTAGCTGGTGCGGCCAGATTGAGGAGCGGCAGCGCCGAGAGATGGACCCGCGGCCCATTCAGGGCTCGATCCTGGTGTGCTGGAACTCTGAGGTGGACGGGAGAGGTGGCTGGTGTGGCCAGATTCAGGAGCTGAGGCAGCACCGAGAGATGGACCAGGCGGCCTGTTCAGGGCTTGATCCTGGTGCGCTGGAACTCTGAGGCAGGTGGGAGAGGTGGCTGTGTGGCCAGATTCAGGAGCCGCGGCAGCACCGAGAGATGGACCTGGTGGCCCATTCAGGGCTCGATACTGGTGCACTGGAACTCTGAGGCAGGCGGAGAGGCCCACCTCAGCACACCTTATTTGCATGATGTACTGTTATGTGTGCACATCTGGCTGGTCTCTGAATATGGGCCCATAACCTGCATACCAAATTAGTATTCTGCCCAAAGCTAACAAGCAGCAATCAAAACATTCTTTACTTCACAAAATTGTGCCCTTCCAAATTACATTATATACAAAATGTCACTTTTTACATAGTCAGTTAATTATTTTCCATTTTATATAACAACTAAACCTAAAATGTTTAGTACAAATTGAAAAATAAAAGGTAAACAAGAAACAAAAAACTTTAGTTTTTCTTATTGTAGCTCCTAATACTGCTATAGGGTTTCAAAGTTACATTTCCCTTAATACATTTTCATTTCCTATAACAGTTTCCTCATTCCTAATTTCAATTTTAAACTTAAATAATGTACCTTTTAAGTCTATTAAGACTTTATCTCTTATATTACATAAAGAAGATTTTATCTAAAAATTCTTAGAAGGCTACATTTATTGGTTTACTTAAAGAAACTGTAATTTTCTTTTACTATCATAGTTCTGCCTTTATTTATACTAAACTGGTTCCAAAACAGAAATCAAAAATACTCAAATGCTTTCTGGACTTACTGTACATTAAAGACACATGAGTGCCCTAAACTTCCATTTACATAATTTTCTTATTTTTAATTAATCTCATTGTCAAACATTGTCAAATAAATCTGTTACCACTGTTGTACAAAAACTAGGATTAGTAACATGCTTTGCGCCATGCAGGGTCTGATATTCAAACAAAATGCACAATCTGTTCCAGTCACACATTGTGTTTTAATATCTCAACAGAGCCAGCCAGCACACCTTATTTGCATGATGCACTGTTACATCCGCACATCTGTCCGGCTCTGAATATGTGGCCCATTACCTGCATACCAAATTAGTATCCTGCCCAAAGCTAACAAGCAGCAATCAAAAACGTTCTTCATTCCACAAACACTAAACAAGAAACTACCAGTACTCCCTTAACAAGATTTAACTCCAGCCATGCTGGAAAGTTTTAAAATCTGTAAAATAAAATTAGTAAAGCCATTTTGATTATCCAAATGTATTACATAAAATAAAAGATAGCAAAGTGGTAGTGCACTTGTAAAAAATAAAGTCTGCCTCGTGATCAGCAAATCTAATAGGACCACTTGATCTTTGACCTCATGATTTATATTGGACCACTTGCCCTTTGACCTCATGATTTATTAACTTGTTTGACCACTCAGTTTAATTTATTTAATTTGTGCACTACAACTTTCTGAGTTCTGTACAACTTCCGTAGAACCAGGACTCCACTGAAGAATCATTATATTTTATTTTTATTGTAGGATAAGACCACTGAGAATTTTTTTTGTAATGGTGTCCTTACAAGTTACAAATAATGCATGCAGTGCAGGTAGATACATACATGATATATTATACAATGACAAGAAAACTTTCTACAGTGTGATTGCTCAGTGAGCTGTAGAGATAGCGTTGCTATCCTAGTACAACATTACTGTATCTAGTCCTGGCACACACGTGACCTCTTCACAAGTTCAACATGCCAGATGTCGAATGCGCACGGTACTGTCACACATAGCTACATATATTCTCTGTCACACTTTGCCCTGTTTACTCCATAACAAGCATTATTTTAAAGAGCCACAACCCAAACTGCAACATATTTACAAACTGCTGCTGTGTGCAGCTTCACATCTCTCTCTCTTTTCTCTCAGATCAGAGTTGTCAAAGAGGCATACTTAGCCACCTGTTTCACTCAAGAGCTACACACAGAAGAGTTTTCTTATTTATTTTAATTTCTGCTCATATTTAATAATCTGGCAAAAATGAAGGACCAGGGAGAAGAGGTGCCTTACAGATCCCTTGCAAAGTACTGGAAGTCTAGGTCCCTGCTACTCAGTTGGTTCCCTGTAAAACTGCAGTCCCTGATCCTCATTCAGCTCCATCTAACATTGTAAAATGTTCACCCCATCAAAAGAGCAGGCAAGGGGACCTGGTGAATTAAACTAAGGAAGAAAAGAGAGACAATTATAAAGAGAGAAAGGCAGAGACATGGTAGGGTGAACTGGAAAAGACTAAGAGATGCAGAAATGCAGCACCACCAACTGGCTAAAAGAGGTAGAACTGCAGAACTCTTTTTTAAACTGTATACGTACCCATGCAAAAAAGAGGATATATGTTAAAATGCATGTTTTAATCATTGTTTTTTAATACAAGTAAGCCACTGTATAATGCAATAATGCACTCCAGAGTGTGCATTGTGTGGGATAAAACACTTCTTAGATGTTGAATGCACTCATCCAGTGCCTCTTGCCCAATCACCCAAGGCATGATATTATCCCACAACATGCACCCTGTCATGCATTAATACTTAATTTACCAATAGTTGTACGATATTATTTAACACATTATTTAATGAGATGTTGATTTTCAATTGAGTAATCTTGAGTAGATCAAATGTAAAATAAAGTTACTTAGTTATGGTTATTGGTTGATGTTTTTATTAAAAAAAGTTTCATCTTTTCAGTTGCACATATTTTCTAACAAAGAAGTATTGTATGCCTGCATATTTGCTGTCTTGGTTATCCCCTGTGGATAGTCTGCAGAGCACGGTGGAATCCATCTAAGTTTAGTTTGCTTAAAGTGTCATTGACACACAGTATTGAATTAAAATGCTACTATATGGGATGCACAGTGAGATGCAATGCAAATTATTGCACCCTGAGTTTGCAGAAACCATAGTTCTCAGAGGATGCATCAACAAATCCAAAATAACTTAACAGAATGGTTTCTCAGAAACCAGAAGGTACCATTCACATTACTCAATGCCTTTTTCTGCACCATTTGCAGAATTCAGATGACATAATTTGACACCCTTTAGATAGCTTATGTTCTTTGTTTGCATGTCTTATCAGATACAATAAGTTTTAAATCTGTTTACATTTGTATGCCCATTTTGGAAGGATAAAATGCTCTGCCCTGTTCTTCTAAGGATGTTAGATGATAGATAGATTGATAGATACTGTAGACAGACAGATAGAAACAACACCAGTGAGGATAGAATAGGAAGACAAGTGATATCCCAGAGTGATGATTTTAACCTTCAAGGTACAGTATAAATTAAGCATCAAGGCATGAGCGGGATTGGGTTACCATCTGTAAATCTAATCCTTGGAGAATCATGTGGTACAAGGTAAAGCAAAGTACCTTACACCCCTAGGTTTAGATTAAAAAGTGTAACACAACCCTCAAGTTTATTAATGCTATTAAACTGAACTATTTTCTCATATTTTAAAAATAAATGTTCTTCTAGCTAAGCTTCTAATGGTTCTGTTGTACATGAGGGTTTCCAGCAGCTAACATTAATATGTTGGAATGTTGTCAGCCAATCAGAATGCTCGGTTTCCAGCCATTGTTTTACAATTATGATAACACCTGCAGCAGCATATTTTGGATATATTGCAGTTAGTGTCGTCCTCAATCAATATCACTTTTAGCTTGCCATTTGTACCTCCACCCGATATAAATAAAAGGATAGACAGACACCTGTAGATAAATGGGATATTTAATTTATGTATTTATTTTTATTTGTTTGTTGACCAGGTGGGTACACTGGTGCCAGGTGCCTTTTCAGGCACAATCTGGTACTAAAGGTACATTACATTGTATGGAAACATGATACAAGGGTGCACTGTGCACATAATACAAGGTACAATGCGCACAGTATACAAGATATGGTATTAAAACACGGAATGTGAACTAGAAAAGTTTTGTGTGATAAAATTAACACTGGCATTTGAATTAGCAAAAATGTACAATGAATAAAATCTACACAAAACATGGGCAGACAAGCTTTTGCAGATGGTCTTTCAATTTCAAAGAGAAAACTAGGTGAAGAAGACAATCTGACAGAAGATGGAGTAGTGTTCCAGAGTGAAGCGCCTTGAAGTGGGTTATGCAATGGTCTGACTCAAAATACTCAATTTATCTGCAAATCTGGGGAACCAGACCATAACTCATGAGTAAGGAGTCAGAAGTCAGTTATGAATCTCTTTCCCCTCACAAGTGATAATAAACTGTCTATTCTGAGTCATGCCATTGTATATTTTATATATACAACAGTAGTATACTAGTTACAGCTTTTAAATCTGCTGTTTGAAGATTAAACTGTTCTTTGATTTCAACAGCTGACTTCATTACTGCATAAGGTAATTGTGATAATAACTACAGTGTGAAAGCTGCTATCTGACTGGATCAGTATTGTGATGGCAGTTATCTTCAAAATATCCATTACGACAACAGTGACAAAATGTTTATGTTCGTGTTTGCGCTTGCACAAAGGCGAACATATTGGTATGATAGTGGGTTTTGACAGAAGTGTCATTGTCAGTCCAATGCGGGAAGTCTGCAAGAGGCTTGACAGTGTCAAACCAGTCATCAGCCAGCCTGATCATGGCGCTGTTCTGGTCTTGCTAGGTGGAAACTTTGTGTAGTTCAAGAAAACAGGCTAGCTACTTGAATAATAGGGTGGCTCTTTCCTTTGATCTGCATAATGCTGCCCAGAAAACAGAGATGATCAGTGCAATGATCAACCAGCTCTGGTCCTCCTCCCCATCCTACAAACAATCTTTTCTAACACTGGGGTGCCTAATCTATGGTGTTAGCTAGTACCTCCCACTCATTTGCTTTTATTGTGCAACACTGGTGAGCCTACCTTCACTGCTGCCAAACATAACACTAACACTGGGGTGCCCAATCCCCAGAGTAAGTACCTGAAATAAATAAAACTGTCCCTCAATCCCTCTCACCACTTCCTACTTAATTTTCTGACACCGGGGGGCCCAATCCCTGGTGCTGACTACTACCACCCCCAGCCTGTTTTCACTGTGGAACACCAGGAGCCTACCCCAGTGCTGCCAAACATAAGAAAAAATCCTCCTCCCACTCATTCTTTTGTTAATGTTCTGACACCAGGGTGCCCAATCCCAGTGCCAGCTACTGCCATCTACCTCACCCATTTTCACTGTGACACACCGGGAGCCCACCCAAAGTGCCACCAAACATAACACCAAAACTGGGGTGCTCAATCCCCAGTGTGAATACCTGAAATAAAGAAAAACATCCTTCTTAACCTTTTTATTTTGATATACCTTGTAAAAGAAAACTGTTCATTGATGTCCATTGCTGCTGCTGGGCCACCACCACCATTCCCTACCACCACCCAAGCCTTACACTGAGCACCCACCACCCAGGTCTAGGTCAAAATAGCATATAAAAAACAGCGCAGTCAAAACCATGCAAGTAAAATGGCAGGAGCAAAGATAGTGCCGAGGAAGAATAGTGAGCCCTACAGACAGCTCAAAGACCACCACACAGCTCAGCACAGACCAACAAAGCAGAAATGCAACTCGGGGAGGGTAAAAGTTGAGGAGGTGGGCAGACTTAATAATGCAACTCCTCAGTGGATGCAACTTGGGAGGGCAGATTTTGTAATGGAACTCCACAGGGATGCAGCTTGGGCAGTGGGAGAAATTCAGGTGGCTGGGCAGACTGGGTAAAGGAACTCCATGGGGATGCAACTCATCAGGGGAAGAAAGTCAGGATGGGGTGGATTTGCTATTGTAATTCCGAGGGGGACAAAGTTGGGAGAAGAATGGCAAAACAAAAAGGAAAACAATGAAGGAAGACTTAAACCCATGTCAGTTGGACATGCCAATGCCATTCACAGCTTGTCACTCTAAACTCTAAGCCACACTGCCAGTATGATCAACCAGCACACAGCTGCAAACTTACAGTGCTTGGCCTGACTGAAGAGAGCAACATGCATATCACTATAATGTCGGTACTATAATTTCCTGTAGCTCTTTTCACTCATGCTATTTTGTCTGCGCAGATTTTACCATGCTGTTATCCACATGCAATCTTGATCAGACACCCCACCCCACCCCACCCTTAGTTACCTACCAGGGTCCAGCACCGTTATCATCTCTGGACGGAAACACAGCTTCACTCAACAATGAGGAAATCAGCAATGTGGGTCAACATATTTCAGTGGGTTTTTAAACTTGTCCTCATAACTTGGTCATTTTGAATATTTTTCCTCAAATTTTCAACAGGCATTTTGGAACCCCACCTCATAAACAATGGCAGTGAAATTATGCAAATCCTCCCTGAAAGGTGACCTCATGATCACTGTGAAATCACCTTTCAGAAAAGTGAAAATTTTCTTCATCCGTCTGAGAGGGGATCATAAAGGCTATGTTAAAATCTGGGGTAAAAATATTAAAAGAATAAAGTTACTAGCATATGTTGAAATTTTTCAATGCACGCCTGTAACTTTGGTGTAATTTTCATATTTTGAACCCAAATTTTCAACATACCCATTTTTCACACCACGCCATGAATGTGAAAGCTGTAATTTTTCAAATCCTGAATGTGTTTACATTTGTGGCATGAAATGGTGTTTTGGACACTATTTTATAAATGACACCTGTCATGTTCAGGAGGTGATCATAAAAGACTATGTTGAAACTTTGAGGTCAAAATGTGGAAAAAACTAAGTTATGAAGAAACATTAAACTGTTTCAACATTTACTCATAGCTTTGTTTTACAGATGTTGGCCCTAATGTTCATCAAATTCCTTGTGTTACCCCATCTGCTGAACATGACAGGCATAATTTTTCAAATCCCTCAGAACCTTGTTTTTGAAGACTCACTGCACTGCAAAATCACTGTAAGGATGGGATTTTATAAATTCCACCTATCTTGATCATAATGTCAGGTCATATAAAAACTTAGAAATTTGGGGTCAGACTGTGGGAGTACGGAATCATAGAATCATAGAAATCTGACTGCAGAAAAGGACCCCAATGGCCCATTGGGTCTGCCCCTCCTTCTACTCATCTACTTTTCCATGGGCTCTCCCTTCTCCCCAGTTACCAACCCATATGTCTGTCCCATGCCCTCTTGAATCCCTCCACTGTTTCAGCCCCACAACCTCCTTTGGTAGTTTATTCCAGGCCTCCACCACCCTCTGTGAAGAACTGCCCCCTCATCTGCCTCTATATCTTCTTCCTTCAAATCTTAGACTATGCCCTCTAGTTCTAGCCCCTCTTTCCTTTTAAATAAGCTCTCCTCCTTCACCTTATTGAGCCCCTTCACGTACTTAAAAGTTTCAATCATGTACCCCAGCTCCCTTCTAGTCTCTAATGGGTACAGATCCAATTCCCTACACCTCTGCTCAGTATGGCTTCCCTGCATTCCATGCACCATCTTAGTTGCCGTTTTCTGAACCTCTCTATCCCATCTATGTCTTTGTGTAGGTGCTGTCTCCAGAACTGGACCCTGAACTCCAGGTGCAGCCTCACCATGGCTTTTGTAAAGATGCATCAGCATCTCCTCCTTCTGCTAGTTATGTCCTCCCAAAACATGCCAACATTCCATTGCCTTTCCCACCACTTTGCTGCATTGGCTACCTATCTTAAGAATGCTTGATATTATAATCCCCAGATCCCTCTCCTCTTCTGTTTTTGATTTCCTCCTCTCCCTAGGTTAAGCTGCTTGCAGGTTTTACACCCAAGTGCATCATAGCACACTTTTGGCATTGAATTTCAGTTGCCAAGTTTCTGACCACCCCTCCAGAATCTTTAGGTCCTGCCTCATGGTCTCCACCCCCGGGTGTCCACGCTATTGCAGATTTTCATATCATCTGCAAATAGGCACCCTTCCCTCCAGTCCATCCGCTATGTCACTGATATAGATATTAAAAAGAAGGGGTCCCTGTACTGACCCCTGGGACACCCCACTCATCACCCCCTCACCCTGGAGTGCACCCCATTTACCCACTCTCTGGCTTCTTCCTGCCAACCAGTTTTCCACTGACCTAGTTATTTTCCATTCCTCCCTAAGATTTCCAGCTTGTTTACTAGCCTTCTGTGAGGGATGATGTTGAAGGCCTTACTGAAATCAGATAGGCAACATCCACTGCCCCTCCCTGGTCACACACCTGCATCACCCAACTGAAGAACTTTGTAAGTTCATCTGGCATGACGTCCCATTCATGAAGCCATGCTGCCTATCATCCTGCAGGCTGCTGTCCACCAGGTAGTCTAACACCTTTATTAGTGCCTCCATCACCTTACCCACCACTGAGGTGAGGCTGACCAGGTGATAATTCTCCACCGCCTCCTTACTGCCCCCTGCGCAGTGGAATCATATCTGCCCTCCTCCAGTCCCTTGCACGCACCCTATATCCAGAGACAAGTTAAATTAGATAATTAGAAAATCAGATATTGCCTCTCTGCTGACCTATCCTGGGTAAATACAATCTAAACATGTGTAAAAAGCAGGACACCACTGAAAATGAAATTTTGTTCTCTTTTGCTCTATCTTGAGTAAATAAGGTACTAAAATGTGTACAAGCAAGACTCAGTACAACAGCAATGCAAGCAGTGAACATTCAGCATTGACAAATGCTTGTTTTGATATGCTACAGTTATTGCGGTCACTAGGCAAGAAATCACATTTATCTTCTCATTTTACAACCACTCCTGTTTGTCAGCTAATTAAGTGTTACTAAAGAAGGGTATCGTGATTTCATTCATAATTTGGGACCAAAAATGAGCACACACTGATCACGCACCACAGGAACCAAACCAGATGCAGTTTATACAGTAACAGTATATTCTTTACAATTTCAAGGCCCTGAGGGAGAGATGGGGGCTAGAGGTGTGTTGGGTTAAACTTGGTGATCCTTGAAAGGTGCCAGGGTGGGAGGCATGTGATTTGGAATGAGTAGGGGAGGGTTATTATAAGGGAAACAAGCAGGTCAGCAGTTTTTATTTTAGTAGACAATTATGCTTATGCTTACATTAATATGGTCTTAGGGGCCTGGGGAGGTAAGGAGGCTGAGGGTTAGAGGGTGGACAGAATTGTATGTAGTGTGAACATTATTGGGGTTGGGGCCTGAGGTGGACATTTCTACAGGGAAAGGAGATTTATTTTAATATTGGATTCCACATTGAATCAGGATTCAGTATCCAAATCTGACACGGAATGTGGACCCCTAATATTTAGAATTTAGGACTTTCAGCAGATAAACCCTAAAATCTTAAATCCTAAATTTAGGTAGGAATCTGTGATGCCACAGGGGAGGAAGGAAGCCAGGATAGCTTTAAATCTAGGTTCTAACATGGTGGCAAGAATATAATGTTCAGATTGTAATATCTATTCTGGGATCCATTTCAAGGACACCTCAGGTTTTCTACAAGTGAAGTCACAGTACCTTCCTCCAGGAATTTTGCCTTCTGCTTTTCCAGTTTTTAAGTAGCCATATCTGGGGATAACCTGATTCAGACTGACATTGTCTGCACTCATTTACTTAGTGGCTTCTCAAAGGGTGGAAGAACCTACAGAGAAACATAGAAGTTGACGGCAGATAAGGACTGCTAGGTCCATCCAGTCTGCCCTTATTCCCTACCTGCATCAGTGGCCACTGACCCTACTGTGCCATCAGGTTCTGCTGGGTGGAACTGAGACACACACTCCTTTCCCTATGGAGTGATCTATCATGTACTGATGCACTGATCTACACTCAAGGAGCCATTGTAAATACAAAGGTGAATTCCACCTGGTAACAATCTCCTGCTTTAGTTTATGTTGTGGAAGGTTATTGTCCTTTTTACATGCTTTGGCAGGTGACTGAAATGTCCGCAGATTTTGCGTGCAACACTAAGGGCATTTTGAATGTTTCTGTCATCCCGTGAAAATCATGTACTATGAGACCGAGGATGTGAGTGAAGCAAGAAATGTGCATATACAGTACCAGCCATCCTTCACAGCACATACAATGTTAGCCCTGTTATCTGATACGACAAACCTGGAGAAAGGCCATGAGGGTAAGCCATTTAGCGGTGTCTCTTTAGCTCCTGCAAAAGGTTACTACAGTATGATCTTTTCACTTGAAACTAGTAATACTATATACGAAGCAGCCTGCTTCTTAAATGTCCTGGTTGTGTCTGAGACAGAGGCTGAGGCAGAGGAATCCTGGAAGGAGGCCCTGTGAGCAGTGATGGTCATGTAATTATGGTTTGGCCACTAGTCCACATGTCAATTGTAATATGCATTTGTGACACTGCTGCCAGCTTCAAAACTTGTGTCACTTTCAACGCAATTCACAATATAAATCTGGTACTGCTTTTGTGGCAAAGTATTTCCTGGATGGCATTTAATATTGTGGCACTGCAGTCTTTATTAGTTGCTTAAAATCAACAGACTCAACAAAGAGAAGGGATGCAGGTCTAGTGCTATCATTTCTGCTATGGCTTTATTAATGTGTGGGCAGCTGGGTGATTGGATTAATATTTACATGCCCTTTGAAACTGACTCCAGCATGGTTAACTGTTTTGGTTTGGGGCCTTCTCTGCTCGAAAACAGTGGACCAAATCAAATGGAGGAACTGTGAGATGCTAGAGTGTCTGATGGTGATGGTGAATTATGTCCTTTTGTCTGCAGGGATGAAAAATAATTGGTAATGCCACCTGTTTTGGTTATGGAAGAAGAACAGCGCTAGGCCCCTGTCATCCAGTGCCTTATCCTCTGCTCACGCGTGGCACTACATCTTGTCACATACCATCGGGTGCATCTTCTTTAAGTGTCTTAGCAATGTAGATGTGTCAAGGTGATTATCCTGTCTCCCTATGCTGACAACAGTTTAACAAACAGTGTATATTGCACATCAGATATTCTGAGTCAATACGATAGTAATTCAGACCCAAGAGGTGGCCTTCTTAGTTTTAACTCCAGGCATACATACCTGTTCTGTAGAACTAGTAGCAGTGCTTACATTGTGAGTCCTGTCATCATTGTTTACCTTCTCTAAAGTAACAGTGTCAGCAGGGGAGACAGGAGGATCTTCCTTGTCACCATCTCCTTTTGGTTGATCCCACCCAGTGACCAATCTCCATGATTTCTTCAAATTCTGTCCCACACTACATCACTGGTATCAGAGTCAGATGACTCGACTCATGGTCACTGGGCACAAAGTTCCTACCAGTGCTGTTATGGTCCATCCATGCTGGAGTCTGACCTGTGAGATGATGATTGAGCAGTGGTGCATTAAAGGCATAAACACATATCATTTCAATGTCCCTCTGAGTGATGCCACCAACAACTTTGGTTTTCTTAATGATAGTGCCTTTACTATCATGCCCCTTACCCTCTTGCATGTTGTAGTAGCATGGTATACCATTAGTAGAACACCATCATTAGGGTGCCATAATGTGGATGCACTAAAGAGTGCACCCACAATGTGACCTATCAGGAGTTTGAGTCATGCAACACTATGGCTGCTACCTCCCAGACACAGGGCTGGGGAGGTGATTATAAAATAGTAGTGGGTGTGCAGAGGTGCATAGCCCCTGTGATGGGGGGTGTGGGTGGTGTAGCCCCTGCAGAAAATCATACACACATCATGTGCGGTCTGGTGGCGGGCGACCAGTTCCTGAGTGCTAGCCTGCCGGGCAATCTTTGCCTGTGCCCTCATTGATGGCATGGAGTTTCTTCACGCACCGACATGGGTGAGCCCAGTAACAACCATGGCTCTCTTTGTGATACTACCTTCACTTGATGTACCAGCACCAGCACCTGGGAATGGATCACTTGTAGGGCTAGGGAAAGGAGAGGTGCCACTTGTCATCTTGCTCACAGGCTCTGACTCCTTTGGGTTGTTTTCCAACAATAATTGTTCTGAGGCCACTTTGGGACTGGAAGGCCTATTTGTTGCATCTCGCCCCTGCTGTTGCCTTTGCTTCAAACAACCCAGATAGTTTTGTTACATTTGTCTGTTTAGTTTTGTCCATGGTTTGTAAACAGGAATGACCAAGAAAACTAGTAAAATTAAATGCAAACAATGGCAGATAAGTCAAAGTTAAAATACACACACAGTCTAGGTAAGGTGTCGATGAATAAGGTGGCTAGATCAAGTATTTTTGTACTTTTTAATTTATACTTTTGGTGCCACCTACCACTGTTACCTCGGCTCAGTCACGGACCCATTCGCTGCCACTCCCACATTAAGCATGACTCCTGATATCCTCTGGCTTGCCCCCAGGGCAGGGTTGTGGTACCTGACCCCTCTTAAGGTGTCACAATTGATGGGATAGGTCAGGAGTTGGCCTGGGACCTGATCGCAGCCGAGGGGCAAGCATCATCTAGGCAGGTAGGTGACAATTTTTCTCCCCTATTTGCGAGGGTGGGGACGTGCAATGATGACCAGCATCCGCCCTGCACTCCAAACATGTTGGCATTGGTGTAAGCGGTACACCCAGACTCTGCTAGGTGTCTATGTTATGCCAACACACTCCCACCTCCCCCTGGAGAAGAAGAAGAGCAGTCTTGAACACTTGATCCTTCTCCTCCTGGCTGGCCCTCCGATGTCCCAGGTCCGTTCCCCAGGTCGCCAGCATCACAGGTCGGTGCCCTGCACCTGTGATAACAGGCTGGCTAGCTCAAGTATTTTTAAAAGCATACCACTAGACACCAAGCTGTGAGAAGTAGTCAGCAGCAGTAACATCAGGGATCGCAAATGTCCCTAGCAGCCCCAACACCACAAGCAGCAGCTAACAGTCACCAAGGGGCCCAATTTAGTAATTGATGGTCAGGGTGCTTCTGTATGCTGCATTCACTTGTAGTGACCCTTTCTGCTGCATTACCATCCAATTGCTCCTGCTGTTAGTTTGTGGTTGTAGGTTGAGTGCTGGGACACCAGGTAACTCCCAACTCCATACAACTTCATCTGAGGACATCTCTGTATCCTGGCTAGCCTGATGGCTTATGGCAAGCTCCAGCCAGGGCTTGGATATTAGGTGCTCTAGAATGGAGATAATTCACAGCTGCAGGATGACACTGGATCATGGAACTGAGGGCACTGCATGCGAGCACCAGATTGGAGTCCCCAGCTCCAACACACACACACACACACACACACACACACACACACACACACTCACTAGCTGACTATGCTTACTGTTGTTCTTTCTTTCTTCTTTTTATTTCTCCTTCTCTAACTCTGTTAGAGTCACTCTTCTTTCTTTCTTTCTTTGCAATCAAGAAAATACAGCTGCAGGAGCACTAAGGATACCAGCCCACCCCAAACCACACACTCAGATCTCCCTTTCTTTTTTTTTTTTTTTTTAAAGTTTTGGTCTGACTCCTCTGAGTCCGCCTGTAAAGCCTTCACAATCCACCCAGGAGTAATAAGGAAGTCAAAATCCACCCCACCACTCACACAGTCACTGAGTGGACTTTGCCTTCTTGTTTTTCTTTCCTCTTCTTTTCATGTCTGCATGGTGATAGCCATGCTGACTTACTCTATCACATAACAGAAGAAGGGGCTGTACAATCACATGACCGAAAAATAGACTGTGTCCTTCCACAGTGGAATCGAAGCACATGTGGTCCTGGCCATTTACCATAGTGGTGCTCAACCCTCCTCGTGCACTATTTGCTACCTCCGTGTTCACTTCTGATTCACTTCCAGGTTCAAAGCGCTGCTTTTAATTTTAAAATAAAATATTTTTTCCTATTCATTTTTGGGTTCCAAGCACTGCATAGTGGCACCCCCCACCCTCCGATCTCCATTTTTTAAACATAATGTAAAAGCATTCTAACATCACTCATTCTAAAGAATGCTAACCCACTCGACTTTAGCTCTACAGTCTCGATCTCTAGCTAAGTCAAACTACTCTGCTGCTGCAGAAAGATAAAGAAACAAAAATCTGCTCCTTGCTGTCTTTCTCTCTCTCTCTCTCTGACACAGCTCCAAACTTTCTCTCTCTCTGACCAGGAACCAGGTTGTCTCTGTTTGCCAACACTGCTACGTGCTCTCTGTCTGCCTGACCATGCACATGCTCTCTCTCTCTCTCTCTCTCGCCACCTGACCCCAGTCCGCACACCTCTCTCTCAGTCTGACTGGTGAGAAAGCAGCTGCAGAGCATAACACAAAAATCAATCTGATATATCACAAAAAACTCATGGAGTTAGATTTCTCCCTCTTCTCTTTCTCCATAGGTGATGGGATGGGGTAGTTTGAATAAAAGCTGCCCTCCAGCTGAAGCCACCCTTCAACTGAAGCACAGCTCACAAAACACATAATGTAATAGAAGCTGTAGCTTCAGTTAGAAGATATATAGTAATATACATTTTCTGGCATGGAAAGTAAACAGAAAATAATTTGTATAACACGTCTGTAGTACTATAGCCAGGAAAATAATTTGACAGAAATGTAATTGATATAGAAACACAGAAAGATAGCCACAGCTAGCAGATAAAGACTATGGCCCAGATATTCAAACTGCGCCCAAAAAGTGCACAACAGCGAACAGCGCAAGTCCATTGCTAACTAAGCAGAGGTGCGATATTCAAAACTGCTCTGGCCAAGATGTGCCTACAGCCGACGACTGAATATCGCACCACCCGCGCCATAGCGCAACTAGGGAAGGGAAGCTGAGATATCTGATGCGCCATAGCGCAACAAGGGATGTTCAGCTGAGCAGTCCAGATGCGCCATAGCATAACCGGGATGCCCCCAGCAGCAGGGCACAAATGCAACAGCACAACCAGGGATGCAGGGGCCCACCATCCATGCCACAGACGGGCAGAGGAACACACAGCAGAACAGACATTGTCCCCCATACCCCATGCACTGCACAACTGGGGAAGGATTGAATAACCACTGGCCCATGGAGACAAGCACCTACCCACAGCTGGGCCATGGTACCATCACACCCTGGCAAGCCGCGCATCGCAAGCACAAGGAGGGCCAACCACCCCATGCCACACCATTCCCCCAATGCAGAGCACGCCCTGCACCATGACCCCAGACACCCTGCCCAGGAGCAGCATCCACCAGTGCAGGATACCTCTCGCATGCCACCACCCCACTGTAACAATGCAACCTGTGCACCACAGAACCATGCAAGGTAGCCCACCACGAGCACCCATCAGCGGGTGGCAGCACACAGCAATGCAACGACAGCATACACAGTGCCACCATGCACAGCCCCCGAGGTACAGCCGAGAGACTGACCAAGGCCGCACACGAGGTACCCCACACATGACAGGCATGCCCCGGCCCCACCACCAGTGGTACAGCACCCTGCACACCCTCCAAGGACACACCTGACCCAGCACTGGCCACAACAGCCAGCGCAGACACATTCACAGTGGTGCACGGAAGCATGCACTACACCAGATGCAACACAGTGCACAGACAACACCCACCCATACCCAAGGGGCACACTAACACAGGGACGTGAAGTGGCAACTTAAGCTCTGCCGCAGTCATGGAAACCGGTGTGGTACACACGCCAGCAGTCCTCCATGGCACAGAGTGCCAGCCACCTCAAGCAGACCACTGTGGACCTGTACGCCACCAGCATTTGCCCAGAGCACAAGTCACAGACAGTGGTGCACATCCCTGAAACACATACAAGCCACAGCATGGGGGTGGGACAACAACAGCGGAGGCCACAGTGTCACCCAAGGCAGACATGCACCACACCAGTGACAGGAGGCAACCCAGCATTGTGACGGGTACAGTGGCTGCCCTGCATGGACAGCCACCACTGACATGCCAGCAGACCGTGCAGGTCACAGACATCGAAAGGTGTCAGCTGCACAGGCCATGGATGGGCTGACAGGTGCGCCATGGACACAGAGCATGCACTATGGACCACTGCACACAGTCATCCAGAGCACAGGGAACAACACACACCACAGACACTGACTGATAGCTACTCCCACACCATAGTCACTTCTCCACGGACACACCCACATACCCATGACTGCACCACCCCTGACGCCATGCACACCCACACCACTGTAGCTGAGCACCTATAGCCCGCTGCAAATCAGAGACCACCACAGTAGTCATATCTAAAGAAATGTATTTAAAACAACAAACCAAACTATGTACAAATATTTACAAATGTGTGGGGAGGGCCACAAACAAAGTAGGGGTGGGTAAGGGCAGGGGTGAACAAAAGGTACAGGAAAGGAGGGTGTGAGGGTGGGTCCAGGGGTTAGGAAATCAGGGCAGTTTGATAATCAGTGGGAGCCCTGCTCCTGCTCCGACTGCTCCTCCTTCCATGCCACCACCTGACCCCCAGCCTCTCAATCCTCTGCAGGATGTCCAACGATGCCCTGGTCACAGTAAAGATTTCCTGCAGCGCTCTGGTATCATGCACAGCTGCCGGACACCTAGGACAAGGGAGCAGAGTCAATAGGTGTGAATGCACAGCCCCATACGGCCCACCCACTGTGCATGGCATACGGCCATGGGACATGCCTCTGTGATGGTGTGTGACCATCCACAGTGATCGTGTCCACAAGACCTGCCCACCCAGGTGTACAAAGCCATGCAGACCACTGCACACACCCACCAGCCAAGTCCTGCACAGCACCACCATGGCTGTTTAGTGACATGGCTATGTGGTGCGAAGGCAGTGGCATAGCCATGTACCAGTGCATGCATGGACCACCATTGACACCTCCCAAACATGCAGTGCCACTGGGACGGTGCTAACTGTAACAAGCTGCGTGCATGGCAGTGGTGTCAGTGGATGGTGGCCATGCCCGCTGCCCGCCCTGTTCGCAGCATGCAATAGTAATCATGGAGGTAAGGCACTCACCATCATCAGGCTGGTCCCTCTGCCGCTGTGGACCTTCACCCTCCTGTTGTTCCGGTCCTCCAGCTGGCGCCTCCGCCTTCCCGCCAGCTGCTCTCTTCTGGACCTAAGATGCAAACATGGAGAGAGGAACATCAGTACAATCCAGTAGCAAAGTCCCCTGCCCCCATGTGTGTGCAATCTCACACAGCTAGACCCACCCACCCTCACCCTGATAACACCACCACAGCCAACACCGGACAGTCCCCTCCTGGCACGTGCCCGAGGCGGGGGAAGCAGGTCCAGGTGCCTCTGCCTCAGGTCCCCATACCTGTGGTGGCACTGCTCCACCATCTGCCCCATTCCTGTGGCCTCCTCCAGGGCATCAGCCACCTCCTGCCACACCTAGCTCCTGGACCTGTCCAGGGGTGCCTCCTCAAGCAGTGGGCCAAAAGTGGCTCAACAATGGCAGCCAGGTTTGCCATTTCAATCTGCTCCACTGGGCAGCTCTCCTCTGCGCCATCTCTCTTGCTCAGTAGGGTCAAAATGGCACTCTGCTGCACAGTTCCACCATGTGTAGATGCTGTGCGGTACAGCGCTGCCATTCCCTATTGCACTGTCACTGAACATGTGATAATGGTGCACCCATGCCTGGCACATGGCGCCTAGAGGGCAAAGGTTGGGCACAGGGTCAAGGGTCTCTGGTGCACGGACAGGCACAGCGTGATTGGAACCCAATGTGTGTAGTGCGATTGGGTGCCTGTGTGCTACCTCCAGCAGCAGCCTACCGTGCGTTGCCCACTGCGCCTATGATGCCCCAGTGCCATATAGGTGAACATCACTGTAGCGCCACTGGCACAATGGTAGCTGTCCCCTGCGTTGCCTTCCGCACACAGCCGTCAGCAGCGCAGCAGGCACCTGCGTCATCAACCAGGGCATGCGCGGTTAGGGTGTGTACTGCGATGTCACAGAACTGCCGCCTTGGCTCAGCACGCTCAACACACCCGCGCAAAGCCAAAAGCGCGATATTCAGCCATCATATGTAAATCAAGCTAATCAGCTATTCAATGACGAGCACTGCATTTGCATCCACTTAAAGTTCGCCTCGCCTCATTTGCATGGGTTGCACTATAAAAGTGTGATATTGGGCTGCAGTGGCCATAGTCAGTACTGCAGTCTATTGGTGAGTTGCATGGTGTTTGGGAGTGTGGACTGTGGATTTTGGGACATGCATGGGACTGCAGAGTCACAGGTAACAACTTTTATTCTCACAGGCTGAATCATGACTGAATGAGTTGTGGAGAAGAAGAACAGAGTTGTGGGAGGAGGAGGGCCAAATTTCACCAAGGCCGAGACGGATGCCCTGTTTGAGGCCTACTGGACCAGGAGCCGCTTCTCAGCGGATGCCAAGGAACACCACAGGCCTGTGCTGCTGCATGTGAGGAGGTGGTGCGTGCTGTGAACCTGCATGGCAGCCACCAGCACTCCGCGCAGGAATGCAAAAGAAGATGGGCACAGACAGGAGGAGGATTAAGGAGAAGGTGGCTGCCATCAGGGCAGCATGATCTGTGACAGGTGGGGACAGCCGGAGGTGTTCGCCTGACCCCACAGGAGGAGAGGGTTGCTGGCAGCATGCAGCATTGTGCCATTGAGGGTGTTCCGGTGGTGGCTTCCAGAACGGTGCCCGCTACTGCATGTAGGTCATGGTCTGCCTATTGGGGGCAGGGTAGGTCACATGCAGTAAAGCGACTTTGTTTTCCTTACAGATCCTGAGAATCTGCATGGGTCAGTGGTGGTGGGTCTTCTCCACTGATGCCAGTCAGCTGGAGATGGAGGAGGGCCCATCCACCTCCACAGGAATCGTGGCTCAGTGTGACAGTGGGCCCACCTGGGTGTCCAGACTGATGTTGTTGGAACAGGTACAGAGGAGGCCTGCCTGTCCCAGCGTGCCAGCATCCACGGATGCCAGCATGCTGTGACTCGGGCTGGTGCCAGGTCCGTTCCAATGATGATGTTGCTAATGTCATGGGCATTTACACGTGTGTGCCACAGGATCACGACACAGCAGGTAACATTGCGCCATGGCTGTGGGTGGTGCCGCCATGGAGGCCTGCATGTCATCACAGTCCCAGCCTGTGCCTGTCAGCACCCGTGGGGCAGCACTGGTGTGTGTACAGGACAGTGGGACTGTTGCAGCCACTGTGGCAGCATCAGTGAGCCCTGAGGAGTGACAGCCAGAGGGGCAGCATCAGCAGTTGGCCAATGGGCTTGGGGTACAGCGTCGGGGGCAGTGTCAGTGCACCACCTGTGGACATGCCCAGGCCTGGTCCTGGTATGCGCGCCCACCCTCAGGGGTGCTGAGCATCAGGGCCGTGCACACCCTGAGGGCAGGATGCCGAGCAGGCAGATGACCTCTTGGATGAGCACACCCACATACTGCAAGCAT
The DNA here is from genome assembly GCA_016271365.2 of Neoceratodus forsteri. NCBI lineage: Eukaryota > Metazoa > Chordata > Ceratodontiformes > Ceratodontidae > Neoceratodus > Neoceratodus forsteri. Next base: position 329,702,888 of record CM057449.1, on the reverse strand, counting down.
CAGTCAACCAGCAGATGCAGCTTGCGGCGTCAGTGGATGCACTGCGTGTGGCTCTGGAGTGGACAGAGGAGTGTCGCAGCAGAGACACTGCTCTGCTCTGCTCCTGGCAGGGATGGACCAGTGCGGGAGGATGTGACCACTGCCATTGACAGGCAGACACAGGCATTCACTGCTGTCATGGCCACAATGGGCACACAGTTATTTGCCCATGTTGCAGACACCACGCAGTGCACTGTCCACCCCATTCCGGCGTCAGGCAACACCAACCTTGTTGACACCGGCTTCAGCTGTGGGCATCCCGAGCACGCCTGGTGCAGGCATGTTCAGTGTGCTGCAGACCCGGCGCTAGCACAGTCGTGTTCACACAGTGGAACCCCTGGGGACCATCGGTGCCACCCCATGAGGCCAGTGGTCAGCCTGTCAGTGCTGGCGGGTCTCAGCGGGCTGCCCACACATCTGTGGTGGCTGGGGCACTGTGGCATGTGACTGACCTGTCTCCCAAGCGTGGCTACTGTCTGATGCTGCCCTGTGTGCATTGTGTCATTCAGCGGGCAATGCACAGGTGGGTACCCAGCCCTGCATGCAGACACACAATCGTCTGCACACCCTCCCGGTTGCTGTCCGCAGTTGCATTTGCATGATGATGCCTGCATTGTGCTGTACACCAATGTGCAATGGTGCTCAGCATCTGACACACGCACAATGACAGGCAGTGGGCGTGGTGGTCTGTGGACATGTGTGTGGCTAGGGGTGGCGTTCAGGTCGGTGTGCCTCCTACCCTTTGTGCATGTCTGGTGCTTTGTGTGTGTGTGTGTCTGTCCGTGTGCCATGGTAGACCTCTCCCATCCCTGGTGGTGTGTGTGGTTCTATGCCCGGCCACTTCCCATGACAGCATGCACCCCTGGAGTGTGTCCATGCATGTTTGTGGGTTGTGCCGTAGCCACTGGTGGTTGCACATGGCCCTATGACTTACCTGGGTAGGCTAAGTGCTCCTCTGTGATGGTGTCCCAGTGCAGCTGCCAGCCGGAGCAGTTGAGGTCCCATCACCCAAGGTGGGGCTGCCCATCACCATTGTCACCGGTGTCCTCATCGTCCCCCATCGCTGTCCCCTCTTTGACCTGTACGGCTATCCCACATTCATTGGCCATGTTGTGCAGGATGCAACAGGCCAGGAATAGCCCACAGGTCTTTAAGGGGCTGTACTGTAGGGCACCACTGGAGGTGTCCAGGCAACGGAAACATGCCTTCAGCATCCCAAACACCACTCGATGACATTACGTGGTGGTCGCCTCCTTGTGAGCGTTGCAGTGATGGGATCACAGGCCGACCGGTAGGTGTGAGCAGCCACAGATGGAGTGGGTATCCACTGTCACCTGTGTGTAGAGGGTGGAGGTTAGTTTGGTAATCAGCATCGCCTGCCCTGGGCCATGTAGGCCACTACCCATGTCACCTCTGACCATGCCCATCCAGGCCCTCTGATTGTCTGTGTGGTTTGTATACTCACCCACTAGGTGGCCAGTGGGGATATCCCCATTCTCAAATCTGTGGCACAGTGCCAACTGGTGCCAGATGAAGGCATCGTGTGCTCCCCAGGGCGTGGAATAGACATTGATTATGTACCCTCTGGCATCGCACACCACCTGGCAGTTGATGCCAGCATAGCCTTTGGCGACGAGTATATGCGGCCCCTCGGGCCAGGTGGTGTGCACATGGCCACATGGGTGCAGTGTATTGCCCCTAGCATGCCAGGCATACGTGCTACCCTGTGGAACTCCCATATGTTTGCTGTGCCCTCCGCTTGTTGCAGTGGAAATGGAAGTACTCCGCGGCATGTGGCAGCAGTGTGCTGAGGAATTGGGTGAGGTGGCATGAGCACAGCCGACTGGGTTATGCCTGTGGTTTCCCAGTTGGTCTCTGAAGGTACCCGTGGCGAGCAAGCACATGCAAGCTGTCACTTTCATCTCGACAGAGCATGGCTCCATTGTGTGGTACCTGCATCACATCACTGCACAGCTCACAGAGTCGCCTCAGAATTGCTTGATTCAGGCGGTACCGGACCACGATCTCACCATCACTATAGCTCGAAGCTGGTGCAGGCTCGGTACTGCCTGTTGAGGCATACCACCAATGGGCCCTTCATGGTCGCGCCCCTGCTGCCCACCTTCTCACCTCATTACTGCCTCCATCTGGATGGTGGCACTGGCCATGTCTCTGCTTGTGTTCACCCGGCAGCTGTTTCTGTGTTCCCCCACTGTCCTGGCTGCTATTTCTCCTGCACTGGAACACCTGACTGTGCTGGCCTCACTGCTGTGTGTGCAAGTACTTACCCCTTCTGCTCTGTGGCTTCCCACACCTTTCCCTGAGCCTGTGGGTTCCAGGTGCCCTTTCCTGGCCTGCCCTGTGTGTCCCTCCTGCCCATTTTCTCTTGCTAGAGTTCAGCCTCATGTGCCTTCCCTGTAGTGTTCTTGCACCTCTCCTTGCTCCTTTTTATTTGGCTCATTTACGCTGTAATGGAAACTTCCGCTTGCTCTCTATTGCCCATGGCGCATGTTGTTGAATATCGCACTCGCCAATTTATGCATGGTTCCTCCCCTTCAGTTGTGCATACATTCATTATCATTGCGCTGTTGCTCAGCGTGATTTGGGGTGTAACTGCCTCCCGCTAAATATCGCAGAATGGCGGATTTGGACTAGCGCTGGCGCAACCCCTATTACGCGCATGGTTGCAACTCTTTGAATATCTGGGCCTAAGGGTACATCCATGCTACTCATATAGGTATGACTACCTCACCCTGAATTTATGTCCCAGGGAGGTTATCCCCTTTGCCTCCCATCCTCAATCACTTACCTACCCAGTTCCCCTTTTCAGCTAATGAGTTTAACGTCTGGTCTCTCCAGACCCTCACGTCTTTAAATGAGGTTGATATGTCCAATCAGTACCCTTTCAGGTATCTTTTTATGTTGGCGTGCGTGGCACAAGCAACATCCTGTGGCAGTAGTGCGTTTCAGAGGTGTGTCAGTGTTGTTGCCAATGCAGGGAATGCTTTAGTGGGTGCGTCCCTCAGCCACCAATTAGCAGTATATTATAGGGCACAGTTGTGCCCCTATAGTTCGGGTTAAATATTTACTTCTATGTTAAACTGAAACTTTGCACTTCAATAACTTCACAACTATTCAAGGGATTGGCATGAAAGCTGGCATGTGCTATTAGGGACTAACAATCTCTTGATGTAGTATCGTTCCAGTCGGTTGAGCAGGTGGAGAGATATGGACTGTCAAAAAACAAGCAAATTACCATTTTTTTCAAACTCTTTGTCACTACATTGCACAAAAACTGTGTGGAATTTTGGTGTGAAATATTTAAGGTATATAGCTCTTGGGTCACAATGGTGCTTTTTGAAAGTTTGGTGGAAAAATATTAATCTGTTCCAAAGTTGTTACAATTTTAAGTTTCCCATTATTTCCTATGGGAAAAGTTAGATGTCAGGTTCAAAACAGGATTCTTGATCGCAGATGGGTAATCCTGAGACTCAAATGGTAATTTTGACCGCAAATGGGAAAACTTTATCATGCTGCTACCATCTTGTCTTCAGTTAGCAATGGCAACAAAGTTGAATTAGTTGAAAAATAGAGGGTTACTTGTAGAACAATAGTTGTGTTTAGGCAATCAGGAGCCCTGGAATCTGATTCTGTATTTAGTTTTGTGATATTTTGATTACTAATTTTTTTTTTTTTTACTTTTTTTGTTAATCCTTTTACGCAAATTGCGAGAAAGTTATGCTGCAAAAAAGATCCTTGGCCTCCTGGGAGAGGGGGAGGGACCACTAGACTAGTAGGGAAATATATGTGCTGTTAGGATAGCGATCCAACACCAGGGAGGGAGAGGGACCACTAGACTGCCAGGGATATATTTTACCATTGACTGCAATGGTATTAGAAAAAAAAGGATCCTGTTTTGCAAAAGGATCCTTTATCATGCTTTCCCATTAAGTACAATAGGATCAGCATGATTAAAATCTTGTTTCATGAAAAGGGCCTTTATCATTTTGTACCATTCAGTTTAATGGTACTGCCTGTTTCTTTGTCACTCCACAGTTTGTAAATGGTTTCTGGTTTTGGTCTGAAGTTTTCTCAGTAGTAAGGCCAAGTCCCAGAGATGTGCCTTATGGTCATTTGGTGAAAAATATTACTTTGCTCTGGAGTTGTGGGGTTTAAATTTTGGTTCTTTTCTCATAGGATAACACTGTAATGTGAAGCATACACAGTCATTTCTTCATCACTCTTCTGTGAAGAAACAGTTTGCAATTTTGCTCTGACACTTCGGGGTAAAAGGTCTTGCTCCACCATGTCCCTTTGCTGCTTTCATGAAAAAATGTTACTTTCCCTGGAGTTCTGGGCAGTTCAGGGCACAGAGAGCCCTGCAGACCCATGGGAAATAAGGATACTATTACAATCTGGCAAAATTATGGATGCATGGGAGTGCAGGACACAGACGCCCAGCCCAAGAACCCAATAAGGCTACCATTCTACGATCTCAAAAAGTAAGGAAATTAGTTGCAAAAACTCTGTTAATGCATCAGTTAGAGTTAAAATGACAAAAGTAGGGCAATGCAGCATTAGGGTTCCAACTCTAACATCCCACCCGACTCTGCACACACCAACCGGCATCGGGTGGCCTTAAGGTCATCAGCCCTAATGCTCCTATACTGTACCCATCTGAGGTAATTTACTTATGGAATGGGAAGCATTAGGACTGGCTACCCTAATGCACCCCGATTCCTGTTGGTGTGTGCAAGGTGGGAGGTGCTATAGTTGAAACCTTAGTGCCAAATTTCCCTACTTTTGTCACTTTAACCCTAACTAATGCATTAAGAGAGTTATTTGCAATATATGTATGTATGTGTATATATATATAAATATATATATATATATATATATATATATATATATATGTATATATGCACATGTATATATTATAGTAGTGGAACTATAGCTAAGGTTGCCTGGCCACTTGTATGTTAAACCCAAAATGTTGACATTTAATAACTATGCAACCATATGATGGATTTCCTGAAATTTTGCATGCTGGGTCAGGCACCATAGGTCTCTGGATCTGGCAAGTTTCATTCCAGTCAGACTTGCAGTTCTTGAGCTGCAGAGCACCACAACATGTAAAACCCCACTTTTTGGGTTAAATCTTTGTCTGGGCTACAGCCCAAATGATTTGTCCATCTGGTCTGGAATTCTCAGGAATATGTAGTCTGGGTGACTGGTGTGCCTTTTGAAGATTTGGTGAAAAATATTAATCTGTTCAAAGTTATTAAATTTAAAAGTTTCCATTATAGTCAATTGGAAAAAATACATGTCTTTGAAAGCTGCTGGCAGTACATTTTACTATCACAAATGTCCTCCAGAGTTGGGTCTGATGACTCCATGGCACACCCTGACGCCTGTTGGTGTGTGGAGATGGGGCTGGGAACCCTAACATCAAATTTTCAAACTTTTTTCGCTGTACTATCAACCCTAACTGATACATTAATGGAGTTTTCTGTAAAATATATATATATATATATATTATGGTAGCACGGTAGTGCTACCATAGTTAGGTTGAGGAGCCATTTCTATGTTAAACCCCAAAACTTTTCACCTTAATAACTTTGCAACTGTATGACAGATTTGGCTGAAATTTGAATACATAATCAAGAACCATAGGCCTTGGGATCTGCCGAGTTTTGTAGTGGTTGGATATACGGCTGTGGAGTTATTAAGCGTGATCTGTGCGCGCTGCATACTTTTTCTGGAATTCTACGGTCGCGCTACAGGTCATACGTTGCCTACACTGCTCTGAAATCTTCAGGGAACATGTGGCTAGGGTCCCTGATGTGCCTTTCAAAGATTTCATGGAAAAATATTAAACGCTTCAAAAGTTATTCAAAAACAGTTTCCCATTATAAGTAAATGGGAAAAAGTTAACAAAAGTTCAACACTTTCGCAAATGCATTTTACTTTCGCAAATGAGCCTGTTACTTTCACAAATTGGCCATTTTGTTTTCAGTTGGTGATCAGAAAATGGTTGGCATTTAAATTTGGGACCCTCTAGCAACCTAATTTTTTTGTATTCACCTAGTCGGACCCTCAGGATGCTTGCCATGTCTTTATTTTGTGGTAAACACCCCAGAAATATGTTTTCAAATTTCTGGAAAAAGTACTTCGCCGATGCTTTCATGCTCACGAAAGTGTCGAACTTTTTGCGAAAGCTTTTACTTGAAATGCGACAGTAATTTTCCATCTGTGGGACAGTGACAGCGACTCTTTGGCACTGCGCTGCAAAAAGAACCATTGGGAGTTTTGGGCTGAAATTTGAGAGAACGGAGCCAACATCTCACAGATGTGCCTTTCAGTGTTGAATTGAAAAAAATATTACATGGTGGTAAAGTTACGGCACTCCAAAGTTTACGGTTTTCCCATAGGATAACATTCTGGCACCAGGCGCATTACAGAAATCCTTTGGCACCCTGCTGCAAAATAACGGTTTAGTCTTTTTCCTGAAATTTGGATGGAAGACAGCCAACAGCCCACAGATGAGCCTTTCAGTAGTTTGGTGAAAAAATATCACACAGCGGCAAAGTTACAGCACTCCAAAGTTGATGTTTTCCCATAGGATAACATTACTGACCCGCGTCATTACAGAAATCCTTTGGATCCCTGCTGCAAAATAACGGTTTGGTCTTTTTTGTGTTGGTGTGGGCATTGGTAGGTAAGGTCATGCAACTACTAAGTGTGGTACGTTGTGTGCAGCTGCAATCAGGGATGTGTACGTTTGGTGTGCATGGCCTCAGTTTTGCTGTTGATCTCCACTGAGCATGCAGTACCTGGTCAGGTGGGTGGGGATGTCTCGTGAGTACATTTAGACAATTGTTTGTTATTTCTGTCACCTGCTGCTGGATGTCTGTTATTGGTTGTGTTGACTTGGTCCTCCCCATACTTGAATGTGTGTGTGTGTCTGTTGTGTGTGTGGTGCTGAGGGGGTGACGGAGTTAGGGTTTTCAACCCAACAGCTAATTTCTCACTTTGTCGCTGTGGAACAACCCTAACTAATGCATTAAACGGAGTTTTTGCTCTAATATATATATATATATATATATATATATAACACAACACACACACACACACACACATATACACACTTACCCCAGTCAAGAGAGGCATCTTGCAACCAGGACCCCCTAACTTGTAAACAGACAAGACAACAAACTACAAGTTGGTATAAACAAAGGTACCGCCCATGGCTTTAGGGCAAATACCTGGCTTGGCATCTAAGAGGTCGGGAGTTACAGTACAAAATAACGCTTATATTTTCATTGAGTTCTGGGAGAGAAGTTAAGGCTATGCTATGTCTCCTGTCTGAGGGGGCCAATAAACATTTTACACTTGGACTCACAGATGGACTGTCCACACCAGAAAATTGGGATTCTATTGTATGGATTTATTTCCTAACAGATGGAGGCATAAAATGGGTGGTCCCCAAGTTTGGATACTGCCATTATAGAACACAAAACTTGCATCAAGAACATGCTGCTTTCTCCAAAGCAGGCAGTACTGACATTTCACACATCTACTTTTCTACAGAACAAGATGTCCATCCCCTGTTTGGGGATCTCTAGACTTTCTTTTTTTTCTAAATGTCTATACGTGGGGTTGCCACACAATTCAAATTCAAAACTCTGTCTGAAAAGATGAACTAAGTTAACATCTGCAAAGTAAACTGTGCCTTCAGGTAACCAGTTAACCCTAGCCATGACTCCAGGTGAAGGTCTGCCCACCCTGGCCCCAGCCAGCCTCTACCATTCTTTCCAGGGTACACTGGATCCTTCAATCTCACAGGGATTGCAAGGCCTCCACACAGAAAGTACATTTACATTCAGAACATATCTGTGGTGAAAATGGGGTCCTGAGTAGTGTAATCTAGCCTTATCTTGGGCACATACACCCCCAGCCAATTTCCAACCTCCTGTCAATGTTACTGTGCTCACGGTTTGTTTCTCCCTTTGTTACAGACATCAGGCTTTTTTGAAGAAAAACCTTCCTCCATTTAATCCATAGCTTTTGTCACAAAACTCTCTCAGTTTATGCTCTGGACAGCTGGACAATCCATTGGTCCCTTGGGGATTGCCTCTGGACCTATTGAATTTTTCAGTCCCATTTTACTTTCACAGAAATGGATCCACTGGAGTCCTGTTGACACAGGTCTCCACTACTTTCTGTAATAATGCTGTTGACCCACTCACTAGGGTGAGAAAAAGATGACCAGAGATGCTTCACCCAGTCTAGTGTGAGGCTGGCAGGCACCTCTACTCAGAGCTCCACTCTTCTCTGCTCCAACTCACAGATTGCACCCAAGATTCTAAAACAGTTCCCCTGCAGCTGAGTCAAATGTGGCTCATGCTGCTGCTAAGAGTTCTAAATGACATCACTCCTCATCTATCTAGCCTAGCTAAGTAAACAATGAGCTGTCTGTGGGAGCTTCTAATAAACTCCTACCAGCTGCCCACTACTTTCATAGTCTAACACTGATCACTGATGGTATTCTAGTAACCCCAGGGAATGAGTGGTTACACTCACTGCCAACAGATGAACCTTGATGTCTGCAGCAAGGGCTTTGGTCTACAACACAGGCCATCCAACCTTTGTGCACCCTAAGGGGAGAGGTGGCCAGGCTCACCCCTACCTATGCCAAAACATGGGCAGGTTGCACCAGAGAACAGATGTCTGCTGAAGCAACTTCAGCTTCACCTAACAAACTATCTTGGAACTCTTTCAGTTGCTCCAAGAGATTGCCTGAAGCATACCCTGATAGAATAGAATTGACAGTCCCTACCCGGGTCAGAATCATCAACCTGTCCATCCCCTAGCCCTCTAGAGCAACGCTATCTAACCCTACGCTACTCACAGGGTAGCCTATACCCACACACATTTCACAATTACAGTGTATACTGCTTAGAAAAATACATAAGGCATTGCTATGCATTTCCCAAACCCCAGTACTACACACCTTAAACCTGAAAAGCAAAAGTGTTTAACATTTCCTAGTTACAACATTCCCAACATACTAAAAGGAGAACTCCATGGGTCCTAAAACATCCTCTTCTTGTCTTCTGTTCTTCTCCCAGGCACACCTGTAAAGAAAACTTCCAAAACACAACCTGCAAGAAAACGGTAACCAAACCACCCACCAACAGATACAATCCAATCCCAAAATGTTTATTAAAAGGGCTTTCTACAAAAGGCAGTATAAAAGTACCAAAATAACACATGAAAAACTTATTTTTTTTTGGGGGCCCTTCAAGAGTCCTATCTAAGAGTAAATGTCCTGAATGCACAAGGCACTCACGCTCAAGAAAGTCTTGGTGGGCTGAAGCCTCCTCACAACTGTTCATGATGAAGGCAAGAGGCCTGCTGGAAACATTGGTCCAGATCCAGGAGTCTATTGGGCCAATAGTTTAAGGAACATCTCCTCTTAAATGGGCAAGTGCATAACATAAAAAGTAAGAGGAAAATTTAGCCTACCAATTTCTGAAGTGCAGGCTGACAATCTGCATCACTTCTCTGGATCTGGGCTGGATCTTTTCACCTTCAGCTGAAGACAAATCTTCAGAACAAGCTCTTCCATGCCACTTCTGGACCTGGTTGCTGCTGATTAAGGAAGAAAGCTGCAGTCATGACATCTCCAGTTGTTCTGGGGAACACTGTCTTGTTGCTCCCAGGAGGGACACTGATGTGTTGCTGCCAGGGGGACACTGACATGTTGCTCCCAGTGGATCTTCTTTCTTTAGCCGATTGCTTGCAGGGGTGGGGTGGTGTCAGGCCCACCATGCTGGACATGTCCCAGTGTTGCTTTCTTTTGAGCTGGCACATTCTGGTGGTGGCACTCAAGGGTAGTACTACTTGGAATGAGGACCATAAATGACTGTTATCAGGACAAACAATTCTAGTAGTGTGGACTATCTCATTTCCATTTCTATCAGTCACTCTGATGGAATCAAGATGGAAGGTGTGATCTAGTCTCCACATCTTTAACTTGTCATGGCATATGTTGCTGCCTTTGAACATACACTTGTCAGGTTTAATGGTAGCTCTGGCTTCTTCCAGCAACCATTCTTCTCTATGGTCCTCAACTGCTTCCCACATCCATCTTTTTATTTATTAAGCTTTTCTGCAGCCAGCCACCCAGTACCTCAGCCCAGCCATGGACTCTCTGTTTTGACTCTCATATTGGCCGTGGCTCCTTGATACCCCCTGGCTTACACCCAGAGTGGGTTGTGGCACCAGCCCTATAGTGCTGCAACTGGACGGGATAGGTCAGGGAGCCTGCCTGAGAGCTAACTGAAGCCAGGGCAGGCTTCATCAAGGGTGGCCAGCAGCATTTTTCCCTGATGTATGGGAGTGGGGACATGCAATGATGACCAGTGTCCACCCTGCCCCCTGAGCAAATTGGCGTTGGTGTGCTCAGTACACCCAGTCTCCACTAGGTGTCCATGTTATCCAACATTCTACCCACTTCCTCCTTGGAGAAGAAGAGCAGTCTTTGGATGCTTGATCCTTCTCCCCTGGCCAGCCCTCGAACATCCCAGATCCATTTCTGAAACTGGGTCCCCAGCATGCAGGTAGGTAACCTGCCCCGCGCCAGCAGGCTGCCCCACATCCATCTTTTGAAACATGGATACTTTAGTCTGAACTCTTTCTCAGCCCTGTGTCTGATCAGGCATTCCTCCTTGCTGCTTTTGGTAGACTTAAACCAGTGGCCTGGTTTGGCAGAGGCCAGACCTGGTCAAGCCAGTCTTGAATGTTTCAAACAGGAAACTGCAGTCCATCCCCGTACTTACTACCACTTCTTTTGAGCCCTGCACAGTCTGTCATAGCTCACATGCAGTTAGAGCCACTGGTAGCCCATTCTCACTACCAGCTGACTTACTAACTTTTCGGTTTCTTCGTTTTCTACTTGCTCTGCCCAGGAGCTGATAGTTGTTTCAGCCCCTGATACAGTCCACTCCTCACTATGTTCTGAGGTAGTTGCCTCCCAGTGTAAGGCCTCTTCCATTTCATCTTCACCAATCAAACTCGGACTTGAACCTGCTGCCCACGGATCCATGGACTCAGTCTCTGGCTGGTCCCTTTCAACCTTTGGTTGGGCTGAAAAGTCTACATCTGCCTGTCACTGCGAGTTGCTTTGGTCACATCCTCAAAGAATTCTCTCACAAGCTCCTCTGGTTCTTCCTGCTTACATGCAGTGATCTTCTGTAATGCACAGGTTGGACCCTCACCAAGGGTCCACATCGGAGCCAGACATATTGTTTTGGTATTTGCTTACACACACCACTGTCCATACACATGCCATACTGTTTTCTACAGTCCTTGCAGTGTGGAATCATTAAAACATCTCTCCTAGTTTTCATGCAGATCACACTCACATTTATTGGAAAGTTCGGTAATGCAACATTTGCCAGTGCTCTTCACATCCATACAACTTTTCAAATTGTTCCAGATCTGTCTCTCTCTCTCTGTCTCTCTCTATCTGGGCTATCCAGATCCTGGTATGAACTGGATACCCTGTCTTTTTGCTAGCCATTTTGTTCTGCAAAAACAATACACAAACCCAAGGTTACTGATCTGGTCTCTGCACACCGACACACTTGGTCAGTTCTTTTAAAAGAAAATTGTCTCTCTCTTTCCTGTACTGAATTCTGTTGCTCATGCTTTGGTTTGTTTTCAAAACTGTTGCACCACTTTGATTGTTTTACCATCAGGACCCTGCCCCCAAACATGGCCCTTCTTGTTTACATTGCTTTGGAACTATGCCCCAACATTGCCACTGAAACTTTTCTATGTCACAACCACATTGCTTTTGTACTCTGAGTTTCTATTTACTACTTTTACTCTCTGCACACACTGAATTATTTTGTTTCTCTCACAGTTCACTTTCTGTTGCTCAAAACACAAGTTGCTTTCACTGCTCACATTTGCTTTTCATGCAGCTTTCGTGACTGCAGCTGAAAATGTCTTTGCTTTCACACATAGCAACCTTACTTGCATACTGATATTCACTTTGCTGTGTTCATGGCTCAAAACTTTGCACAATACAGTTAGTTTGCTTGGATTCTGTACTCACAAGTAGCAGATTCCTCCAATGGATGCTGCGACCTTCCCTGCCAATTTGAGGACACTTGCGGTCAGTTGGGTGGTCCTGCCTGACAATTGGCACCACACTCACTCAATGATCACCCACTGAAATGGTTGTTAACCAGGAAAAGCCCTAGTTTACTGTTTTTAACTGTTTTTAACAAATCTCCAAAGTCCCCAGTGCAACGGCTCACTCCTGCAGCTGCAGTTTGTACACCTCACATGCTCCATGCTCTCTCCTCGTGCTTGAACACTTTCTCAATCAGGAACTCCTGGCAAGGGTGGGGCTTAGCTGTGATGACTAATCACACAATGCCATGCAAATAAGCTGCCTCTCTCTCTCTCTCTCTGTCTCTGCTGCTCGCTCTCCTTCACAATGATTGTCAAGCAGGCAAATTTAAACTGTAAAACAAACTTTTTTTACTGCTTGATTTTCACAGGCTGAAGCACTCTAAAACAATTTTGGTACAGTTTTTGTACAATTCCTTTAGCGACTCCACCAGTTTAATCCACAAACACTTGAAACTTTCTGTAATCTTAGGCACAAATGTTCTCTGTGTCCACAATTACACAGAAACTTGAAAATCTTGCTTTTAAACAGTTTTGAGCACTTTGTTTGACAGGGTACACTTTTTCAGCACAGCAGTTCATGGCATTAACGTCTTTAGAAAAACAGTACAAGCAGCACATTTTCTGCACAGAAAATCACAGGCAGCAGATCTTTGGATGGCATTTTCCTTGGCACAATTTAATTTTTCTTGAAATGATTCTTGGTATGGTGCACCACTACCAGACAGAAAAGACCACAGACATACCCTCAGCAGTTGCACTGGCATGGCAACTTTTCCTCTCCCAAGATCCCAGATGAGCCCCTGTTTTGCAATCCTTACCCTGGTCAACAGTGACATCTTACAACCTGGACCCTCCTAACTTGTACACAGACAAGGCAATAAACCACAAGTTGCCATAAACAAAGGTACCATCTCTGATTTTAGGAAAATACCTGGCTTAGCATTTAAGAGGTCAGAGGGGTAGATTTCTGAGAGAGAGGTGCTAGGGATATGCTATGTCTCCTGTCTGAGTGGGCCCATAAACATTTTACATTTGGACTCACAGATGGTCTGTCCACACCAGAAAACTGGGATTGTATTGTATGGATTTATTTTCTAACAGATGGAGACAGAAAATGGGTGGTCCCCAAGCTTGGATATTGTCATTACAGAACACAGAACTTGCATCAAGAACATGCTGCTTTCTCCAAAGCAGGCAGTTTTGGCATTCACACATCTACTTTTCTACAGAACAAGATGCCTATTCCTCTGTTTGGGAGGGTCTCTATACTTTCTTTTTCTAGGTGTCTATTATGTGGGGTTGCCACACACTTCAAATTCAAAAATCTTTCTAATGAGGTGAGCTAAATTAATACCTTCAGTATAAACTGTGCCTTTCAAGTAACCAGTTAACCCTAGCTATGACTTCAGATGAGGGTCTGCCCACCCTGGCCCCAGCCAGTCTCTGCCATTCCTTCCAGGACACATACTGGATCCTTCAATCTCACAGGGACTGCAAAGGCCTCCACACAGAAAATACATTTACATTCAGCATATATCTGTGGTGAAAATGGGGTCCTGAGTAGTGTAATCGAGCCTTATCTTGGGCACATACATCACCAGCCAACTCTCAACCTCCTGCCAATGTTACTGTACTCACAGTTTGTTTGCCTCTTTGTTACAGACATCAGGCTTTTTTGAAGAAAACACTTCCTCCATTTAATCCATAGCTTTTTATCACAAAATTCTCTCAGTTTCTGCTCTGGACAACTGGACAATCCATTGGTCCCTCAGGGATTGCCCTTGGACCTACTGATTTTTCAGTCCCATTTTACATTCACAGAAATGGACCCACTGGGGTCCTGTTGATACAGGTCTCCACTACTTCCTCTAGTAATTCTGTTATCCCACTCACTAGGGTGAAAAAGATGACCAGAGGTCCTTCTCCCAGCCTAGTATAAGATGGCAGGTACCTCTACACTCAAAGCTCCACTCTCCACTGCTCCAACTCACAAACTGCATCCAAGATTCTAAAGCGTTCCCCTGCAGCTGAGTCAAATGTGGCTCATGCTGCTGTGAGAGTTCTAAATTACATCCTCCTCATCTACCTAGCCTAGCTGTCTGTAGGAGCTTCTGATAAACTCCTACCAGCTGCCCACTACCTTCCTAGTCTAACAGGAGGAAGCACAGTGTCACAGGTTTACTGCATGACAAAGGGATTAACTCCCACTGAAACTGCCTTGTTTGCTGCAGTAACTCTACTGCAGAATTCTGCAGCACTGTGCTTCATCCTGGTGGGCTTTACTGTAGATAGATAGATAGATAGATAGATAGATAGATAGATAGATAGATATACAGACAGAAAGAGATAGATAGATAGATAGATAGATAGATAGATAGATAGATAGATAGATAGATAGATATTATACCTGTCTGATAAGGCAGGTATAGTTAGGTTGCTTAGCCACTTCCATGTTAAATCCAAATATTTGCACTTTAATAACTTTGCAACTGTTTGTCTGATTTGCCTGAAATTTTGCATGCATGTTATCCAACTACATATCTCTGGATTTGGAGAGTTTTGTCATGGTTGGATGTATGGTTGTGGAACCGTAGAGTGTCCAAATGTGAAAATTAGTCAACTTTTGTGCATTTCTTTTGTTGGGCATAATGGACTGAAGAGTGCATCTGAGTGGATTCAAATTTGCATGTCTTATAGTGGCCTGGGTTAAACTGGTGCCTTTTGAAGATCTGGTGAAAAATATTAATCTGTTCAAAAGTTATGCAAGTTTTCATGCCCCATTGTAGCATATGAAAATGTATATGTGCATTAAATCTTTCGCAACCACATTTTTGTTGTCGTGCTCCTGAATTTGTTTTGTGCTGCCGCCATCTTGTTTTCAGTTAGTGAGAGACAAAAACATTGTTACTAAAAAATAATGCCCTTTGATAAACACCAACAGTTGTGTTTACCTAATCTGGCCCTTAGGAACATGACCCTGGCATTAGTTTTTCAGTAGGTGGTCTGGAAAAATGTTTTTCAAAGTTTGTTCACCATTCTGCTGTTTCATTGTCACAACAACATTTTTTGTTGTTGCGGCAATAACTGAGATAAAAAAACAAGGAATCACGACAATATTTTTCTGTGCATGACAACATTCCATTATAAAGATAGGAGTACTGTGAACACAGTAAAGTTATCGTAAAAACACGGCACAAACACATTTTCCCATGTGTTTTTTTTTTGTCACTTCATTGTACCAAAGTGGATTGTGCTTTTGGGCTAAAATGTGCAGGGTGGCAATCCCTGGTCCAATAGATGTGCCTTTTTGTTGTCTGATCCCAAAACATTCAACAGTCCCATAGTTACAGCATTCCGAAGTTGTGAAACTTCCCATAGAATAACACTGAGGCACCGCTCGGCCCGTATCTTGAAAAACAATTTTTGCTACCCACAGCTTTGTTCACCTGTAGGTTGGCTAAGCACACAAGGAGGCGTGGAAGTCATGATTACAACTGCAGTGGAATATTTTTATAGGTTGTACAGTTACTGAAATATTGGCAAATTAGTGTTACAAGAGTTCCTTTTCAGTACTATGGGGCTGCTGTATGGATCCATATTTATGTGTAAGTGGGACCACGTAGGGTGTGGAGGCCCACACCCCATATGTTGTAGTAGTAGGAATTTATTTGTAAGTATCTATAAAAACATAAAATGTTGTTACATACATACATTTTATCAAAACACATTACAATCATCATCATAATACATTTAAACAAATTAAAAGCTTCCACTCAATAAATTTCTTCCAGCTTACATACTAATTATACAGGTACTTGGTTCCAGTTGGGTGCATTATTAATACAGAGCAGATCTATCCCATTTTTCCTAATCAAATACTCCATTTCATTACCTGTAATATTCTATTGCAAAATTTGCTAAGGCAAACACCTTACTTGTTCTATCACAATTCAGCACACCTTCAATCAGTTCAACATTATCCAAATTACCCCCAATTTGAAAATGTTGCCTAATATATTTTCCACGTGATGTTGTTAAATGATTCACACTCCAGAATCAGATGTAAGCTAGACGACAATGTGTTATTACAGCATGGGCACACTTCCATATAATAAGAACCGTTATTTCTCATACCCTATCTTTCAAATTCACCAAACCTTAATCTAAACATAGAAACATAGAAACATAGACTTTGATGGCAGATAAGGACCGCTAGGCCCATCTAGTCTGCTCATTTCTACCTACAGGATAGGCCGAGATCCTAGTTAACCAACAGCCTATATCTTCCTGCCCCCACAAGAATTGCCTTATGTCTGTCCCATGCATTCTTGAATTCTCCCACAGTTTTAGACCCAAACTTCCTCAGGAAGGCTGTTCCATGCATCCACTACCCTCTCTGTGAAATAATACTTCCTCACATTGCCCCTGAACCGCCCTCCTTCTATCTTTAAATTGTATCCCTTGTTCTTGCAAGTCTCTTTTCTGAAAGATGCTACCCTCTTGGACTTTGTTGATTCCCTCGAGGTACTTGAAAGTTTCTATCATGTCCCCCTCTCCCTTCTTTCCTCAAGGGTATACATATTAAGCTCCTTTAGTCTCTCCT
Source organism: Neoceratodus forsteri (assembly GCA_016271365.2). NCBI lineage: Eukaryota > Metazoa > Chordata > Ceratodontiformes > Ceratodontidae > Neoceratodus > Neoceratodus forsteri. The sequence continues at coordinate 329,686,036 of CM057449.1, read as the reverse complement.
CATATGGCTTCTCTTGCAGACCCTGCACCATTTTAGTTGCCCTCCTCTGGACTGCCTCTATCCTGTCTATGTCCCTGCGGAGATGAGGTCTCAGAACTGGACACAGTATTCCAGATGGGGTCTCACCAACTGTCTGTACAGAGGGATAACAACTTCCTGATTTCTGCTGCTGTTGCCTCTCCCTATACATCCCAGTATACCCCGGCCCTCCCTACTGCCTTCTCACATTGCTTGCTAACCTTAAGGTCATCTGATATGATTACCCCAGGTCCCTTTCCTGTTTTGTTGTTGTTACTATCTCCCCACCCATTGTGTATTCTTCCCTGGGTTCTTGTTTCCCAGGTGCATTATTTTTTTGCATTGAATCCTAGCTGCCATACGTCTGACCATTCCTCCAACCTTGCAAGTCCCTTTTCATCCTTTCCACGCCTCCTTGTGTATCAATCCTGTTACAGATCTTTGTGTCATCTGCAAAAGGCATACTTTTCCTTCTAGTCCCTCTGCAATGTCACTGATGAAGACATTAAAAGGACTGAATCAATACTGAACCCTACGGTACCCCACTAGTAACCGCCCTTTCATCAGAGTGGACTCCATTTACAATTACCTTCTGTGTCCTGTTGTCCAGCCAATGTTTTACCCAGGCTACCACCCTGGGACCCACTCCCAGGCTGGTTAATTTGACTAATAATCTTTTGTGCGGGACTGTGTCAAATGCCTTGCTAAACTCTAGGTAGGCCATGTCCACAGCCCTCCCTGGTCTACTACTTTGGTCACCCAGTCAAAGAAATCTATTAGATTCGTCTGACACTGACCTTCCGCTGTGAACCCAAGCTGCCGTGGATCCTGTGCTCCACTGACCTCTAGGTACTGAACTATTCTTTCCTTCAGAGTGACTCCATCACTTTCCCTACCACAGAGGTCAGACTGACAGGTCTGTAGTTTCCTGCCTCTGTCTTGGTCCCACTTTTGTGAAGGGAATCACATCCGCCTTCCTCCAGTCCTCAGGTACCACACCATCCTCCCATGATTTATTAAAAGAGTAGCCAGTGGTTTCACTAGTTCTCCTTAATTCTTTTAGAATTCTGGGTGAATTCCATCAGGACCCATTGCTTTGTCCACCTTCAGTTTTAGGAGTTCTTGCAGAACCCTTTCTTCTGTGAAAGGACTGGATCGACCCCTATCAAGAGTGCTTCTATTAATTGGATTAGGCACTTACCCCTCCTCTTTGTGAATACTGAGCAGAAATATTCATTCAGTGTTCCTGCTTTTCACTGTCCCCTCTGCCCACCCACGTTCATTCTATTCAGCCTCACTATCCCTCCCTTTGTCTTTCTCGCTGCTGAGTGTACCTATAAAAGGTTTTATCCCCTTCTTAACTGAGTTGGCTATCTTTTCCTCAGTTTGGGCCTTTGCTATTCTGACTTCCCTCCTGCTTCTTTCTGCCTTAACTGGTACAGCTCTCTGTCCTGCTCCTTCTGTGTTTCTTATGCTTCCGAATGCTTTTTCTTCCTGACTTTCACAGCCACCTCTCTTGAGAACCATAGTGGCTTTTTCTTTCATTTTGATTTGTTTATTTGCTTCACACAAAGGCTTGTTGCCTCTGTGATGGCAGTTTTGATAATTCCCCATTGTTGCTCCACACCTCCTTCTAGCCTGGTTGCTAGTGCTTTCTGAGGCACTCTCCCATCTTGCCAAAGTCAGCCCTCCTAAAGTCCAGTACCCTCACTTTTGTATGGCTTGACTCTGTAGCTGAGTTTAACATGAACCACACTGTTTGATGGTCACTTGTCCCTAGATGGCAACCCACTTCTAGATCTGAGATCCTCTCACTGCCCCCATTTGAGAGTATGAGGTCTAAGATTGCTCCCTCACAGTGGGTTCCAAAACTAGCTGTCTAATGTCTGCCACCTGTAGGGCATCAAGAATGGCCCTGCTCTTGGATGTGGCTGCAGCAAATGTGCTCCAGTTAACATCTGGCATATTCAGGTCTCCCATCAACAGTATCTCCCTTTCTCTGCCATTCTAAGAATGCCTTCCATCATATCCTTGTTCATTCCTTCCCCTGACATGGGGGTCTGTACAAACCCTGTGCGGATTGTGGTGCCCTTTCCAGTCTCCAAGGTGACCCACAGTGCCTCCTCTCCTCCCTGTTTACTCTTTTGTTCAGTTGCTTTTATCCCTTCCTTTACATAGAGAGCTACTCCTTCCCTCTTCCCCCTGCCTGTCTCTCCTGTAGGTTATGTACCCTGGTATGTTAACATCCCAGTCATGGTTCTCTGTGTACCATGTTTCTGTGACTGCTACGATATCCAGGCATCCCTCTTCCATTAAGGCCACCAGTTCAGGAGCTTGTTGCCCAGACTACGGGCATTGGTACTCGTACCCTCCATTTCCTGATGGCCTTACCCTTTGCCCCATCCCTGTCCTTCTTGCCTTTGTCACTTTCTCCATTTACCCCTGCCCTTCTCCCTATCGACACCTCCATGTTGGTGTTTGCCACACTTACTACCGTGTTTGTTTGGGGAGCTAGGATTTTCCTGCTCCTTTCCAGTGCCTCCCTTGGCTAGTTTAAAAGCTTGCCAATGAAGCATTTAAACCTATCACCTAGGATCCTGGTTCCCCTCCTGGACAGATGCAGCCCATCATGCCAGTATAGGCTTGCATCACCCAGGTGGACCCCAGTCCCCAATGAAGCCAAATCCCTGAGCTCCACACCAGTTTTTCAACCACTGATTGAATCCCATAATTGCTTTCCTATGTTTCTAATTCTCACATTTTAATAACTACTTTTCCATTTTAAAAGTTGTTTTATTTTTCAATGGACAATTATTCCATGAATCCCTATTTTTTGTAAAATCTGCCTATATATTTATATCTTCTATTTCTTTTACTATTGTAGCTTTAATGGATAGCATTCCTGTTTCCATTCTGGCTCCCACATGCATACCATTATGCACAAAATGGACAATGTGAAGATAGTGCAGGACCCAGAGGGCCAGCGCTCCCACAGACACATACAGTCAAAGCCACTTAAAATGGGAACATTTGTGTAAGTGAAATATGCCCATTATACAGAGTGGTCGTTGTAATCAAAGTCCATGTTTTCTACATTTTTCTTGCCAACTTACATTACCTACACATCATGAATATGTACAGTAATATGAAGCACAAACTCCTCTAACAGTACTGTACTGCATCTTTAAATGCAAGATGTGATCACAGTAATGTGCTGCTAGAGAGGGAAGAGTGTCGAATAGTGTCTGTGTTGCTATGACCAGGGGTCCCTCACTATGGACCGCCAGGGGTTGAGGGGTCTGTGAGTAGAGCCAGCTCCTGTTTTCTCATCCCTCAAACACTGTCCATCAGTCGTCACTTCTTTCCACTTCATGTATGCAGTCCTTGATGAGCTGTGGATCGGGACTGTCAGCAGCTGCCAGAGGTGCTCTAGTGCAGAGCCTGCCCGGTGATGGGGTATAGAGCAGCTCTGTCCTACACAGTCAATAGCCTGGTGTCCTCAGAGAATGGCCACACAGCAGTAACACAGATGGGGCAGCTCACTGAACATTTTTCACTACTCACAAATCAGTCTGATCTCCCAGACGTGCAATTCAGTTCAGAGAATAGGGAAAGGGAAAGAATCACTATGAGAATAGGGGTAAGAGGTACAAGGCAGGAGATAGATTGGTAGCTTAAAAGTACTTTAACCATCAGGTGCTACTGTAACTGGGGGTGTTAATTTGCCTTATTCACACTGCAGCTACTTGAAATACCAGGCGCTAGTGAACCGCTGATTAACTACGGTACAACTAAATCTCCCTCTTAATTGGCCACAAATTGCCTGCTATACCAGGCAGCTCTAGATCGTTATAACCAGAGGATTTTATATAGTTAGCTATTGGTTTGGCAAATGATTTTCAGGATTTGCCGAAATAAGTGGCTGCCGCATTAAGCATGGTTGCTATAAGTGAAGCCGACTGTACCACTAACTACCTTACATTACACTTTCTCAAGAAGAAAGGAAATACATTGTAAAAACCTCTGTTAATGCATCAGTTATGGTTGATGTCACAGTGAAAAAGTTTGGAAATTCTATGTTGGGGTTACCACTACCTACCACCCCCCAGCCTTGGGCTTCTCAAGCTTAACACTCAACCCATTTCATCTGTAAATAAGGTCAGATGTGTAGACTTTATGAGAATGAAGTGAGCATTAGGCTGAGAAGCCAAGGTACACCCCTCACCCTCTCTCCTGCCTGGTTTGGGAGGGTGGGGTGTTAAGTGAAAAATCTAATCTTCATTCCCAGCATTTGTCACTTTAACCCTAACTGGAGCATTAACAAAGTTTTTGCAACTTATTTCCTTACTTTTGAGATAGTATAACAGTATCCTTATTTTACTGTGGGAGTGAAGGGTCCTTGGGACTCTGCACTCCCTTCTCTCCATAGATGTGTATATGTATGTGGCTGTGAAGCACAGGACCCTCTGGGCCCTGCACTTCCATTTATAGGACAACATCAACCAAATTGTCAACATAGCCATCTTATGAATCCACCTCATGAAAATGGCAGAATAATTTCAAATCCCACCCAAAAGGTGAATTAGCCAAGTGACTACAAAATCACCTTTCAGGCAGGAGATGCATAATGATAGCCTTATTGTTCATGAGGTGGGGTACCAAAAGGCCATGTTGAAAATGTCAAAAGGTCAAAATGTTAAAAATGGCAACGTTATGCACAAAAGTTTAAACACCCATTGAAATACATTAAACCGCATTTACTGTACCTTAGTTTCTCATATTGCAATCGCTGGTTTCTGCAGCAAGACATGTCTTCGATCAGGTGAGTAAGGGTGTTCAGGGGTATACTGGTGTGTGGGCGGTGGGTGCTGAGTGAGAGTTGGGGTGGGGGACTGATCAGTGAGGACTGTTTCCTTTTGGCAGGTTTTTGAAAAAAATCATTGAGGGACTGTTTCTTTATTACAGGTTCACATTCAAGTGGGAGAGTCGGGGTACCACTAGACAGCAGGGATTACTGTATAGGATTTTACAACAGAACAGCAATTGGCAGGTGGGGTACCACTAGACACCAGGGATTATAAATGTTATAATGGTGACAGTGATCAGTGGGTTGGGGTACAACTAGACACCAGGGAAATGGAACAGCGATTGGCAGGTGGGGTGCCACCAGACACCAAGGCTGATAAAATATTACAAGGGAATGGCAATCAGTGGGTGGGGGTGCCGCTAGACACCAGGGAAAGAAAGCTGAAATGGTGATCAGCAGGTGGGAGTGCCACTAGACAGCAGAGAAAGAAAGCCAGAAGGACAATCAGTGGGTGGGGTGCCACTAGACACCAGGAATAAAAATAACGGGACAGCAATCGAATGATGGTGGGTTTCACTAGACACCAGAGAATATTATTTTCTTATTTAGAGGACAGTAATTGGGGATGAGGGTGCAGGTACCACTAGATACCAGGCCAAGGGGCTCACAGTTTACACTGCAGCTGGCAGCATGAGTTCAGCTGCAGCTGCGAAATCAAAAAATCTTCTGTTCTCATACAGAGAGCATGGGGAAGTGCTCCTCTTGCTAAGCTGGGCACCCAGGATTTTGGGTGCCCAGAAAAGTATTTCTGGTCCTAATTGTGAAAATGAACATCAGAATCCAGCTTAATGGGGCCTGTTTAGCTGGGTTCTGGTGTTTGATGTCAAAAATGACATCATTTTTATGTACTGTATTTGCCACGCTTTTAGTTTGTGGAAAAAGTCAACAAGATGGCTGCTCATGAAAAGGATTTTCCTCATGAAAAGGAATGGCCCTCATGAAAAGAATCTTTTTCGAGGCCAAATCCTTTGTTGAACTTTGTACCTCTATCCTGGCAATTCATCTTCCCATTGGAAATAACGGAACTTAAAAATTGAATAACTTTTCACCAAACAGATGCAAGGATGTTCCGTGACCCAGGTTGCTTCTATCATAAAAGTTCACACAAAATTCCACACCATCTGGATACAAAGCAATGAGGAAAAAACTGTAAAAGTGGCAACAGTCCTTATAGATACATAGACAGTGTCGGCAGATAAGGCCTATGGCCCACCTAGTCTGCCCATTTGAGTTTGTAACTTCACTTTATGTTTTCCTAGAACTCTGTTGCCCTTACCCTGACCTCCAGAATTCCTTTATGTCTATCCATGCATTCTTAAATCCGTGATTGTTTCAGCCCCACCACTTCCTCTGGCAGGGTGTTCACTTGTCCACCACCCATTCTGTGAAGAAATTCTTCCTCATATTTCCTCTGAATCGTCCTCCCTCCATCTTCATCCCATGTCCTCTAGTCCTGGAACATCTTTTCACTTAAAAATAGTGTATTCTTGCACCCTGTTCCTCCCTGTAAGATACTTGTATGTCTCTATCATGTCCCTCTCTCCCTCCTCTCCTCCAGGGAGTACATATTCAATTCCTTCAACCTGTCCTCATAGGTCTTGTGATGCAATCCATGTACCATCTTTGTTGCCCTCCTCTGAACCTTCTCTACCCTGTCTATGTCCTTATGTAGGTAAGGTCTCCAGAACTGTACACTGTACTCCAGGTGGGGCCTCACTAGTGTCTTGTGTAGTGGAATCATGACCTCCCTTTTTCTGCTGGTGATGCCCTGCCTATGCATCCCAGCATCCTATTTGCTTTACCTGCTGCCTTGTCACACTGTTTCCTACCTTGAGGTCATCAGAGATGATAACCCCAAGATCCCTTTCCTGCTTGGTGCATGCTATATCCTCACCCCCAACTGATATATTGTGCCAGGGTTTTTGTGCCCCATATGCATTATCTTGCACTTCTTTGCATTGAATTTCAACTGCCAAACCCCTGACCATTCTTCAAGTTTCTGCAGGTCCTTCTCATTCTGTCTACACCCTCTGGTGTGTCTACTCTGTTACAGACTTTGTGTCATCAGCGAACAGTGAAATTCTGCCTTCTAGGTCCTCAGTAATGTCATTGATGAAGATGTTGAATAGGACCGGTCCCAGCACTGATCCCTGTGGTACCCCACTGGTCATTCTTCCCTCTGTGGAGTGACAGCCATTTACCACCACCCTCTGTGTCCTGCCACCCAGCCAGTTTCCTACCCACCACACTACTGTCCTGCCCACACCCATATTCCCTAGTTTGTGTAATAGTCTTCTATGTGGCACAGTGTCAAAGGCCTTGCTGAAGTCCAGATAGACCATGTCCACTGCCCTCCCTGATCCACCTCCCTAGTCACCCAGTCAAAAATTCAACGAGGTTGGTCTGACATGACCTCCTCCTGGTGAAACCATGCTGCCTTGGATCCTGCAGTCCATTGGCAACCAGATGTTCTACCAATCTCTCCTTCAGTAGTGCTTCCATGATCTTCCCCACTACCGAGGTGAGGCTGACTGGTCTGTAGTTCCCTTCCTCTTTGTTCCCACTTTTGTATAAGGGGACTACATCTGCTGTCCTCCAGTCTTTGGGTACCTCCCTGTTTCCAGTGATTGGCTAAACAGGATAGCCAGAGGTTCAGCCCCACCTCTCTGAGTTCTTTAAGGACCTGGGGTGCACCCCATTTGGCCCCATTGCTTTATCAACTCTTATTACTTCTAGTTCCTTCGGACCCTTTCTCGTGTAAAGGGACTTGTGTCCATTTCTGCACCATTCTCACCCCTTGTACTCCCTTCAGACCCATTACCCTCCTCTTCCTCAGTAAAGACTGAGCAGAAATTCCTGTTCAGTATGTCAGCTTTACTGTTGTCATCCTTCACGCCCCCATCCTCCCTTCAGTCTCACTATCCCTCCCTTTGCCTTTCTTTTTCCTTATGTACCTGTAAAGGTTTTGTCCCTCTACCCACTGATTTTGCAATGTGTTCTTCTGTCTGAGCTTTGGCTTCCTTTACTGACCTCCCTGCCTCCTTTACTTCTCCTGGTACTTCTCCCTATCCCTTCTGCCTGTGTCTTTTGTATTGCCTGAATGCAATCTTTTGGCTTTCACTTTCTTTGCTACCTCTTTGGAAAACCATAATGGCCTCCTCTTCCTTTTCCTCTTGCTAACCTGCTTAATGCATAATTCTGTTGCTCTTGTAATCCCCATTTTAAATACTGCCCCCTAAAATCAGGATACGTGTTTTTGTGTGGTTTAGTTCTACTCCTTCTGTGATTTCAAACCACAATGACTGGTGGTCATTGCTCCCCAGGTGCTCCCCACTGTTACCCCCATCACACTGTCCCTGTTTGTGAGCACAAGGTCCAGTATTGCCTTCTGCCGAGTTGGTTCCATGACCAGTTGCTTGAGGAAGGCACCCTGAAGGAGTCCAGGATAAATCTGCTCCTAGTTGATGCTGCTGCTGGGATTCTCCAGTCCACGTCTGGAATATTGAAGTCTCCAACCAGTACTACCTCACCTGTCTGCCATCCTTTGAATGGCTAGCATCAGCTCCCTATCTATTTCTTCCTCCTGGGCTGGTGGTCTAAGACCACACATGTGCAGATGGCTGGTCCCATTTTCCTTTCCAGCTTAGCCCACAGTATCTCTCTCTCCATTTGTTTTTCCTGGATCTCTGTGGCCCTTATGTCATTTTCGCATACAGTGCCACTCCTCCTCCTTCCTACCTGCCCTGTCTCTTCTGAATATGTTGTAGCCAGGAATGACCATCTCCCAGTCATGGTTATCATTACACCAGGTTTCTGTGATGGCCACAATGTCCAGGTCTGACTGCACCATGACAGCTTCCAGATCTTCCATCTTGTTGCTAAGACTCCTGGCATTGGCACACATGGCTTTCCATGATTTGACCTCACTAGACTGTTTAGCTGTTCTACTCCAGCCCCTTCCCTGGTTGTCCTTTATCCCTGGTTCTCCTTGCTGTCTGCCCTTCTGCTGATTTTTGCCCCTTTTCTGCCTATCCACCTCTTGGCGCTAATCTCCATCTTGTTTTGCACTATCCAGATCTCAGAATCTGCAGATCCACCAGAATGAAACTTGCACGTCAAGACCTATCCCACAGGATAGCACATGTCATATTTTGTGCAAATCCATTGATTGGTTCCAAAGATATTAAAGTGCAAAATTTGAGGTTTAACATTAAACTTGCTACTCAACCCTAACTATAGAGGCACGGCGTCCCTATAATATGCTGCATAAACACACATATCTACAAGAGCAAAGCAGACACACATAATATAATCAAACATACAGAGATTGTGTATGAGCAACCATACACAGTAAGGAAGGGTTCATGGTAACAATGAGCCTCAATAGCATAGCTTGAGAGAGGTCTCTCTTGCTGCCATGGAAACCTCAAATTAAATTCAGTCTTGTATGTGTATGGTTGCTCATACACAACCTTTCATAGTGTCTGGGCAACCATAGTATGCACAGAAATGAGCGTTTCATTTCTGATGCTATTTGTGAGTGAACTGCAGCTGTCATCGCTCTGTTAGCTCTGACTGTAACTACAAGATGATTTGACAGTGCTAACAATAGCAGCTGTGGCTCATGTACTGTGTGCATATGAAGTGTTCTAATCTGTTGTGCTGCAGTGGTGACATTGCTAGTGCAGCACAACAATATTATGACATCACTACTGCAGCACAACATATGGGATTGTGTATGAGCAATCATACACAACACTGCTATTTTTATCAAGTGGTTTCCATGGTAACAAGACACCTCAAGAGCTGTGCTCTCGAGATCTCTCATTACCACAGAAACCACTCGATCAAATAACAGCATTGTTTGTGTCTGAGTTGCTCATACACAATCTTTATAGTGTATGGGCAACCTTTACTGCACCCCAATGTCCATAAAACTTCCCCAAAGTACTTTAAATGCCTTACTGTGTTGCTTTCTCTCACTGGCAGTCTCCTCCTTGCTAACCTCTCTCTCCCGTGGCCGCATCATTGCACATGCGTGAGCGATATTCAGTGTTGTTGTGCTGCACTAGTGACATACTCAGTGCAGTACAACACTATTCTAAACATGGTTTCCATGCAGAACAGCATTCTACCATACACTATATAAGTAAAATGTATATCAAATGTAGCTTATAATGTACGTAAATATATACAGGAAATGCATATGCACCCAAAGCAAGAGAAAGGCAGTTGTCAGTTTAAATTTTGTAATGGGTCATTTAACTAAGGTCTGCATTCACTCCGTTATATTTAGTGGTGAGAAGAAAACAGTCTGAGCTCACAAGCCCACCTTTCTTGTGTATTTCTGAAGTATCCTTTGAGAACCAGGAGAGAGGGGTTAGAGATGTAGAGATCAGATTGAGGGAAATGTTGTCCACTGGTTTTCAATCTTTTCTCCTTAATGTTGTGCATGTATGAGTTAATTCGGGTTCAAAGGGTTTGCACAGTTTCCACCACACAGCCTGTATCTGGATACTTCTTGCACTGGATGTAATTAGACAATCTTTTGGCTCATATCCTCATTCACAACTGCCTTTCTCCTGCTTCAGGTGCATGTGCATTTCTAGTGCATATATTTATATACATTATCTCTTACATTTCATATCTATTTGATTAACATGGTTTTATTTTTATGTTTGATCATACTGTGTGTCTGCTGTGTTCTTGTGGATATGTGGGTTTATGCAGCATAGAAATATACATAAGTGCTTTTTGGCTGTCTTTTACACACACACACACACACACACACACACACACACACACACACACACATTCTGTCATTAGAAGGCTCCTGGAACATAAGCATTTAACAATTTATAGGCCTCTTCCTGTCACATTCCAGTCACAGAGAGAGCCTACATCTGCTTTATAACCACATAGGATTTCAAAGACCTTTTTGTCTCTGCACATATCCAATTATTTACTTCCTTAGCAACAGAACTCACACTCATGTGTAAATGTTTATTTATCAGTCCTACAAAATATATTTAAGTTTGTTTTTGAAGAAACTGCCATTGCCTGGTGAAGGGCTCTTTGAAGCCTGAAAACTTGTGTTTTGTAAATCTCTTGTTGGTCCAATAAAGGTATCAGATCACCAGCTTTGGTCATCTTTTTGCAAGGACCAATATAGCTATAAACACTTCTTTATATCCACATAGATCTTTTGTTTTGTAACATATTACCAGAGCTACAGGCCCTAATCACAGAAAATACGCTACCACATATGAAGAAAAAGTTCACACACTGGGCCCCATTTTCAGAGCCAGCTGGCTGCACATGCAAACAGGTGAGCTGCACAAAAAATTGCACCAGCTTGCTCTGGTACCATATTCAAACAAGCGATCCAAACTGACTGTGCTATCTGTTTGAATATCAGACCCTAGTAGCATGGCACACAGCAAGCTGTCACCATGTTTGGTGCAGTTCTACCAGAGGTCAGGCTGAAGACCGCCCATAGGGGTAAGCAGCGCACACTCTAGTTAGTGCCATGGACCCCATGGGTGATATTCATTCAAATGTGCAAATGAGCCCATTAGGCATGAATGGTGCTAGGAGCCATTTGCATGCCCATTATGGACTCATCTGCATGTGAGCATTATCGAATGTGCAGGCCAGGTCCCCCAAACCCCAGTCCCTGGAAGTAAATCATTGGTGGTCCAGCAATCCTTCCTGCCCTGATCCCTGTCCCAATAGATGAAATAAAAACATTGGTGGTTCAGCATCCCTCCTCTGCCCCAATCCTTATTCCCATAGATAAAATGAAAACATAGGTGGTTCAGTGGCCCTCTCCTGCTCTGATATCTGTCCCCATAGATAAAAAGTAAAACACTGGTGGTTCAGTATCCTCCCCAGCCCTGATCTCCATTCCCATACAAATCCCCATCATGATAAAGCAATGGGGCCAGATGGGGTGCACCCCAGGGTCCTTAAAGAACTAAGAGAGGTGGTGGCTGAACCTCTGGCTATCCTGTTTAGCCGATCACTGGAAACAGGAGAGTACCCAAAGACTGGAGGACAGCAGATGTAGTCCCCTTATACAAAGGTGGGAACAAAGAGGAAGCAGGGAACTACAGACCAGTCAGCCTCACCTCGGTAGTGGGAAGATCATGGAAGCACTACTGAAGGAGAGATTGGTAGAACACCTGGTTGTCAATGGACTACAGGACCCAAGGCAGCATGGTTTCACCAGGGAGGTCATGTCAGACCAACCTCGTTGAATTTTTGACTGGGTGACTAGGGAGGTGGATCGGGAGGGCAGTGGACATGGCCTATCTGGACTTCAGCAAGGCCTTTGACACCGTGCCACATGAGAACTATTACACAAACTGAGGAATATGGGTGTGGGCAGGACAGTAGTGTGGTGGGTAGGTAACTGGGTGGGTGGCAGGACACAGAGGGTGGTGTAAATGGCTGTCACTCCACAGAGGGAAGAGTGACCAGTGGGTACCACAGGGATCAGTGCTGGGACCAGTCCTATTCAACATCTTCATCGTGACATTGCGCAGGACCTAGAAGGCAGAATTTCACTGGTGCGCTGATGACACAAAGCTCTGTAACAGAGTAGACACACCAGAGGGTGTAGACAGAATGAGGCGACCTGCAGAAGCTTGAAGAATGGTCAGGATTTGGCAGTTGAAATTCAATGCAAAGAAGTGCAAGATAATGCATATGGGGCACAAAACCCTGGCACAATATATCAGTTGGGGGTGAGGATATAGCATGCACCAAGCAGGAAAGGGATCTTAGGGTTATCATCTCTGATGACTTCAAGGTAGGGAAACAGTGTGACAAGGCAGCAGGTAAAGCAAATAGGATGCTGGGATGTATAGGCAGGGACATCACCAGCAGGAAAGGAAGGTCATGATTCCACTATACAAGACACTAGTGAGGCCCCACCTGAGTACAGTGTACAGTTCTGGAGACCATACCACGAAGGGACATAGACAGGGTAGAGAAGGTTCAGAGAGGGCAACAAAGATGGTGTATGGATTGCATCACAAGTCCTATGAAGACAGGTTGAAGGAACTGAACATGTACTCCTGGAGAGGGAGGGAGAAGAGGGATATGATAGAGACATACAAGTATCTTACAGGGAGGAATGAGGTGCAGGAAAACACTATTTTAGCGAAAAAGATGTTCCAGGACTAGAGGGCATGGGATGAAGTTGGAGGGAGGACGATTCAGAGGAAACATGAGAAAGAATTTCTTCACAGAACGGGTGGTGGACAAGTGGAACACCCTGCCAGAGGAAGTGGTGGGGCTGAAATAATCACGGATTTAAGAATGCATGGGATAGACATAAAGGAATTCTGGAGGTCAGGGGTGAGGGCAACAGACTTCTAGGAAACAAACTGAACTTACAAGCTCAAATGGGCAGACTGGGTGGGCCATAGGCCCTTATCTGCCGACACTGTCTATGTATCTATGTATCCCTGGTGGTCCAGTGTCCATTCCCAGCCTCGATCCTTTCCCTATATAGATAAACAGTATAATTGGTGGTTGCAGTGGTCCCTTCCCTCCCCCATTCCTGAGTGCCACCCCTGTTTCACAAAATAAATCCCTGGTGGTCCAGTGGTCCCTGCACCTCCCTCCTTCCCTGATCACCATCCAAATGACATCCTCAATACCCTGGTAGTCTAGTGGCCCCCCATCACCCCACCCCAGCAGGTAGTGACCCACCACCCTGCTTCCCAAACTCGACCCATGCCAGTGACTAGCACAGCCCTCCTCATACCGCCATGGCCAGCCACTGACTGAATTGTCAGTGAGTGTGTACAGTAGACAGTATGTGCTCATTGGTTGACCAGTCATTGGGTCATTGAGATGGTGATCAGAGAATGGTGGAGAGACCACTGGACCACCAGGGATTTATTTTATGAAACAGGGTGGCAATCAGGGAATGGGGAGGGTATTGACCACTGAACCACTAACTATACTAGTTTTCTATATGGGGACAGGGATCTGGGCTGGGAGGGACACTGAACCACCAGTGATGATGAGGATTTGTACAGGAATGGAGATTGGGGCTGGGGAGGGACACTGAATCACCAATTTTTGGGGACAAGGATCAGGAGAGGACACTGGACTACCAGGAATGATGGGGTTTGTTACAGGATCGGGATGTGGAGGGACTCTGGACTACTAGGGTCAATTTATTTATGTGAATGGGGATTGGGGCTAGCAGCCTTGACAGTGCATAGATGAGGTATGGGCACACACCCTCTGTGCACTGTTAAGAGCTGGGTTTCTGAAGTGTTAAAATGCACCAGCACTGGCAGCTGTTTAGCACTTCTGAAACCATTCAATATTAAAGCTTCACTGCATATGCATGAGGGATCCTCATTTGTATAGGCACAGCACAATATTGTGCAGGACAGAACTGTTGGGGTGCGTGGCACATATGTGTGCTTTGAATATGGGCACACTGACAGCTGGCGTCATCCAAATTAACAAGGAAACAAACCCAGTTTGTGCCTTGCTAACTGTTTGAAAATGGGGGCCACTGTGCCTTGAGCTATGGTACAAGACAGAAGCTTCTCAAGGTCATGGATTGATCATGTATATATTAGTAATATTAACTCAATATGGAAAAACATAAAGACAATGAAGCACCAATCCTTTGCAATCAACAGTGGAGAATTTGTGTTGTCCCTTCTGGCACCAATAAACCTGCACCTGCTTTCACTCGGCATTGTCCCTCTGATTCAGCACAACCATTCCTCTTGAGGCTTGGGTTTTCTTTGCAATAAACAAGCAGTAATGTACTAATGTTATTTACTTTGTACCTTTAAAATATATGCCCTGTGCATTAACCCACAAATTGTGGTTTTGGTAATGCAAAACCAAACAGACCATTTAGAAGTATGTGTACAGACCACATACTATAAAAACAATTGTATTTCTAAGAGATATTTCACAGTAAGAGTTATTACCTCTAATAACCTTTTTTCATGCCTGTTTGGCATAAACTTCCTATCTGGTATATCTGAGAGGCTAGGAACTTCAAATCAAAAACATGTGCCCATGTCAGTGATAGAAGCCTCTATGTATTCTGAGAACAGCACAGAAAGCCTATAAATTCTAGGAAAAGCGTCACACTCACCAAGCGTCCTGCATACAACCAGTGTGGCACTCTGTATGCCAAACTGCAGTTGTGCATCTGGAAGGATTGTGGTCTGTTTATCCCTGGTTGCCATAAACCAGGAAATAGGTTGTCTGATGCATCAACATGTATGTCATTACATTGGTGGTGTCACTGATGTGCATCACCAGTGAATCAGCCTCTCGCCTGCTGTCTGTAGCATAATTGCTGTGTCACCTCTGAGGTGATTAGACTGGTGTGTTTAAAGTTAAAGAAAAAGCCAAGTAAAGATGTTATTGTTTACTATGCACTTACTATGGTCACATTACATTTTAATAATAATGGGGCTAGTGAGCTATAACTAATGACAGCGAAGGAGTAAGTAGGATGGGAATGGATGTTACCCCATAGTAAAAAGATAATCCTGTCAAAAACTATACTGGACACATGAGCCTGATGTGGGCATACAAAGGAAAGGCCCACCATGATGATGTGGCCGAAAGTCCTGTGCCAAGGGTGGAAATCCACCTTTCCCTATCTGTCCCACTCTGAGAAGTGCAGACCCACTGGTATAAAGATGTGGACAAGGGAGTCAGTACAGCAACTTAGAACTCAGATTCAATTTTGCACAATGCCTGATTTCCCTAATTTTGTGACAATGTACCCTAACGATGCATTAACACAGTTTTTGCTATAGGTTTCCTTACTTTTAGAAAAAGTAAAATTGTAACTTGCTCTGGGTCCAACACAAAGCGAGAAGCACAGAGCCTCTCAGCCTTGTGAAATAGTGCTTGAGTCCTAGCTTGCTTCTTACAGAGCCCTTTGGGCCCTGCACAAAGCAGGATCTGTGTCCTAACCTAAGTCACACAACAGCTGAGTCCTAACTTGCTTCACACAGGAGCTGAGTTCTACCTTGCTTAATGCAGAGCCATTTGGGCCCCTCAGGTACTGTGCAAAACTGTACTTGCATCCTAATTTTCTTAATACAGAGCCATTTGGGCCCTCAGGCCCCATGCAAAACAATGCCTGAGTCCTAATTTAATGCATGGTTTTGACCACCTCAGGCCCTGCACAAAACAGTACCCAAGACCTAACTTGCTTCATACAGGCCCATTTGGGCCCAGCACAAAACAAGAGCTGAGTCCTAACTTGCTTTTCACAAGAAGTGAGTTCTAACTCTTAACACAAGGCCCTTCTCCCCAACCCAGGCTCAATGCAGAACAATACCCAAATCTAACATGCTTCATCATGTTGTGCCCTTCAGGTTGGCACAAAGTAGAAAGTGCACTAAAATGGTGGGGTGGGTTTTCCAATTGTCATGGTCTATCTGTGCTATGCTGCTGTGTGTAAGTTTTTAATTTATTGCTGTTAAATGCTTGTTACAAATGTTCTGTGTAAATGAAGTGATATTTGTTTTACTGCAACAGCAGTCTTCTGTTACTTTATATACTGTTACTCTTTCTGATTTTGCATGAAACAGAAGATGAGTCCTAACCTGCTTCATGCAGGAACTGGGTCTAAACTTGCTTCCTGCAGGGACCTACAGACCCCTCAGGCCACACAAAACAGTACCTGCATTCTAACTTGCTTTATACAGGGCCCTACAGGCCCATGGTCAGTGCAAAATAGTTCCTGCATTCTTACTCGCTTTATGCAGGGGCCCTACAGGCCCCTCAGACCCAGTGCAAGACAGTACCTGCATTTTAACGTGCTTTATGCAGGACCTTACAGGTGCCTCAGGCCCAGCGCAAAACAGTACCTGCATTCTAACTTGCTTTATGCAGGACCCTACAGGTGCCTCAGGCCCAGCGCAAAACAGTACCTGCATTCTAACTTGTTTTATGCAGGGCCCTTTGGACACAGTGTGAAATGGGAGCTGAGTCCAAACTTGCTTCACACAGAGCACTTTGGGACCCACAGGAAGCAGAAGGTGCACAAAACAGGAGCTGAGTCCTAACTTGCTTCAGTCTGGAACAGAGTCTTAACATGCTCCACACAGGGCCTTTTTGGCCCTGTGCAAACAGAACTTAACTCCTAACTTGCCTAATGCAGGGCATTTCAGACCTGGGATCTGGATAGCTCTTTCAGATTCAGTTTGGTAGAGTACACCAGGGTGGTGCTGGGATGAGCAAGTTAGGATTCAAAAACCTAATATCAAATTTTTTACTTTGATGCTTCAAAACCTTAACTTGTGTGCATTAACATAGTTTATTTTACAATGAATTTTCTATCTGGTTTAGATAGCCATAGTACCTTAGTGTATGCATCATGCAAGCCCCAACTGACTCTGCGTGAAGCATGAGATCAGCTGTAACTGTCCGATGATGCTGCTGCTGTATAATGATATACACTGCAGCAGACCTGTAGCTTACTTCACAAGTGGCCCTCTGGGGAGCTGTGGAGCCCGAGCTACAGTAAGAAGTCATATTTCACTACAGTACCTCAGGCTCTTTCTACTTTTTGTACAATTTATCCCACAGAACTTGTCTATCAGCTGTTCAAGCATTGTCTGGTGTACAGGATGGGTAACTCAAATCAGAAGGAAAAAAGCCAGCGGTAAGGAACAGGCAGCGGGCCTTAGTACTTGATCCACTCAACGAGATCTGTATGACAGAGATGGCACAGTGGAGATGCTTCAGACCCTGGTCCACAAAATGCAGTAGCTCTTAGCTTCCTCAACTTCAGTTAACAACAAGTTGGACATTTTAACTGGGCGCATTGCTACTATGGAAAAATCAGTGGATTTGCTACAAGGTAACATGGAAGCGGTAACTCGTCACTCTGACACTTGCAAAATGTGATGGTTAAGAGAGCAAAAGCCCAACATACGCACAGTCACTTAGAAATCCTGGAAAATCAAATACACAGTCAAAATATCAGGTCGGTGGAGCTTACCAGAGGGCTCTGAGGAGTCCACACTATCTTATTTCTGCAGGAGTGGTTAAAGGAATAATTTAAATTAAGGGTCCTGGACCTCGTTGTCCGTGTTGGAAGAGCATACAGAATTAAATCCTGAACCAAGCAACCCACAGAGTTGCCATGGGTTATTATGGTGGTGTTAGATAGCATTGACACCCAAGACAAAATTCAAAATCTAGTTAAATGTTTTGGGCCCTTGAGTGTGGAGGGTGTTACAGTGCACTTGTTTCCTGATGTAGCTTATGCTACCAGACTATGGAGAAAAAGTTAAATGGGCCCTACAGCACTTTGAGAAACTTAAATATTCTCCACAGTATTCAGTTCCTTCGCAAAACTCCAGACTGTCCTTAACAGCAAGGTCTTTATTTTCACAGATGCTATTGATGCGGAAAATGGGCATCAAAATGGTAACCATAACAAAATCCACAGGGGACAGCAATGACGGAGGAGGACACTTGAGGGACTGAATTAACTCTCCTGCTTTTCAGTCTCCCTATGTTTATTTAGTACAGGGCTTGTTCCTTCTCCCTGTAATACTGCAGTGTTCCATAGATTATTGCTTAATTTTTGCCTGCAGAATAAAAAGTTGAAAGTTTTAAAGATGTTTAT